>OU452186.1:0-600000 GCA_911728515.1 Peribatodes rhomboidaria | reverse complement strand
TAAGATTTTCATGTAGTTTTTGGTGTGCAATAAAGATATATTGCATTGTATTTAACTGGAGCCGGTGTATGGCTACAGGCTCACACTTTGTCACATTTGGGACTGAATAACGTCCGGCAAAGTGTTGTAGAACATTTCTGCCAGCCCTTTCGTGGGAAAAGCGTGTCTACATGTTAAGCTACTTGCGCCACGCTAGTGTCGTTGCAGTATACATACGGTCAGTGGTCGAGCTGCCAGCGCGCGTCGTCGCTGCAGTGCGTGAGGTAGCGCGTGCCCACGCGCGCCTCGAGCGCGCGCAGGTCCTCCCACGCCTGCTGCGTCTGCAGCCACGCGTGCGCCACCGACTTGTCCACCGACAGTCGCTTGCGCTGCTTCACTTGCAGCAAGTTGTTGATCAAGTCGATCGCTGCGGAGCATACACAACCTCTATTCAGTAATCAGAATTTATTAATAACTCCAACAGTTACACGTCACAAATAACCACACAAAAACAATATAAATACAATAAACTTAATCATAACAGAAACATAAATTATGGCACTAAAGAACATGAATAGAATGACCTTTGGAATAGAATTTAGGATGCTTATCTTCTTCTTCTGCTCGAAGAGAAATCGGACAACAAATTAGTCTTAAATGGATTTATCAAAGGCGTTTTGTCAGCATTTAATTTAGGTTGCTATTACACAAAATCTCTTTTCATGAGCATGTACATATTATGTACATGCTCATGCAACCTCAGCTCAGCCAATAATATTCAAGCATTTTTATGAGATTGAAAATCATTTGGAGTTCATAAGTCATGCGTGTTTAGATAAAACGTCCACTTCCGCTCGACTGAATACGTGTTCAGGTCAGCCCAAAAAGTAAACTTTGGTTTGGTATCTAGACGACTTATTCATCGATAGTCGCAATTTCAATGAACAAACTTCCTTTCTATACACATATCAGAATCATCGCAGGATTATTTGCTAAAGAACAGTCATAACGTTACAGTTATACATAAATATCAAACATCCCCTGTAAATCAAAACTACAATGTAAAGTAAATAACGGTAATAAAGGTAGGCCGATATAATAAATTAATAAATAACGTTTCACGGTAATAGCTTACCCCTAGGGTTCCTTATGTCAGGGATGAATGTCATGCTATGAATCACACACAAGGACAAATAAAACCCAGACTCACTTCAGACCCAGAACAGATATTTGTGATCATCATCATGTACAGTCGTACCTTCAGCGGATATCTCCCGCCAGGGCGCGGGCGGGTACATGAAGGCTGCGTTCTGTATCTGCTCGTTGATGTCCTCGTCCTCGTTGAAGGGGAAGGTGCCGGACAGCGACACGTAGATGATGACGCCCACCGACCACATGTCCAGCGACCGGTTGTAGCCCTTGTTGCGGAGCACCTCCGGCGCTGGGGAGTCCAACAGTTACGAGTTAGCTTTCCCAAACCGGTCAACTGGGAATAATTTATCACTAGATTACCGATGATTTTTTTAGTAAAATGGTAGTGCAAGGACTGTGTAAAGTAGGGTTACGGATTCGGCTTATTTCGAACAATACATAGAGGGTAATGCTATAAAAATTACAAGTTTTTATAGCGGTATGCGCAATTTAGAAAGACCGTGAGCCATGATTTGTGAACTAATTTGTGTGCATTTTTTCGTTTTCCTCAACTGTCTATTCAGCTGAACAATTATTAGTCTCACCGAGATATGCCGGCGTGCCGACGACAGATCTGCGGAAGGACTTCTCTCCAATGATGCGCGCAAACCCGAAGTCACAAAGCTTGACTTGTGGAAAGCGTTCGTCAGAAGATAAGAGTACGTTCTCCGGCTTTAGATCGCAGTGAACTATATTCTTTTCGTGTAAATGCTTCAGCGCTACCAGGATCTGGAAAACACAACATTGTTACTGCAGAGCTTTTACAAGTTCAATAAAAAATACGCTTTGACACTTACCTTGTTTCCAAACTACACAATCTGCCACTCACCTGTGCCACCAAAAACTTGGTTATCCTCTCCGTAAGCCGTCCCTTCTCGTGCGACAGAATCATCTCAAGCATGTCTCCTTTCAACTTCTCCATGACTACGAATATCCGTTCGGGCGTCTCGAACATTCTCTCCAGGTTGACGACCCCCGGGTGCGAGAGGTTCTGTAGGATGGCTACTTCGTTCTTCAGCTGGGCCTCTTCTTTCGTCGGGAAACGGAGCTTGTCTATCACCTGGGTTAAAAAAGTTTTGGTACTTATACAAAGTTGGTGTTAAAACCCACCCTAAGCAGCAATAACAATCTTAATATATATAAATCTCGTGTCACAATGTTTGTCCTCAATGAACTCCTAAACCACTTAACCGATTATAATAAAATTCGCACACCATGTGCAGTTCGATCCAACTTGAGAGATAGGATAGCTCAAAACGCGAACGAAGTCGCGGGGTGACAGCTAGTATAATATAAAAAGCAAAGCAAATGTAAACAATTTTTAGACATTTGTTGATATTTTAAAAATTGCTTGACCGATTTCGATAAAATTTATATGGTACCACCTCTAAAGTATGATCTACCAAACAAACAAAAAAATCATTAAAATTGATTCACAATTGGCGGACATATACACAGTCGAATTGAGAACCTTCTCCTTTTTGGAAGTAGATTAAGAAGATCATAAATATAATGTCAAAACGAAGTAATAGCAGTGTCGCACGTAATCACCCCTATACAATCTTTATAAGCTTTCAAAGCTAAAATGTGTTGTCAAACACTTTTGTACAAAGCCTTCCACCGCTCAAAGTGTAAAAAATCGTAAATACATCGTTTTAGACACATAAACTAAATTGACCGAGGGAAGCGAAGTCCTGTGGGAGATCTTGGCGTTCGTTTGTCCCACAATAACTAGAGTATCATTGATCCAATTTTCATAAAATTTTATAGGCAAGCAGTGCACGTAAATGTGAGTGAAATATGAGACGAGAAGCTATGGAGATATGCGATGTCTCCGTTCGAGGCAAATTTTAGCTAGTTTAGCATAGGACTGGTCAACTGGTTTGCCATTTGGGAGAGTGGGAGTTTGCGTTTGTGCCCAGTTTAAAGTGTAGAGTAACCTTAATGGCGACGGGGCGGCGCGTGCGGCGGTGCAGGCCGCCGTACACGATCCCGAACTGGCCCGAGCCGAGCACCTCGTCCGGGAAGATCTGGTACACCTGCGCCATCTCCGTGGCGCGCGCGCCCGCCGCCTCGCTGCACGCGCCCGCGCTCTCCGCTGCAAGCACTGCAGGGTCAGCCGCCGCCGCGCGGGCCTCGGACGGACTCCTTTATAAGGCCGAGTGGTTGGCTCGAGAATCTTGATTATATCCTATCCACTCAGCCTATGGCAAACGGAGTCCGTGCGAAGCCCACGCCGCTCGCAGTAGAAGGCGTGCATCAGAGTGTGCTGTTCATCGATCACGAAACGCCTACAACGCTACATAATAAAGATGAATAAAGGACCCTAAGATGTGCTATTCATTATTCACCTGCAATACAATGAACCGTACTTTATGTAGCTTACAATCGTGCTCATTGCGTTCCAAAATTGTTATCAGCCTGTTTCAAAATACGAAAGCATCACCTTTGACACTTAGTAGAGAGTGAACATTACATGCGAGACACCATTAGCGCAAATTGCGCTTGCACGCGTAACGCCCTGTTAGTATTAGCACTCCAACAACCGAAGCAGTGTTCTTGAGCGGACCAATCGGCGATCAGCACAATCGTGATGGTCTGATGATTTCCAGCAAGTAGCCGGGCCGGCGACGGTGGTGTAGGCAGTACTGACCGGAGTGGTGCGTGACGGGCATGAGCGCGTGTCGTATGGCGGTCTCCCAGGAGCGCGCGAGGTAGGCGCCCACGCCCGAGTCCGGCGGCGGCAGCGGCGCGGCGCCGCCCAGCGCTGGGTCCACGCCCACCAGGTAGTCCACGTTGGCCGTGCGCACCTCGAAGCAGTGCATTATATCCGTGCCTGCACACATTCACACTACACTTCACTTTAAGATTAAGCTAAAAAGAACAGATACTACACTTTGATCTTACACGTTTTCCTAGGTGAACGATAAACGCGGCAACGCGACGCGAAAATATCAAGTAGTCGTTATACATATGTGTGGCCGACGTAGACAACGCAGGATGAGGCAAGTACAACTACTGTTTGATATTTCCGCAACGGGTTAGCCAACAGATCGAGAAGCGACTTAACGACTGCTATGCTCCAGGCGTCGAAAGGTAACCACAAAGAAAATCATCGATGAGAGTCCCCAAAATCTGCAAACTCAACACAGGCCCATTGAAGTCAATTTTATGAACAATGTTACTTTGGACCCATTTCAAAAACAGTCAAAAGTTCCAATGATTTTTATAGAAAACATGTTTATTGCGGTTACAGGGTTGTTGCAATTGGCTAAAGTTGTTCATAACGATGACTGCATGACGGCTTACATACCATATTATGTGTTCATCCCTGTATATTGTGTTGAATTTTTGTAACTAGATGTTGCTTTACTGGTTCATGTCGTTCAAAATTAACTAGATGTTTCTTTCTATTTGTTCATGTTGTCCTTACATAGAGTGATAAATTGCATACCTGAGCTTTCCGTCGGACATTCTAAGAGAAGACAAAACGCACGTATTTATTTTGTGTAATAAAAATTATTGTATGATGTTTAGGTAGCATCGTAAAAAAAGAAACCTCTTTTTTAACTAAAACGAGGCTTCTTTCAAAAGGATCTATATGATACTAATGAAAAAGAAGTAGAAAAGGCCGAATGGCTAGGCCATGTAGAAAGTATAGAATGTGACTATGTTTAAAAAAACATGAGCCCTAAAAGCAACAAATGTTGTATAGCCTTGGAATAGTTAGTGTTTTATCCTTTTGTTCCTTTTAAAATTTTGAACTTGAAAAATTTTATGACTATTCCGAGGCTATACGGTAAAGTCGTAGCTTACTTATACAACATCGTTTCCACAAAATAATGTCTATTGAAATGTGAGCTTCACGGCGTCCTCTGTAGACAATGTGAGCTTCACGGCGTTAACAACACAAGTTAGCAGACAGCTCACTGTAAGCGAGCTTACCGCCTTCTTACTAATCTGTAGTCCTTTAGCGGGAGCGGTCTCGAAGCGAGACGTGTAAGTGAGCTACAACCTTTATTGCTAAGGGGAAAGATGTTGTTAACTTTTGGTTACGTCTATCAGCCGTGTTGCATTTAGTTAATGTCATTAGTGCAGACTATGATAGCCTAGCGTTAACCTAGCTAGTTAATCACCTGGGTGCGGCTGTCGCGCGGTGTCGACAGCTAGCACTTCGTTGAGCGGGATCTCCTTGTAGTACTTGGAGCCGTGCTCGGACGTGAACAGCGTGATGGACTTGCTGTCCAGCCGCCAGTAGTGACGCTTTATCTGTGCATTACACGAAATCATAATTGCCCTAGCTTATACAAGAGATGGTACATGTAGCGTCTGATTGGTAACGTCTGCGCTGGTGAAATATAAAAACATCAAAGTAAAAGAGATGGGCAACTATAACTTCAACAGTTTAGTGTCGTCCTGGAGCAAATTGTGTCAGGTATTATTAAAAGTTAAACGTCAATTGTACGGGAGTAATCTGGGACCGTGGAGGTCAATTTTGTTGGCTCTATGCCAAGGCAAATAAAAAGCACCAAGTCGATAATAAAGAGTTGATAACATTTCTTCGTGGTGCCCTGAAACCTAAAAATGATCAGACCGGATTCTTGGACCTATTCGATATAGCTTTAATTTTAGCACACCCACTATACACTTTTTTTTACAAATATTACATACCTAGTAAATTCCAATCAAGATCTAGAATTTTTAAATCTTCGGAACCTCGAAATGAATCAGTTTTTAGGAGTCAGTAGCTTTGCAAATATAATATCGTTTCTGGGTAACAGTGTAAGGTAATATAGTGAATTTAAGAGGCCAAACTCACCGTTTTATCCTTATTAGTGAAGTGCACCAGCCATCCCTCCTTGAGCCACTGTCCGTCTCTCTTCTTCGTGTGCTTGACGCTCTGCACGATGCGCATGAGCGGGATGTTGGCGCTGGGAGACGAAGACGAGCTGAAACGTGCACGGATCAGCCCAACCTGCGCGGGGGGGCCGGGGGACCGGGGTCCGGGGGCGGGGGGCTTGCGGCGGCGGGGGGTTGCTTGAGACAACAGCGCGATCGAAAACTCGATGACGTTTGTGTCAACGTTGTACGCGCAAATAGACTAATAGGCCCACTATACGGTCCAAAGTCCAATTTCACCACCCTTGTAACTGCTCCGGCCACGCTTGAACACGGAACACCGCATGTGTTGTTGGTACAACTGTACACCGCGCCAACCATAGGACAAGGCTACTGCGATTTCGACTTGCCTGCGCAAGCCCGACCTGCGCGTACTGCGGTTGTGCGGGTGGTTGGGCGTTCAGTGTTCAAGCTGGGCCTGCGCTGTGTGTGGGAAGACGCCGACGACTAAGATAAGAGTACTTTACTGCGCCGATCATTTCGTTACCACTCTGCTCAGTTAAGTACGCACAGGCTTCGACTAAGTACGCACAGTTAAAAATGAGGGGAAATTCTATGAATACGACATTATTTTTTGTAAAATTGTTGTATTTAATGTATAACAACTATCTTGAATGTCTGCTATGAACGAAGCACAGAATACTTCCTATTACATGGACGAAGTTGTTGAAACATAACATCTTTTAAGATGTAATTTACTAAGGATGCACCAAGAAGGCCCATATTTTTACTGCAACACTGGCCCGGCAATATTGCGACAATATTTAGAGTGTGACCCGGTCATATAGTCATACATTTCTAGCATGGCTGATGATGGTCGGGCTACAGTCGGCAATTTTGCCAGTATTGCCCCGTGTTGGTGCTTTTAGACGGGCTATATTATTACTGTAATAAAATACTAAATATCATTATGTTAAAAGCAACTCTGTCTGTCTGTTTGTAGGCTTTTCATAGCTAAACGACTGAACGGATCCTGATAAAATTTGATGATTTGTTTTTGGATCCTATTTTCAGAATAAACCCGTCAGAAGTCGCTGGTAACAGCTAGTACGAGTATTATATAATTAACCTAATATACATATATATAACAACTAGCTGCGCCCCGCGGCTTCACCCGCGGTTTAAAAGTATCCTATGTGCTATTCTAGACTATAATCTATCCCTGTGCCAAATTTCATCCAGATCTGTTTAGCCGTTCTGGCGTGAAAGAGTAACAAACATCCATACATCCATTCTTACAAACTTTCGCGTTTATAATATTAGTAGGATTAGTAGGAAGGATGTTTCTGATTCTGAAGAGCCGAAAACCAAGAGTTAAAGTGGTGATGCTGCACCATTTTTGGGGAATTATTGTAATCGACAGAACGAGCGTAGCGAGCGAAGCGTCAGCTTCGACAAAAATGCTTTTGTATTCCGAATTCCGGATGTCTGTCTTCGCCTACAGGTCGCATTTCCTAATTGGTTCTTTTGAAACTTTGTGAGCAGGTTCGATATAAAGAGTTATAAATAGGTTAGATAGGATTGATAGTTTTTTTGCCGAGTCAGTTATTGGGAATCTTTCAAAATTGAGGATATTTAAAAAAAACAAGCATATATACGAGAGTTTACGGAAATTGGCTGAGGAATGCGACCTGTAGAGAAGACAGATGTCGGCAGCGAGGTCTACAACTCACAGCGCCACTAGTAAGATAAAGTCACAAAAGACAAAATTGAAAACCGTATTCTCAGTAAAACCCATCACCATATTTGCGCTCCAAAGCCCGAAGCTTCCATGTGTTTTCATTACTTTATTTCGGACTTTTTTGACACAAAAATATTCTTTCACCATTTTCATAAAACATAACTGTTTTTTGCCAAACTATAAGTTACTTCCATTTGTTGTTTATTCGCAAAAAAGTTGAAAAACAGAAATACAGAGGTAGACAAAGGCAGTATTTCGAGCTTTCACCAATTCGAAAACGGTACCTACCTACCTTTCTGGTAGAGGTTTATTTTTAACTATTGTTACGGTAAACTCAGCTCCGTCTGATCTTCAATGATCCTGTTTTTAAAATTCTCAACATTAAAAAATTAAATAACACATCACACTCAGCTCCCCGCTAGGTTTCCCTGTGTCGGGGATGCCATAGAACACACACAAAGACATGGACAATGGACATGTAACACTCAGACCCAAAACAGATATAAAGGGTATCTCAGTAAGGGTGCAATTTTAAATTTAGAATTTTTTTTTTTCGTGCAAGTGGCAACTCTAAAATTTGACAGTTACCACCTACATAAGTTTATTCCGATTATTACAAACGGAACACTTCTCGAAAGAACAACGCGTTATAATTGTGAAAATTCATTACAAAAATTGGGAAAGTTAAGCTGAAACTGCTCGCAAATTTCGCTTCTCGTTTACAGTAGTATATGTTTTTTTTGGTCACCCCTTCTTTCATTATCTGGTAGGTCCGCCAGTTTTAGGGATAGCAGAGTGCTTCCTCTGTCCCTGTTTGTGACTCTGTACGTAATAGGTGTTGTATGTCAAAGTATGGAAAGCTAGCAGTGTGTGTGTGTGTGTGTGTGCGCCGCCACCACAAGCCCACGAGCCGTGTCAGCTGATAGAGTCACCTGCTGGGGCGCGAGGCGGAGCGGTCGGGCAGCGTGTCGCGCTGCGGCTCCTCCGGCTCCGAGCACACGTCCGCGCGGCGCCGGAGCTGCACCTGCAGTGTCGCACGACATGCTCACGGGGGTTTGTGGAAAGGATATTTCAATTTGATGATAGACAGCAAAAGAGCGAAGGCACAAGCCCTCGATTCTATTAGGTAGCTGTTTTTAAATTGTTAATCGTTAAAATAATCAAAATATCATAAGCTCAGCTTGAGGCGCCATGCCGCACTCGGCGGCAACGCTTAAGCTTTGGTTTCCTAGGAAAGCGGTGCCGTCATATAGCGGCCGTAATACAGCGGTGAATGACGTCACTAGAACGTTGTCTATGTAAACAAGATGGCGCGGTTTCCTAGAGAGCGGTAACTGACACCGTAACGTCAAAAAGCGGTGCCGCCATTTGCATGACGGCCGTCTTGTCGGTGTCATATCGATGGTTTCCAGCCAAAAGGTGATAAGCGCCACTATAAGAACTTTACAGGAGAGTGATTTAAAGTTAAAAAATAATTAAAAATGGCCATAAAAAACGTAGTATAGCTTCCGAAAAGCTGGAAATTTGACTATATTATTGTATTTAACGATTCTATTTTATGGCATCATTACTTTTTTGAAATTCAGCCTGAAAACATTATTTACTGTCGCTTATCCCAATAGGTCTTAATTTTACAAACAGACAAAATTTCGTAAATCAGTATACATGAAAAATGTTTTGTTTTCCAGCAAAACTTGCGTAACTGCATTTCATGTATCATTTAAATTGAAGAAAAATGGCATAAGTTTAAGTTTTTGAGAAATAAAATTGGAGAAATATGGGACAACCAGTAACTTTAGTAAAAATGTATAAAAAACATTAACTTCAGTTACCTGATGAGAAATCTATCATAAAACAAAAAAAAAAATACGCGTCGAAATGGCTCGCGAGAGCGCGTGGCGCTTGCTTACGTAGTTCCAAAAAACCGATGTATGTACCCGACATTTTCAATTATTTTTGAATAGGTAAACGACAAATGCCGATACCTTTTAGACCTACTTTTTTATCTAAGCGCCAAAATTATTTAAGTATCGGGAGGGAAAAAAGGGATAAGCGACAAACTATTGTGAAATATTTGTAGGTGTAATATGTAGTAACCGCCAATTGGCTAATTATTTTATTATCGGGGAATGACACCCTAAACACCAAATGAAGGCTTAAAAATGCGGCCTAATAGCTATAAACGACAAAATATAGTCTTCGAAATAACAGGCAAAAAGTACTAAACGGAATAATTAAACAAATTATAGAGAGGCTAATAAACGTAAACGCAAATTTGTGAATGTTTACTTCCAGCTAAAATTAGTTAAGGTACAAACAATAAAACGTAACAGAAAGCTCTAAGAGCGTAAGTTCCTTTTCTTAAAAAAAAATGTTTGTGTAACCCCCAAAATAGGAAAAACTGTAAAATTTCTGGCGTTTATAACGAAAAAAATTGCTGAAATCGCTGATTTTTCTACCGCCTAAGCGACATCAAAGTTGCTCGTAGAGACATGTCACCTACATAGAACATTCGACGCAGAAAAAAAGACGATTCCAACCATATATAGAAGTCCATTTGCCAAAAAATGTCGCTTATCACCTTTTGGCTGGAAACCATCGATATGGTTTCGTGAACGTTTCATTGATAGCGGTGAAGCTATTTTAAATACGTATTTGTGTTTTTTTTACCGAAACAACGTACAAAATGGGTTCCAACTCTTGGAGCAGCGAGCAAAATCTCAAATGCACCTTCAGTACCACGAGATTTGAATAAATCGTCTTCCGCCATACGACTATTTTCCTCTTCTGATGATAGTTCATCCTCCAAGTAAATTACTAAAGCTAAATCAAGGTCGTCCGTTTTCTATCTTGAATCCTTTTCGTTTGACGTTTGTTTAAAAAAATTACTGGCGGTGCGTTAAAACGGCCGTGGAACTTTCCACATGTCGTCACCGTCAAGACGGCCGCCTTTTTACGTCCGTAATATTACGGCCGCTATATGACGGCACCGCTTTCCTAGGAAACCAAAGCTTTAGTGTTCCAATACCCAGCGCTTCCCGCTAAGCCTATCCTGAAAGTCCTGACTTTGACAGAGCGCAAACAAAGTTTACAGTTTCGAACAGACATTCTTTATGTTACGAAGTGTCTCCGGAGAACCTTTTACTTTTATTTAGGTGGGCTCACAACGTATCACAGTTAAAGTAACAGGTCGGCACGTCGTACAACAATACCTTAACTAGTCGGTGTTACGCCGTGTCATGTTAGTGTATAGTACCACGAACCGGAAGACGCAAAAACGGACCGACAATGTGGACCGACGATCTGGCGAGCGTCGCGGGAAGCTGCTGGATGCAGCGCAGGACCGGACGTTGTGGAGCCGTCCAGTAGTGGTCGTCTCCCAGACTGGCGTGATGATGTGAGTGTGTGTTACCTCGTCCTCCTCCCTGGGCGCGGCGCCCCCCTCGCCCGCCTCGTGTCCGTCGTCCGACTCGTCGTCCGGCAGCCGCGCGCTCTCCGAGAGCTCGCTGCCCGTGCTGATGTTGTCTTGGAACTCGCCTGCAACATGACAGTACAGTATAACAATACAGTCATACTTGAGCGAGATGCACCGTTATCGAAATCCAGTATCAAGTCGACCTGCTGTTGCGTATAGTGTGATTTTATCTTTCTTCTTCATCTACCTCAGATCCCATCGGAGTTTAGCATGACGTGACATTGTATTTCTCGCTGAGGTTTTCCACAAGGTTGATCGAGCTTGTAGACATACTCGTATTACAAGGTGCTGGTTTTGGGTGTGGTAACCTTAGGGTGCTGTTTTACCCGTCAAAGTGAACAACTTTTAGAACATAAATTTGCAAAATTCGAAAGAATTTGAGCCTCTTTACAAAATAACTAGTCACGTGATCAATTTTGTATAAAGACTTGTTTTTTTTCGATTTTAAAAATTATTCACGTTGACGGGTAGCGCAAAGCCCTTAAGTAGTAGTATTATTTACTACACTTAAAACCAGCACATTGTATATGCATTCGAAATGAGAACACATACTATCAAGTAAGCTTCTTGCTACTCAACTGTTTAATAAACAAGTATTATACCGGGTAGAGGGTCTGACAAACTAAATGGGCGTGTTCGGGGGTTGGAGACACTAAATTATATTAGTACATATGGCATATTATGAAGCTAAAAATCCCTGACGATCATAGCATAGAACACTCCCGATCAAGTCAGTCCCGATCATTTTCAATAAAAAAAAGTTACATCAAAATTGTTTTATCTATTTGGGAGTGGTGCCACAGACCGACACATAAACATGTTTAACTTTAAACACCCCCATATTTTACGTTGGGGATTAAAAATAAAAAACCGATGTGTATTTATACCGTAGACGATCTTTTTTGCCTCACACCTGCAATTTGAGAAATGAGCTATCTAGTCTGCGGTGTTTCCGAATAATTACAACATAGGTGATAGGGCTATTCATAAGGATTGTCAATCGAGAGTCCTTAAAAGGTCGGCAACGTATCTGTGATGCCCCTGCAGGTATCCATCATAAATCAATCATCGGCCCACTGCAGGGACACCGACCTACCCTATATCGAGTGATTGAGTTATTATCCGCCACACTGGCTCAATGCGGGTTGCTGGATGTCACAAGTCTTTCGAATTATTAATTCTAGAATTTCGAAATATTAATGTCGGTTTCCTCGCGATGTCACCTCTAAGTAAACACATGACTTGTTTGCGAGAGAAAAGTTCATTGGTGAACGGTTAGGATCGAACTCACGACCTTTGAATCTGAAGGCGCCATTCATTCCACTCCGCCATCATGGCTCTTTATTTTGTTTGCCATCTATGGAATAAGAAATAGGAAGCTAAAAAATAGGCAGCGTATTACCGTGCAAGTCCCGTATCTCCCCGCCGCAGTCCTTGGGCACGAAGGGCAGGCACTTGCGGTGCGCGTTGTAGTGGCAGTCTTTGCACTGCAGGCCCTGCTTGAAGAGGCCGCGCAGCAGCTTCTTGCAGTGGCGGCACACCGTGGGCCGCGTGTACGAGTGCACGGCGAACGTGTGCGGGATGCCCGCGCCCCACGCGCCGGGCAGCGAGCCGGCGCGCGACGGCGAGCGCGAGCGCAGCGCCGCGCCGCCCGCGGACAGCTGGGGGGCGGGGGTGTACTACAGCGACTATCAGTACGCGACTCACTAACTGAGGGAGTGTACGAGTGCACGGCGAGCGCGAGCGCAGCGCCGCGCCGCCCGCGGACAGCTGGGGGGCGGGGGTGTACTACAGCGACTATCAGTACGCGACTCACTAACTGAGGGAGTGTACGAGTGCACGGCGAGCGCGAGCGCAGCGCCGCGCCGCCCGCGGACAGCTGGGGGGCGGGGGTGTACTACAGCGACTATCAGTACGCGACTCACTAACTGAGGGAGTGTACGAGTGCACGGCGAGCGCGAGCGCAGCGCCGCGCCGCCCGCGGACAGCTGGGGGGCGGGGGTGTACTACAGCGACTATCAGTACGCGACTCACTAACTGAGGGAGTGTACGAGTGCACGGCGAGCGCGAGCGCAGCGCCGCGCCGCCCGCGGACAGCTGGGGGGCGGGGGTGTACTACAGCGACTATCAGTACGCGACTCACTAACTGAGGGAGTGTACGAGTGCACGGCGAGCGCGAGCGCAGCGCCGCGCCGCCCGCGGACAGCTGGGGGGCGGGGGTGTACTACAGCGACTATCAGTACGCGACTCACTAACTGAGGGAGTGTACGAGTGCACGGCGAGCGCGAGCGCAGCGCCGCGCCGCCCGCGGACAGCTGGGGGGCGGGGGTGTACTACAGCGACTATCAGTACGCGACTCACTAACTGAGGGAGTGTACGAGTGCACGGCGAGCGCGAGCGCAGCGCCGCGCCGCCCGCGGACAGCTGGGGGGCGGGGGTGTACTACAGCGACTATCAGTACGCGACTCACTAACTGAGGGAGTGTACGAGTGCACGGCGAGCGCGAGCGCAGCGCCGCGCCGCCCGCGGACAGCTGGGGGGCGGGGGTGTACTACAGCGACTATCAGTACGCGACCTCACTAGCTGAGGGAGTGTACGAGTGCACGGCGAACGTGTGCGGGATTCATTATTCACCAAACATTGACTTATTTATGACGAGGTATATTACTTTTAACAATTTAACTTATTTGATTCACCAAAAGAGAAATAGGTATCGTTTATAAAAAATAAATTGGCAAATAAACGTGTTAATAATAAACAATAATTTTGTATTTATTAGTATTTGTATGAGGTATTTAATTACGAATTATTCTTTATAAAATGGGTCATTTTAGCCCCACGTATAACAATCTACTATTTTTAATTGTGTAAACTTTTGCATACCAAGCGATCATAGCATGGCAAAAATAAAAACTACCTGTTAACTACCCATGTGTTGCTAAATAACAAATTACTTGCTTGCAAAATTTCATGGAAATCGAATTAACGGCACTCGGATTTTCGATAAATAAACAAATGTTGACAATAATAGAAGAAATAAATAAATAAATAACCTCATATTATTTATGTATGTATATATACGCACCTATCTATTTAAATTGTTATTAGTCATTATTTTGGTTTAATAATATGTATTTAGTCGTACTGTGCCCGACTTGATTCGTGGGTGACGTCACAACCGGTTCCAACGGAAGACCAGCGCTGGCTGCTACAGCCGGCATTACGCTGAGTTGGAACCGGTTTGTGGCAAAAAACATTGTTTGTATAGTTTTTAATTTTTTGTGTTATTTTTCGTTTATATTTGTTTTTTGTATACTTACTTGTTTTTTGCTCACAAATAAAAATTGTCTATTGTCATCGCAGTAGATTCTGAGAACTTGCTGTCACTCGGTCAATAAAATGATGATAAATGCGTTAGTGTGTGTAACCGCGGGACGCAGCCAGTATGAGCCTTTTTCGGTGGCTCAGTGGTAGGTATATCTTATCAAAACATGTTTTTATACAGAGTGACAAGTATCTAAATTCTAAATGAATGTGGTTTAATGTGGAACTACAGCTGCCAGGATCTCGACTTTGTCGCAGCATAAATAATAGTACAAACACATTAGACTTTTCCGCGATGTCATCTAAATGAATAGACTCTGGCTACGTCGTAATAAAGTCAATTATAGCTCGCACAGCGAAGCGTGGTTTTTTCCACCTTGTTCACCTGAGAACTAGCTGTCAAAGATTGAGGAAGAAGACTTTCTCACTAGTTAGATTGCATGTAAAATCTGTCTATCCGGGTTGGTTCAAGGTTTCACGCTTCACACTCGTAGTGAGCTAAGCCTTAGCTGTACACCTACATACCTATATAATAGGTTTTCTGTGGTTTGATGGAAACCTACTTGCATTTTTACCACAGCTAAAATTGAATGATGGGTACTTTGGGTGTTTGAATGAAACTCAAAATTAAAATAAAACAAATTTATTTCAAAAATACACATACCACTTATACCCACCACCCAATTTTGTGCCGTTAGTTTTACAATTAAATTAATAACATCAAATTTCTTCTAGGAAAATACAATAAAATACATTTGTATAAAAATCTGTTCCTTCTTAAAAATACAAATAACTCTAAAATACTTTTGAAAATTGGACGGAATAAAGAAAGAGTCTTTTAAAATAACAATCTATTGAGAGTCCCCGCAGACTGCAGACTTTGTATCGACCGATAGTTTGGTCGGATTGGGCTGCTAGTGCTGGTACCTACAAGGCAATACGTTTCCAAATTGCGGGAAATTTTAATTTCAAACAGTTTTTTTTGGTTTTGGAGCTGAACCGGGTAACTAACTTAGGTAACAGTAGAATTTGCGCTAATCGTAAATCTTCCTTTGCATTATTTTGCGGAAAAAGTGAACAGTAATACACCAGATTACTCTAATAGGTCATTTAACCGATAAACTGACGTTTGAAGTTTTAATTACTTTTCTGAATAATCAGGCGGATATTTGTAAAATATTTCTGTAAAATAACAAGAGAAATAGTCTAAGGCAACTGCAAATTTTATTATCATGTACAATAGTTATCCGGTCTAGCTAACAAAAAAAACTGTTTTTAAATTCAAATTTTGCGCCGTAAGTGAAACGTTGGCACTTAACGGTAATTGTTAAGCTCACCAAATTTTTTATCGCTGTACTGTGCGCATTTGCATACCTCTCATCTGCACACTGATTAAGAAGCCGAACAAACTGTCGGCCGATAGAAAGTCTGCCGTCTGCGGAGACTATTTATGTCTGCAGTTTCGTTTGAATAATTACATCAAATGTGTGCATAAGTGCATAGATGGGGGGGGCTGAGCTACCCACGTCCGTAGGAGTGTACTCTATTCTGATTCCCTACACGTGGTCCCCGGGTAGTGCTAACCGGGTAGCAAACTCTGGTGGGAGGCTTCGGCCGTGGCCAGTTACCACCCACTGGACCAAGCCATGCCGTGAAATGACCTAGTCGTGTTTCGGGATGTAGTCCGGTGTAACCGTTCCGAAGACGGGTCTGAGCAGTAGCGCACTTGTAGCACCTCACTCAACTGCCGTCTTTGTACTCCTTCACTCTACAAAACTTCAAGGCTAGAGTGCATAAGTACCTTATAGGTCGCCGTGCTCCATCTTAGACCACAACGTCGCTTAACATCAGGCGAGTTGGTGGTCAAACGCCGACCTATTCTACATAAAAAAAAAAAAAAAAAAAAAAAAGATAATTATCCCCTGTCTGGTCGAGCTAGTCAGAAATACTTTGTAATACAGTGTCTGCTTCAATAAAAGCAAAAATCGAGATCAAGTGGAATGTGAACTTTCTTCCCTTGGTTTGAAAGTCTTATTTTCAGAATACTAATGTTTTGAATGCGAAAGTGAGTTAGTTTATTTATTACGCGTTCATGCGTAAACTACTCATCGGATCGTCATGAAATACTTCACACACGTGGTGAGCGGTATGGGTCGCGTCATGGAAAAATAAAGCTGGCGGTTAAGCTGCGTATTAAGGGATTTATCGGTCTATTTATGGTGTGATTTATGTGGTACCTATCAATAACCAATATAAAAAGCCCGCGAGCGAAAGGCCAATTAGATAATAATTTATTGGTGGAAAAAACACACAGAATACATATAATTAAACAATAGGCCTAGTAATGTCGTGCGCGAGTGTACCCACCCCTGCGCGAACTCAGCCCGTTTACTTTCTTGCAGCGTTCTTTTTACATGACGGGAACCATACATACACGCATTTAAGGCACTTTTTATTTATTATTTATTTAGCCGCGGGTAACACCGCGGAGCGCAAGTAGTTTTATTTTTTAATTCGTTAATTGTCTGTACAGACAAACGTTTTTATGCCATTGAACTGTCATTTTCGAGGTTGTTTGGAATTGTGTGTTGTAAATAGACATATTATATCCAACATTTCGATAATTACATACTGTCAAATTTTTTATGCAACAGCTTGATTACTAGGGGCCAATTCAGCTAGCCAAAGTCAATGCTTATTTGATGAGTTGAGGTTGCGTTTGTCATAAAAAAAAGTCACCAGTCCAGCTGGCACGTTTGTGAGACGTTAGTGGTATTGAGCCGTTCCCCGTCTGTTTTTAGGGTTCCGTACCTAAAGGGTGAAACGGGACCCTATTACTAAGACTAATTTCTCGAACTGTAATAGTCAGACAGTTAAAATTTTCTCAAATAAATAATCTCTCTATAATCTCAAATATTGTACTCGTAATTGTATGAGGTACTTAATAAATTATGTATTTTTAGAGGGTTTTTTTACTTGCAATTATTTAAGTCTTTTTAAGTGAAAACTACTTTGGCTTTTGTGTTAACACTTATCGTTTATCTACTGTGTAAAATTAGCAGCCGTCTGTTTTCCCTGTACAATAAAATAAAATAAAATAAAATATGTAATACTAAAAAAAACTGATTTAAAAATTACTAAGGAGGCTCCCATACAACAAATGTGATTTTTTTGCTCGTTTGCTCGATAGGAGTTCTGTCCAGCATCGGGTTTAGTTAGCTAAATCGCCCCCTGATGTGGACCGTTTTGTCATTTGCATGTCATAGCCATATTGTATGTAAATATTATGCAGAATTTTTGTTTTTGCGTATTTTACATAATTTGCGTTATTTGATACTTATAAAGCTTAGACGCCAGGTAGTTTAATTACGTTTTAATTAATTAATTAACGAGTAGCTCCTTTTTTAAAGTAAATAGTAGTTTATATACGCCGAGTGGCCCTGGCGTCAGAGATTTTAGGCCGCTCGAAGGCCTCTAACATGGGTTAGTTAAACTCTTAAACACAGAGTTAAAATGTTATAAATGACACTCCAATATTGTGTTACCTCAAGGTTAGCTTGTAACTCATGGTAATTATTTTTGCATTACGCAAGATTATTTGAAGCATTATTTTGGTCACATATTTTAGTGTAAATTTACAATGCAGCTTTTACTAGATAAGCTAAGGGCAGGCCAAATAGATGTCGCAGGGGTGACTGGCGCCGGTGACGCGTGTTGCATCACAGATACATGACATTGTTACGTATTTACATTATGTGGTTACATTATCAGGGACGAGGACAGCAAGTAAACAATATCGTTGACCGAGCGGAGCGAGCATCGCAGAGTTTACTGAGACCATTCGAGATTTGTCTAACTGTATGTTCATTTATTTGTATTTGAGGCATTATGATTTATAACACGGGAATTACTCACATACGAAATCACGTCAGTTGACATAATAAAATTGTATTTGAGGCGTTCGAGATGGGGACTGAATTTTTGTGGACTAGCGTATTTTACTTATAAATAAGTATAAGTTAATTTGACGAAATTTTAATTAATTAAAAAAAAAAAAAAAATTTATAAATATATTTTTATTGTATTTTAATTTATTTCATTACTTATTTTTAATTGAAGATAACTTGAGTACCGTTTATCTGATTTTCATAAAGTTTTGCAGGTAAGTACTTAATTCCAATACAATTTTGAAGATCGATTGTGAGCCATGTTGAATATGTACATATTTAATTTGTTGGTTCTTCTAATTCAAATTCGAATGACATTTTGAGAATGTGACATTGTACGCTGAAAGGAATTGTATACCTGCCCAGATTAGTAAACAAACTAAAATTATTATAGCTAATGTATTTAAATAGTTTTAATAAACTTATTTTCGTGACAAAGTAAATGTATATGATAAAACATTTTTGTAAATTTTGAAAATATCAGTTTTTGTTGTCCAAGTCTTAGCTTCGCTTTCTGATTTTTGGTAATGAACCTATACGTAATATGATTACCTAATATAATTACTTTAGGTGCTCCTAGATGGGCCAAATATTTACTGCAACCCTGGCCCGGCAATACTGGCAATATTGCCGACTGTAGCCCGGTCATCAGAAATCGATCAAGAATTTATTGATAACTCCTATAGTTACACGTCACAGTTAAATATTTATAAAAAAAAACGAATGTCAGAACAATATGTATGTTGATAATTATTATGTCTAATATAAATGTATTATGTATTTTTAGAGGGTTTTTTTACTTGTAACTGTTTATAAGTGAAAATTACTTTGGCTTTTGTGTTAACACTTTTCGTTTATCTACTGTGTAAAATTAGCAGCCGTCTGTTTTCCCTGTACTTACAATAAAAAAAAAAAAAAAAAAAAAATCATTTATGTCATTATACAGTTAAGTATAGTAAAAAATATAATTATTTTGTCATATTATGTTATCATCTGCCATGCTGGAAATGCATGGCTTTATTGGCCGGGCCACACTCAAAATATTGTCGCAATATTGCCGGACAAGTATCGCAGTAAAAATACACGACCCTTCTAGGAGCACAATGCAATACAATTTTAGGGACACGCATCGTCCTTCAATAAATAGGGTTCAGATCTAACAAGTTCGCATTTTTTTAACAAGAGATTCTCAAGACGGAGATTGCCTAATCTTATACCTTTAAATGAGCAATTCTTGTATATATATATATATGTATATAATTGGAATCTCGGAATCGGCTCCAACGATTTTCATACAAATTAGTATATAGGGGGTTTCGGGGGCGATAAATCGATCTAGCTAGGAATCATTTTTAGAAAATATAATTTTATTCGTGTTTTATCGATAATCAATCTCAACTGAAAAATATGACTCTTCCTGACATCTATTGGCGAATAATAATACTACTATTTTTTTTGAGCAAGTAATTGCTTTAACGACACAACAGCAGATGGCGTTGTTAAGTAACACGAAGTCAATGAGTGTTTGCTTTGAGGTTAGACTAAAATCAATTGTTTATTATCCAAAAAACACAATTAAAAAATAAAAAAAAATACCGAGCAAAGCTCGGCCATCCAGGTACTAATATTATATATTAGTTGATTAGTCACAGTAATGTTGACATGTAAACCTATCACCTTTTTTTCCTAAATAGTGGATTTACTACGGGAGATTCAATATCGGTATTGGATTAATGCCCGATTCACATTGGTCCAGTTTAAGCTCCTGATTCTCACACATTTGAATTTCTACTTATAAATAATTCTGAATATTTTTAGTGCAGAGAACATTTTGGACTGAACTCAGAAGCTAGGACAATATGAATGAGACTTTGAGATTATTTTTAAAGGTTTTAGTCGATAGGACAAAAGGAGCCACTATCTCTAGAACTATGGTAGGTTCTTTTAATGTTATCTACGAAGGATTGACAACCTTCAAAGTCAGTGTTATTATGTCCTTTCAGAATTGTTTGACGTATCCTATTTCTTTCTCCCACATTCTGGGCCTGTTATACCGTCTTACTATCCTCCTGTGTACAGGGTATATCCAGTTCCACTCAGGTATATCCAGTACATGCCGTCTTACTCCCTTTTCCTATCTGCACATACCCCGTCCTACTCCTTTCTCCCATCGATTCTAATTCCGCCCTACCCTCTCCCCCCATCTACACATATCCGGTCCCACTCTCCCCTCCCCTGTACAGGAATATCCGCTCCTACTCCGTCCTCCCATCGTCTGCAGCACCGCCCCCCAGCCCCTGGCGGCGCTAGTCCCTCCTCTCGTCGAAGTGCTCGTACTTGTCCTTCCCGGTGACGAGGTCGGCGAGGCGCCTTACCAGCGAGTCGTCGTGCGAGGCGGCGGAGTGCGTGGAGGCGCGCGAGGGCGAGCGCGGCGAGGCGGAGGCGCGCCGCGCGCCGCCCGCGCACAGCCCCACGCAGTTGCTGGGCACCTTCACGGCGCACCGCTTGTGGTAGTTCAGCCCGCACCCTGGAACACGCAAGTGCATATCTCAACCACCAGCCGCGCCTCGGAGCTGCACCTATCTTACAGGAGCAGTTCATTGTGCCGCAATAAAAACAATAAAAGCCTGTGTTGATCCGGAGTTTCAATTAACGTCGTGCTAAACTAGCTGCACCTCCCGGTAAAAAAGTACCTATCCTACATGTTATTGCAGATTGTCTAGATTATCTATCCCTGTGCCAAATTTCATCCAGATCCGTCCAGCTGTTCTGGCGTAATTGAGTAAAAAACATCTATCCATTTAAACTTTCGCATTTTGAGGCTCAAGCCATATCGGTGCGAATCCCAAGCCACCGATGGTTAGGGCTGCAGAGTGAAGAACCTCTTGACAATACGGCACGTGTCTACGATCACTGCGGGCTGTATCTAGCCTTTGACCCAACCATCTAACGAGAGCCTCGTGAGGTGTTGGTCGAGGCTCTTCACTATGAGACCGTTTACCGTGACGACTATCGGGACAATTATCGTCGAGTCAACATCCCACATGGCGGTTACTTCGTGAGCCAAGTCAAGATACTTGCTGAGTTTGTCCTTCACAGCCTTCACAAGGTTCTCGTCATGTGGGATGGTGACGTCGACGAGCACTGCCCGGCGCTGGAACCGGTCGATCATTCCGATTTCAGGCTTATTGGCAAATAATAGTCCAGTCCGTGATGATAGAGCGGACCCAGTAGAGCAAAGCACGACCATACTCGAGAACTAGCGCTGGTGCGTACTTATAGTACGGCACCTAAGACTCGACAAGACCGTATTGCTGGTGGATGATCCTAGCTACTTATTTTTATTACCTTCACATTTGAGCCCCTGCCTGACGAGGCCGAAGAGCATTTCCCCGCAGAAGTCGCAGAAGGTGGGCGCCTTGTACGAGTGCACAGCGAGCGCGTGCGGCCGCGGCGCCGGCGCAGCCTCGCTGCCGCCAGAGCATATCAGCGCTGGAACGTGGACAATATCGCCATTACACACTAGACTTAACCGAATGAAAAGGGTTAAGAACAAGAAGTGTACTGGAAGGCTATTCCTACAATTTGAGATATTTTCTGGTCTTGTCTCTCTCGTTTGAAAAGTCATTACAAGGAGTAAAAGTGACGGGATTTCATCTCACGCGGCAAGAATAGTGGGCCTGGACGTAAAGATGACGACCAAAATATGCTTGGCTGAAAAGGATAACGTTCGAGTTAGGCGGATTACACACTGCCGCCGCATCCCGCTGCGGTGTGTGGAGCGACGTCATTCGCATGGCGCTTCTCCGCACGAAGACGCGGTGTCAGTGTGTTACACCCTGCGTTTTGTATCCAAATAGAGATTTTATAGTCAAAAGCTAATTCCGCATCACCGCACACCGGAGCGGTGTCCAGTGCAGTGTTATGCGCCTTACGACTCTTCAGTTTGTAACAAGTTAACTTTTCAGGCTTCTAAACTCACGGCTGGCTGTAAGCACGATCTCGACGAGGGTCTCGTCGGTGACATCGCTGGCCGCGTTGATCAGCTGCAGCACGTTCGGCGAGCAGTAGTCGTGCCGGAACAGCAGGATGCGGTCGCCGAGGCGGCTCAGTCCATTGTCGGGGATCTGGCAAACATACGTACATTGCTTATTTCCTTCTGTTGTCTAAACAATAACTGAGTCTGAAAACGTCAGGTCTGCAAAGAACGTAAATGTAGTTGATTTCAAAGTGGCTGATTGAATAATAGATAAAAATATAGACACAAGATACCGTAACTCTGTTAAAGATCAATTGGAAAAACTTTTGGCTCATGGGTAGCACAATAGCACAATAGACGCTAAACGTAATACCTAAAAGTTATTTTATGTGGCTCCAATTACACAGTAAATTAAATTGTCGCATCATAAAAATGTGCAGTGTAACCGGATCTAGTGGTTACCTTTTCGTGCACGAACTTGACGGCGAGCTCCTTGAGGTATGCCAGTGTGAGCAGGTGCGCGGGCGCAGAGACGGCGTCGCGCGCGAACCCCAGCTGGAACAGGAACGTCACCTCGTCCTCCATCGCGCGCCACACCTATCTGCGGACAACAAAAACGTTACTGTATGTCTCATCGAACGTCAAAATGCTTGGTAATATGGTGGCTTGACTTTTAACGCTTTTAGTTTCTATGAGTGTTTCGATCCTGCCTTATCCTTTTCATGCTACATTAGCTTTATCTTATTTATAGACCTCAAAATAAAAATATGCAGTGTTTATGGTATGGTAAATATGTATGTCCTTCAGTTTCTTGCATGTTCTTCTGAGCAGTGGCTTTTTTGCCTAACAAGGCGGTATGGTAGAGTCATTTTTATAACTTTGACGTTCATAAGTGTATCTTCGATCCCCAATTGAATAAAGACATTCTGACTTGACTTTGACATGGTAAACTCCAACAAAATAGACTATAACCTGTCGAAAATTCAAAAGATTTACAGCACAACAATGCAACATTTTGTGAAGTCATATCACTTGTTGATGTTTTGTGAACGAGCCGGATTTAAAGTTTTCACATTGTTTTGCAAACATTTTCCTTATTTACTCATTGTCGAAAATAGAGAAAGTTATCGACGACCTATAGGTAAGTCCCCGCAGGTTAAGAGTCTATTGCGCCAAAATTTGCGCCAGTTCAAACTAGACTAGAGGACATCTCAGTGTGAGTTGACAGACTTGTACGAAATATAAAGGGTCTTTCAACAAGGACGGGCCGATGTTCAAATTAAATAAAAAAAAGCGCTGTGTGTAAGATATAAACCTATTTTTTTTATTAATTGAAAGGCTTAGTTAATAAAGGATTAGTTATAGAATATGCCATCGTTTAAATGTCCACCGCGGCTTCGAACAGTGCTACAACAATACTATACGGCTCTCTATACGGCTAAATTTGAGCAATGGCCTGCGTTATGTTAAATTTCAGGGCATCAGTCGATTGCCGTTTATTACTATAGATTAGTGACTTCAGAAAACCCCACGACAAAGTCTACCGGGGTCAAATCGCAGGATCTTGGTGGCCTCGTCGCTAAAGATGATTTTTCGACCAAAATCAGGGTTCTCTTCCAAACGTTCTGAAGCCCAGTTAGTGAACGAACTGCGTTTTCTATGGTCATTCACTTTGAGCTCCTGGGTCAGTTGGATCTTGTACGGGTATAGGCCCAAGTCCCGACGCAGGATTCGCCAAGTTGAAGTCTACGAAAGACACGGCGAGAAATCGACTGCCTCGGAGTCCCCTTCACATTCTCACGGACAGCGGCGACGTTTTCGGCCGATCTGGCGTTCCTTTGACGTGAGGGTGTTAGTTGGTTGTTTACTGAACCGGTAGTTTCAAATTTGATCATCAAAGGTTGGAGATTCGACTTCGAAAGGCCACCGCATCTGCCGTAAAATGGACGCCATGCGCGCAACATTTGCTCTAACAAACACTCATTTTGATTATCAAGTTTTATCATTTGGATGTGCTGCTCAATAGTGTAACTTGCCATGGTGATTTGGCATCAATGAGTAAATAAAATAAATGTAACAAAAACAACATGGCCGCCACAAACTGTCAACATCGGCGCGTCCATGTTGAAAAACCCTTTATTTTGCAACACACACTTAAGTACCTACTTATTGTTATGCAATACTGATTGCTATCCAAGATTACTATTATAGTTTTAGATAATTTCAGCTACATAGACAGAAACTACTGTATTTTTCATAGCCATAGTTATTTCTAATATTAGTCCTTACCTTGATAAGGAACCAGAACAACAATTCAAAGCCGAAAAATGTCTTTCGGGTCTGAAATATATTATAATGAAATAATTTCAGAAAAAATCAGGTATTCCACTTTTTGAAATGTCATAGTCCAGACCTCTAGACCCGCGTTATCATTGTTATTTGTTTACTTATGCGAGATACAATCGAATCAAGTGCAGCATAGCTTTCTCCAAAACAGTGTCAGGGATTATCGTATGGGTCCAATAATAGCTGCAAACGATTCCATTCTCTTTCGTACCTCTGACCTGAACATGCGCATGCGCATGCTGCCTGGATAAATGATAATTCATAAATAAAATAAAAAGGTAAAACGAGACAATTAATTAAAATTGCGTAGGTACTTGAATGCACTTGTACTTGTGGCCTTGTACTGTCGAATGTCTTTTTTTCTTTACTTGTGTTATGTTTTTTGTTTTTAGGTATGCAAAAAAGAAGTATTGTATCGTAGGTAGCGAGTGTATGGTATGACCGCTACGTCGGATGTATGGGACTAGAGTGCTAGTCACTTCAGCCGTGAGGCGATGCGATGCCTGTCTGCTCGCTGGGTATCGCATCGTCTCGCGGTAAGGGCTGTCTTGTCGCCTTGATTGAAATGAAAAGTAACGAGTATCAAAATTGGTACAGAACATGTACCATCATCACTCACCCGTTAAGTAAAGAACTATTTTCGTTACGTTAGTCATCGCACTTCAAAACTATCCAAAAGTTTCATTTTCTATTCTGTAACCAAATGACAGAAGATCCCTTCTGAGATCCAGGTATTTGCACAACATATCTTCACGCCTTTCCCCCGAAGGAGCTGGCAGAGGGGTAATACAACACCCACACTTCCTCACACGATGTTCAGTCCCAAATGTGACAGGGGGGTATTTGAGGCTTAGGTTTTATTAGTAGCGGCCCACCTTAACTTCGCACGGTATTTATAAGCTTTCCGTGAAAAAATATCTATAATTTACTCAATAATTTATTGCTTTCATTATGGTGCATGCAGTTCTTCTAAATAAATCACATAAAATTGTATCATATAATGATCCTGATGTGGTATGGCAACATTGTGCGGACTGGTTTTGTTCTATTAAATATTTGTCGGTTAAGAATTCGTCTACATTTAAAAAAATTTTTTTATCAATATATCTTTGTTCAGGGATTTGCATTTTGTTAAAGTTTTATCAAGTAACCCAATTTATGCACTATGGAGTGATACGATTTTGTGATATCGATTGGATCATATCGTCAGAGACAGCTCAGCGGCAGTCAAACACCTATCTTGCGACAAAAAATATTCTACGCCATTTTCAATCAATCTATTGGATATGCGACATCATTATTTTTTGCGGTTAGCTACCGGCTCTTTTTGCAATGATGACGTGAATTCGACTTAGTAACTCGATCTGAAAAAGAAGCCTAGCAAATGAATGGAAAACTTTAAAGTTGTTAAGATCCCTTACATTCGTTGGAACAGCATTCAATGCCTGTAATCGGTTTAAAGGGAGATTAGCGTAAGTGCAATATGATTCTGATGCATTTAGTCGGCTTCAGAATTCCACCCGCAACTTTAAGGAGAGAATTATAATTAAACAAGAATGATATTATTTTTTTTATACCCGACTGCGCAAGAAGGAGGGTTATGTTTTTCGAGTGTATGTATTTAAATATGTATATATGAGGTTTCTTTAGCAGGCCCTACAGCCTAGACAGCTTAATGTATTACAAGTGAGGTGTCTTTTGAATCGTCTTGACAGTGGAAGTGACATAGAGTACACCATTTTGCAGCCGGGTTGTTTGTTTTTCTTTTTTAATAATGTAACTTGTTTTGTTAAACTTCTAATAATGTAATTTTTTACAGTTTATACATATGTAATGGTTAAGTATGTTTTGAGTAGTGTCTTACGAATAAATTTACTCCATTGATTTGCTTTACGTAAAGAGCTCTACTAAAGTTGTTACTCCGCGACGTCGTCATATCGCCTGTGCAAATCAGTCCTAATCGCCTGTCAAGTTCTGGAAACTTGATTACAACAGTTGCGCATTCTTGACGCGTAAGAAGTTTCTTGGCACTCCAACTACTATGAATTTTCAACGAGAGAACCAATGACAAAAAACGATTGACCTGTAAGAAGCAGCCCCAGCCAGCCAGCCAGCCCCTGCCCTCGTCCAGCGCTCCGCCGCGTCCGTGACACAGTTTCCGTGCACCGAGGCTGCACGTGTCGTTTGGGCGCGCTCCCGGCCTTGATCTTGTCTCGAGATAGTGCAGCCAGTTGCTAGCCTACTCGCCGCTCGCTGCGTCCGCGTGCCGCATATTTGTTTATGTCCCTCGCTGTGAAACTTACACGTGTTCAGTTTTGGCGGTCAGACACGCGACCGTCTGGGCCTCGGGCGCATCTAAACAGACATAGTTCTTATTGAAGGTCCCTAATGCCGGATTCGTTTAATTTATCGAATCGTCGATTAGGTTTTTGTTTTGAACATCTATTTGGAACTAGTTTTCGAAAATTCAAATTAAGAGGCTTGCCTCGCGAAAGGTCATTTTGGTTTTTGTAAAAGTTGCCAAAAGGTCGAATTAGTTTTTGCAAAATTCTAATTAGTGTTGAGTCTGTTGTTATTTGCCTCTTCATTTAGAAAACATAAATATTGCTAAAAGAACGAATGCAACAGTTTTGTCTTCAATCTTATGACCGTGATCCGTGTCCGCACAAAAAGATGAGAGATGATGAATTCTTTATTCAGTCTTCTCAACTAGCCAGTCAATCATTCTTTCAAAGTGTGATAGATGAACGGTAACTTACTTTACATAACTATCTAGCAACCCCCGCCCGGCTTCGCACGGTACCTAAAGCCCTTCCGTGAAAATTCATCTAACCGATGGTGAGAGCCGCATCAGAATCGGCTGCGTGGTTTAGGAGGAGTTGCGGGATATACAGAGGGACTTAGTTTTATACTACGTAGAGAAGAGATGACCGGAACGAAACTAAAGATTGACATTGACAAAATTACTATGTAAGAACTTGTTATTGTACAATAACAGCGTCAGCTGCTAATCTATGTTGAGTCAGCACTTCCTTCGTATCGTTCGCGGGACAGTGATCCTTTATATCAATACTCGTGCCAGTGAGGGTCACCTTCCTACACGTGGAAAAGATTCGGACAGGTCGCTTGAGATATTTGCGATTCGATAATGACTCGTGTGGGCAGGTCATCAAGGACGAACCGTCACACGTGTAGGATCGAGACAGTTTTATGTCTTTGACTCTTTGTTTCTACGGAGTTTTTACTCGGAGGTTGGTTGTGACCGATGCAATGTCACTGGGCGTGCGTAAGCTTTAACTACTGAGCTAATATTAACTAAAGAAGCAGTACTTATAGGAACATGTCTCGAGATATTTTTAGTGGCCGACAATCCTGTTATAGACTATAAGACTACCTGTTGAATGTCTCTTTTAACTTGCACATGTCGAATACAAAGCTATTGTACGGCATCGCTGGTAGGATCAATCTTTGACGTAGTATACTGAATCACCTATAAATATTATCTGTGGAGAATGATAACCAGGCCGAACCTATGTTAAACCTAGTCCGTGCGTTGTCAGGAGCGTCGCCCTGCATGTTTTATTTACGTAGATTGCTTTCCTTCCGTATCCTGGCAGACACAGGTGGTATTTCTACTACGAGTACAAATATCTGTGAATAACATTTAAAAAAAAATTGTTATGCGTGTTTTTAACCCCCCTGACGGAAAAACAACGGGGTGTTATAAGTTTGACGTGTCTGTGTGTGTGTGTGTGTGTGTGTGTGTGTGTGTGTGTGTTGTGGCATCGTAGCTCTCGAACGGATGAACCGATTATGATTTTTTTTTGAAAGGTAAATTAGTCGGAAGTGTTCTTACCATGTTTGATAAAAATCGGTGTCGGGGATTTTTATGATTTTTTGTTAGTTATTCTTTTCTTTGCTTTCATTTGATTTTGTTTTTCTTTGATAAATTAGATATTTGAACGTAGCATCGCTCTATCTAACTTTGGTATAGACACTAATCAACATTGCAGACTTTGTAAATACTTGAACGGATAAAACATCTCGGCAGCATGTTGGACGACCTATTGTGATGTGAATCGGCTCGTAACAGTGATTCATTACGGCAGGCAGTCGTTAAAAGTACAAGAGGTAATTTTATGCCGAACACTGGTAAGACGACCGATTGTGCTGGGATTTAAGCTTTACACGGGAATATCTGACGTCGTCTACGAACATGACGGTTTTATTTCGTTAGTTTTTCTTGATAAAACATTGCAACAACGTTTCGTTGATTTGGAATCGTTTAATTGTTTTGCATTCCAGGCGGGTTGTATCCTCTTTTAAAAAAATCTCAACTTATCCTGAATCCGTTACTTATCTAACTTATCTAACTCATGTCACTAAATTATTTTGAATTACTATTTATTGATTCACTTAATTGATTTATTGTCTTAACTGATCCCAAATGAATTCTTGGCTAGTCCCAAATAAATAAAAAACCGGCTAAGTGCCAGTCGGACTCGCGCACCGAAGGTTCCGTCCAAACCTGTAGGTTTTTTAGGTAAAAGTTTTAAAGGCCGGTTTGTTAAAAATATTTCTATTATATAATGTAACTAAAATTGTATGCTTTACGCAAATTCTTCCTTTACCTGTGCTTTAAGACGTTGCTTCGTACCAAATTTCAAGATTCTGAGTTTACGGGAAGTACCCTGTAGGTTTTGATTCCCTTGCGAGTGTCGAAAATTTGCAGCATAAACGGCTGTATCTTTGATTGCGTTGGCTTAGAAGTTTAATTTTTTCATAGCTTAAACGGACAGTAGACTTGAGAATTTGATATGAATTTCAGCTTGATACCTCCACGCGTTGTTGAGAAAAGGGTCTTGACAAACAGACGGACCAAGTGGTCCTATAAGGGTTCCGTTATTTCCCATTTGAGGTACAGAACCATAAAAATATGAAAGTGTAAAATTTCTGAGTGTAAAATTCCACGATCAGCTCTAAATGCGTTCGCGCACTGCCGGTCTCCTGGTAGTGGCAGATCCAGGACTGTTTATCAAAGCAGTAATTTTGGACTATTGTGGAGTGGAATTTCTCGTGAATTTTTGTAAGAATATTTTTCAAGAGAATCGGTTAAGTATGCGACCTGTAGAAGAACAGAAACCCAGGCAGAATTCGGACATACGAATACATTTTTGTCGAAACTGAAGCATTGTCGCTCCGCTCGCAAATGCTCGCGCGATCGATTGGACGCGATAAAATAGATTTTTGTAAATAAATAAATATATAAAACGTCAAGCGTCTAGAACTGCCATCGTAGGCTGTATTACTTAACCGATCTATTTCAGGGTGTTATCAGCGAACTGGTTCATAGCGATAACAAACGACGTTGAAATGAGGCGATCCACTTATGACGGAGGCTGCGTAAACAAAAGGGACACGTGGAAGGTGCCGATAACCCGGCCCTGGCCGACACTACTCTCATACAATACGTGCCCTGCGCCCTCTCTGTTTACTTCCTGTTTTTATTTAAAGCCTTTTTCAAGGCAAGATTAATCAACGAAATCTTAGTGGTTAATTCCCGTTTCATAACCTCGTAATGTGTGAAAGCCACATCAGTTTCCATAACAACATTACAGCGATGATACATTCTTCGAATTTGAATTAACATGACATATCGTCACGCCTTTTTCCCTGAAGGGGCTGGCAGAGGTGTACAACGCCCACACTTCGCCAGACGACATTCAGTCCCAAATGTGACAGGGGGCGAGCCTGTTGGAACTGCTCTCCCAAACCACCGCTCTCTATGTTATGTAGCAGATGACATTAAACATGACGCATTTATTATGAATTTGAAAATGTAAATAGATAATCTACATTAACGTTTTTATTCCTATCAAAGTCTGCTGCAAATCAAACAAAACCGTGAACAAAGAGAGTGTACATTAAAGTACGGGTGAAGCCGTCGCTGGGCGAGTGGTCGGCACACGAGCGACGAGCGCGCTCCCCTCGGTCCCCGAACCTTGCCCTGTGACAGGTCGCTGTCGTAAACACAATAGCCTACTGTGCCAGGGCATTATCCTTCACACAAAACACGTTCATAAACATCTTTATTAATAACAGAGAATTATTGAGGTTTCTCGACGTAAAACGTATAAATAGCGCGTCATTTTAACCTTACATGTCTTAACATCGGTTTGATCACAAAATGTAGCCAATATGATACAAACTTTCTTTAATAGTAAGTTCTTACTCTCTGAATATAGTGTTGTAGATATCATTATGCCTGCTAATAATCATACTCATTAAAATAGTCGACAGTCTCTGTCCCAGTAGGGAAGTAGACCTGAATTAGCCATGACCACTTTCTTTGAGCTTACAAAAGCTCGCTCATTACGCCCAAAAAGATTTTATTTGTTTTTTTTTTTTAAGTTTTTGGTTTCAAATCTTTTTTTATTAAGTACTTAATTGAAATAAATTGAATTTAGTTACAGAATATCTGGTTTGCTTTGTTTCCCAAGTAGAGAAATTTGATTGAAATAAATTAACAAAAAAAAAGTTTAAAAATATACGCTTCGACTTGTAAACCTCCACCGTTTCGTCGGTTAAAAGGACTTAGGCACGTTTCTTTTCTTAGGCACTACCACTTGGCACTACTAGTAGAGTGAAGGGATATTTTACTTTCCCGTGCCACTACTATTCTGATTGGCTAATTAAACGCAGGTATTAACAAAAAATTAGCATGAGTGTACGCGATTAAAAAAGTACGATTAGCGACTATACTAGCGAAATAGACTTACATTGATCGTTTTGCTTTAGATTAGGAGCGATAATTTCTCAACATTTTGCAGATTACATCGACACACTACTATTATGATAGTAGGTAGGTAGTAGATAGATAGTAGGTAGGTAGGGTATGTTTATTTCTAGTATAGTACAGTAGTGGCACGTGTGGCCGGTGTACCGGCGCGGTGTGGCGGAGCGAGGGAGCGCTCGTGCGGTCGGAGGGCAGAGCCCCACGTGGACCGGTTCCAGCTCGCGCACTCGCCGCGCAAACATCCTTATCGGGCCATCTCACTGCGCTGATGGCCTTCATACTGCCCTTGGGTACCCCGCCTTCCCCAATGGAAGCGTTTTTTTATGTACTCAGTCTATTTCTTAAATGCATGGGTCCATGGGATTTACTTTCGTCTATTTCTCATAGCTCTATGATTAATACCTTTGGGGGAAATGTAAATTTTCACCGAAGGGGCTGGCAGAGGTGTATTACAACACCCACACTTCTGCGGACGATATTCAGTCCCAAATGTGACAGGGGGCGAGCCTGTTGCTATTCACCGGGGTCTAGTTATGTAGCTGATGAGAGTAAATACGCACAATAAACAAATTGGTGCGTGGTTTCGGCTGGGATGGAACCCGCACTCTCTGGCTTAACAGGTAGACTTCTTCCAACTGGGCTATCATCGCTTAATTTAAACTAAACACTACGGAAAGAGACATTGCACATTTAATTGCACATAGCTTAAAACCAGACGAATAGTTTCCGAGCAAGCGCGTTTGTTTGCAAACTTTAGATCTTTCTGCCACTGGGATAGTAATTTGTCGAGCCTCAATAGCTCGGGCGACTATTACAATGTTTGGCTTAACAACAACCTGCGTGATCTATGCGTCGTAGCGATAGATGACGTCTACGCAATGGGCTCACGGACAATGTTGCGTGTTTTCAGTAGGTTTGTTCTTGCTACGTACGTTCCGTGGGTACACTGGGTACTCATTGACCCAGTTACGTACACTCCTGTCACGTGTTCCCTTCTATGGCGAACAAGAAATTTATTAAAAATTCCTTACTTACACGGAATCAATCCATTTCTCTACACATTGGTCGTCAGCAAGTCATCCACACCATAAGGCTGTGTTCGAATAAACAATTGAGGCGATCCTTTCTACACTAATTGACCCATTTAATTTGATGAATTGAGCAAATGAAGCAAACTTCTCTAAGTCTCTCATCTAAATCATCGAAATGATGTAAGGAAGATGCGGCACGAATTTAATTTCTAGTACACAGCGCGTGGACCATTTTTAGTGGACTAGAGTGAATAAATACCTAATAGGTCGTCGTGCTTCATCGTAGACCACAACGTCGCTTAACATCAGGCGAGTTGGTGGTCAAACGTCGACCTATCTTTATATATAAAATTTAAAGTCCTGACTGATTGACTGATATATCCACAGCACAAGCACAGCCTAAACCGCTGGTCCTAGAAACATGACATTTGGAGGAAATGTTCTTTGTACAGTGTAGGCATCCACTAAGAAAGGGTTTCTCGAAATTCCACCTCTAAGGGGGGGGGGGGGGGGGGAATGGGGGGTTCAAATTTGTATGAAACTTTTTATTCTCTGGGTCGAATTACTCAAAAATTGGCAGAAATACTCTTAAAAAAATAATAATACACGTGTCTCATAATTTATGAGACACGTGTATTATTTATTTTTTTACAACAGACTAGGCATGCGTTTGACCACTGACTCGCCTGATGGGAAGCGTCGACGTGATCGAAGGTGTAACACGCTTGCCTAGGAGATACCTATTCACTTTACTCTTAAACACCCCCGGATTGTATTTAGGTGGAAAGACAGACACACGCAACGAGTTCCACACCTCTGCAGTTCTTACAAGAAAAGTTGACTTGAAACGCTTAGTGCGTTTTAGCGGAATTTCCACCATAAGAGGGTGTCTTTTACTGGTGCGCCTGGTACAATTATAAAAGAACGGCGATGGCTGGATCAGGTCGTGCAGTTCTTGTGCACACTCGCCGTAGTGTATTCTGTAGAATACCGACATGATGTGTATCACAGTTTTTCAAAATCATCATCATCATCATCCACCAACAGAGTCTAATAGGGCTTCTTTTTACTCTGAAAACTTTGCTGACAAAGTTATTAACCCACTACAAACGACGCTGTCATCATTCTTAGGGTTCCGTACTAAAATGGTGAAAGGAACCTTATTATAAAACTTCGATGTCTGTCTGTATGTCTGTACAGATAGTTTAGTTAACTAAAGAACTTTGTCCTTATTGCTCTGTTTGGGATATTGTCAGTTTGTGTATTCAATTGAGAGCGAGTGTGACCGCTTATAATATTTATTTCTGAAGATAAAAACGTCATTTATTTCCTGTAAGCCACGAGGGCGAAGCCGCGGGCAGAAGCTAGTTCTACATTAAAAAAATCGTCTAGACAAAAACGACGAGCGAAAAGGGCAATTAAAGATACTAATGAGCCTCTAAAGTTATCTACAGAGTGACAAATTGCAATTAAAATATTTTTTATGACTTTCGCACTTCCATAATCATTTTTAAACATTTAAGAATTTTCCTTGTATTATGGACTAATTTAAAACCTAGACAACCTCCCTATGTTAGGGATTTTTTTTTGCTTTATCTATGTACTAAAATAATATCAGTCAAAAGTGATGTCAAAAGTGATACAAATGCGGCTATATTTTTTATAGCTCTATTTCTTTTTAGGCTGTTTAAAAAAACCCAGAACATAGGGGCGGAGATGTAGTTCATTTAATTTTACTCGTACATGCCAAATTTTATCATAATGGTTTCAAGAAATTTAACAAGCGCGTTTGTGTGTAAAATTCAAAGCGTCGCGGAACCCTTAAAGATATACATTAATCGCTCTACATTCAAAATGTTTTGTTCTAAACGATACTAACGATAATGGATGGATACCTATCCATCTACCCCCTTACTCATTAGCGTTGAATAGCTTCGGAGTAGTTAATTTTCTGTATTTTTCGATCGAGTGAAAAATTCTAAAGAAAACAAAAGACAAACCACTGAATAACAATTCTGCGGCTATACAACGTGTATTAGTAATAGGGTTAGTGTAGCATCCACACACATACATACATACATGGACTTGAAACATTAATTAATCACCAGAACATTTGTCTTAATTAGCGCAGTAGTCGATATGGATTCAATTTGCTTTGTAAACATTGGCGTAATTAAGATAGTGATGTTTTAGTTATTGAATCGATACCTGCTGGAAACCTCGATGACCGAATGATTTGCACTAACACTGACTGACTACTCTATGCAACTCGTACCTACGAGTAACTAGCATATATTTGGTAAAGTTTCTGAGTGACGAGACGAGCAAGTCGCTCGCCTGTAAGCGTCACGCTTGCCCATAACAGTTTAGTGCCATCTATGTTAAATCTCATTGTACCCAGTAATTTCTCTGGAATAATTGTGTCCAAGGTGTAGTAGGTACTTCCCCACTCCCCAGGCGTATTCTGCAAAAGAGTCGTACCACTGCTAAAACACTAAGTACCTACTAATAAAGTAAATAGTAGGTCTACAGTCTCTCCAGACATGTCAAATAGCTTCCAGTCACAAGTTCTTGTGCTTATTGCATTACCTTTTTACTATTTTATTAATGGAATTGTTCCATCTATCCCTCCCAGTTAGCTGCAATAAGTCACATTTTCAGAATACACTCAATTGACAATTATGTTTCCGTTCCTGACCGTCTCTGTTTTAAGACACTAGCTACTAGCTAGTGCCATCATCGTCGTGTGACCCCATAGTGGGAAAGCTGACAAGAATTTGTCTCAGTAGTCCCATAGGGCAAGTGACATACCGCAATTTCATTCCAGACGTCGTCGACGCATATAAGAAGCATTGTTTAAACTGACGCCATCATGCCCATCATTGTGGTGATCAGATCACACAGAAGAAGCCACTGTTCAGAGATATCTGGCCTTCAGCAATTCTTCCAGCCTCTGATAAGACAGACATAGGTAGTTCCGCGTAGCAACGCATCACGGGGCCAGAGTGCATCTGATTTTGCCAAATATACACTGCGCTTTGATAACACAGTTTTCCTAAAGATATCAGTCCGAAATGTTTTTATAATTACGTAAATTAATGATTTAATATCTAGCAGTATGATAAAGCGCTTATATAATACTTCTAGATTGGTTTCTGTAATTTTTAAAGTATGTACTCAAACCTACTTGATGCGGGCGCCGGCGCCGACGTTGGTTTGACAGCTAGAGTGTTGCCTTTGTTGTAATATACGAGTATGCCGCATAAAGTCCTTTTTAGATCATCCCACCTAGGCCCAGAGTCACCTAGCGCTGCTAAGGCCCTGGCAACAGATGGCCCACCCGCGGAAAAGACTTCACGCCACGAAGTGTAAGTTCGTGTTTTCTTTATACCATAGTTTCTCAATGTGGGCGATAACGCCCCCTTGCAGAAGTGCGAAACTATCAAGGGTTAGTAAAAAACACTGAGAAAATTAGGGGGCGTTGAGATGGCACAGAGGTTAAAAAAATAGCATGAATTACAAAAAAAAAATACGCCAACCACGTAGGTAAACTAAACTTTAATATTGGTTAACTTTTGTTAACCTATTGTAATAATTTTTATGAGCCATGCAAAAATTCACATATTTCGGTAGTTCGAAAAATGGATGAAAAAATAACTAAAAGTTTCTATTACATTCAGATCTAGGGTAACTGTGGGTACTACTGAGGTTTAAAAAGGTAAAACTTTAATAGAGGATTGTTTTAACAAGGGATGAAAGCCATTTAATGCACACGAGATGGTTTGGCTGAGGCCCTGCTTATATATCGAAATTTGGAAAGCTCTAGAAAAAAAAACTAACTAAGCGTGTGGTGTGCAAAAAGTAGTATTTCAAATATAACGTTGTCTGCAGCGACCAATTCCTAGGCGCTAACAATAGTTCAAAGCGGAGGATACAGTCCGAAAGCTGACCCCGGAGGGCGCCGGGCTAGGCTAGGGCGAAAGGATGAGTATTTACGACGTGTGTCAGTGATAGTTTATCTCCGTCTGGTTTATATAGGCGGGCGGGCGTCCGGCGGCGCAGTCGCGCAGTGACCGCGCTCGTGACGCCTGAGTACTGTGTTCACCCGTTCTCGATCGGCTAGACATGAGTGGGAGACACAGCCTAGCCGCCGGCGCCGCCGCCGTCGCCCTCACGCTGGCCGCTGGTGAGTGCCATCAACTGTCTACAACGGTTTTAGGATCTTACTACGCGGAAGTCAAGCTTTGAAATGAACGCCCTAGCTTTTCGTGACGAAGTTACGGTGATTGACTTTGTTGAAAGGGCTGGCGGGTGCGGTCGGGGCGCGGGGGTGAGGTATTGAAGTTTACGTACAAATTATGAAAGTTTTGGAACTGTAAAACTATAGAACTGATAGAATCATCATGTAAATGGTTATGATGTTTTACATAACAACCTCTAAAAAGTTTAACGCAACATAGCTTCGAAACTATTATTAATCGCGCAGCCTATAATTCACCAAAGCTGTTGGATTTTAATTAACTTTTTGCTTTTTTATCCGAATTTATTGTGGTGAATGGTATTAAACACACTTTCCTGGAATAGCGACTAGCACTCAAAACTGTCGTAAGTCACTGTTTGCTTGGGGACAGATTTTTAACTCGATTGTTAACTTTTCTATTTCCCAATCGTTATTTAATCATCCCAACGAGCAGCACCCCGTGGGTTCTCCTACAGGAACTGACCATTATATGGGGATACGAAGAGGTCTGTGTGCTCATTAAGGATATTAACATATTAAACTAGTACGTTATGTTTTGAATTTATGACTATTTCATTCAAATTCGTTCAGCCGTTCAACCCCTTACAAACTTTCGCATTTCTAATAATACTTTGAAAGCCTAGAGATTTGATTTCGATGTTCTTACATCTTTCACGTTTCACATTATGCAGAGCTACTTGCATCTTTCTACCCGATTGCGGCAAAGTCAAAAAAATATGCGTTTGACCTGTATGTATGTCTATCCTAATATGCCTTTAATGTTATGTTATGCCGTTAGATTCGCCTTTATTGCGCGAGTGTCATAAGCCTACATTTCACAGTTGGATTTTTTAAAACAACGATACTTGTTATTTTAATCTTGTGTAACTAGAGTAGGTAAATAGTACACGGTACTAAGATAATTCTAACGATGTAAACAGATTCGAATGATTAACGCCGCCAGCCCTCGCGTGGTGACGTAACACCGCCGGTGCTAAATGACTGATAAGTGATAACTGCTTGTAAACAGGCGCTATCTAACACGGGTTCCGATTGACCGCATACAAGTGCAATTTGTAACTAAAGCCACTAAACAAATAGTTGTATTAGTCGCTAAGTAAACAATTAAGTGAGTGATATTCTGGTTCTGAGATCTTTTAACACTTTGTTGCTAATCAATTTATGTTATATCCGTTCTGGACGAGTGCAAAAAAAAAAAAGGTTTTTTAGGAAAAACAACAAATCTCCTACTCACAAAATCTCAGACAGAGATCCGGACAGAATTCGATAAACGAAAGCATTTTTGTCGAAGCTGAAACATAAACGCTTCGCTCGGCCGATAATTTTGGTGTGGGTGTTAGTTGTTCTGTCTTTGTGTGTGTTCCGTGGCATCCTCGAGACAGGGAATCCTAGTGTGGGGTTGCGAGGGTGAATCATTATTTGAAATAACTTGGATTCAATTAACATCGCGGGTCGAACGTGGCCGAGATTAACACAGGACCGGGGCTGGTGGCGTACAAGAAGAAAGGCCTATCCACAGCAGTGGGCGGTTACAGGCTAATGATGATAATGACGAATTAGATTGATTCTAACGGTTTAGATTATTATGGTGAGACTACAGGTAAAGCAGTCGCCTTAGTTTCTCTTTTAGCGTATAAAAGCGTGTTAAAAAGAGACGTAAAGCAACAACGTTCTATTAGCTTGCTCTTAACAACTGCTTACTAGAAACGAGGCCTCTCCGTTCCACATCTACCAAATACGCAATAAATTATATCGTCAACACAAACATATCGTTACGACTTTCCCCCGAAGGGGCTGGCTGAAGTGTCATACAACAGTTACACTTCGCCGGACGATATTTAGTCCCAGATGTGGCAGGGGGCGAGCCTGTCACCATACAGTGGGCTCCAGTCATGTAGTAGATAACATACAATACGCACATATTAATAAGCATCATACATTTTCGATTTTATGTAAGGACTGCGACATTCTACGAAACTGCGAAACTTATCGAGTAGGCAAGGACAAGGTATCAAAATTAAAAGCGTATTTTTGTTTCATTCATAATATTTGAAAATACATGAATCTTGCTAACAATCCGGTAGGTATGTATACTTGAGGCAAAACCGGACGGATCACATTCGAAATGATTAATTAAGTTTTTTTTTGTTTCAATGTTACACACAACACAAATGTCTATCATAGTATACAATACACTATACACACTACTCAGGAATAACAATTACCTCATAGTGGAAACAAGGGCAAATTATTTTTGTTTTCCACCGTAGAGGTTCCGTCGTAGAGCCCGCTACGGCGCGCTACGGCATCTCGTAGCAATCGAGTTACAAGCTGTCTACGGCTTCAGAACCGGATGTTAGTCGCAGCTATAATTTTATTATAGATCGATAACCGATTAGATTAACGGTCTAAAGAGGAGAAAACCAATTTTCGATGTCGTCCTCGGATACTTGATATTTCGAAATATAGTAAAATACTCAAAGGTGTATTTCAAGGAAGTTTTTAATACACTTTCTATTTTATAACGTTTCCGAAATCTTAACCCTAAATCCGTGTTTTTACCTCCATTTCTTTCAAAAAGGATTTTTTGAGGTTATGAGGCCCCGTAAATTTTTGTGTGTATTCTGTGGTCCAGGGCGCGGTCAAACCAGTACACATGACGTACATCATCGGACCAGGAACCAGACTGTTAAACCACTCGTATAACCTGTTACAAGACAGACAGGTTTATTTATAGTTCATTCACAAAATATAATAAGAGACCCGGACACGAGTTGCTGTAGGTAAAAAATTATTTACGTAAACGATGAAGGCCAACGTACGCGCTCTTGTGGTTTTGCAAATTATTTAGGCATAACTCTACCCGACTGCCCTGCGGGAGGGTAACGTTAACGTTTTTCCAGTGTTTATAATTTTGTCTGTCCTTTGTGACCTTCTATCAACTAAGACAGCATTTTAAATGCACATCCTTGTCGGTCCAGCCCGGTGGCACATACAGTGAGCATGAGCAGAGCCCAGACACGCGGAATGATGATATTTATAGATATATGTACACACAGATCTAGATATTCTCCATTGTTGACTAGAAATTATAAACAAAGTACAGTAAGGCTTAAAACGAATGTAATAATTCGCGGCCTTATCGCTAAAAACTAGAGTGATGATGTCGAATGATTGCACTAATTGTAGGTATGTTTACAGCTTGCGTGGCAGCGCTTCCGGAACGGGACCGGTGCGACGTGCGCGCGCAGACTGACGCGGGATGGGTGTGCGGTCTCACGCGCTGGGCAGAGGGCGGCGCCCTGTACGCCAGCTTCCGAGCCGTGCCCTACGCCAAACAGCCCCTCGGAGAACTCAGGTTCAAGGTGAGCTTCCGGCTTCCAAGCACTTAGAACATTTAGCTTTGAATTGATCCCACAACGTCGATTCCCACGACTCTTGACGACACCGCTCCGCACTTCGCGCGGTATCACGGCACAGGCTTCGCGCGGTGTCCCGCGACACCGCTCAATGAAATTCCATGCAATTAGTCCCGCCACACCGCTCCTCGCTAGCGACGTAATCCCACCACGTCGATTCTTCTTTTTAGGGGTACCTACTCTAAATAAGAAGAAAATAATAAGAAATAGCTGGTTCAGTGAATGTTCGGTTTTATCGCTTTTACTAAGGGGTCCAAAGTTTTGCCAAACCAACCTGGCCAGGTCCGTATCTCGCTACGAAAAACATGTGTTATGAACATTCTTGATCACGGCTGTTTTGTGTCTTATTATAAGAGAGCAGGTTTAGCCGATACGATCAATGCTTCAACCGAGCGGCTGGAGCGACTTCACAACCTAAATAAAAATCAAATATTTTGACAACGCCACTAACGTTACAGAACACCACGTTTAATATTGAGCAGTGCTTCTTTTTGGACTTTTTGGAACTTCTGGAAAGCATAGACTAAATGAGCCTATCTTTCGATTACAGGAACTGGAGCCGGTGGAGCCGTGGCAACACCTTCTAGATGCGACAGAAGAAGGACCCGTGTGCCATCAAGAGGACGTCATATACGGCAGCATAACGCAGCCGCGCGCCTACAGCGAGGCTTGCATCCACGCGAACGTGCACGTGCCACTGGGCGCGCTGCCCTTCAACTACCGGCGCCGGCGCGTCGCCCCACCCTTCACCACGGCCTTCGAGGGCGAAGAGTGGGCGGTGCGCCGAGGCCCCGGCCTGCCCGTCCTGGTGTTCGTGCACGGGGGCGGCTTCCAATGCGGCTCTGGGGACCCCGACCTGCACGGACCCGAGTACCTGGTCACTAAGAACGTGATCGTCATCACTTTCAACTACAGGTAAAGTTGTTATTTATTTTTGTTTGGATAAAACAGGAATTGGATAATAGTTGTTATAATAAAAATAAATCCATCAATGTTTAGTTCTATTTATATCGACATGCAGATGAGTTACGTTACGACCTCACCAATCAATGTCACGGCCAGGGCTACACGTTTCTCAGCGGTAATTACATAACAGACATACCTACACTCGTAAATTCTCTATAATCTTGCATTGTTTTAACCATGCTTTGATAAAATACTCGGACTTAGACCCTCTTAATGATTTTTTTGCTATAACTTTGAATTAAACAATGTTAGTCTCCACATTTGAATCTGTTTTTCCGAATGACTACAACCTAGGTATCTTTAAGGCCAGAGTGAATAAGTACCTACTAGGTCTTCGTGCTTCATCTTAGGCCACAATGTCGCCTCACATCAGACGAGTTGGTGGTCAAATGTTGACATTTTCTTTTATTTAAAAAAATGTAAACTTTAAGTAACGTATAAATTTTTTAACGTTTCAGGTTGAATGCGTTTGGTTTCCTATCCCTAAACAGTCCCCTGATCCCCGGTAACCAGGGGCTCCGCGACCAGGTGACGCTGCTGCGCTGGGTGCAGCGAAACGCGCGCGCGTTCGGCGGAGACCCCGACAATGTCACCCTCATGGGGCAGAGCGCCGGCGCCACCGCCGTACATCTTCTCACGTTGTCTAAAGCCACAGAAGGGCTATACAAGAGGTAAGGATTACATTTAACAACGGTGTATAAAATTCTTTTACGAGCTGCTCTTCGATACCTATTTGTTTGTTTTTGTTTGATCTTAATCTAAATTGATGTATATCGACGAGATGATGGGTAAACGCATTGGCAATAGGTATATGCGTCGTCATGTGGAAATAATTGCGAACTTAGTGTAAGTTCGCAATTATTCGAAAAAAAATATTCCGTTCCGAAGACGGGTCTGGGCAGTAGCGCACTTGTAGCGCCTCACTCAACTGCCGTCTTTGTACTTCTTCACTCTACAAAACTTCAAGGCTAGAGTGAATAAGTACCTTATAGGTCGTCGTGCTCCATCTTAGACCACACCGTCGCTTAACATCAGGCGAGTTGGTGGTCAAACGCCGACCTATTCTACATAAAAAAAAAAGTGAGCTTATACTGATCGTTTCATTGGGAACACGGTTGAAAAACGTTGGCAACTGATTTCAAAATAATTTAATTGATCAGTAACCAGTTTCCTAATTATTATTTATTCATTCCAGGGCGTTCCTAATGAGCGGTACGGCTATATCAGGCTTCTACTCCACCTCGCCTGTGTTTGCGCAACAGCTGTCCACCGTATTCCTGACAGTACTCGGTATCAACGCCACCGACCCTGCAGTCGACATTCACAGGCAACTAGTCCAAATGCCAGTCGAGAAAATAAACGATGCCAACAAACTGATGCTCAACCAGTTCGGATTGACGACGTTCTTGCCCACTGTCGAGTCTGCGTTTCCCGGTGTAACCAGAATATTGGAAGAAGATCCCGAGGTTCTGGTTGCTAAGGGCCGAGGAAAGGACGTGCCGCTCGTTATAGGATTCACAGACGTCGAATGCGAAGTGTTCCGACGGAGATTGGATGAATTCAACATCGCGAAGAAGATTAATGATAACTCTGTTCTAACGATACCAATAAATATAATATTCACTACGCCGCCCCAGTATCTCCATGATATCGCCAAGAAAATCGACCAGAAGTACTACAATGGAACAGCAGATACCGATGGATTTATTAAGTTCTGCACGGATAGCTTTTACCAGTATCCGGCGTTGAAATTGGCGGAGAGTCGAACGGCTTCGGGCGGGGCTCCCGTGTTCCTGTACAGATTTTCCTACAACAGCAGCCACAGCGTACTAAAAGATGCCCTCGATATAGACTATGAGGGCGCGGCTCATATAGAAGACTTGACATACGTGTTCCGAGTTAACTCCATGCTCGGGACCCACAATTCGTTACCGCCTAAAGAAAGAGACGATTACATGAAAGACTGGATGACGACGTACGTCACAAACTTCATGCAATGCAGGTGAGATTGACAGAATCTATTTACAGTTTTTGAACCTACCTACCTAACTTATATACCTACTATAAAGTAGTAATTTTATTTATTTTTTCAAAATTGAATACAGCACCAGTTAAAAGTACTTTCTGAAGGATAAATTATCTTTAATAATCATCTTCAGCTGCCGCTTTGAAAAGCGCGATGGCACTATTTTTTATATGTTTCAGCAACCCAGCATATCTTTTTGCTTATTAGCTAGAAGTACCACATCTGGGCACTCTTTCTCAGTAATACCAAAACTTCGTGTTTCTAGTGAACCAGTATGCGGGGGAAGGTCCTGGTGGCCACAGGTGCGGCCGAAGCGTCTACAGCTGCAAGAGATCCAGGAGCCGGCCGTGTCCCGGCACAGGGACCTCACGGAGAAGGAGCGAGACATGCTACACTTCTTCGATAGTTTGAGACAAAATTTATAGCTTCAAAGCTCTTCAGCGGCAGTCTAATCGCAAGACTGTCGGGTGATATGAGCTGTGCTAGTCTTTACTTTTCGGACAACGATGTCTACGCGCCGAGAAAATTTTAATTAGCTATACTCGTGAGTACAAAGATAAGAAGTATTTCGGTTGATGGTATTTTTGATAATATTTTGGTACTTCGGTAAGGTGAGGAATGACCGTGGCGAATGACGTTGTGAGATTAAAATTAGTTGTTAATAAAGGCATGGGCGTCCTACTGTTGGGTCATCTCAGGAAGTTCCTTGACAGAGTGGATTATGAATAGGTTATTTTATTTTTTACATTATCTTATGGTTATTAAAATTGCTACAGCTGTCAAAGGACTTACTAGCGTGGCCCGAGTTTAATTGACTGATTATAATATACTTAAATAGATTTTTGATGTATTGTATTATACAACATTATTAAGCGTGTTCTTGTTTTATTTGCACATTTTTTTTAATTGTAATTATCTCACGGTGTTTAGAATTCAATGGATGGCTAAAAAACGACGAATAGGAAACCTTGAACGGCGTATCTGGAAATACCAGTTCCAATTATAAAAGGATTTAAATATGTGATGAATGCGGTATTTCAATAATAAGAGACGTCATTGTGAGTGCGCTTTCACTTTTCGGCGACACAATGCATATTATGACGAGAACACTGCAATGCCGGCGGCGCAACAATGGACTATTTGCAATTGAAAAAAATTACCGTAGAGTTGGGCTAGGGAATGGAAAAAAAAATGGTTGTCTGTAAAGTCGGTTTACTGACGATAGTTGAACGTGACAACGTGCTCACTCAAGTAGGAGAGAGACGGATGTCGAACGCTGCCGAACGCAAAGGCCGATTGTGCTTCTTTGTCGCTCGTTCCGCGCTCTCGCTTGCACTTCAAGCCTTGCATGGAACGCCTCAGAGCGAGGTAACGCCGCATGAGTCATGTTTTTTCGTGCGTGCAGCCGGCTCTATTGAATTATAAGACGTTGTCACGTCAAAAATTCTATCAGAGATTAAGGGGGCTTTTTTTTACACTTTTTCCGTGGGTTAAAGTGTACTCTCTACTAGGTCAGATTTTATCAAGATCGGTTCTGTCACTTAGGCCCGCATGCTAAAACGACGCTCAGTCTTGAATCTCGATCTAAAACTGTTTTTTTCATACATAAAAACAGTTTAAGTAGAGATTCATGATTGAGCTTCGTTTTAGCATGCGGCCCTTAGTCATGAAAAGGTAACATCACACACAGTGAGACTCATTACGCTTTGCAGTTGCAGGCGGAGACAGACGTACCTATTTGGTGCCATTAAACTATGAAGAACTGCAAAAATACTGCATTTTAATAAAGATTTGAGTAATTCCTTGCGACGTTAAGGTTAGTTATCACTTGTCAGTGTTGTCACCCACGAACCGTGAGTTTATCGCCTAGCGCCTACCGATCGATGAGATCCGGCCGCCTCACTGCCAGGCTCGTGTAATAAATTAGGCGTGTTCCAAACGTAATTAACTTTACAAGTTACTGTGACCAAACAAACGCCAATAAACCCGGCTATATTATCAAAAGACTAGTAATTTCGCCTTCTGGCTCTTCACTATTTCAATTGAGACAAAATGTACCACAGCAATTAATGAAATAGATGCAAAATCACAGTGCGTGCTAAACATGCATGTTGCGTGACTGTACATTTTGGACATGCAGAGCTACACTTTTATACACTACGACTGCAGTAGTTAGTTTTTTTTTCTAAATGTCTCTGATTCGTCCAGATACTCTACGGTGTTATTAGTAATTAACATACTTAGTCAGCTTGATAGAATTACAATAAGAACGAAATCTTCACAAATTAAAATTATTAGTTCAAATTTATCATCTAGAGATAGGAAACGTAGTTGTGAAGATTTTGTGCCCAAAATGGGTTCATTATTAGTGATCCTGATCCTTGGGTTCTTCCCCCTGACGGAGCAGCACGTCATCAGCACCACACAAGGGCGGCTTCGAGGAGATGTGCACGAGGGGTACGTCTCGTATAGAGGAGTACCGTATGCCTCTGTGGCCAGCCCTGACGCGAGGTTTAAGGTGAGTCACTACTCAAGCGACGATAGCCTAGTCGGCGGATACTCGCCTCTCAAGCCAGAGGGAGTTGGTTCGGACCCAGCCTAAGACACGCACCAATTTGTTCAATGTGTGAACATATTATGTGCGTATTTAATGTCGTCTGCTACGTAACTGGATCCCTGTGTATGGCGACAGGCTCGCCTCCTGTACATTTGGGACTGAATATCGTCCGGCGAAGTGTGGGTGCTGTACACCTTTGCCAGCCCGTTCGGGGGAACGGCGTGACGATATGTATTACAATGACGACATCAAAATAATCGCATAAGATAGAAGTGTGCATCAAGTATGCGTGAAGTAACTGAAGTGAGAGTCCTTTAGAGAGTTCATAAGGTTTGTTCTCTAATAGAAAAGCATTTGTAGCTTAGAGTAGCTAAGCTACAAATGCTTTTCTATTAGAGTGACGGCTGCAGAGGAGCACCGCATGTAGTTTTGTTTCTAAGTGGCAACACTAACTGCTAAGTGACGCAACGCGGCGGGGCGTAGAAGTAGCGTGGCAAGTCGCAGCGGCCATAGAAATAGCAATAATCACATCATAATTTTCATAGCAGCAGATAAGTTTAGATACCCGTTACGATAAGGTTAGATAAAGCACCCACACACGGGCGGGTTATTGTGATAGAATTAGCGGGGGTGTCCCTGGGGTGTGCTGTGTTGTTTTGTTTTCATTAGGATTACGATCGAGTTTTTGGGAAAGGCGGAAATGAGGAAATCTCGTTTCTATACATTATATTCAGTCTTAGGTAGGAAAAACATGGTTGAAAGATGATAAAAAATTCGTGACGTAATTCTCGTTTTCCCGTCTATAATAGTAGTCTCTGTTCTTGTGGTTCATGAATAATCAGGTACAAAAGTTTGCTTGAAGCTTGACCTATATATTGACAAGCCACATGTTCAAGCATTTTACTGATAATTATGTGACCCATAACATCTAACTTGGATTTAGAATAGGCTATCGATTGAAGCAGTTGTGGCCAATAGATAGCTCGCCCCCGATTTTTCTCTTGCTTTGCAGAGAGCAGGGCTGGCTCCTCTGTGGCAGGGAGTGCGCGAGGCGCGCGAGGTACAGTGCTCGGCGACGTCGCCTGTGGAGCAGTGTCTGCAGATGGACGTGCACGTGCCAGCGGGGGCGGGGCCCTGGCCCGTGCTGGCCTGGGTGGCGGCCGGCGGGCCCTACCACCCGGGAGCGCTGGTGCGGGAGAGGATCATACTCGTCGTAGTATACCACAGGTGAAGGAAACTTTTAACAATCTTTGAGAGCCATTTAAGAATTCATAAACTTTGATAATCCCTACACGACGAATATTGAGAGTACATTATATTATTTATTATTATTCATTACACTTGCCAGAGAGCAAGAGTTCCCGAAATAATGTCGAGCACGTAATTATTTTAATAGATAAAAGTAATAACAAATCAGCGTATTCTTGCAGAATTGGTCCGCAAGGCTTTCTATGTCTAGGAGATGACAAGATCCCAGGCAACGCTGGCGTTAAAGACGTAGTGCTGGCTTTGAGGTGGGTCAGAGACAATATAGTGGCATTCAAAGGGGACGCAGCAAAAGTAGTGCTGGCAGGTGAGGGATTCGGAGCTGCCGTGGCTGAAGCAGTGATGCTGTCACCGATGGGATCCGACCTCTACCATGGAGTCATATTACAAAGCGGGAGTATTCTCGCGCCATGGGCATTTAACTACGATGCGAAAGAACGAGCGATAAAACTAGGAGAAATATTACCAGAAAGCGATAGCATGTCAGCTACAATCCTCGAGGCAAAAATCGAAGAGTTGGTTGACAAATCCAACAAGTTTGATATGTCTTATTTTTCATTCGGAATGTGCACAGAAAACGCTATGAAACGTGAAGAGAGATTGCTTTCTGAAGCTCCATTTGACTTGCTCTCTAGTAAAAAAGTAGCCAAAGTCCCCATGATTATTGGTTATAACAGCGACGAGGCTTACATCTTCGCTTCGATTCTTAAAGAAGCGAGAGTCACAAATAGCATGTCTCGAAAGATGACATTCTTATTGCCAGAGGAGTTAAAGTTTTTAAACGATAGAGAAATGAAGCAGGTTGCAAGACAAGTGGAAAACATGTATTTTAAGTCTAACAAATCTATGAGAGCTGTTCTCGACTATCATAGGTAAAAATCTTCTAGTATACCGTCCCACAATAACTGAAGTCCAAAAAAATTTACTTTTGATTTTCTTTACAGAGACGCCTATTTCGTGAACCACATTTACCGGAGCGCTCGTCTCCATGCATTATCTTCCCATCCTATCTACTATTACCAGTTCTCGTACTCCGGAGATCGAGGGGTTCAGGAGGAGCATGGCGTCCAGAAGATGGGCGCGGCTCACTCTGACGAATTAGCATACTTGCTTAGTGGGAGACACCTGGGCGGTGAGGAGGGAACTGTGCAGATGCATTTGGTGAAGCTTTGGACCAATTTCGTCAAGTACCTGTCAGTATTCATATTACTATATTTTTATTACTGAAAACTACACTTTGTACTACAACACAACTCACTTGATGATAACTGCTTGGCTGCTGGTAGCGTTGTAAAGGTGTTCGTTAAAAAATTTACGACTCCAATTTCAAAAATTGTGTTACCTTACCATTAGGGAAGATAAGAAAAAATACTGTAGAACCACAAATTTACAATATACATAAAAAATGTAGTAAAAATTAAGCAAATTTTAGTAAGATTACGTACAATTTCAGGAATCCGACATTCAATGATCAAACAAGGTGGGACGCCTTGGACCCCGAACACGCCCGTCTGCTGGACATTGGCACCGAGTTGAACATGGCAGACTTCCCTCACTCGCGGTCCGCCGCCATGTGGGATGACATCTACGACAAATACTACTACTCCAGGAACCGACTCACAGGATATTTTTAAAACTAGCCTTAGGAGATTAAATAAATGTGTTGTCTTAAATCTTATCCGCTGTATGATTATGAGTTTTTCATACAATTCATTCAGATCATGTGCAATTTATTTGCGCGACAAAAAGCGTACAATACTAAGTTTCAGTATTAACTTAAGTATTAATCTTATTATCAGACACAAAGGTTCACAACTTCAACGCTATATACATAAGTAATCATTGATTGATGGAAGCAATCGGAAGGCGATCATTAAGAATGGTAACTATGCTTCATTATGTTGTTGGACTAAACCGCATGAAGTAGACGCTTTAGTTAAAGAATCTATACGCCAGTTCTGGTATATTTTTACTGCAAAATGGTTGACTATCAGCTGGTGTGTTTCTTGCTACTACTTTATGGTAACCATGGTAAGATGAACCTACTAGAATTTGAAACTCAATGTAATTTTAGCATGTAAAATATTTTATTTTATTTTACAAGGACAACCTATTTAAATTTAACACATGAGCCAAAAAGAAGTTCACTTTCAAAATTACACATTATGATATGAGTTTTACTTTTCTTTGCTATTGATTTTGTAAATGATCAATCAATCAAATAATCCCCAAATCGAATTATTATTTTATTTTAAATGATTATTATAATTAAAGTTTATGTCAAAATGTTTTCATTCAATGGGGATCGATGATACACTTATGAACAACCAAGTTTTATTATAGACTCAACTTCCTTTTTGGGCAAAAAGAGCCACTACTCAGAAAAACAGGCAAGAAATTGAGAGGCATTTTTTTAACTTGATAATAATGAAATAAATGTCTTGCAAATTCTGTAAATGACGTCTTCAAGTGTAATATATTAGTAACACCTAAGACCCGAAATAAATGAATTGTATTGAATAAACATTGGTCCCCATATGACCGTATCCATTGCACACGGGTTGTACGTGGTCGTGATCCTCAGCAGTGAGGTAACGAGAAAGAGAAAAAAAGGGGTTGTATGTCATTCCCGTATTTTAGTGCACTGCGACGCGGAAGGTCGTTGCGAGGTGCGCGCGCGCATAGACTCAGGATGGATCCAGGGCAAGCGTCGCGTGGCAGACGACGGCACGGAGTACGCCAGTTTCCGAGGCGTACCGTATGCCAGGCAGCCAGTGGGACAACTCAGATTCCAGGTTATATGGTTTACTAGCTCCGCCCCGTGGTGTCACTCGCGGTTAAAAATAGCCTATCCAAGGTATATCCAGGTTTATTCAAGGTATAAACTACCTCCATGCCAAATTCTATCAAAATCCGTGCATCCGTTTGAGTGTGAAGAAGTACAAACACACAAACTTTAGCCTGTGTAATATAGGTACAAAAGTAGGATATGTAGAATACTACTGTCTACCATAGTAACATTTGTAACATACCTGGGATACTAGAGGGAAATTGGAGGAGTACGAGAGTGAATACTACGTCGTTTCAATTCATCTAGCTACTGTACTTTATTACTTCTTTAATGTAAGGGGAATTTAGGTATGCCTAATTCAAGATGTTAGTTTATTTTTTGGATTATGCTTAAAAAATATTCTTTACCGCCATGGTATTTTCGTCAGTATTCTTGCTATGTCGGAGAAAGGTACAATACAATTAAGGCTGTCGAACTCACATTTTTACGTTCACTCTTAAAACGAATTTTATCGCTAATAATTTTTCAGGAATTGCGACCAGCAACTCCTTGGGAACACGATCTCGATACAACAGAGGAAGGGCCAGTCTGCCCTCAGCACGATGAAGTGTATGGTCGTCTCATGAGACCGCTTCAGGGGATGAGCGAGGCTTGCATCTATGCCAATGTTCACGTGCCTATCAGAGAAACGGACTATTGCAACCGCCGCAATAGAAGCCAATACAGTCATCACTCTCATCCTCATGAGGAATATAATACTTACGAGAAAAAGAGAGGTCTTCCAATACTAGTCTATATCCACGGCGGTGCCTTTAGGGCTGGATCGGGAGACTCCGACTTGAACGGACCGGAGTACCTCGTTAGCCGGAGCGTGATCGTAATCACATTCAACTACAGGTTAATATCGTAAAGGATGTGGGTTGTTGTGAGTTTTTTCAGATGATTTTCGACGATGGGCTTGAGGTCATTGTATTGAGATTCAGGCTAAGCGATTTCGAGATTTGGAAGATTTCGAGAATTGGAATATATTACTTGCCGCTACGCGCTCGCGGCTTTGCTTGTGATTTTTTGTTATGGAAATTTCTCTTTGAAAAGACAAAAATAAGAATAAAAAATATTGTTGACTGCAATATTTTTACTAGACTGCGCAAAAAGGAGAGTTATGTTTTTCGAGTGTATGTATGTATGAGGTTTATTTGGATGCCCTACAGCCTATATAAATAGCTTGATGGATTTCGACATGTGAGGTGTCATTTAAATCGTCTTGATAGTGGAAGTGACATAAAGTACTACATTTTAACTATATCCGGAGTGTCAGACTACATTTTGCAGTCATGTCTTTTGTTTTTCTTTTAATTACTTGTTGATGACAACGTAAATATTTATTTATTTTTTCTGTTCATAGAATCAACGTGTTCGGGTTTCTGTACTTGAACAGCCCCCTGATCCCGGGTAACCAGGGGCTCCGCGACCAGGTGACGCTGCTGCGCTGGGTGCAGCGCAACGCGCGCGCGTTCGGCGGAGACCCCGACAACGTCACCCTCATGGGGCAGAGCGCCGGCGCCACCTGTGCCCACCTCCTGTCTCTGTCTCATTCGACGGATGGACTCTTTCGAAGGTTTGTTTTAGGATTTGTTAACATTTTTTTAGAGTTTTGATGATTCTTTTTAAAACTTCTCGATCGATTTTGATAAAAATTTAAATGTGGCCCCTGGAAAGTATACGCTTTGTAACAAAAAAAAAACTGGTTCAGGCGTCTTCAAGTAAGCGGTGAACATACAAAAAAAAGGTTCCGACGAATTGAGAACCTCTTCTTTTGTTTAATCGGTTTGAAATCGACTCCCATCTCCTTTTATTATTATTTTTACTATGTTTTCAGAAATAAGTAACGATCGTTAAATTTCAGAGTGATCCTGTCGAGTGGCACCGCAAACCCCGGATTTTACACTACGTCTCCGCTTTACTCGAAGGCCGTGGCAGCGCTGTTCCTAACTGAACTGGGGATTAACTCCACCGACCCCGTAGCGATACACGACCAGCTTGTAAACACACCTCTCGACAAGATACTGCTGGCTAACAGCCAGGTGCAGTACATGACTGGTATAATATCATTTGTACCGGTGGAAGAGACTCCATTCACAGGAGTCACGAGAGTCCTGGACGCCGATCCAACAGAACTAGTCAAGAGAGGACGAGGGACTCAATACCCATTAATTGTCGGCATCAATACAGCAGAGTGCGGGTTTTTTAGACCCAGATTAGAATATTTTGATTTTAAAAGCCGAATAGAAGCTAATCCGACGTTGCTCTTGAGTCCCAGAATTGTGTTTCGAACCCCGCCAAATGTTTCTCTTGAACTTGCAAGACGAGCGATGCGGAAATATTTTAAGAGGAGGTTTACTTATGATGAATATGAAATAAGTTGTGGGGAGACTTTGTTTGAATATCCAGCTTTCCAGCTGGTAAACTTGAGAGCATCCATGAAAGGAGCTCCGGTATTCCTGTACCAGTTTGCTTACAAAAGTCAGTTGAATTTCGTACAGGATTCCGCCTGGCTTATGGTCAATGGAACCGTCCATACCGAAGACTTCGTTAGAATTTTTAAGCCTAATGCTTTCATTGAAAATATCGGTACAGAAAAGTTGCCGTCAAGAGATAAGGACATAAAAGATTGGATGACGAAGTTTGTGGTAAATTTCATGAAATGCAGGTAATTAATTCGTTGAACTTAGTTTTTAATTAAAAACAAGGCAATTATCGGCGAAGTATCGGGTGTGATCCTAACATTATTATGTAATGTTCTGTCTGATTTGCTTTCAGCAATCCAACTTGTTCAGTCAAAGCAGGAGCGTCTTCGTGGCCAGCGGTCCAGCAGGAAATGTTCAACTACCAACAGATCGAGGAACCTGGAGTGTATCTGAATACTGGACCCACGCCGGAACAATGGGACATGATTGAGTTTAACGAGTATGTCGAGAGACAAAGCAGGTGCGCATTTTGCATACGAATAAAGGTAGTTTTATTCATCTTCATAATTTGATAAGGTTTTACGATGGGAGCCTTTTGAAAGGATTTGAATGCACTTTCAAGTAATATTTTTTTTATTAGGGTTATTATAGTTTGGTACAGAGTTAAATCGAGCTTGCGTGTACGCTGATTATGCTGATTTAAAAATTAAATGCTTCAATGCTTAGCCAGTTTTTTGCTAACTGTTTTTTTATTATTCAGGAAAGCGGTGTCAGAACAAGGAGCATTAACAGAAGGAACTCTTGTGACTGACGGATTCATGAACAACGTTAGTTCGCAGTTCAATCTCAGAAGGCCTACGTACCCCCTTGCAATAGTCTACAGACCCAGAGTATTGCAAAAGTTACGTTTGAAAAAAATTCAAGGAGTGATGAAGGTGTAACTGTAAGCTTCGACCAAAGTAAATAAATGAACGGGCCTATGCCTATGAGCGTGTTCAGACAATACTTCAATACTTAATAATTATACACATGTATGCATGTAGTACCTATGTACATTTGTTGCAAAGAAAGAGATAGCGAATACAAATTGTCATGGTATATACTCCGCCAGGTATAGCATTCAGCAACAAATAGTGACGTCAATCGATGCTTAAGCAAGACTGAAATAAGGCATTTACAACAAGTTCGAAAGAAAAGGATGACAATGACGTCACTACGTGTTTGCTGAATGCTAGTAACCTTGTTTTTTTGGATTATGCAAATTACTAAATTTATGAAAAAAAGAAACACTAAAGACGTAGCGTTTCTTTCGTCTTGAGAAGGAGTGAGACGTAAAATGCGAGTACACAACACCGATATAGTACGTGAGCAACCCCCGGACAGCTGCTTCAGCCGTACTGGTACAAATGTGGGGTTATGGAAGTTTAGGACCCATCTACATAAGTAAACCTACTTTTTTTTCACGTCGATGACTTCAGAGATGTTCTTCTCATGGGCCCGTCCTTTTATTTTGTTCGAGGATTAGGAGAACATCTATGTCACATTATCACATTACGTATTATCTATCGTTATAATCACATGATATATCATATGATTTTGATATACTTAATAATTTTGCTATAAAAAAATACGTAAACTTACTTCCAACTAGTATTCATAAATGAATTATATACTAATATCTACATATAATACCTACCAATATCTATGAATTTCCAATGTCTAAAATCTGGTAAATACCTAATAACATTGAATTTTTGAAATGTAACTTCAGTGTAAGCTGTTTTGATATCTGAATTAAATACTTAATTGATATTATTTTTATTGTGATTCCATTTAAGTATATTCAATACATACAAGTAATACAACGCATTAAAGCCGGGGCGGGTTGAAATATTAAAGTAAGTAGTTGATAAATTAACATAACATACCGTCACGCCTTTCCTCCGAAGGGGCTGGCAGACGTGTAAAAAAATAATTAAACATGAACATGTCTTTCAATTGTCTCCAAATTTCAAACTACCTTCTTGTCAGCCACAATCATCATAAAATCATTATCTACTAATGGCTCGTGAGCTGATGATTTCTCGAGATAAAAAAACCTTGATTATCTCCGCCATTTTGAGAAAAAAAAACAAAAGTTGAAATCTAAAATTCTATATAGTTATCGAACTTGCTGACAGACGAGGATCGGTTGAGAAATGCGACCAGTAGATGTACTATAGATGAGAACAGGCGAACGTTCAAGAGCATTTTAGCCCAACATAAAACGAAGAGTTAGTTCGCGCTTTGCACTCGCTCTGTCAACAAATAAATCTACGAACGGTGGTATCATGATAAAAAAAAACAAGGTCTGCCATTCCGGGAGCAAACACCTAATGACGTCACTCGTTATCCGTCTATTTCGAACTATTTGTAAATGATTTATTTCGGTCTTGCTTAAGCATCGTTTGACGTCACTACTTGTTTCCCACGTGACCAAAATACTATACCTGGCGGAGTATATTATTATACCATGGGTTACATAGTATAAATACTGGACGTTGACAGGTGAGCCTTTACAGTAATCATGTAGGGCTGTTGTAAGTCGTTTTTTCTCTCTTTAATCGCTATTCCACGTTTGACCACCAACTCACCTGTTGGTAAGCGACGACGTGTTCGAAGATGAAGCACGCAGACTTAGAAGAACCTCTTCACTGCGGTTCTGGCATGCCTCACTCACCCGCTCCCAACGCTACCATCAACCACGACGCTCTCGGACACTCTCGATTACTGTACCTGCAAGCAAATTACATTCAATCAGTTAAATCGACAACTATGTAAATGGTAAAATATTCATATGTTTACATTTTAGCGCATAGCAGCTGCACGCATGTTCACTTGCATTTTGAGCTTGCGCCTTAGAATAGGGCTCTAAGGCGCAAGCTCAAAATGCAAGTGAACATCAATAAATAAAAAAATAAATGTATTTTTTGCCAAAACTATACAATAAAGAAAACTAAGTTAAGTATTAGTCTTATTAAGTATTATCGTAACTTAATACCTATATACCAAGTCTAATAATAAATTGCTCTGGCAATTTACCACAAAAAAAAAATATTAACAAAAAAATATTTATAAATATATATTATATTTATGTAAGTACGAGTAAATCAGTCTCAGGCAGCCATAGTACAAGCTTTGCTTGGTTTGGGGTCAGATGACAGTGTGAGCAAAAAGTGTCTTCTTTAATTACCTATATATTTATTCAATTTTGCTCTACCGGAACTCGAAAAATATGAGAATTAAATGCTGAGCCATCAAGTCAGCTGTTGGCTTGATTTTCTTCTACGCTGATGTCGGTCGAGCGTACGAAAAAAACTCTACTCTTATGTTGTATGAGGCACTGCACCGCGACGCTTGCTGCACACCGCTGAATGCGCGCATTCATTCGTGCGCTCGACCGACGTCCGCGACCGCCGTCAGCGTAGGAGGAAAACAAGCCTAAGGACAGCTGACGTGATGACTCAGCATCTCATTCTCATAATTTAGACAATAGACAATAATATACAATAGACAATAATTTATTAGTGGCAAAAACACACAGAATACAGACAAAAACTAAAAAAAGGTGGAAACTTGGCTTCTTGCCACAAACCGGCCGCAACTCAGCATGGTGCTGGTGGTGTCCAACCAGCGCTGGTCTTCCGTTGCGAATTTAGAAAGCAAGCCTTAAGATTCAATAACAAACAAACATTCACATTTATAGTAGCGAAGGCAGAGATCAAAAGGGCTAAATTTGAAATTCAAAAATTTATTTAAGCCACTATTGTTTGTAAATCGGGCAGCGCTTGCTCTAAATATGATACTTGCTTCAAAAATTGTCTCATTGTTGCCAGCGGCGCAAGAGAAATGAGGACCGAGAATATTGTTACCGGGATATTTGGAATCTTGAGTGGTAAGTCTTCAGATTATTTTTTTGTCATTAAGCTTTAGCCTAGTGTTATTTGCGGCGTGTTTCAGGGTGTATCAGTATCGTGGTCGGTATATGCACGCCGACGGCATGCGAGGTGCGCGCGTGCGTCGAGTCGGGCTGGGTGTGCGGGCGCGTGCGCGCCGCTGAGGACGGCACGCCGTATGCCAGCTTCCGAGGAGTGCCGTATGCGAAGCCGCCTTTAGGCGAGCGACGGTTTAAGGTAATCACTTTTTGGGCCATTTTACTATGTAGAAAAGTGAAATAAGGAGGAAGAGGGTAGTTTTAACTAGTATTTGTGGGAAACAGAAAAGCTCAGCTAAAGTCACGCACTTGTTAGTCGTCGGAAGTCGGAAATGCCATGATTCCATGGCATGTCCGACTCAGGGATCCTAGTGCGAGGAGCCAAATGTGCAAAGCGTTAGTTATGTATTATTTTAAGATTTTCATTATGTTTCTAATTCTAGGAATTGGAGTCACCAGAGCCTTGGGAGCATTTATACGACGCCACAGAAGACAGCGCAGCATGTCCCCAGAAGGATTTCATTTACAGTCGTCTCCCTTTGCAACTCAAGGGTCAGAGCGAGGACTGTTTATACATGAACCTCCACACACCTAAGTCAGTCTTGCCCAGTGCGAACCGGTCGGCGAATAGCCTCGTTCCTATAATAGTCATGGTTCACGGAGGCGGGTTCCAAGCTGGATCGGGGCTGACAGACATGCACGGACCCGAATATATGTTAAGAAATAAAGTCATCGTCATTAGTTTTAATTACAGGTAAAGTCTGTACAGTTTTGATAGGTGTTAAATTTTTCGTGCTATGTATGCCATCTGATGGATGATGGCAGTGATAATTGCTTGAACATCATTTGTCCACTTTGCCTTGGTTATTATACGCAACACTTTGTAATCAATATTTCGAACTTTCTAAATATTTCAGGATCAACATCTTTGGGTACCTCTCCCTGAACACTGCGAAGATTCCCGGCAACCAGGCGCTTAGGGATATAATTTTCTTTTTGCGATGGGTGCACAGGAATGCGCGCGCCTTCGGAGGGAACCCTGACGACGTCACTCTGCTGGGACACAGCACCGGCGCCACTGTTGCTCATCTCATATCTTTATCCATACCTGCTAGAGGACTCATCCACAAGTAAAGCTGATGATCAGTAGCTAATTTAGTTGATAAAAGAAGCATTTAACACAACAAATGACATTTATTAGTGTTTCATAACATTTTCAGGGTAATTTTGATGAGCGGCACTGCAATCCCGAACTTCTTCAACCCGTCACAAGAGCATGCCAAGTCCGTTGCGGACAAATTTCTTGCGGCTCTGGGCGTCAATTCTACTGACCCTGACGAAATCCACGAACGCTTGACGAAGGAACCACTCATAAACTTGATGTATTCACTAAGCATCGTACAATCGAAGACCGATGTCTTGCTGCTCAACCTAGTACCGGTCGTTGAATCCGAGTTCCCAAACGTGACGAGAGTATTAGACGATCATCCGTTATCACTAATGACTAAAGGGCGCGGAAGAGAGTACCCTCTTATGGTAGGGTTCACTACGGCGGAGTTCAATTATTTCAGGCTGCAACTTCTCAGTTCAGAGGTAGTGAAACGAGTAGAAAACGATGCCTCAATACTCTTGGCTGCGAGACTCCGCGACTATTTGCCCTTACCAGTGCTGCAGAGTTTAGCTAATGAATTTAAGAAGAAGTACTTTAAAACAAAAATTACTTTTGAAGAGGCTGTAAAACAATATTCAGATATGTTTTTTGTGCACCCTGCACTACTGGTAGCAGAGTGGAGGTCATTCTGGGGCGCTCCAGTGTACCTGTATCAGTTTGGGTACGAGAGCGAGAGAAGCATCATCAAAGAAGCCAACTGGTGTAACTACAGTGGAGTGGCGCACGTCGAGGACTTGACATACATATTCCGCGCCAACTCCTTACTGCAGAGTTACACGGCGCACCCACCTAGCAACAACGACGACCTTATGAAGGAGTGGCTCCCGACGCTGTTTGTCAACTTTGTGCAATGCGGGTAAGTTTGCAGGGCTCACAGTTACGAACTAAACCTAACGTCTAAACAACTTTGGACATTATACTTGTAAAAAACGTCTTTTTGGGAGGCTTAAACTATTTTAGGATTTTTATCAGCCACAACAAATTAAATTACACGTAAAATATAAATTTTTCAGTAATCCCACGTGTACCAAAGACGAGCTGCAGTGGCCTCCGCTGGCGCCCGGCAGGCTGGAGTACCAGAATATCGCGGTGCCGAAGACCTACCTGATGAGTAACCTGACTGCTGACCAGCAGGAACTGATGCTGTTTTACTATCGGGTCGACGTTGAATTGAGGTCATTATTATTTGAAAGTCAAAGTCAAAGTCAAAGTCAAAGTCAAAGTCAAAATGTTTTTATTCAATTTAGGTATCAAAGATACACTTATGAACGTCAAAGTTATTTAAATAGACTCGACCGCCTTGTTCGGATAAAAAGCCTCTACTCAGAAGAACAGGCAAGAAACTGAGGGGCATTATTTTTTCAAATAATAAATAAATTAGTCTCACAAATTTTGGCTTACAACTAGGTAATATCTATAAATATTAGTGGCTACTTGGCGGAAGTGGAAGGCTCCAGACATCTTTATCTTCTAAATAATTCTTAACCTTATAATATCCTCTTTTCATTAATGTAGTTTTTACATGTGATTTGAATTTTCCCTCGGTGAGCCCTGTTATATTTTTCGGGATTTTATTGTAAAAACTAACGCAGTTGCCTAAAAATGACTTTCTGGACTTAGTCAGTCTAAATCTCTGTACAGCTATCCTATCCTTATGTCTAGTGTTATAATTGTGATAGTCACTGTTCAATTTAAATTTATGTAGATTTTTGCGAACGTGCATAATATTTTCAAAGATATATAAAGAAGGTAAAGTTAAAATATTTATTTCTTTAAATAAATCTCTCAATGATTCACGGGGACCCATTCCGTAGATAGCGCGGACCGCTCGCTTTTGCAAAATAAAAATGGCCTCCACTTCAGCAGCTGATCCCCACAGCAAAATGCCATATGACATTATGCTGTGGAAGTAAGCAAAGTAAACCATCCGAGCTGTAGCTATATCCGTCAGTTGCCTAATCTTGCGAACCGCATAAGCAGCAGAACTAAGTCTCCCAGACAGAGCACTAATATGTGGACCCCATTGCAGTTTAGAATCAATGCTTATACCCAGGAACACCGTCGCCTTGTCTATGTTAAGTTTATCGCCCTCAAGCATTACGTTTGGTTCTATATATCTAACATTAGGCATGGAAAACTTTAAACACTTAGTTTTTTTTGCATTTAGTAACAAATTGTTCGCAGCGAACCATCTCGAAATAATAGTCAGTACGTTGTTCACATGCACAAGTTCACTATCTTTCCTATCTGTTCTAAAAATAAGAGATGTATCATCAGCAAATAGAACTATGTCTGTAAGGTCCTTAACCATATACGGCAAATCATTTATATACGCCAAAAATAAGAACGGGCCTAAGATAGAACCTTGTGGTACTCCCATTGTAACTAAAGATCCGGAAGATGTGACGCCTTTAATTCCCACTTTTTGTTGTCTATCAGTTAAATATGACTCGACAAGATCTAGAGCGATTCCACGAATTCCGTAGTGGTGTAATTTACGGATCAAGGTGCGGTGTTCTACACAATCAAACGCTTTGGAAAGATCACAAAAGACACCGATGGCATCCTGTGAACTCTCCCAAGCTTCCATCACATGCGTAACTAATCGAACTCCCGCATCTGTTGTTGATCTACTTTTCGTGAAACCGAACTGATTTTCGTTTAATATACTGTGTATGTTAAAGTGACACAACAGTTGATTAAGTATAATCTTTTCAAATATTTTACTCAAAGCCGGAAGCACAGAGATGGGTCTGTAATTCGAGGGATCTGACTTACTACCCGATTTGAAGATAGGGGTAATTTTGCTGTTTTTCATTAAATCGGGAAATGTGCCTCTGTCAATACACATGTTAAATATGACCATGAGGTGTGGTGCAATAGTTTCTATTAAAGACTCTAACACTTTTACTGATAATCCCCATAAATCTTCACTAGATTTAACTCTTAAGCTTTTGAAAGTTTTGATAATTTCAGAGATGGAAGTGTATCTGAACCGAAAGTCTGGTATATCCCGCGAGAAGTGTTCTTTTAGAAAAGCACCTGCATCATCTGGAGACGAGTTAAGCGTTTTGGTGGCATCAAAGGGTATGCTAGAGAAGAAATGTTCAAAAGAGTTGGCTACCGATTTTGCATCAGAAACCGGCTGATTCTCAACTACCAGCGTAAATTCTGAATCCCTCGACTTACTTTTTCCCGTCTCTGTGTTGATGGTCTTCCAGACAGCTTTTATTTTATTATCGGATTTTTGAATTTTATCTTTTATAAACAAAGCTTTAGCGCGAATGCAAACCGACTTAAAAGTTTTCGAGTATTTTCTAACATAGTCATGAAAATCCTTACTAGATGTCAGAGATTTCTTGTTATATAAATCATACATAACATCTCTACTTTTTCGTATACCTCTGGTCGCCCAGTCACTAAACTGTATTTTTTGGTTGAATTGAATCTTCTTCTTTGGACAAATTTCATTAAATTCATTGCTAACTATTTTAAATAATTTTTCATAACTGTCATTAGGGTTATTGACAGAAAAATCAGTTAAAATAAGTTTCGACTCTATGCAATTATTTAGTCGTTTTAACCTACCTTTCGTTAATGGTCTACACTCAACTAAAGATGGTTTCTTTATTTTATCAATTTCAAATTTAATTGCAAGGCCCTTGTGATCTGACCTGACTCCGTTAAAAAGTGATAAATCTTTTGTTTTACAACTTGAGAAAATATTGTCTATGCAAGTAGATGAGGTCTCCGTTACTCTAGTTGGCTCGCAGAAAAGATAGTTTAAATTAAATGCTTTAAATAAAGAAATTAGATTAATTTTATCCGTAGAATTGACTAAAATATCTATATTGAAGTCTCCGCAAACCAAAATAGATCTATTTGATTTAGAAAGTTTCTTTAGTACGCACTCCATTGTTGACATAAAATGATTGAAGTTAGATGCTGGTGGTCGATAAACACATAATATTATGTGCCTGTCCATTTCCGCACAAGCAATTTCACAGACACGTTCAACAGAATAGCCCCTTATGTCAGAGCGTTCCTTATATTTCATGTTATTTTTAAAAAGAATAATACAGCCTCCTCCTTCAGCGGATACTCTGTTAAACGCACTGGCCACCTGAAAATTTGTAACATTAAATAGCATTTTATTTGATTTTAACCAAGTTTCAGTGAAACATAAAATATCAAAATTATACTTATCTAATAAAAGTTCTATTTCTAAAATTTTGCCAGAGAAGCGGTTTATGTTTTGATAAAAAAGTGAAATGTCCACACACTTCTCTGTTGTCTCACTTAAAAGTTTAAACTATTGGTCACAGTTATGTTATTAGTACATTTACTAAAAACTGTGACCTTATCTTTGTACTTCGTTATATTTCCTATAACTGAATCAATATTGTAGGCTAACAATGTAGCAATCAAGTGTCTGCATTTCTTAGGACAATACATGCTGTCCTGTGTTAACTTAAAATTATAAATAAATTGATTACTATCAAAAAATAGCAGCTTATCACTATGTTAAACATTAATGCATTCAAAGAATGGATGTGGTTATTTTGACTTCTAGTCAAAGAGTCTGAGTATGGAAATGCACATAACATTACTTTGAATGCATTTAATTTCAACAGACAAGTTATTCTTGCAATCACTTCTTTCCTGTCTGTACCTAAACTTTGCCCCAGGTAAACCACAACAATTGTACTACTATCTATTTTACAGCTTAATATTTTCTTTTCAATTTGAGCATATGATGCTCCTGGCATGCAGTGGTTTACCACAGAACAACTAACACTGTTGCTCAATAAGGAACCTAAGCCTACACCTATTCTGTCTGAAAAAACTAAGATTTGGTTAATACACTGTACCTCACTCTGCTCCGCCTCTAGGATTAATTTAGGTGAACTAGTAGAACTAGTAGTAAGGGTTGAGGTATCTTTTTGAGGGTGGTTAGAACCCGTCATGAGGTTGTTCTCAGAGTGTAGGGTCACACTCTCTACATTACTATTAACCAGGTCTACTAGCTCAATTGCAGTCTTGTAGTGCTCGCTTAGATGAATTTGAGCAGACTTGTATCCAGAAAAGATATCTTGTAATGTATTTTCTTTCTGGAGCAGGTCAGAGCGAAGTTGCAGTGTATCATTATCATATAATCGCCTAGTAATGTCTAGTTCTTCCATACAGTTTTTTAGTTGCTCTTCTAATGACAATTTATCTTTCATTAAATCTACATTTTTACTGAAATAACACCTTTTTTTCAGTTGTTTTTGACATTTTTTTATGATTTTCTTAACTTTAATATATTTTTTAATTTTGTTGTGACTTTTTAAATGGGTGGTAGTATTATTCATACATTTTTCCTTAGTATGGTCAATGTTTACTATAGGTTTTAAATTCATGCCACCACCTACCAGCTCATCGAATAGGTTCAGTGTGTCGGCTACCTGTTCATCACTTTTTCTGGATTTTAGCACTAATAATTCATTATTACATTTGCTCAACTCTAACTCAAGGTCTTTAATGCGGCTTAAGGCCAATTCATAGGTCTCACCACACTCTCTGAATGATATTATAACATGCTGGAGGTGGTCGCATTGTTCACATGATTCTATATATTTTAGGTGTAGGTCGGATAATTCACTTTTGAGTTCAGTGTTTTTTAAAATTAGTTTGCTCATTTCTACTTCACTATCTTCCCTTTCCTGCAGTAGCTGGGTGTTCAGGTCTCTACAGGCCTTCAAATCAAGGATTGCTGTTTTGAGTTTGTGCTCCATGTCCTTTGCTTTGGCCTGACGGGTCATCATTGTCTTGTCCGTTGGTCCGGAAAAAGAAAAGAAAAGGAAAAATATATATATAAACTCGGGCACAGGCAGCTCTCGTAGTTGTAGTTATAATGTGGTGAATAGTGTTTAGTGTACAGTTGTGTGGTTGTGTCTGCGACAAAGAGTTATGACATCAACTTTGCTTCCACAATATACGTCAAGCAAAGGGAGAAATAACGGACGTCGTCGTTTTGTTAGGGACGTTTGTCACAAAAGTGAGCAATGGGTAGGGTTGTGTTGTGAATTGTGTTGTTTTAATAATGTAAATTAACACAAATACTCCCAGGGATTTGCACAGAAATTCCAATTTGTTCACTTGTCCGGTCAGTTTGAATCCGCCCGTTGTGAGAAAAGACGTCAGATTCACGAGTCTTTTTTCAGTAAAAACTCTAGTGCATCACATTACCAACAACTTCACTTGGTATTTACACATTTATTACTTTATTTACAGTCTTAAAGTAGTAGATTATTCACTTAAAACAATTATTTTATTAAAATTAAATACGGAGCACAAAATATTGACACTTGTCAATATTTTTTTTGAAAGAAGGTTCTATATCATTGACAGACTAGCTAGTCATATTTTGGACAAACAGCTTGAGCACCAATTTAAGTTGCAAGGTGACGGTAAATTTGGTTTCATAGGCCAAATCTTGCAAATGGGCTTTATTGGTTTCACCCGCGGTGAAAAGGTATCTCATGTGCTATACCAGACTATAATTCATCTCTGTGTCATATTTCATCTAGATCCGTAGAGCCGTCCTGGCGTGATTGAGTAAAAAACATCCATACAAACTTTCACATTTGTAATATTAGTGTGATTTCAATATGAAATATAATGTTCGTGACAAAAATGGATGAACATTGACAAGACGCGTTGTGCTAGTGTGGATCAAAGTCAAAATGTCTTTATTCAACTGAGTCTATTTCTAGTCTGAGTCTTGTTCTTTGGTTGATATAAGAACGTCAGAGTTAAAAAAATTGACTACTGCCTTGTTCGGGAAAAGAGCCACTACTCAGAAGAATAGGCAAGAAACTGAGGGGCATATTTTTTTTGCTCGAGAGTTGAATATATTTTGATGCATTCCGCGAACACCCTTGTTTATGACGATGGTAAAGCCGTGTATGACGATAGTAAAGAGTACCTGCAATAAAATATATGTTTTTTTTTCTTCTCAGAACTATAAAAGAGCAAATGCGAAGACACGGTAGAAGCAGATATTGATGTCATCACTTTTTAACCTATAAGTGTAAAAATAAAATGTAATAAAAATATGTTGAATTATTAATTTGTATTTTATTTTTATTTGCATGTTACTCTTCAATTATATTTTAATCTAAAAGTCCGTTGGCAGAGGGAAATATGCCCAGACTGCTAGCATCATTGCCACGCTGGGTGGCAATGCTCAATTTCTAGCCGAAATAAATGCCAGCATTCTGAACACCTGACGCCTCCACTAACCGTTGAGCCAGGTCCCTGTATAGAGATAGAGCCGCTGGGCCCCACGGACCTAAAGTATCCACCGCAAACATGTAGAGTTGTAGACACGGTCTAGCCGCGAATATTGGTGCAGTTTGAGGTTCTCGGCCTTGGCAGCGGCGGCGGCGCCGGCTCGGACTGTGGTCGCAGGGAGGTGAGACGGAGCTAGTGTGTCAACACAAATGGCATCCCACAGTTTGTTGAATTAGTACATTCAGCGATGTCGGTGTCTATTTATAATTTGACGTACATTTTCATACCTTCACGTTTTTAGGGTTCCGTAGTTAACTAATAAACTTTCATAAATAGAATAGAGTAATTTTTTTTTGTCATTAACCCATTACTTCCCAAGCATCGAAAACATTGGAATTTTTTGATCAATTCTTTAAATTAAGTTCATAATACATTTAGAAAAAAGAATGTGACAAAAAAAATTATAAAAAAAATACCCTCATCCCTGTTTCAGCCTGTCCTATAATGACAATGGGGACATGTGATCAGAAATAATACAAGTTAAAAATTATAAGAAAATCAGCTTTATTTGAAAATTGTGCCCACAAACAGTCTTAAATATGAAATAAAAAGGTGTATCACTGTCACAAGCACTGCAAAGTGTTTTCTCATATTTAGCACAAAAGGTTACAGATTTTTTTACAACCTTGTCCTTGAAAACGCCTCTGTTTGTCTCTGTTTGTCATATACATTAATATCGCCATAAAAAAAACATCGTCACGCCTTTCCCTCGAGGGGGCTGGCAGAGGTATAATACAACACCCACATTATGATTTAAAACACGGGAATTACTCACGTACGATTCCCGTGTTTTAAATCATAATGTGTGAAAACCACGTCAGTTTCCATAATACAACACCCACACTTCGCCAGACGATATTCAGTCCCACATGTGACAGGGGGCGAGCCTGTCTCCATACACTGGGCTCCAGTCATGTAGCAGATGACATACAATACGCACATAATTATGTTCACACAATGAACAAATTGGTGCGTGCAGTCGGCTTTTTTTTTTTGAACCCACTTCTTCTAGCTTGAGAGGCGGGCCTTCTCCGGCTAGGCTATCATCACTTTGTCATATAGTGACCAATATTACCAATCTGACAGGTTGCAAAATAACTTCTGAAGAACCGGGTGTCGGTTTACTTGCCTTGTCTTTCGATTTTTTCATCCAAGCAAAACGAACCCTTCGTCTGAAATCTAGCAGAGGGATGGTCTCATCATTATTTATCTGGTTGTAGATAATCCATGCATTCACAAGGGACATGTCTAAAACACGGACGACCAAAGGCCAATACCCTTTTACTTTACTTTTGGATTGGATTTTTAGAAATGAGCTTGAATTAGAAAATTTAGAAATGAATCATGCTTATCCACTCCTCCCATATTTTTTTATAATTATGAATACGAATTGGCTGATTTACGACTACTCTGGCCTTTTTTTTCTTTGAGTACCTATTCGTTTTTACAAAAGGTTAGACAGTATTAAAATTAGTCAAAAGACAAACAACATTGTTCTCACGCACAAAATTTCATAATTTTTTTCAAAACGATAATCGGAAAAACCTCGATATTTCTTTTTCATCGCTTGTTTGGTCATGATAGGACATTTTTCAGTCCTATTTTCTCTGACTGTCCCTGTAGCTCTGAACCCTTGAGATTGCAAATCAATCAACAATTGCATGCTGCTGAAAATCTTATCGAAGTAGACTGCATGTGCTCTGGCAACTTCTTTACGACTGTTGCACCCAAGCCATCGTCACTACTAGCAGAGGTTTGAGCACCCTTGCCTGTGTAAAGCGAAAAGCTATAACAATATCCGCTGGCTCCACACAGTGCCCACTGCTTTTATCCGAACCTTACTGGTATACCTTTTATTAATTGTTAGATTCCATGGTGACCGAAGTATTTGACGATCATTTCATCAACAGCTAAATTGGATTCAAATATACTAAACTTTCAGAATGATTCATTAGCTCTATCGATAAGTGAGCGAATTCTAAAGTGGGCAAATTGTACAGACAAGTTCCCGGTGTCATATTTATAGGACGGCTTATTTTGAATGTATATCACAAGTTCACAAATTATATTTTGTTTTTGTTTTTATTTGTTTTATACTTAGCAGATATCTATATAAGAATAAGTCTTATATACTTTGAAGTAGGTAACGTTTTTCTTTTACGGTATATACAATCGGAACTCAATGCTCTCCTTCAGTCAACAAAAATGATCAATTTAAAAAAATTACATTAAAATTACGTAAACATTTTTTACAGCGAAAAAAAAAAATTTTATTAGAAAAATAGTGTAAAACTATGTATTTCATCAGAAATAATAAAAATAAAAGTCCTAATACGTAAAAAAAATATTTGAAAATAGTGTCCTAAAAATATGACAGTGGGGAGGAATGGGTTAAGTAATAGTTCCTTAACAATTTTAACTAAAAATGAATTAAGGTACTTCTACAAAGGACTCGCCGAAAATTAATTACAAAAAGTTACATGGTATTTGTTATTATTATCGAAGTTTTGTGTCTCCCTCAAAAAACGACAACGATAATATTGCGCGGGTATCAAGGCTAGGTATTCTAATTATTTTTAATAGTTTAGCCATGTCCAACTTTCGATTTAGAGTTAGACATCCACTTGCCCAAAGATAACAATACGCCCCATTACGTTATGAAAATGAATCATGAACGCTAAAGATTTATTTAATTTAATGATGTGCATTCTGAACAACTTGAGCATATGACAACGTTCCATTACCTAAACAAAAATGTGACAGATTGCCTCGTTTGGCATTTCCATTATCGACCGAGCGAGCGTTAGCGAGCGAAGAATCTCTGCTTCAGCTTCGACAAAAGAGCTTTCGTATGTCCGAATGCTGTCCGGATCTTTGTCTTCGTCTACAGGTCGCATTTCTCAACCGATTCTCTTGAAATTTCCAAAAACTGCCTTGACAAGAAAACTGTATAATTATAGAACCTGCTCACAAAATTTAAGGGAATCTGTGGCGACGCTACAGGGTCGCGAGGTGTCCAGCTCAGAGAGCCACTAGTTTATAATGACGGAATTAATAAAACCAATTTTGCAAAAAGTTAACAGAAGATTAGTATTTATTGCAGCTTCAAAAGTTAATGCTTTTCTGCAACTGGCAAATCAAGCTTAACAAGCTTGATTTGCCAGCATTACAACTAGTGGCCCTGTGAGCTGAAGACCTTGCGGCCGGTGTTTGTCCCCCTCTACAGGCCGTATTTCTTAACCGATTAAGAAACGCGACCTGTAGAGGAAGACAGAGATCCGAACAGAGATCCGGACATACGAAAGCATGTTTGTCAAAGCTGAAAGCATGTTTGGCTGCCTCGGTGGCTCAGTTGGTAGTGAACCTGCCTTCTGAGCTTGGGGGCGTTGGTTCGATTCCCACCTAGGGCAATCATTTATGTGACGAACATTTGTGCTTGTTCTATGTTTGGGTGTTAATATCTATTTAAGTATGTATTTAAAAATATCTATGTATGTATATCAGTCTCTGGCAGCCATAGTACAAGCTTTGCTTAGTTTGGGGTCAGGCGACCGTGTGTGGAAGTGTCCCGAAATTATTTATTATTTATTTATTCTGAAGCAGAGACGCTGTGCAGGCTAACGCTCGCTCGGTCGATTATGCAATAACTTGATTTATCATGAACAGGTAATCGTTCTTATCTAATAAACGAATAACTATTGTGTAAAAAACCTTCGTTTGCACTGCCTCGTGCACTTCGTGGCATTTACAAATATATACAGAAGGTGAAAAAAACAAATCGTTTTGTTACTAACATATTTCGATATAAGCAAGTAGTTGTCAGTATGTCGGTACATTCATGTGATGATTATAATTATATTGGTCACTACTTTTATTTGGGCAAAATTGTATCTCTTCCTATACAAGGAAGGGATACAATTTTTTTTACTTAATATATGGATTGAGTAATTATTGACGGTTTTATATGAGTTGATGACGCAGCTCTTGTTATTGGATCTTTCCTGGAATACTTCTTTTCCGAGAATTTCTTTTTTTAATTCTTTAAAAATTTTTTTAAATTTTAATTCTTTTTTTTCTGGAATATTTTTTACTCCGAGCCGTAACTAAACCACAGCCAGCACTCAGAGACTCAGAAGTTCGCAAACTGATTGGCGAACAAAATACATGATCAAATTAGTATGTGCTAAGTTGTTCAAGCGCACCAGCATCCAATAGCTATATACGGAGAGATATACATAGCTACGGAGAGGTATATACTCGGTACGAGCATGGCTTGACGCAAACATGACAGAGCGGTGCTTAGCGATGTTTGGCCCGGCGTTAGTGCTAGTCATTTGCGGTGAGTACATTGATTTGTTTTTATTGTTGGCGAAGAGAAAATCTTTACAGGGTTATTACGGATTTTGTATAACTTCTCCCTCATTGCACGGCTTGTTTCCCTGGCTTAAAAAAGGCCCAGGATCTCCAGTGGGAAGCACTAGATTGTCTCCAGCATAGCGTCTAAAATTTTCTTGTACAAATAAAAGTTGCGCCTGGGACAGCTGACTCTTATTCCATAAGATACCTTTTAAGAAAGCGGAAGCCTCGAAGAGCCGTAGAGCTCAGAGAGGGCTCTAGGATTGTTTGAAGCAGTGATAGCCCAATCTCCGACCACGCTCCGATGTCTCCTTTGTAATAAATATACTTCAAAAAATAAGGTTCTCGTTCTGGTTGCATTTTTTTTAATGTGTTGTCGCACAATTCCGTTATTTACAAACCGATTTAGAAAAACCTTACGTGAAAGGACCAACTTACAGATTGGTTCCCTTTTTTTCAAAATCCAGTCGTGATGACGGAAAGTTTTATTTTCAAAAGAGTATAATAGTAGGCACGCTTGGAAACCTGGAAATTGATAGTACGTGAACTTCATTACTAGCAGCAATAGCCCAGCATTTGGGCATATACCTCCTTTGAAAAGCATTTTTTCGGATCCTTGGCAATCCTTGCCTCAATTCCTCGGCCGCGCCGCTATTTGTATCCTGCCGCCATGGCAATGCCTTCAAAATTGGTAAATTGGTGGCCAACTTAATCGTTTAAAATTCACTAAAAATTTAAAATTAACTTTTAGGAGATATTTTTATGCTGCTTAAGCTTAATTTATTAGGTTTTTTACCATAACACATCCATTTGTATGTGTGTTTTTATTTTATCGTTGAATCCAATTCTGTTATCTACAATTATTCTACTTAATTAGCTTTATCTTTTGTTTGTTTAAAAACTCAACAATAGGTACGAGTGCATCATTTTTATTTATTTTCGTCTTATTCACCAATTCGGGCATACTTTATGTTGGTTTAATTTCTGTTCTTTGGAGATATAGTTTTACCATGGAGATTATATATTATAACTTTGCGGAAAGAGCCGTTGTAAAAATCGAAATAAATTGCAATGATAATAAAAACACGAAGAAACGAAACTTAGCTTTCTTGGAGAGATATAATGCTGCTTAATCTGAGGCTCAGATTAAGCATTATACGTATCTTTACTCAAAAACAACTTTATCACGGCTCAGATTTTGACCCTACGTCCTGATTCCAGCATCTTCTGCGTGTGCGGTCCGTAGCCTATCACCTGAGGAGTGCGAGGTGCGCCTGCGCACGGACGCCGGCGTGGCATGCGGCCGTGTGCGCATCGCCGAATGCACACACATGTATGCCAGTTTTCGAGGACTCCCGTACGGGAAGCCACCTGTGGGTCCGAGGCGGTTCGCAGTAAGATCAACAAGAACTACTCTATGCATGTCATTATATCAAGCTGTTTTGATTTTAAGGCAGACCAGAAGCTAAATGCGCTTTGGCTTCCTTTTATTTAAAGACGACAAAGATCCGGACAGAGAACCAGACAGAGTTCGGACTTAAGAAAGCAGTTTTGTCCAAGCTGGAGCATAGACGCTTCGCTTGCTAACGCTCTCTCGGTTGATTACTTGCAGTATCCTGATATGGGGCGACCTGAAGGTCTTTCCAGAGAACCTTGCATAGGTAGACATCCTACTCCAAAGCTTTATGTAGTAAATTGTTTAACCTTCATGACGCGGTTTGCTCTGCAAAAACACATTTTATGCCAGCAAGGCGGATACGCTAAGATTGCATAAGGTACAAATGCTGATTGAATGGCTGCCTTGTATTAACTAATAAAAGATATCACATCACAACATAATTACTTTGCAAATAAATATTTAATTTAAAAAAATAGTTTATACAAAGGCAAATCAATTTATTAAATTGCAGACAGACAAAAAGTAAATCGGTATGCTAAGAAAAACATCAGGCGAGAAAAAGGAGCGTTACTTTAATTAAAACCTGACGCCAAATAGGAGGCTGTTTAGCGAGCCAGTGACAATTTCCAAACCTAAAGAAGGCATTATCTAGGAAGAATGATTAAGAGACCGGAACAGTTTCATAAAAGCGTTCGACTGAAATAAAATATATTTAAAAAGTTTGCGTCTGAACACAGTTAGTCTTTTTCGCCTCACAAGCTCGGAAAGATTCTGTTTATCATTCGAAAACTGAGTGCAAATGTCTAGTTTATCCAATAGCGTGGAAAGAATTGTTAAAATTTAAACCTTATAATAATTGCACTGGCCGCCACGACTGTATGAAAAAAAAAACACATCATTTACCACTTGCTGTATTGAAGTAAAACTTGTATGTTCGCTCGGAGCAGAATTATTCGGCGTCTCGTACTTTTGAAACCCTCGCTTCGCTCAGAATTCTATCCTAGAATCTAGAATAATCCTAGAACCCTTTGCTTGCTCAGGTTTCAATATGTTTATCGTGCCAAAAAACAACTTTGCAGCTTTGCATAACAAACAACGTTTGTTGATATTCCAGGAGCTGGAGCCAGTGGACCCCTGGAACTACCTTCTAGACGCGACTGAAGACGGCCCAGCATGCCCCCAGAAGGATCTCATCTACGGGCGCATGACGCTGCAGCCGCGCGGGCAGAGCGAGGACTGCATCTACCTGAACCTTCACGTCCCTTACTCGCACTTCCCTACAAATAAAGTAAACTTTGTTTTTCAAATAACAAAATAATATCAGATCTAAGCATGCAATTTTTTCGTAATGGAGAGAATAATTCGACGTAACATTTACTTCGAATGGTGATGATGCGGGGTTCAGGACGACGTCTCATGCGTGGAGCTGTTTCTGGAGCTTCAGATATTACCTCTGCGTGAACACGTTCAACAGGTAGCCCTATTCAGTCATGTAAACCTAGATATTTTTCAACGTAGGGGCGTCCATAGTACGTTCAATTTGCGAAGTAATAAAAAGAAATACCGACTGGTGACCCCCTCACATCGTCTCGTCAAATCGAAGAGGTCAGTGTATATTTTAGGGCCGGCGGTCTATAACCGTATAGTGATTTTATCGACCTTGACATTCGCGTAAAAAAATAAAATATTTTTGTTTGGTTTCACATCAGATAGGGAAGTAAATCGAGATAAGAGCAAGACGTCTCCCAGACAGACGTGATCTGCGGTGGCGGCCAATGGACGTTTGCATTGTTGAGCACTGGCAGCGCATTGACCGCCACCGCAGGCCGAGTCTGTCTGGGAGACGGCTTAAGGGATTTTATCGACATTGATGACATTTGCTTGGTCGGATCGGATAATGAAATAAATCCAGATAGAAGTAAAATAATCTAACTTTCCTTTCAGCCTCTCAAAGAGACGAAGGGTCTGCCAATAGTGGTGATGATCCACGGAGGCGGGTTCCAATCTGGGTCCGGTCTGACAGACGTGCACGGCCCGGAGTACCTCATGACTACCGGGAGCGTTATTGTAATTTCCCTCAACTTCAGGTATGAGAATTTAGTTTAGGAAGTCACGCCTGCGTAGTTGAAACAATAGACGCCATTAACAAGAAGGAGCTGCGCAATATATCTAACAATGTTATTATCGTGCAAGCGTGTAAGTGTTCTAATCGTTGTCTTCATTAACCTCACTATGACAATTGTTAATAGTGAATTGCCTTACGTAATACCTGTGCATGTACACTTATGCTGCTTGAACATGTCATGTTCAGAATGCAAATAAACTTCAAATGCTCTTAGTATTTACCTTTTACATCTATCGAGCAACTTGGGATTGCCCATGTTTGTCATTTTTTCAAATATTAATATTACGTTGTTTATGCACGATTCCAGGATCAATGTATTCGGCTTTCTATCCCTGGGCACCGCGAAGATTCCTGGTAACCAGGGACTCCGCGACGTCCTGCGCGGGTTGCGCTGGGTGAAGGAAAACGCGCGAGCTTTCGGTGGAGACCCTGACAACGTTACCCTTATGGGGCAGAGTTGCGGCGCTAGCATGGTTCATCTCCTGTCGCTGTCTAAGGCTGCCAAAGGATTGTTCCATAGGTAATCATTTACCCTCTAAATAATAAACGTTGTTTAGTTATACAGTAGTTATTGGTAGTTTTAATTCGATCGAAAAAGTCAAAACACTGTATAACTATTCTGAGGCTATACAACGTTTATTAGTAAGGGAAAGAGGTTATTGTTTAGGACTCTAAAACGATCACCTAGTCTGAAAGTTCCATTATTGTTACCATCAGCCAAGGGATGCTGCTAGGAAAATACTCGTGCCAGTCGTAAGACAGAGCAGTCGCTTACTACTGTGATTTTTTTTCAGAATATTCATGATGAGCGGCCACGCAATCCCCATCTATTTTGCGACCAATCCTCAGTTCGCGAAGCAAATAGCTACCGACTTCATACAGCATCTGGGCATCAATTCCACCGACCCAGACTATATTCACGAAACTCTCACCAAACTTCCACTAGAGAACATCATGTACGCCAACGATATTATCCAGTACGACTATGGGCTGACGTCATTTGTGCCAGTAGTGGAGACAGAGGTATACCCTGGAACTGAAATGGTTTTAGAAGATAACCCATTGAGCCTAATGGCAAGAGGATGGGGAAACCAATTTCCAATGCTCATTGGGTATACAGACAATGAGGTGGAGTTCTTCAGATGGTTAGCCTACATCTGGCAAATAACGCAACGTATAGAGAAAGTTCCGACACTAATCTTGCCCTTGCGGATCGGCTATCGATATCCCGACGAGATCGAAGCCTTGGCAAATAGAACAGTCGAGCGTTGTTTCCACGGTGATTACAGCTTGGACAACTTTGTCAACTGCTACACGTATTTGTTCTTCAAATATCCGATATTGAAGATTGCCGAGTGGAGGGGTTTGGGAGGAGCCCCAGCTTACTTGTACAGATATTCGTATGAGAGCAAACGTAGTATTCTGAAAAAAGCTGTGTGGACGACTTACAAAGGCGCAGCGCATGTGGAAGACCTCACTTACATATTTCGAACCAACTCCCTGATGGAGGACTACGTCTCGTTTCCTCCAAAGAACGACGACGACCACATGAAGCGGTGGTGGGTGACGATCGTCACAAATTTTGCCAAGTGCGAGTAAGTACAACATACTTATTACTATAAACGTACTTATAGCGTAAAATTTAATTCAACAAAAAAATACGAATAACATACATGATGACTTATGAGACCCTTATTTAAATTTTAGGCATTTAAATAGCTGATTCAATACAGCGGTTATTTCACTATGCATAAAGCAGGTACTCGTATTTGCTTATCATTATACTATATTGTGGTGAGTATGCTAGAATCAATTTACGATGAAATAACGCAACAAACACCTACTGATAACTTTAAGCTCACCTATGTAACCACAGGTTTTCTGACTAAATAACAAAGCTTGACACGCTTATCACCTTTAAATATCGTTCAACATAGATAAGCCAATAATTAGCCGACATGATCCTTCCAGCAATCCCACGTGCACAGAAGACGAAGCGCAGTGGCCCCCAGTGAGAGGGCCCAAGCTACAGTACCAGGACATATCCAAGCCGATGGAGTTCCGCATGAAGGATGTGGACGCGGACGAGGCCGACTGGCTGCGGTACTACGAGAGCGTTGATGAGGAAGTACGGTGAGGACTGCTATTCTTAATTCTTCGTCATCTACAACCTTCTTTATCCCTTTATTTGGGTACTAGTTTATAGCCCGCGGCTTCGCTAGCATTTCATAGCCCATGGCACTCATGGATAATGTAGCTCTCTAGTAGAGAAATATTTTTTTTAATCGGTTCAGTCCGAAACTACTGAACCGATCCTAAAAACTCATTCACCAAATTTCAGGTTACCCCCGACTTACAAGCCCACAAAGGCTCTTTATTATACTAGTCTAGATTAGCCCTCTCTTACTACGCCATCTGCCACAGTGCAGTGCCTATCGAATCAGTCCAGGTACGAGCTGCGATTACAATATTGATTCTTTTTTATTGCTAGGCACGACGTCGTAAGAATTTCAGCGATTCCACTTATTTAAATCGGACATTCAAAAGTTAAGACACTATTAGGAAAAATCAGACCTTACACGAAGAGACAAAACTGACAACAACTCAACTCAACATATACAACAACCCCGAAACGATCCCGAACACTCTTTCTGGTAGTTAAGTATGTGAAAATAGACAATATTATAGGTTTGTTTTTTTAATGTTTCAGAAATGTCGCTGCTGACTTAAAGAAAAATTTAGAGGCAGAGAGAGCATCATTCGAAAAGAGATAGTCAATACTAAAAGCCGCCAAAAGTCTAAAATATTTTTGTAACACTGTTACAATTTCATCTTCAGTGTTGTTTTCATAAGTTCACATTTCAATTTAGCTACATTGGCTTAATATATTTTAAGTCCATTTGCTATCATTTCTACGTGGAGTGATATATTTCTAGGTTAGGAGTGATATATTCATTCATATTTGTAAATAAATTAAAAAAAAATAACAATGAAACATCATCGGATTTTATTACTCTACTAAAAGTCATAACGCCTGTTACAATTGAAATAGCATTATGAAAAGGGCAGCGCCTTGATATGTCAGCGAAATTAACGCGTCCATTTAGTATGTTATGTCCATTTAATGCCTGACTGTTGGATATTAGAGTCTGTCTTGCTGTAACATATATGTAATTAAATATACTTTGGGCCTGTGTTAATTGAGTCTAATGAATTACGTTTAAAAACTTATGAATGCGGACTGAAATTCGAAGAATTGTAGTTAACATTTTTCGGAATTCGATCGGAAACTTTTCTTATGGGGGTGCGCGATTTGCAAATAGAACCTGTTGACGATGATGATGCAAAAACTAATTCATCCAATGATTTGAATCGAACAGATTTTATATCGTCTAAAAAATGTTATACTCTGACCTACAACTGATTTTTACCTACATAGACGACTATTCATCCCGGCACAAAATGCGAAGGACCATCATGTGTCCTTCGGCATACGAATGGACGGAGTGACAGTGGAATTCCGTTTTCGCCTTTAGGTACGGTACCCTAAAAACTAGAAAAGTGTCAGGTAAAACCGTGAAGCATTCCTAGCTAGCTGAGTACAGTACCTAGTACACGGCGGATGGGTCGGCGCCTCATCAAACTGTCAGAGCAATTAACTTTCCCATTAGCGTGGTCGTTTTATTTTAATCCGGGTGGCCGCGGCCCCAGCCCGAGCGCCGCGGAGCAAACACGCCACTCACCACATCTCGTCTGGAGCTCGCTTTACCTGTGAACAAAATTAAACCAATTACGAACTTCTGTTGTGACGAAAATGGACAATGACAAAAAAAAACCAAATAAAGTACCTACTTATCTTTTGGATTAATTTATTCAATACACATAGAATAAATAAAATGTATATCTATATAAAGATAAACCCCCTCAGTAGTAATTAGTGTTTTGTCATTTTCGATCAAAGTTCAAAAATAATAATGGAAGAAAAACACAAAACACTGTATAACTTATTCGAGGCTATACAACGTTTATTGTAATAGTACGGGGGAAAGACATTTAAGTTGAAATAACTAGATTGCTCTAGTTTTTGCACTAGGCGGACCTGTGTCGCGGAATCTAGTCTCTTTCATCCATGTTCATGACTTAGTTGTAGAAAATTTCTTCCTTTGGAATAGAATAGAATGTTCTTCATTGTCATAAGTGCCTATAATAAGAAAATGTGAGTTCTCAATTCATCTAAGATCAGTTACAACACATGTTATAAACAACAAAATGTTATTATATTCAGAGATTTTGAAGTACAATGTGTAGTCGGGTTAGTTTTTCTTTCCTTTTTTAGTGTTCCGAGTACGTTTGTCAACAAACTTAACGTCGATGTATACCTCTATGTATCGCACGATCCTTTGTAATTGGTTGTGACGTAATTCCGACACCAGGATTGCCCAACTAACCTAACCTTTGATCACGAGATTCGATTACATGATCAAATATGTTTTGATATGAAATTAGGAACAACTTTAATTGAGGAACACCCTGGACTCTCCAGATTCGACGTGTGCCATTTCCAAAGAGCTTTACCAGCTTTAGAGAGAGTACCTGCTCGCACCTGCAGGGCTAGCACGGGCCGGAGACATTGTCTCTCCACCATTTTTATCCCGCGCGAAAGAGACAAACATGTCCGTATTCTAGCTTTGTCACATGTAAGCACAGATAAAAATTGTGAAAAGACAGTTTTATCTCCGGTCCGTGCTCGCCCTACTGGTGGAGACTGAAACCAAAGTTTTGAAGGTTCCGCGACGCTCTGAATTTTCCATACACGACACGAGCTAGTCAAATTTCTTGGAAACCATTTGTCAGATTATGATGAAATTTGGCATGTGCAATTAAATTATGTAACTATATCTCCGCCCCTATCTATGTATGTACTTGTTTTTTTACAAGCTATGAAAAATATGCGCATTTGGAAGGGGTCCATTTTGGCTGATTTATTTATTTAATAGAATATGAACAAAGCAAAATAATATAAATAAAGCAAATCAATAACCCTTTTACACAGGCAGGTTGTCTACATCATCAGCTTTTAAATTAATCCATAATATTATACAAGGGATATTTCGGTACCAACGGAAGACCAGCGCCGGTTGTCTACAGCAGCCGGCATTATGCTGAGTTGGAACCGGTTTGTGCCAAAAACTTTGTTCTTTTTTTTTTTATAATTGTGTAATTTTTATTTTGTTTTTGTATGTTTTTGCTACAAATAAATATATGTCTATTGTCTATTTTTAGTTATTAAAGGATGGTTGAAGAAGTGCAAAAGTCATTAAAAATGGTTGATTTTGCACTTTGACACTTTGTAGAACTTTAGAGGCTCGTCAGTATCATTACTAGCTCTCTTCGCTCATCGTCTCCTTCCAGACGAAATGGCAATAGAAAATCTTTAGCCAATGCGAAGTTAGTGTAAAGTGGTCGTCCGACCCTTAACAGTGCATGTAGAACCACTTCTTAATTGAATACAGAGCCGTATTGCAGATAGTGAGCACAGGTGGCGCAACAGTTGGTAAGCTCCGTGGTTTGTGAAGCAATAAATAGAAAGGTTCGCTTATCAGCACGAGTGGGCGATAGGATACGAGTGATGGATTCGCACTAGAGATAACTGAGCTTTTGGGGTACTGACGCCTTCAAAATAGCTTTAAGCCGATTTCCAAATAGGAGGAGGTTCTCAATTCGACTGCATGATTTTTTGTATGTTTTTGGATATCAAATGAGAGACCAGCAAAGTCGTCGATTTGCCTGCTGTCCTACAGAAACAATAATCTACACTAATACAATAAAGAGGAAAGACTTGTATTTTTGGATTTTTGTATGTGTAACGAATAAACTTTAAAACTACCGGTCCGATTTCAAAAATTCTTTCAATATTAGAAAGCTACATTATCCCTGAGTGACATAAGCTATGAAACGCGAGCGAAGCCGCGGGCAAACGAGTTAGTACCAGATAAAAGTAAGTCTTGATTTTTTCTTGTTCACAAAATTCAAAAAATCACGTGGATCAGCTGTTCTGTGTTCAAGTATACGTCAAGACACAATAGCTGATTGTTTGTCTGTTTGTTTGTCCCTTTTATATACATGAGGGACGAACAAACCGACACACTAAAGACATTTTTTAACTAGTAGGTAATGTCTATACTAAAGAAAGTATCTTTTTTTTAATTCGACTTTGGCATATAGTTTACTAGCTGCGCCCCGCGGTGTTACCCGCAACTATAAAGTACCCTATGTCCTATGTACCCTTGACCATGACAACTTGTATGCATTTCATGATGATTCGTGGAAAAGTTTAGGCGTGAAAGCATAACAAACAAACGAACAAACATACTTTAGCGTTTTTTATATTATGTATTATGTTTATTTGAACGCCCCTTGCCATTCCCGTTTTAAACTAGTCATTTTACAATATTTTTGATTCCGAACTTTGCAGGTAGCATGTCAATCCACTGCAATTTCTGAATAATAGCCTAACTTTTCCGAACGACGGTCCTCGATCGATAGCGTGCCATCTCGATCCCATACAGCGTGGAGCATTGCCCGCGACGACACATGCTGGGAATAGGTAAGTCCACATTTTTTTAGAAAATAAATATTTTGAGACTATTTTTATTATTTATTTTTAGCTATTATTTCTGATTCTAGATTAAACCCGACTTGTAAGATTTGTGTCCACAGACATACAGTCGAGATCTACAATTTTGCTCAGTTCAAACTATTATTGTGAAAGTAATACTGATGGCCATTTGCACTAAATATAAGAACTGCCTAAGTCTTGCTAGTTTCTACCTACATTTTTTTACACGAGCCTTAAGCCATTCCTTAAGAGAATCGTAACTTTATGTACCCGATAAGCGAATATTTCGCTAGGAGTAGTTTAAAATAAAGTTAAGCAAGGACTTATTAACACTGTGCTAAATGTAACCTTTCTAAAAAAAATAACATGACAGCTGCCATACGTTTTCTGTAGGTACCCTGTGCGTTCGACCGCACTGTGAGAACTCATAGTAATGTTTGTGAATGCAGACGTTAACCTCACGACTAAAAAGCTTAACCGTTCTTGCAAAATGTTAGAATCAATAAAAAATCTATGCACTGTGAAGAAGGATAGTTTTTATCGAATCTCTATCGAATTTCTATTATATATATTAAAATATGGGATAACTGTAAATGACGAGTAAACTGTGAAACGCGAAAAACAACAGTGTGTTGTTAATACCACCATAAGCTTCTCAGTGGGCTATTATACCGATTATCACACTGCATTGAGCAAATATGATTCTAAAATCATAAAATAGTACGCCATGCTCTTAGAACCGTATTCAAAAGCTACCCACGTCCGTAGGAATGTACTCTATTTTGATTCCCTACACGTGGTCCCTGGGTAGTGCTAACCGGGTAGCAAACTCTGGTGGGAGGCTTCGGCCGTGGCTAGTTACTACCCACCGGACCAAGCCATGCCGTGAAATGACCTAGTCGTGTTTCGAGATGTAGTCCGGTGTAACCGTTCCGAAGACGGGTCTGGGCAGTAGCGCACTTGTAGCGCCTCGCTCAACTGCCGTCTTTGTACTTCTTCACTCTACAAAACTTCAAGGCTAGAGTGAAAAAGTACCTTATAGGTCGTCGTGCTCCATCTTAGACCACAACGTCACTTAACATCAGGCGAGTTGGTGGTCAAACGCCGACCTATTCTATATATAAAAAAAAACGAGGCTTGGTCGTGAATCTCGATTTATAACTGTTTGTATGTATGGTAAAACCATGCGGGGTTCTTACTGTTATTTAATTTTTAATTTGCTAAAGCTACAGGTCAAATACAAATATCAACATTTTGCAGGCACATAAATTAACCATGTGGGAAATGCGGTGGAAGTTGCTCAGCCTGTCTGCCGCTCTAATTGCCGTGGCGAGCGCACAGATCTCGACTATTGATAACATCGCTGTTGTCCAACCTGATAATCTTTCTTCAAACAAAGAAGATCAAAACAACACGCTCACTGATTATTTAGGGCATGACAACAGTTCTTATAACTCTGACAAAAAAGACGAATTTGCTTTAACTGATAGTGAAGTTGTTAGCGCCAATTCGAATGATGATGGCGAAAGCGTTGTCGCACCTGATTCTTCACCCGACACTACGTCGAGTCGAGATACTAGAGAGACTAGTGAAAATGAATCGGAAGTAAAACCGGAAACATCGAGCGAAGGAAAGTCACCAGAAAATAATTCCGAAGATGGATCGCCACAAGGGCAGAGTTCCGAGGGACCAGCCGAAAAATCAGAAAGCAATGAACCAGAGACAAGTGACACAGAAAGCAGTGATGGGGAAAATCATCCTACGGTAGGTCCAGAAGATGGGTCTAGCAGCCAAAACAGCGCGGTGGAAGCAACAAGCGATGAAGAGCAATTGATCCAAACTACACACGGACCCGTGAAAGGATATCCTTGGCCAGGCAACACCGACATTACGGCATTTTATGACATTCCGTACGGAAAGTTTAACAAGCCTTTTGAGGTACCATTTATTTTATTACCGTTTTCATTTCTTTAAAAAAACTAGGTTTAACCCGCGGCTTCGCTCGCGTTCATTTAAGAAATGTGTTGAGGAATTTGTGTCAGTAGAGCCATAGGTTCTGGTTTTAAGATCTCACGTCGGAACGTTCGTTGTTCGTGAACGGATAATCAGAATTACTTAGGTACCTAAATGTAATGATTTTATTAAATATTTCCAAGATAGCCCGGGAAAAAAATTGTTTTTGAGGTATCAGTTTTTCTTCCAGGATAACATAGCCCTTATTTACTTTTTCTATACTCCAGACATCGTTACCCCTGACAACGTGTGTGTAAAATTTCATGATAATCAATTTATACAATATTATTCAGATTTTTAGTATAGTTAGTTGAAACGTGAGGTTGGCGGAACCTTAACGTTGTTAAGGAAGAGAGTAAAATTAGCCGAATGTAATTCATTTAAGTATTGTCAAAGAAGAAAAGTCGGGAACAGGTTTTTTTTTCGAGATATCAGTTCCTCCGGGTATCACAGGTCTCATTTCCTTTTTAGGCACTTCAGGCATCGTGTTATAATATGTATTCATGTCAGTACGCAGAGTCGTTATGCCGAACGACCATCTAAAAGTTATTTTTCTATCCCTCGTTAAGTTCTTTTTTTTCGGGATGAAAGGCACTATAAATATGTCCTTCTCTGTACCTTCAATAACGTGTATGTATGCAAAATTTCATGACGATCGGTTTAGTAGTTAAAGCGTGAAAACGTTACAAACAATCAAACGAACAAACTCACTTTCGCATTTATAATATTAGTTAGAATTACAACATCTTTGTTTTAAATTAATTATTTATTGTCTTTTTCTTATTTACCTTTCTTTACAGAATCCTGTTACAGCTCAGTCCTGGATAGATACTCACGAAGCTACTGAACACACTAAGATCTGTCCACAACTTGAAAACGACATAGGCATTGGTGATACGAACTGCTTGACGTTAAGTATTTTCACACCAAAAGAAGCAGAGAACGCCAGCGTTCTTTTCCATGTTTATGACAGTTATGCTAACTGCACTAGTGCGGATCCTCTAATATACGGCCCGGACTACCTAGTGCCAAATGGGGTTATCTTAGTTTTACCTAACTACAGAATTGGTCCTATGGGGTTCTTGTGCATGCAAAATGAAACGGCACGCGGAAATGCCGGTCTAAAAGATTTGTCGCTGGCGTTGGAATGGGTCAAAGATAACATAGAGTTATTCGGCGGGAACCCGTCGAATATCGTCGTGAGTGGGAACGGGGCCGCCGGTGCGTACGCTGGCTACCTCGCTATATGCTCCCGAAGCGCATCTTATATTAGCAAGGTTATCACGGAGAGCGGCTCTGCGCTGTCACACTGGGCCTTAGACAGGAATCCAATAGGAACGGCGAACGAACTAGCCGAGAAAATAAGAGCCGAGCACTCCGACGACGTTATCTTCAACAATACATTTGCGGAGGTGGCCTTGGAAAATATACTCAAAGCGGCGAAAGGGATGAGATTCAAACCGTGTATAGAGTACGATAAAGAACCGTTTATAGATGATGCTCCATGGAAAATTCTTCAGAATCAGAACATCACTACTACTTTCATGATTGGGTCCGCGATCTACGCGGGCACGCACGAAGCAACGGACACGACGGCCGATTTTGCTGCACAAATAAATGAAAATTTCAACCTGTTACTGCCCGAGGATTTGGTGTTCAAAAATGACGGCGACAGAAATGAGTTTGCGGAAAAATTAAGAAAGCAATACTTTGGAGAGGACAATATCACAGTGAGTGATATAGAAGAGTTTGCTTTGTGGTACACGGACGCTTCGTACTTAAGTCCTGGCGTCCGTTTGGCCAGGCCCTTGTTGGCAGCTGGCGCTACGGTCTACCTGTACGAGTTTGCGTTCGTGGGGAGTTTGAACCGAGAGCTGGAAGCCCTGCACAAGCCAGTGTCGGGAGCGGTGCGCGGAGACCTCGTGGGCTATCTCTTCCGCATGGCCGAGACGAGCGTGGAGGAGGACTCGCCCGAGAAACGTATGATTGAGTTGATGGTCCATCTGTGGGTCAGCTTTATTGATAGCGGGTAATATTTTCATTTCATTATTTCTATTGTTCACTCTCTTTACTTTGTATATGTTGGGTAAATTCTAAAATTTGAATCTTTAGAAATCGCAAAATAATTTTCTGAAAGTATCTTCACAGTAAGTACGAGTACCATTTCAGTTCAAAAATAGTTTTCAGAAAAAAAACAAGCCATTTCCTATTTCGATCCTTAAAATTCTTCGCAAAATAGCAGCTAAAGGTAGAGCTAGCTTCGGGCAGATTTCGGACCGCTAGCAATGAACGAGTAGCGAGCAAATAAATGTATTTAAAACGCTCGCTCGGCGAGTTAGGGAACGTGCGAGTATTTTACATACATATTTTATTTACTCGTGCTCATCTCCGGCGGTCGGACTTACTGTATCTATATTTTTATGCACTCTGCATACCTGGACAAAGGTTATATACGCAAGTCTTTTTCGTACTTTTTGTGCGAAAAAGACTAGAAAACTAATTCGTTCTTTCAGAAAACCATCAGCACCAAACGTCGAATGGAACGAGCTGACAAAGACCAAGGACGAAGAAGAAGAGTGGCTCCTGATCAATTCTGAGCCCAAATCGAAGAAGGGCATCCACGTGGACCGGCTGCGGCTGTGGACCAGCCTCTACGAGCAGTACTTCATAGACAACTCCGGACTAAGACACAGCCCGCACTATCTCGCCCTCGCAGCCGCGCTAATGTGCTTCCTAACAAACAACAAATTGAATTACAACAGTCAGTAAAGGGCTCCCCTCGACTCGCGACGACCCACGACGCTAATGGAACACAAACCTAATTAGAGCCATGTACTTTACTATTATTGCAAGTGATATACCGATTAATAAACAATTTAAGCAAAACACGATTTGAGTCAAGCATTCCTGTCATATGTTTACTTTAAGTTAGCGAATGTTTTGATCTAGGCTTCCGAAATGGTGGAAGCGTTTCAGATGTTGACAGTAGCGCGGAGTGGGTAAGATGGAGTCGGCGGGCGTGGCGTTGGTGGTGCGACTGTGTCGCGTGTGCGTGGTGTGGCTGGCGCTGGTGGCGTGGCACGCGGCGAGCGCGGGCAGCCGGGCTCGGCTCGATCCGCGCCTCTTCCTCCAGGTCCGGAGCACGCAGGGCGCCGCGCGCGGGTACTTCGCCCCCCGGCCGCCGCACTACGCCTTCCTGGGCCTACCCTACGCCCGCGCGCCCACGCCAAACCAAAGGTTTAAGGTCAGCGTTTGATAGACAGCAATCCCATTTGTGGAGATGGTTATCAGGCGATGGTATTATTAAGGTCGCTCCGAGGACTCGTTAAACTACTATACATATTAGATGGAACAAATGTTGTCTGGGGGTGGCTCATCGGCGGCTATCGGACTCGATCACTTAATTAATTAACTGGGAGAGTGGAGCGATACGAGTGGAATAGCTTGTATTTATTCAATTACACTTATCTAGTAGGTGGTCCAGCAGTTTATTGCGTAGGTATTACATACATAATAACTTGCCCAGTAGTTCGACTATCGTTAATCAAACACAGGAAAGTATTTTTGAGTAATATCTGAAGTTTAGAAATTGACAAGTTTCGGTGTACCTAATAGTCGAAGTGCATGCAGTTCTAAGTTTCTTATATTTGTATTCTAACTCTTTTGGTAGCATACAACATTTATGTGGCTAAAGCGACTAGTTCAGTCATAGTGTCGAAGTTCATCAAGCAAAACAATCGAGCTACGATCCAATCCAGTTCCGCGCAGAACCGGTGAATGGATGGCATCCGTCTACAGCGAGATGAAGGGAAATACCCACTTCCCATTGCAAATGGCAAGCAAGTTCGACGACTCCGCGGTGTGTCATCGCATAGGCACGGCGGGTGAAAGTATTCACCGAGACTTCAGGCCTTAAAAACTACCATTTAATCTGTGCCGCTACCTTCACCACATCGCCGTTGAAATAAGTTGTAGGTGTCATTACCTCGCTGACACTTCCTCACTTATTTATTTGACATAATTATTGATTGATCACAGTAAGTTTTTACTCAGATTTACCAATAGATTATGAGCTATGAGTATTATAATTTATGAAACATTCACATTATAATATTATTATAAACGGGATAGTAACTTATGTCGGTTTTGTTTTGAGCATTATATTGTTTTACCATGGTTTTGACTACTTGTGGCTCTTTTTCCAACAAGGCAGTAGAGCAGGTACATATACAATCTAAGCGGTAGAGTCATTTTAAAACTTTGTCGTTCATAAGTGTAGGAAATTAAATCATGTTGACTGTGACTTTATTTGTCATGATTATTTCGATCTCAATTATTGGCAAGATTAGCGGGTTTTAGTGTGCGCTACAAAGACAAACGAAAATTCGTCTTTTAAAGAATGCGAAAACTAGAAAATAGCGGGTTAAGCCGGAGGAAGCTGCTTGTGTTCTCTAATGTGATTGGTATGCATTATTGCTGATGGGAATAGAATAGAGTGTAATTCCATCGGCGTAATGTCAGGGCAAGTTTGGGACGAGTTACCGCCCGCCGTGATCCGTCACTGTCACCGCGCCAGGGATGCGATTATCATCGGGACCTCGCGTTTTACTCAGTACTGTTATACAAGGCAAACTAGGTCACATCTAGGTTTGCGCACTGCGACGAAAATATCTAGATCCAGATAGGTAATGGCTACGTCAGATCCATACTAAAATCCTGCGAGAAATTAGGTGATAAAATGTTATGGTTTTGAAATACTTAATATAATAACACTTAAATTAAACACGTCTCAGTATTGGTCGCCAATAGAGGAAAGGAACATAATATTTATACTGATGGCCAAACTCATACAGTTCCGAAGAATTATTAACAGCTTTTCTCCGATTATGTTTTCTTTTAGGTATCTTTATTTAGATAACTACACAATAGGAATAACGAGTAACGACAGCCAAAGAACTCACTTTCATTAACATCAGTAACTTTTTTCCGTCTAAACCGAAATTGGTCACCTCCCGAAAGGACTCGATAAAATTCGTTGGCAGATCATATCAACTACAAAGTTCGTGATGTGGAACAGAGGCTTATACCATTAGCTTGAAGTGCGTACATGGCGTCAGACGATGATGATCCAACAGCCGTGAAATCGCAGGTAGGTAACACTGGGAGGTCTGTTCCTTTCGAGAACAGCACGTAAAACTACGAACCGCGTGAGTTGTCCGCACGATGGTTTCAGAGTCGAGAGCTGCATCATGCTTGAAATATATTACATGCCCGTGACCTGGATACGCTTGCTGACATGATTGCTTCAGCAGGGAATAGCTAGCCATAGTTATTTCTCAGGCGCCCGAGCCGCCTCCGTCGTGGGACGGCGTGTTTGAAGCCACGCACCGCCTCCGTTGCCCTCAGGATGGTCTCGGAGACGAGAACTGCCTCGTGCTCAATGTGTTCATGCCCGAGAACGGAACACGCTTGCCTGTGCTCGTATTTGTGCACGACGGACACTTCCAGAACGGGTAAAGAGTATACCTAGATTCAATACATGATAGATATACTCTACTACTAAGTATACCTTTACTTTAACGATTGACTTTGCCAGATTTTAAGCGATGATAAGCCGAATCATGAGGCACAAAGAGCTCTTGTAAGCATGTAAGTCTAACATTTCATAAACTGATCAAGGTGGCACAATTGTAGACCAATGTTAGACTTAAGAGACCAGGGTTTTCCCAAAAGATCAAGTCAATAATAATTATGGACGATGATGTTAAGTTAGGATTGTTTTGGTTTCCTATTTCACATGCAATTTTAAAACAGTATTTATGTGACATTCAGGTGACTCTATTGATGAATTTGGGCATGAGTCATAAGAAATATGTCAATTTGATATGAATTGACCTTTAGCACTGAACCGTAAAGCCAAAACAGTAAAAAACAAATATAAATAACGCAATTAAATTTTAAGATGATTTGTCTAGATTATAATAGTACAAAGATATACTAAATTGGGATGGAAATCTTTTTTTAAAACATTCTTATTTTGATTTATACCTGTATTTTATGTGTAAAAATACAGGTATAAATGAGTTCAACCTATACTTTACTTTCAGCCGAGGTGCATATCAACCACCAGTGCACCTCCTAAGGCAAGGCATGGTCATAGTTACATTTAACTACCGGCTTGGCATACTTGGGTTTCTTTGTCTGGGCACACCAGAAGCTTCCGGCAATGCTGGCTTGAAGGACCAAGTAGCAGCACTGTACTGGGTGCAGAGGAACATTGCAAGCTTTGGTGGAGACCCTTCCGACGTCACTGTGTATGGAGTAGGGTCAGGAGCTATTGCCGTTCATCTACTGCTCTTATCTGGACTGACTGAAGGTTTGTTTCATAAAGCAGTGCTGGAATCTGGATCAGCCTTGTCACCATCTTCAATTAACTATGAACCAGTGACTTTGGCTTTAAGTGCGGCTTTGAATTTGGGTTACCAAGGAGCTCACAATGTCAATGAGTTAGTTGAATTTCTCCAAAGGATGCCTGCTAGAAATCTAACTAAAGTGAAAGAAATATTTCTGCCATGCATTGAGAATTATGAATATGACCACAGTTTGTTAGGCTGGGATCCGATAGAGGTGCTAAAGAAAGGAAGCTTTCAACAGGTGCCTGTCTTAATGCTTTATTCAAACCAAGATGGCATGTCAATAGTCATGAAGAACATTGAAAAGTTCAATTACATACCACACCACTTTGGAGAACTACTACCAAATAATTTAAAGTTTAATGATGCCAAAACCAAACTAAAAATAGGACAGTTTGTAAAAGAATTTTACTTTGACGACATAAACAATAGTGTAGAGCAAAACTACGTTGATTATTTCCATGACATGCTCTTTGAGTATCCTATTGTAAAGTCAGCTATACTGTATGCTGAGCAGAGTTTTTTCCCACTGTTCATACTCAAGTTTGGGTATAAAAGGATGACCAGAAACCTTGCAGAAGACTCTAATTATGAGAAGATTATTGATTATGTATTTGCCAAGGAGGATTTGGCAGAGGATGAAGTTGTAACTGAAAAATTGATTACTTTATTAGGCAACTTTATAAAATTGGGGTAAGTTTTAGGCTGTATGATTTAATTTTTTATTGGTTAAAATTCTAATAGGATTCTGTGGCAATTACTAATTATATTATACTTTCACAAAAAAGCACTATAGTGATATTTAGAATTTTGGCATATTTTAAACCTATTTTTGGTTTACCTAGTCAGTAGAGTTTATGGCCAGTAATAAAACAATGGAAAGTGCTTCTTCATCATATTTTCCAACTGTTTTTGTAAACTAAAGCTAAGCAAGTTTCTGGGTGAATTTAAATGATTAAAATCACAGTTGTTTTTTAATTCCAGAGACCCCACACCGATCACCACTTCATTAATTCCGGTCATATGGCAACCGGTGCAAGAGGACTCTGATGGGCGGCTGAACGTACAAACTGTATCGGTGCTCCTGTTGGATGGACCAATCACCATGACTTCCACCGCCACCAACCAGCGGTTGACTTTCTGGGACCATGTCTACGAGAACTTTTATAGAACTCAAGCACCCATTCATGAACATTTAGATTAATTTGGTTCAGGCACAATTGATGTATTTTGAGTTTTGTTGTCGTATCTTTATTATTTTAGGCTATTTTATGTTTAAATAGTGTTTTGTTATAACTTTTTATTTTTATTTTAGGTAAAATAAGAAACTGGTAAGAACTTCTAGGCCTCATTTAGACACAGAATGCCTACTTAATTTTCTCTAAAAGATTTTATGACCCAGAGTGATGTAATAAATACTTTTCACTAAGTAATTATTTTAGAATTATTTAGTGGTTATGTGACCAAGTGATTAGTCTATCGAAAATTAAGTTACAAAATTAGAAAAGTATGATTATTTGGTACGTTGTGTGGTAAATAGAGCAAATAAGACTCTTATATCGGCGCCGTCACGCCATTCACTTAGATCCGGGAGTACAATCTTCGCGAAACGGATCTTGCGAATCTGGTAATATCTGTGTAATTGGGACATCGTTTTATCTTTGCAAGACAAGTACTGGGTTCAGGAATGTCAGGAGAAGTGATATGAAATAATAAAGACACCACATGAGGAGCATCGACGTCGTCAGAAATAAATAATACCGTTACCTGATCAGACGGCACCTCAGCCAGCGAGCGCGGAGTTCTCCGAGGGAAGTCCACTAGCACCACTATAACATAGCTATCGCACACACGGTGGCACTACGAATCATTAATTTTTCGCACAATCTACACAATAAAAATCAACAAGTAAACTACAAAAGGCAAAACATGGAACTCCCGTCACATTTTACTTGAATGACAGCCATTGGTTCCGTTCAGAAACAGTCGAGGCCGTGTCGTCCTATTTTGTCTCATGGCCAAAGTTTTTATTTTCGCACGAATTTTATATTTTATCATCTCTCATAGAAATGCGAACGTTTGCATGGTTGGATGGATGTTACGATGTTTGTTTCCATCATACCAGAATGGCTGAACGGATCTGGATGAAATTTGGCACAGAGATAGATTATTATTATGTAGTCTGGGATGGCACATAGAATACTTTTTAACCGCGGGGCACAGCGAGTCAATTATTAATTAATGAGTCACACATGATTAAGTTTTTTAGCCAGTTTAAATAATTATTTTAGAAAATGATACTTGCAGTGAAACGTTTTTGAACGCGCTAATCTTTTTTTAATGTTTTGCCTGTCGGGCAGGCTAAAGCCTTTAAGGTCATGTCGCCTAGTCATCCGTAATGTTTGTTTTCATATTTTATTATATAAAATGAACACTTTTAAAACGCACTTTGGCCACTTGCACTAAATATAAAATTGCTTTGTCCTTGCTTAAGACGCGGTCATAGCAGAATTTTTCACCCACACACACGTTTACTTAGGCTGCTCTACAAAGAGTTGAAAATCGTATTTCATTTGACAATAGCTTACGCATAGACATAGAGTAAAGATTTATTTGGGGAATAATATCAGAATAATTTAAGAGCGATTAGACCGATATAATAAGGAATAAAATAAGACCGATTAGGGGAATCGGTCAAAAATAATGATTCCAAAAAAAGTAAACCAAACCATTGAAAGTCAACCAATTTACTAGTCAGTCTTCGATGTCATCCAGTAGCGGTTACGTCTCCCCACTAACCAATAAATATTGTGAACTGTGTAGTCCACTCATGCCGAAATTTCAGAATATCCAAAACAGTAAAAAAAGGCAACGTCACATATCATCCGTAAGTCTTAAATATATTTTATGTGCTTTGAAAAGCTAATAATTGTTATTAATTCTTAATGTCAACAGCGAAAGGTGCTGAAAAAAGTGTTGCCACAAGGTATTTTTATATTTTCCCTTTAATAAACTTTAGGTTTCTTAATTATGGATCCAGTTTAGCCGATCAGTGGACAAAAATAATTCGACAAAGTAAAAATGAAAATTAGTGAAAACTTCGTCGCCCCTTTATCAATTTGCTCTGTGCACCTTCGCAAGAAAGAAATATACGTAACAGTGAAATATCCTGACAAGCAGGCGTTAGTTTTATTTTTATGTAAATGTAATGTTATTTTATTGCCGAAAAAATAACTTAAATGTATGATGTAAATAATGATAGTGTGTAAATTTATGTGTAAATAAGATAAACTCAATAGTTAAAATCAATAGTAATCCCTTTACTATTGATTTTAACGCAAATTCGTACTCTTGATTTTTACTTAAATTCTTACCTTTTACCTACTCTGATTTTAGTTAAGGTTTACATACAATCTATAATATTAGTTTGTAGAATAGTGTCATGAATGGATCTGGGTAAGGCTTTGTGTGTAGTTTAGCTCTGGCCTAAGCTGGCCTAATACTTTGTTTCCGGTCTTGTGATTTCTTTAAACTCTGATCGTTATATAATTTACCCAACTAAATCGGGTAACCCCTTTTAATGGCAAGTTCATCACGTATAGAAAAAAAGGTTTTAATAAGGTACCAAAATAAATTTGACACGTTTCGAAATCGTGTTTTGTATGAAGACTATCCTTCTGGACCTATGTAATAGAGCATATTCTGTGAGCATAAGATCGGCCGTTAGAATCAGATTTTTTTTGTCGTTTTTGGTATTAATCGTAACAAGGACACAAATAAAGATAAATTGCTTATTTAAATTTTAGAGAACTAATTTGGCCACATAATGGAAAAATTAGAGAACCACGGTCAATTAGTTTTTTTAGAGAATCGCTATGCTGCTGGTCTAACTAGGGTACATACCAGTTTTTGGAATTCCTTTTGGTTTCCTTTTTGTTTATTAAACACATATAATAAAAAAAGAAACCAAAAAGAAGTAAGTTTTGTGCTTTCTGAAAAGCTTTTAATGAGCATAGCAATAATTAACGTTTACTCCCACCTGTTCTGTTGACAGAACTACTGGGATTTTTTTTCCCATTAGTTCTATCCACAAAACATATGGGAATATAATTCCCACCTGTTCTGTTGAGTAGTTCTGTTGACGGAACTACTGGGATTTTTTTTCCCATTAGTTCTATCCACAAAACATATGGGAATATAATTCCCACCTGTTCTGTTGAGTAGTTCTGTTGTGATTCAAACTATTTACTTCTCCATGCAATCAATTATCAAGTACTGGCACTTGAGGTAATTTATCAGCTATGATTCCTGATGACAACGTCACGATTACAATTTTTATTTTAAGCTTTTCAAAAGTGCCTTGAAGAGGGAAATAGTATATTGAAGAGGGTTGTTGTTATTTTAATGAGTGAATTTAACCTAATAAGACGCGGTCGCGGTCGCGTGTTAGGTGCGACTTAGATAAGTTTATAAAGTATGTGAGTTTCTGGATGAACCCCAGGCGCATCAAGTCATGGACTGCCTTTGGTCGGCGCCATCGAACAACTAATGTTGTTGAAGGCTGGCATCGCGCCATTAACGGCACATTCAAAACCAGGCCAGCTACTATTTTCCAGTTCCTGAAAAACATAGAAGAAGATGCATCGTTTTCTTCTGTTAAAGCCTGCCAATTGAAATCAGTTAAACGAAGGACAAGTAAACAGATTGAAAACGATGCTATGATAAGAGTGTACCAAATGCAATTGATTTACGGTAACATAGACATACCTTTGTTTTTAGAGAAACTAAGGTAAAGTGCTCCTATATTGCAAAACCAGGAACAGTTGGAAAAACTGTATCAGCCGCGGACTAGGTTAGTTAAGGTTGTGAAACAAGGCCGTTATGCCAAAATATTAATATTGTAAACTGATTTTTTTTTAAATCAGTAACAACCGTTTTTTTTCCGTTATAATTTAACTTTTTTCGTATTTATTAAATACACGGTTAGATTAATTTACCGGAATAATTATATTCCGGTAAATATAATCTAACCGTGTATTTTTTGTAAAACTGACTTACTTGTAACATTTAATGTTATTTATGGTCAGTAAATTTTCTGATTTCTGATTACGAATTTGAATTTTTGTATGTTTTTAATTTCTAACCCCCATAACTCCACCATTTTGCAAAGATTCCGCAACCGTTCATCGATGACCGGTTCGTCAATGTTCTGTTCGTCGAAAAGACAGATTGGTAACAGAACAGGCGGGGATACAGTTGAGTTTTATGTCCGGTGTATAGTTTTTTAAATCACAGAACTAATGCGGAGAAATTATCAGTAGTTCTGTCAACAGAATTACTCAACAGAACAGGTGGGAATAGTAGAGATAAGTCAGGTGTAAAGCATAGTCTTTTAAGTCACAGAACTAATGGGGGAAAAAATCCCATTAGTTCTGTCAACAGAACTACTCAACAGAACAGGTGGGAGTAAACGATAATTTAAGCAGTGTATAATTTAAAAAATAAACTTTAAAAACACTAAATTTCGAAACGGTTTTTATATTATAACAAATAGGTAACAACACTCTTAAAATAAAAATTTAACTATAAGTATGATTGCAAACAAACAACGTAATTTTTAAGAATAAATACTTTATTTGCTTACTTAAGATATGTTACACAGTAAATGTTGTATACTCGTAGTAGTAGTAGCAGTTATTTACGTACTCGTAAGTACCAATATAATATACAGTGTTTTGTCTTATTCTGTCTTAAGTTTTGAACTCGATCGAAAAACACAAAACACTATTTAATAAAAAAAAACTATTCGGACGCTTTAACGTTTATTAGTAAGGGAGAAAAAGTATAAGCATTATCTTTATTCTTGCTTAATGAACTAAGCGAACAATTGCATCTTTAATGTTCTTTATGAAAGTTACTTTTTTATCATGTATTTTGTCAAATAAATTTAGCAAAGGATAGTTTTCAAGATGGTTTGATTTTTGAGTAGCATCGGAAGAAGAAGGTTGTACAACTATAATAGGTGTCTGTGGCTGGGTGGGATATTGGTACGGCCAAGGAAATTGCTGGTTGGGGTTGGGATATTGGTACGGGCCAGGAAATTGCTGGCTGTGGCTGGGATATTGGTACGGTCTAAAAAATTGCTGGTTGGGGTTGGGGTTTTGGTACTGTCCAGAAAATTGCTGGTTGGGGTTGAGATCTTGGTACTGCCCAGAAAATTGCTGGTTGGGGTTGAGATCTTGGTACTGCCCAGAAAATTGCTGGCTGGGGTTGAGATCTTGGTACTGCCCAGAAAATTGCTGGTTGGGGTTGAGATCTTGGTACTGCCCAGAAAATTGCTGGCTGGGGTTCGGATCTTGGTACTGTCCAGAAAGTTGCTGTTTGAGATTGGGATATAGATACTGTCCAGGAAATTGCTGGTTGGGGTTAGGGTTCTGGTATTGCCCAGGAAATTGCGGGTTGAGGTACTTTTCATCATTTGGTTGGTATGGGTATTTGATTGGTCCAGCAGGTACTTGGTAAGAGTTTTCGTCTTCTTCAGTGGGTTGTTGGTAAGGGTGTCCTCTTGATTCTTGTGCAGAGGCGAATCCACATGTGCCGCCTCCTGAGAACCCTAAACCGAACAGAAAAACAATTTCAAATATCATCGCCGCTCCGGTTGGTTTTTAATTATAGGAATCTGATCATGCTTACAGAACATTACTTTTCAATGTTTGCAGAATTTTCACTAAATCATCAATAAGTACATGTCTACATAATTTGGTCTAATGTCATACGTTGGTGTTCAAGCGAGGCGAAGTAGTTTTAAAGTTAGTCGCCGAAGCTTTTGTCGAAAAGTTGATGACAATATTTACCCGACTGCGCAAGAAGGAGGGTTTTCAAAATTGTTACTTGAACTAATATCTAGTGTAATTCCGCTTTAACGTCGCATTAAGTAAGTACATCAAGGAATATGAATTTTTATTCTATTTTTAATTTTGATATTTTATATTAATTCAATAAAATTTACTTACTAGAATTTTTTTACAAATTGATATTTGAATCTAATTTTAAACAACAATCTAATTTTAAAATACAATTTGATATTTCAACTACCGAATTTAACAGACCAAATTTAATGAAATCTACCAAGTAAAAAACTTTATACAATTTGATATATGAAGCTAATTCAATAAGAAATTTAACAAAAATAATGTCATGAAATTCACAACAAAATTTTATCGAAAAATTAATGCAATTAAAAATTATACAATAAAAAAGCAATAAAAAATCCCTATTCTTCGAGCACTTCGTGCTCACTAAAATGCACTAAAGGAAATTTGCACGTTCACTAAAGGAAATTTAAAATCACATGTAAAAACTACATTAATGAAAAGAAGATATTTTAGGGCAAACAATTACTTATTTAGAAGACAAAGATGTCTGGAGCCTTTCACTTCCGCCAAGGTGCCACTAGTACATAGATATAATTTGATGATAGCTAGTTGTAAACCAAAATATGTCAAATCATTCTTTTTTTGTAAAAAAAAAATGCCCCCCCAGTGTCTTGCCTGTTCTTCTGAGTAGTGACTCTTTTTCCGAACAAGGCGGTTGAGGCTATGATTAAACTTTGACGTCCCTTAGTGTATAGATCTTCGATAGGTACCCAATTGAATAAAAACATTTCGACTTTGGATTTGATAGATAGAAATACAGATATTATTACAAAAAGAGCATTTTTGTTCTAATTCGTCAGTGTTTACACTAGCTAAACTGTGATCCCCATAAATAGCCTCGAAATAGTTGTATTAGTATTTTGTCTTTGTCTTTTTAAGTTATTGAACTCGATCGAAGAAACAAATCACTCTATAACTATTCCGAGGCTATACAACGTTTATTCCTAAGGAGGTTAGCAAGTATTTCTCTAAAGAACTCTCTTTACAGACATGTAAGGGTATATTCCCTTACAAAATATGGCTCGTCTAGGAGCACCCTTAGTATACTAAGGGTGCCCCTAGACGAACCAACTGCACATAAAATGTTGTTTTGAAAAAAATAAAGATTAGTGACAATAGTGACAATAAAAATAAATAATTATACTCACAGAAGGTTCCAATAAAGACGACGAGAACACACAAAGCTTTGTTAAAAAGCATGATGGCTTCACTCTCTGAACAGCAATGTACTGTGTAAGGAATGAACTACACCCTACTTATATGAATAAAATCTAACCGTCGGATGCCGGTTTATATGAGAATGATAACGAATTTATAAACAAAAAGTTAAAAAAAAAGTACTTGGGTAAGAGTGGGCGTTTCCAAATTCCCACATGCGAGACGAGTAATCAAAGTGTTGTTCTATCTCTAGGTTAGGTATATCTGCCTCACCTACCTACTATAAACTTTAGAGTGGATTAATAAGAACCCTTTAGATAGTGGCTCTGGTCACCTTCACCTATATTCACAATCATTGGGAAACATGTGCCGTTCGGATTCCAAAAAATTTAAACTCTAATTCTGTTTTGAAACATTCTTCCGATCGCATTTATACTTGATTTCCGATTCCAAAATTTATAAAATGTACTGAAATTGGGACTATTTCAGTTTTACATTTTTCGAATCCGGTCGGAAACATTTCCGAATGATTGTAAATAAGGGTGCGGAAGACCTTGCGAATATTCCCCTCCATCAAAATATGTCAGACCATTATTTTTTTCTAAAAAAGGAATGCCCCTTATTTATTTTTTTCAAATATCATATTCATATTGGTAACAAAATAAGTCCATACAATTAAAATTAAAATAAGTCACATTACACATACAATTTATAAATTAAGTCAAATCAAATTATAGTAAAAATGTCAGAATTAAAATATTTTATAATAATAAAAATCTTAATTAAATAATAATAAAATTTAGTGTCCTTAGTGTCCTTAGTGTCTTGCCTGTTCTTCTGAGTAGTGGCTCTTTTTCCAAACAAGGTGGTAGAGTAAATTTTTATAACTTCAACGTTCGGTGTATCTTTGATACACAATGAAACATTTGATTTGATTTGAAATCGTAAATAAATATCATATCTCTGCCGAATTCTTTCTCTATGAACAATTTCCAAAAACTGAATCGGCGAAAAAAATCAATGGGCATAATTATCGAGTCTGCTCACAAAATTGAAAATCACGTTGAAAAATGCGACCTGCACAGAAGAACAGCCGGACAGACGCCAGTGCCGAAGCAGCGATTCGTAGCACGCTCAGGCGGCCCATATTACTCATTTATTTATTTGTCCATGCCAAAATTCATAATAATCTGACAAATGGTTACCAAGAAATTAGACAAGCGCGTTTGTATGGAAAATTTAGAGCGATGCGGAACCCTTAAGAAATGCAACCTGTAGAGGAAGACATACATCAGCATAGGTATTAAGAATCATTCGGAAACGTTTCCGTTCGGGTTCCAAAAACGTTAAACTCAAATTATTAGAATCTCAGTCCGTATTTTTAAGTTTTCTTATTATATCTACGTATAATTATCGATGATAGCCTAGTTGGAGAAGGCCCGCCTCTCAAGCCAGAGGGAGCGGGTTCAAACCCAGCCGACGGCATTCACAAATTTGTTCATTGTGTGAACATATGTGCGTTTTGTATATCATCTGCAACATGACTGGAGCTCGGTGTTTAGCGACAGGCTCGCTCCCCGTCACATTTGGGACTGAATATCGTCCGGCGAAGTGTGGGTGTTATATTACACCGCTGCCACCTCCTTTGGGAAAAAGGCGTGACTATATGTTTTTTTTGTTTATAATGACCGAACCTGCTCACAAAATGTCACGAGAATCGATTGAGGAACGAGGCCTCTAGGCGAGAACAGACGTCGGCGCGAGGTCTACAACTCACAGAGCCACCACCTAGGTATATAGTATGTTATAGCACAGCACCTAAAAAATACTGTAATAGGTAAGATAATATGACCCGGAGGTAAACTACGAAGAAAAAGACGTTCAGTCATCGCTTCTGGGAATCTCTTATATGCATAGGTACCTATCGCCTAAACGCCTACACGTAAGTATCTAAAGTAAACAAAAATCACATTCTTTTGTTTTAGAGTTTGTAATCATTTGAAACGTCATCCAATTAATTCAGATACAGCGTAAATAACTAGTGGTCAGTTTGTAATGCAGTACCTACACTCAGATAAAACTTGGGATTCTTCGAGTGCTTAAGTGTAATAATGGTGGATTATTATCCTTTACCGGTTCGATAACGTGCACGGGCTTGGGCAAATGATATAAACATTAGGAAATGCTACTTTTCGTGTTCTCGACAAAACTCGAATTAAAGTTTTTACTGAAATGGGGAAAAGGGAGGGATTCATCTCATCTATCATCACCCTCTCCTCCATCATCTTCATCATAGATGTAACGGCTAATGTACAGATAACATGGTGGCATGGCCGTGTTGGCTCTAGCCTGCCCTACGGGGCAAAATCATGAAATTAATAAATTACTTCGCCTGAAAGTTTCTACGTTTAATCAATTAGCGAAATAAAGTAAGAAATTACAGTTAATATTATGAGGTGATTATTATTACTTACTAGCGACCCGCCCGGCATCGAACGATACCTAAAAACTTTCCTACCTGATGCTATGACCTAACTGATGCTGAAAACAGCATAAAAATCCGTTGCGTGGTTTAGGAGTTAGTGGATATATTTTACGTATGCTGTTGCTCACCAGTTCTGTTATCTTGAACTTGGCGATACAGACAGAGGGAGACACGCGGAAAGCGACTTTGTTTTTGTTTGTAGAGAAGAAGAGACTAGCCCCAGTAGAGCTACTATCGTAGGAACTTAGCGAAATCGTTAGTGGGAACTTAAGAGTTGTCTTAGAACAAGTTCTTCGAGTTCCCTTGGCACAACCAGGTGTGCGAAAGTGAAATATATTTTCCCAATGACACAACCAAGCGATCCAGTTGTGTCTTGGGGAACTGCTATTCCCTTAAGCACAACCAGAAGTTTGTCAACCTAAAGGTTGTTCTTAGTTCTTAGTGCTTCTGCAGGGCTATTTACAACTATTCGTAAACGTTTCCGATCGGATTTCAAAATTTTTAAACCTAAATTATTTGAATCTCAGTCTATTTTCATAAGTTTTAAAATGTGATTAATTCTTCTGATCGGATTTATACTTGATTCCCTCTTCCATATCCTATAAAAGTAGACTGAGATTCGAACAATTTGAGTTTGAAATTCCTGGGATCCGATCGGAAACGTTTCCGAATGATTGTGATTGGCACCGCTGAACGTTTTTTTAAATTTTTTTATCGCGAATAGTCCGCTTTTGACCACCAACTCGCCTGTTGGTAAGCGATGATGTGGTCGAACATGAAGCACGCAGACGTGACGCCGACTTAGAAGACACCTATTCACTCTGGCCTTGAATAGGCCCAGATTATAATTCTCAAGAAACAAGGAAGCGCTGTTCAATCGCTCCTGCATGACCTGCATCCCATCCTTGATTATGCCGATGCCAGCTACTTAGGTCTCACGGAGGAACAGGTCAAAAACCTTGAGCGTCTTCAGAACTTCGGCATTCGATTTGTCTTTGGTCTCCGAAAATTTGATCACGTCTCTGAATACCGCTCTAAGCTCCAATGGCTTCCCATTCGTCTGCGTCGGAATAGCCGCATCCTTTCGTTTCTCTTTACTAGTTTGTTTAACCCTGCCACTCCCAATTATCTAAAAGAACGTTTCCAGTACTTGCACTCCTCCCATTCCCTTTCTCTTAAGTCGTCAGAAAACAGACTGCTTATGAATCCGGTCCATAGTACTGGCTTTAACGCATCATCCTTCACTACTGAAGCCGTGCGATTATATGGACACTAGAATTATTTTGTCAAGAAGAAATTTTTGGGCAATTTGTGTGTTAAAAATAAATGTCCAAATTCAAATTGCGTAAGAATTTTATTTAATCTAATTTTTATTATGTATATCTAATAAATTCTTAAAACCACTTATCTAATTAACACGGGAATATCTTTAAAATATGAAAAGATATTATAGCTCTGATGTAGAGTATTTTTAGATGAAATAATAAATACTTACAGCACATTTCTTGTAAAAAAAAACAAGTTACGGCTGTGGATTGTACAAGACATAAAAGTTTGCTATGTATTATGTAAATACCATCACATAATACTCTTAATTACACAGTGTACCTACTCTGTACATGTTGGACAGCCGAAAAGAAATGGACTATATTATTAGGTACCTTGACAAAGATTAAAGACATTCCCTATCTAGTAATATCACACAATAAATTGATTATTTTACGCAGTATTTAATGATGATATGCTTAATTCTATTTATTGTCAAAGAGCGAGCTCAATTATTTTTAATATTAAATAAAAGGTAAAAAATAATATTTGAAAGGTTGAAAATGCATAAAAAACAATCACAGGCAGACTTAAAAACTCTTTGAGCATAAAAAATTTTGAAACAAAAAAACTCAAAGTCTTTCATGTCCGAACATCCGTAGGTAAGTATATAATATTTTTAATCAGTTTGAGTACTTAACACAATAATTTAATGCGATATTCAAACAGATTTTTTTAAATATTGGTAAATTGTATGATAATGAATTGCAACTTACCTAATAAAAGTCAATAATGTACGTATTTATTTATAAATTTAAATAGGTAGGTACTTAATTATTTTACGTCTTTTTTAAGTGCTATGCAATATGGAATGTTAACGAGCTCTAAAATTAAGGCATTTTTTTTTTAAAAAAAAGGTTGTACTACAAAACCTTTTTGGCAAGATATGAAATATAATGTAACATTTTTGGATATTGCCATATATTATGGTGCGGCTACATTAGCGCGCGATAATTCGTGTGGCGTTGCTAAAAACATCGTTATCGGTTATCGGCGATGTTCTTGACTACATCAGCGGTCACCTCGTCGCCTTCTGCGGAACTGACGTAGACGATAATTCGCTCGATACATCGCCGAGTGACTAAAACCGGCTACACTAGTCGCGATAGCCTGCGAATTATCGCCGAAGCCCTAATGTAGCCGCACCATTATAGATACTTAATAAGATGTAAAAAGTTCGTTTAAAAATCCGTAGAACACTGTACCTAAATAGATGAACAATAATAATTTATTGCATTGTATAAGGCTTAATTTTATTGCTTGATAAACTCTGTGGACCTCTTCAGAGCATTGCAAACTTAACTGAAATTCATTAATCCCTTTCAGCGCGAAGAAGGAGCAAACATTTCATTATGATGTTGTTAGTAACAATTTAGGCCAAAGTTTAAAAAAAAAAAAACTTTTGGTAGCGCCTCCACATTTTTCCATTTTAATATCGAAATGAGTAAGTAAGGAATCACTCTAGTAGTACTGTACTGTTTTCATTGTAGAATAGTGCGGGTGACATCAGACAAATCGTTCCTTTCCAAAGTTGCAGCAATTTAAAAGCTTTAGCAGCATCATAACTATGACAACACTAACATACGGAATCTTCAATAACTGTAGTAAATTAAGCAAACGAATAGCAAAAGTACAAAATAAATGCACCATGCTACAGTAAATAAAAAAAAAAAAAAAAAAAAAAAAAAAAAAAAAAAACAGAGTAGTTGTAAGGTCAACAGTTTAGTAACCATTAGTCAAAGGCAATTCTTATTTCGTGTGAATCACATAATAGTTGCCTCGGGATTTAAATTGTTTACACCGAATACGATTTGATAGTTAGACCAAACTAGGCGTTTGCTCTGGTGCGCAATACCTATTTTCTTAAGAATGGTTTTTTATTGTGCATTAAGTAGATTCTATTTCACGAAATTAAAAAAGAAACGATTATCCATCCAACTTATATTCAACTCTTACCAACAGTAGACGAAGAAAATAAAACATATCTCCTAACGTATCATAACATTTTATACAAATTAAATTTCCAAATCTAACACGGACTCTGTCATGAACCTAAAAATTTAATTACGTGAGTGGGCACGTAAACATGTTTACCTACTCCAGGGTCCCTATTTAAATTTTTGTAACGAATTTTGACAGATTTGGAATGGCAAAGTTGTCAAAAACCGTTAGAATGAAACCTAGAATCAACAAAAGAACCATCCATTTCGAACAACAAACTCAAAAACAAGGCATGACTGTAATTAAAATTCACAGTTGCAAATTAACATGTAAAGAATCGAATAGAATATAATTGATTGAAAGAAAACAGTTAAATTACTGGTAGATACTATCTGCCGAGCTGGGCTAAAACATCCAGTGGGTCAGAACTTTGTACAAAAACTATTTTGTGCATAGTATAAACTAATTTTTATAAGTTAAACAAGTTATGGCTTCTGTGGTAAGAGCCCTGGAGTGAAGCAGCTGGCCCCAGCCCCGCCCTCACTGGCAGTGCTCCGTGAGGTCCACCACCGAGTTCTTCCTCCAACCGAAGAAGAAGTAGCCCAGGCCCAGGCCCAGCACCAGCGCCAGGCACAGCCACACGTTGTACGTCATGAAGATCAACATCAGCATGTAGGAGAAGGTCGACTGTATTATGTGCAGACAGGTCTGTATCATGTGGCCTGAGGATAGCATCGAGTATCTGGAATTGAATTAGAGTTGAATTAAAGAGTTGAATTAAATTTTCTGCAGGAATAAGAATCTATGATTCTTGTGTATCAAGCACTTAGACAAGTGCTTGATACCGACACCTAACCCATTTTTCCAAAAGTCAATCGTCAAAATGGACATTTGAATGGTAGATTAACATCTTAGGGCGCAATCTGAACTTTGTGACCGTCTCGGAAAAACGGTGATCCTAGATTAGCGGCTGGCTATAAGTCCTTTGTGCTTTCTCATTTTATATATTAGGTCCTTACGTATGAAATTAGCGTTTTGTCGTACTGATCAATTTGATCTGAAATATCTCCTCTTTGGTTAAGAATTCGAAATTCAAATTAATAAATTCATTAAGCTGGTTTTTTTTTCTTTGGAATACAGTCATTTATTTGTTATTTTCCTCATTATTTTTTCTTTGGCGTCGCTTATTACCGCGCAATGGAAAACATGAAATATCGGTATATTTACGAGTACGAGTTCTACCGTGGCACCAGTGCTGCAGAAACAGCTCGAAGAATTAATGATGTGTACGACGCTGGTGTCGCTAAAGACAGCATGGTACGTTTTTGGTTTCAACGTTTTCGTTCTGGAAATTTCGACCTTAAGAACCAACCCCGTGGACGGCCGGAGATCAAAGTGAAAAACGAAGAATTAAAGGCTATTGTGGAAGCGGATCCATCACAAAGCACTTCAGAGATAGCAGCAGGCTTCGGGGTAAGTGACAAAACTGTATTAATCCACTTGAAGCAAATCGGGAAAGTAAGAAAACTCGAACGATGGGTACCTCATGAATTGAGTGAATCGAACTTGCAAACACGGGTCGCCTGCTGTGTTACTTTGCTCAACCGACACAATAATGAAGGGATTTTAAATTGAATCATTACTTGTGATGAAAAGTGGATATTGTACGATAATCGAAAGCGCTCATCGCAATGGCTGAACCCTGGAGACCCAGCCAAATCCTGCCCTAAACGAAAATTGACTCAGAAAAAGTTACTTGTAAGTGTTTGGTGGACTAGCGCCGGTGTCGTTCACTACGGCTTTCTTAAATCTGGCCAAACGATTATGGCAGATATCTATTGTCAGCAACTGCAAACCATGAAGGAAGAACTAGCTGTTAAACAACCGAGATTGGTCAATCGCTCTAGGCCACTGCTGCTTCACGACAACGCAAGACCACACACTGCACAACAAACAACCACTAAGTAAGCTGAGCTACAATTGGAATGTCTGCGACATCCACCGTACTCCCCGGACCTTGCTCCAACAGATTACCATTTCTTCCGGAATTTGGACAACTTCTTACAAGGAAAAAAATTCCACTCCGATGCAGTAGTCCAAACAGCCTTCAAAGAGTTTATTGATTCTCGCCCCCATGGTTTTTATAGTAAAGGGATCAATGAACTACCCATAAGATGGCAAAAGTGCATAGATAACAACGGTGCATACTTTGATTAATTAAATATATTTTACAAAAAAAAAATCGACTTTTTATTCCTCCCGTACAAAACGCCAATTTCATACGTAAGGACCTAATACTTTGCATAGCAACAAAGACGGACTGAAACTAATTCTTACTAGAATGAAGTTTCAATGGCGTGGGACACCGTCAGAAGTGGGACAATGGCCAGCTAATTCGCCACACTATTACCTGTTTCTGTGCTAACACTACTTACTAATTAGCTGTTACCTGCGATATCGTTCGCGTTTATTCAGAAAATAGTAAGTATCTAAAAACCTTCCTCGTGATATGCTGTATCTAATTATCAAATTTTATTAAAATTCGTTCAGCCGTGAAAAGACTACAGACAGACAGGATATGGAATATGGATAGATTATCAGGCAACACATCAATGGGTGTTAATTACATTTACAGTTAGCTTAATATTAGTACCCACATGGTAGGTGTAGCGCAAACCTGCCGTAATAAATTTGTTTGCCTTGAAGCTATAAAATATTCACGACCATTATGACCTGATTGATATGTAGGTAGGGAAAGATTGGGTTGCAGACTAATAAAAGTAAAACTCGTACCAAAAATGTAGTCAGATTGTAGAAAGCTGGGAAATTTCCTTCTTTCTTTAATTCTACTTGGCTTAGAAGAAAATGGTATGAAGTCCTTTTGAAGTTTGGCACTTAGTGGAAGGCTAAGGCCAAGGCTTGAACAAGAAATTCTCTTAGACTTAGACACTACTCCGCGAAACGAAAGAGATAATTTGCTCTATTTTCCCGGAAGTAGCTCATTTCCCTGTTCAAAGTTAGGGTTATTACCCACAAACCTCAACCGTTCTTTCAACTCACTTGACGACAGCAGTTCCTGCGCATGGGCCGTTGTTCCCGCACTCAGTCTTGGTGATGTTGACGCGCGAGTCGCCCGTGGCGCCGGTGGCGCGCGAGTGCAGCGCCTCCCGGTAGTACTTGAGCCCCTCGTACAGGATGCCGCCGAGGAAGATGGCCACACAGGAGCCGAACAGCTCCAGCGCGTTCGTCGTCACCCATCCGTTGAACAGGATCTCTGTGCAGACGCACGAGTGAAACTGGAAATCATATACAAAATAATTAATATTTGAATTTTGATTCTGCTTTCCTTTTATCACTTTTGACGACCCTAGCCTAGTCGGAGTTCCGCTGCTTTACAAGCAGGTCTCCCGGGCCGGGCAGTAACTCAATTTTATTGTCATGTCGATGCTGACACCGTTGAAACTGGTTTGTTCCTCTATTGTCTATCTATGACTATATGGATCATCGAATAATTTTTACCCGACTGCACAAGAAGGAAGATTATGCTTTTGGACTATAATGTATGTATGTGGGTATGTATGCCCTATGAGGTTTCTTTGGCACGCCCTACAGTTTGAGGGATTTCGACATGTGAGATGTCAATTGAATTGTCTTGATAGTGGAGGTGACATAGGGTACTTACAACATTTTGCAGCCGGTTTTCTTTTTGGTTTTCTAATAGTAATGTTACTTGTATTTAGGTATATTAGCATAGTAGTACATTATCATTATAACACACCTATTCTGTTTTCGAATAAGTATACTTAAGTAGTTTCAGCAATGTAAATTAGAAAATTGAAAATGCTATTCGCGTTATCGGTACAATTTTTGCATTTAGGAACCGTGTATTCCTATTAGCATCGAAAAAAACACGTCGTGCTTGTCTAAATTACTACATTTTCTCGTTATCGCTAAAAACTATTGTGGTGTTTTCTGTTCACGTCTACAAAGATAACTTTTATTCCAAAAAGAGGAAAACGAGCTAATAATGAATGATAATGTATGATGAATTTTGTATTATGCAAGCAACACCGGCGCCGGCGCCGCGTGGCTATTGTTCAGGGCGAATATTCGCCAGTGTGGTGGATTCGCCGAATTTCTTTAGAATGCCGTCGATTTCTCACACTTCATGACGGAACTTATTTTAAGTAGCTGTACAGATATTGTTGCCGTTGAAAATTATGACTTATCTAATTTACCTATACCTACGTCAACAGTTTTTCTGATAGGGACAACATTTTTTTTTTATGTAGAATAGGTCGGCGTTTGACCACCAACTCGCCTGATGTTAAGCAACGTTGTGGTCTAAGATGGAGCACGACGACCTACTTATTCACTTATAATGTACTTATAATGTACTTATTCACTCTAGCCTTGAAGTTTTGTAGAGTGAAGAAGTACAAAGACGGCAGTTGAGTGAGGCGCTACAAGTGCGCTACTGCTCAGACCCGTCTTCGGAACGGTTACACCGGACTACATCCCGAAACACGACTAGGTCATTTCACGGCATGGCTTGGTCCGGTGGGTGGGTTCTCTCCTATATACGAGTATTAACCCCCGACGCAAAAACGACGGGGTGTCTCTCTCTCTCTCTCTCTCTCTCTCTCTCTCTGTGTGTGTGTGTGTATGTGTGTGTGTGTGTCTATGGCATCGAACTATGAACCGATTTTGATTTTGTTTTTGTTTGAAAGGTGAATGAGTGTTCTTATCAATGTTTAATAATTTGGTTCCGGGGTTTTCTTAGATGTTTAATTTGTTTATACCTACTTGCAGAAAATAAAGTAGGAGTTTATCGACTTTAAAACTAAAAAGTAAATAAACTTTCTGCCTACGAAATTAAACTTCTCTACTAGACATGACATCACGAACTATTTAGATAGCGCTATGGTCGCAAACGCACTTACTCACGCTAACCAAATCTTATCTTTTCAAACATTTTGCTCAAAGCCGGAAGCACAGCGAAGGGTCTGTAATTCGACGGATCTGACTTACTACCCGATTTAAAGATAGCTATTTTTGACGCTTGAGATTATTTTGGTCACTCTCACTCCTGTGACCTTTTACATGAGAGAGACAAAGACCAAACAATATCTCGACTGGGCATTAGATCCCCTCGCTGCACGCGTGAAGCGCGCGTGCAGCTCGCAGGCGTCTCGCTAGATCGCCTTAACTTTAGAGTGGAGGAAAGTCGCCTAATCTTATTTCAGTAGACACTACGCACTAGCCAAGTGGAAGTATGCTAATTTTATTAGGGCCAACTGGGGCATATTCGTCAGTGGGGCAATTGCGTCTTTCGAGAATAACTGAGAAACTAGGCAGCTAACGCCATCTTGTACAGATTATTAACTACTAAAGATAGTAAAAAGATGTAGGTGGCGCTTAATTTGTGAAGGGTTTGGCAGTAATTCTCGAAAGATGTAATTGCCCTACAGACGAATTTGCCCCAGTTGACTCTATTTAAAAAAATCTATGACGTTTGCAATTTTGTCTACTTCGTCCTTCGGCTGACCACAGTGAAGTCGTCACTTTCAATGGGAACCATCGTTATCTGTACGGGCAGTGCACCGCAACCGGCAGCCTGCGGTTTTCACTGATAAGCAACGTACAACAACAATGTTGATATCGCCTTTCGAAAGCCGCTCTTGTTGGGACACTTGGCATGTACTTATGCTTAATATGTAGGTAGGTAACAAGTGGCTTTGATTAAAAACTCCGACTGCACACCTATCTACGGACACTCATATATAACGTTTCGTTTGGAAGATACGAGCAAAAAAGACATTTACAAACATATGTACAAGATACGCGGGAATAACATAACCCTTCTTTGGCAGTCGGGTAAAAATAGAGGAGAAGGTGGCAATACACAGGCCGTATTTATTTTGAAGTTTCACATCGAGGCAACAAATAATTTAACCAGCCATCGGGACTTTAGAATAAAACATGCAGACGATTTTAGAACCACCTATTTTTTCGAAGTCGGTTATAAGTCTCAAGACAAGAATAAGTATTTTATGAGCAAGTGTGCTCGTCATTAGTTTACGTTTAGTCAAGTAAACGATTATGTAATCTTGAATATAATAAATAATATAAAATATAACAATGCAACTAAGGCTTCGTCTTAACTAAGGGCGAGATTCACAGACGGCACTTCGACTTTACTTTGATGGAAAGTTCAAATTTCCAAGCGAGAGTCTTTTACCTTGCATTAGAGTAAAGTCGAAGTGTGCTCTGTGAATCGCGACCTAAGAAAACTGTGAGTGACTGACTGCCCGCGTACTCAATACGCGTTGTTCGGGCACTCCATTTAAAATATATATATATGGTGGCAAACTGGAAGTGAACTGTCAGTCGCTCACAGTTTTCTTAGGGCGAGGTTCACAGACCGCATTCAAAAATCTCGCTCGGAAAATTTAACTTTCCATCAAAGTAAAATCGAGGTGCGGTCTGTGCATCTCGCCTTAGTTAGGACAAAGCCTAAGAGAACAGGAAATAAATTTATGTAACGACTTAGTTTACTGCTCGTATAAAAATAACCTATGACCTATTATTTTAATACTAACTCACAATAACACAACTTACAACAAAAAAAAACAGTTGGACTGTGCAGAATTAACTTGATGATCTCACCGAGAAAAATAGATGCAAGCTCTTATTTTGTATTTAAAATAACTATTTATCAGTTTTAAATATGCTCTTGAATTCTAAAATGTTTTGTGATCGTCGCTACAAAATCTGATCACAAGGGCTATCTATTACTATGCGTGAGATGAGATGAGATTTTATCTTGGTCACTCTCACAACTATGACGTTTCAAACGAGAGCAACAAGGACGAGAAATGGTGACATGAAAATCTCAAATCTCCGAATAGGGCCCCAGGAACTCTTTCTGACAGGTTACGATAGCAAATAGATACGACTGGTAAGTCCGTTGTGATGAAGGTAAACTATACAGGGTGCTGGTTTCGGGTGTGGTACGAGAATCAAAAGTATCTTTAGTATATAAGTAAGTATAGTCTAAGTATAAAGTAATAAAGTAAAAGTTAAGTAAGTAAGTAGTCTAAGTATATATAGTATATATAATAGAAAAAAAATCCTTCAGGGTGTTGTTCTATCCGTCAAACAGAACGACTTTTAGAACACAAGTTTGTTTAATTCTAGAATAAAATTGGAGTCTCCGTACAAGTGAGATTTATCCCGTGACTAGGTATTTAGGTTTCCTGTAAGGAGACTCCATTTTTTCTCGAATTTAGCTATTTTTTTCTAAAAGTAAAGTAAGTAAAAGTGCTTGTATTCTTAAAGCAGTTCACTTGGACGGGTACAACAATTCGCTCAATTAATCTGAATAACATTGTATCCTTCTCCTCAAGTTACATTCTCCATGTCTAAGGGTCGTGATTACCCCCTCTAATTACTATTTCTCTTATGATCTTCCGCCAGGTGAAATGCTCGTTGATTGAGGTGTGTAAATGACATTTTTTTTTTCATTTGTTATGCCTGCTAGGGACTTACATACATTTTAAGTAAGTACATCCTTAAAAAGATATCAACACCCAGTCATAAAACAAACACAAACATTCATCACCTGAATGTTTGTACTAGGTAGGAATCGAACCCACAACCCCAAGCTCAGAAGGCAGGTTCACTACCAACTGAGCCACTGACGAGGCAGTTATATTGGTGTGATAACATAACAACACATTGTATAATTAAGCGCACAACAATGTGTAACTGACCGTCATGGAGTGACCATGGTGCATGTCAGCGCACGGGTCGTCGCTGGCCATGTCGTGGTCTCCGTGGTCGTGGTTCATGGCTGCGGCTGAAACAGGAGGAAGAACTGCTTACTGTCACACGCCAACAAATGAAGGCAGTAACATGAGAGAGAGGACAGCAGGCCCTGCATGCACAACGCGAAAAAGGTACATATGTCGACTCTTTTATCGAGACAGACGTGTGTATGCACCATGGTATATTATTATACTCCGCCAGGTTTAGCATTCCGAGTCAAAAATGGTCACATGGGCAACACGTAATGACGTCAATCGATGCTCAAGTAAGACTGAAATTAGTCATTCACAAATAGTTCGAAAGAAACGATGATGAGTGACGTCATTACGTGTTGTCTCCCAAAATGCTAGACCTTGTTTTTCTAGATCATGGTATACACATAGCCTTGTCACATTCTCGCATGACAAAAAGTGACGATGGAAGAACGTCACGCGCGCTTGCTAGGGGTGCAGGAGGATTTGGAGAAGGTTCGTACGGCGTAGACGTCGTCACTTGGTTCTGTCGTACTTTTAATTATTTTGTGATATATCATGAGACGACTGGGACACATACGCAAGTTATTATGGCAAAATATACAAACATACATACATACATAGTAGTGACACACCATTTTCGATTTCCTATAAGCAAGCGTGCGCGTAGAGTCGGACGCATCATTGCGCCAGGCGTCACCATAAGGCGAGGTGGATACCAAACGCATACCTAATATTGAATAAAAAGATCCTCTAGCCTGCTATAGCTCGCTTCGCTTGGTCAATTAAATAATAGAGCATCTTATCACGTAGGTAACGAATACCTTCATATAACACCGGTCCCACGTTTCACAAGAACCGTCGTACAATTTCTGCCGATGATTCATATAGTTACTGTAATTACCTATTTGTCGCTGTATACTGATTAAATACAGGTTTAAGCTAACAGAAGTACAACACAAAGTACAGGTGTTCCAACATCGAGTGGAATACAATGTAACAGTTGGTTTCATTTCACCTGTGCACGACCAACTTCTTCGTAGAGTCGAGTGGGAGAGCCACAATCGTATTGTTGAACAAAACTGTCTGTTATCTATTGGAAGTCTTTATTTCTTTCAAATGACCAACTTCACAGATTATTTGGCCGAACCTGTTGATATTGTTACGTATTTAAGAATTTAAAAGTATCGGCACTTGGAAAGTAGATCAATAAATACTGAAATGGTGATTCAATAATTTAAAAAGAAATTGTGTATTTCGTAGAGAAATAAGAAATATCAGCAACAGAAAAACCGAGTAGGTAAGTAAGTGAATCCACGCGTGAAGAAATTACGTAGCTCAATGATAACAAAATCAGTAGATCGCGCATTCAGACAAAATCTCTTGAAAAGACAAGTACACTACGACGGACGCGGGATTAGGCCTAATAAATAAAATATATCCAACTTTTGAGGTAATATTATTTTTAGACTACTGACACTATTATTGTAAGAGGTGAATTAAATAAGCATGAGCTTTCTACTGGTTATGTGGTCTGTGCAGCTGCAGTAGCTCTGGGAAACTGGGAAACCCAGAGCTATACATTTTCTTCGTTTACCTGTTCGCGTCTAATTATTTACACGAATAATTGATTGCATTGGTATTTATGCTCTTCAATAATAATGTTTACTTTGCAAGGTTGTCTGTCACTTCTGGCAGAGATTTAAGATAAGACCGACTGTTGAGCCTGATTGTCTAATAATTATTTTCCTTGTAATGCCCTATTCTGTATTGGTTTGGAATACAAAGAAAATAACTTAAATCACACTAATATTGTACATTCGAAATTTTGGATGAATGGATAGATGTTTGTTTTTCAATCAGGCCAGAACGGCTGAACTGATCTAGATGAAATTTAGCACAAAGATATATTATAATCTACACACAGACATGTATAACAGATATGACAGACTATAGTCTGTCTTATAATTTTTAATCGCGGGTGAAACCGCGGGATGCAGCTAATGGTTTATAAAATTTATAAATCTATAATTTATAAATTTATAATTTATATATCATTTAATGATGAAGTTGTGAGGTAACAAACACTAAAAAACCGAATTGAGAACTTTCTTCTTCCTCGAAATCGGTTAATATAATGAAATAGGCATTTGAATGTGGGACGTATCCGTTTGTAATAGATCCTTTGACATCAGTACCTTATAGATATTCCATAATACACGATATACTTACATAATTCATTATTAATTCAATTCCATTAATTCAATTCAATTAATACAGTTAAATTCCGTTAATTCAATTACATATTCAATTCCACAACATACGATAAACGAAGATCAACGTTTATCGTTTGAAGACGTTTGATTTCTGATTTTCAAGTGACAGTGTAGTCTAGTCGCAGATGCTCACACGTACGTCTGTGGAATCAGGAACAGGAACCGATACGAGCTAAGATTGCTAGGTACCTAGCTACTGGCTAGGTTTGCTAGCTTCGGCTTGAGCAAGCTCTGGCTTTCACTCGGGCGACCTCGCTTCGCCTGCGCAACATGGCCAGATGCACCCAGCAGATAATAATTGAGTGGGTAAGGTGGCTCTCACACTGGTCCGCGCCGCGCGACGCGACGACGCCGTCGTAGCGTCGATAATCCGCGTACCATCGCATGGTGCGGGTAAGTGTGACAGTCACCTTAGCAAGTCCACAATTCTAGACCTAGATACACCCTACAGTCTAAGAAATAAGAAGGTACCTATACCTACAATGACGTAAGCGCAATATCTCTGGCTCTAGCTAGAGAAAGTCGTTTACCTATTACGTAATGTGTGAGCACAAAAAGGAAGAAAGTGCGCATAGGCTGAGTAACCGGCCCTAGTGTCGGAGTTTTGATTAATACTATAATGAAGTTCACCAATGAACATAATTCATTTAAATTTGATGTTCCGACTAAAGTTTTAATGAATTTAAAATACTTCACTTACCTAATTTAATTTAATCTAACTAATGTTCAAGCCATGTCTGTTAGATAGTTACCAACCATTTATTTCTATTGCACGGACTTAACTACGTTAAGTTAGCATACTGCAAATTGGATGGTGTAATGGCCGCTTAAACAATGTGTGCTTAATATGTGCCTAATTTTTTTTTTCTTAAAGAAAAGTACCGGATCCCGTGTGTCACAGCCGCTCACTTTCAGTCGTGATGTACACGTGTTAGCTAATGTCGTTATGTCTCATTACTAGTCATTACATAGTCATGGACCGCAAGAGGGCTCCGAAGTTCACTCTTAAGGAAAAAGGTATCGATCAAATGATCGATCATTTTTTACGGCATAATTTATGCTTACAGCATAAAATTATGTTGGTTTTACAACATTGCATAATATAAAGTGCTTTTGAATTAAAAAATGCTTGTAAAAAGATCTATTTCATATCGAATTCCAAAAAGGAAGAGGCTGTCGATTCGACTGTTTTTTTCTCAATTACTCTGCCAATTTTGAATCAATTAAGTATAATGATTATTTTTTGTTTGGTAGATCATACTTTAGAGGTGGTCCCATTTAAACTGCATCGAATTCCGCTAAAGCAGTTTTTAAAATATCAACACTTGTCTAAAAATTGTTTACATGGATGACTGGAAGTCGGTTTGTCAAGCTTTGCTTTTTAAATGATCTAATTTCAGATTTGATGAAACTTCAAACTCAAAAACATAGTTACCACAAAAAATGAAGTGTGACAAAGATGATTCGTTTAGTTGGAATTAAACGTAGGTTAATAGGTAGGTACCTACATAGTTGGGTGGCATTACCATGACCGTCGCCGGCTCCGGTCCGGTCGGCAGCTCCGCCAGCAAAAACAAAGATTGCTCGCGCTCCGTCTTGCCTAACTGTTTACGATTGCTTGATTGCGTTCGTTCCGTAACTCTACAAATATCGCCGTTACCTTACTACCTAGTTCTTACCTACTACATCTTATTTTTATTACCATAGTATGGTATTGATTCTAGCGTGTACGATAATAATTCCAGTCACTCTCACTCTGATGAATTTACTAACGAGAACTGAAGAGACGAAGAAAATGTCACGCTCGGGAGAATAGGGCTATGTTTTCCATAGATCATAACATTCTTAATCATAATTAAACATAGGTGCTTTTCTTTTCATTAAAGTACTTAATTAAAATTATTTAGGTATTTCAGGCTACATTTGCATAAATATATTACTAAAGTGACACCTGTCAATAAAATTGAAGAACTGTGTTTTTTTATGGGTTTAAAATATCCTATTTTTAGATATGTATAACCCAAGTAAGTATATTATATTAGTTATTATTATATATGTCAAAATAGAGCCATAAATAAAGTTTCACTGTACTATTTAATAAGTTATAGCATCCTAGAGTTCGACACTCGCTGCCGCATCAATAGCATAGTTGAAGCAGTTCACCTTGAAGCCAGACTGTAGCTCTGCGCGCGCGCAGGTCAAGGCCGGCCCAAGCGACGAGGGCTTCACCCTCGTTGCTCCCAAAGGGAAGAAGCGCCCCGCCGCTGCTTCCTCTCCTCCTCCCCCGTCCAAAGCCTCCTGCATCGCTGCAGGCACTCCTCCGTCTTCCGACGACTCGGACGAGATGGACGTGGCTCCCGCGCCCAGACCGCCGAGACCCCCCCGACCCTTTGTCCTTAGGGACAGGCAGCGCTGGCCGGAGATCTCTAAGATCTTCGCCGACCAGAGCATCAGGTGCTCTGGTAAGAGCCACAAGGACGGTATCTCCGTCGCCATCCCCTCCTCCGACGAGTACCGTCGCGCTACCCGTCTCCTACGTGAAGCTCAGATCCAGTTTCACGCCTTCCCCCTTGAGGACGAGAAAGTCCTTCGCGTAGTTATACGCGGCCTCCCCAAAGAGATCAGTACGGACCTCATCCGTACTGACCTCGAGTCCCAGGGCTTCCCGGTCCAACAGGTGCACCGTATGACCAACGGTCGCACCAAGGCCCCCATAGACCTCGTTCTGGTCATCCTCGACCGCAACCAGGAGGGCAAGAGAATCTTCTCAGTCGAGAAGGTACTCAACCTCTCCGGGCTTAAGGTCGAGGCTCCCCGATCCAAAGGCATTCCGGGTCAATGCCACCGCTGCCAGTTGTATGGCCACGCCGCGCGTTTTTGCGAAGCGGCCTTCCGCTGCGTAAAGTGCGCGGGTGACCATGCCACTGCAGCATGCAGCCGCAAGAAGGGGGATCCCAGTCCGCCCAGCTGCGTCCTCTGTGGGACGAAAGGGCACACTGCGAATTATCGCGGTTGCCCTAAGGCCCCGAAGGCCGCGGCTGGGTCGAAAAGGACCCCTCCTTCCCGCAACCCTCCCCGGTCCCAAGGCACCGGTGCCAAGCTCCGGGTAGCACCCGCCCCCGCTGCGCCGAAATTCGTCGACGCGCCCCGTCCCTCGACCAACGCTTGGTCGAAACCCCCATCCCTGCTCCAGACACCGGTGTCTCGCCCAGTGCAGCTCCCCTACCCCGCTGCTACCCCGAGCCGCCCGATCCCCCCACCCGTGGCTCCTGCACCCCGCATGCCCGCCCAAAGCCCTTCTGGCCTCACGGCGGATTTCCACCTTCTCACTGAGATCTCCTCGAGTTTTGACCTCGACGAGGTCCGCGAGGTGGCTCAACTCGTCCGTGAACGCCCTGGTGACCTACTGGTCATCATGGCGACTCACAGCGATCTCTTCCGCGCTCTGAAGCACTTCGCTCCCCGCGTCACTTCGTCGTAACTGTCATGGATAGTACAACGACGAAAGTGAAGCCGCGCGCGTTGACGTTGGCATTTTACAATGCCAACAGCCTCTCCTCGGGGAACTCACGTCCCCTCATCCACGAGTTCCTCACGACCCATCAGGTCGATGTCATGTTAGTGTGCGAGACCTTTCTAAAACCGAGCATGAGGGACCCTAGGGTCGCAAACTATGCTCTGGTTCGTAATGACAGGACTACCGCCCGCGGGGGTGGTACCCTGATCTATTACAAAAGATCTCTCCACTGCATTCCCATCGACACTCCTCCTCTCACGAACCTGGAGGCATCCTGCTGCCGCCTATCGATGACGGGCCATCAGTCCGTCATCATTGCGTCTTGTTACCACTCTGGTAACAAACCTCTCCTCAGAAGTGATCTCGAGTCACTTCTCTCCCTCGGAAGCGCCGTCATTCTGGCGGGCGACTTCAACAGCAAGCACACCATGTGGGGTTGCAACGCCACTAACACGAGAGGGTCCCTTATGGACACTCTCTCCACCGACTTGGGCTATGACGTCATTCCCCCGTCCTCCCCGACCCACTTCCCCTTCAACATTGACCTTAGGCCAGACATACTCGACATAGCACTTCTAAAAGGCATAGCGCTCCAGCTACGCTCGTTAGAAGTGCTACACGAGCTTGACTCTGACCACCGACCGGTTCTGATGTCCCTGGGCCCCGACTCAGCCATCAGTACCCCCCCGACTAGGACTGTGGTGAATTGGAAGCTTTTAGGTGAGAGCCTAAAGGAAACCAACTCACCCGACCTAGACCGAATCCCCGACGACATCGTCACCCCAGACGATGTCTCCCTCTCCCTCGATGCGCTCAATAGTCACCTTCACACCGCCATTGGCGGCTCCTCGAGACAGGTCCCAGTCGAGGGCGACCAACGCTGGGCCCTTCCCGAGGACGTGAGGGAGCTATTGAGAGCAAAACACTCTGCCATTAGGGCTTACGACTGGACTCCCACCGAAGAGAACAGAGTCACTATGCGGTATTACGAGCGTGCCGTAAAGACCCGCATACGTGAACTCCGTAATCAGAGGTGGGAGAAACTTCTTTCAGAGATCGAACCATCTCATCTGGCTTACTGGAAGTTGGTGCGATCTATGAAATCCGACAAGACGTCATCCATGCCCCCCCTGACACGACCCAATCTCCCACCCGCCTTCGAGGATGTGGAAAAGGCCGAGTGCCTGGCCGACAGCCTCGAGGCGCAGTGCAGCCCCAGTCTAGACCAAGTCGACCCCGCTCATCGCGAGTCGGTGGACGCGGTAGTCGACGAAGTCTCCTCCCTCCCTCCCCTCTCTTCCCTCGAGCCGGTCACGGCTTCGGAAGTTGAGTCGATCATCAAGGACCTCCACGCCAAGAAGTCCCCAGGTGCAGATGGTATCACCAACAGAGTGCTCAAACTCTTCCCCATTGCCCTTATCCATCTCCTAGTAAGCATCTTCAATGCCGCCATGACCAACTGCATCTTCCCCGACCCCTGGAAGACTGCCGATGTTATCGGCATTCGAAAACCAGGCAAGAAGGCTACCGAGCCTTCTAGTTACCGTCCCATCAGTCTTCTCAGCTCCATTGGGAAGATTTACGAGCGCATCCTTCTGAAGCGCATCTGGTCCCATGTCAGGGAGAATCACATTCTCCCAGACGAGCAGTTTGGATTTAGGTCCAGACACTCTTGCGTCCAACAAGTACACCGCATCACGGAGTACGTCCTAGAAGGTTTCAATCAGAGACCTTGTGGCTTCACCACTCCCAAGCCCCAGGGGACCCTAGCGGTTTTCCTCGACGTCGCGAAAGCCTTCGATAAGGTGTGGCACAACGGGTTGATATACAAGCTATATCAACTCGCGTTCCCAGACAGTCTTGTGCTCATCATCCAAGACTATCTCACCCATCGAAGCTTCCGCTACCGCGTCGATGGAACTCGCTCCTCCCCTCATCCCATCAGCGCCGGCGTCCCTCAGGGCTCAGCGCTAGCCCCTATCCTCTTCTCTCTCTACACTCACGACATCCCTCGGATTCCAAAAGTAGAGTTCGCGCTTTTCGCGGACGACACTGCCCTCTACACCAGAGGTTGGAATCCCCTCCACCTGCGTGGCCGACTTCAGCGAGCCCTTCGCCAGCTTGGCGATTGGTTCAAGAAGTGGGCCATAACGGTCAATCCCGACAAAAGTGCAGCTATGTACTTTCACCCCACCAAGCCCTTTAACCGGGAGCAACTCGTGCTTCACGGTCAGCCCGTCCCTTGGGCTACCTCCACCAAGTACCTTGGCGTGACCCTCGATAGACGACTCACCTTCTCGAAACACATCCAGATAGTCCGGGACCGAGCGGCCTTCATTCTAGGCCGACTCCACCACCTCGTAGGCACACGGAGTAAATTGTCCCTTAGGAATAAGGTGACTATTTACAAAATGTGCATCCGCCCCGTCATGACGTACGCTTCAGTAGTGTTCGCTCATGCCTCCTCCCTAGACCTGGACAAGCTCCAGGTCCTTCAGAATAGGTTCATTCGCAAGGCAGTCGGAGCTAGCTGGTACCAGCGTAACGCCGACCTGCATTGCGATCTCGAACTTCCCTCCATCCGTCAGTACATCAAGTTTCTCTCCCGGCGCTACTTTGATAGAGCCCCTCACCACCCCAACCCTCTTGTCACTCGCACCGTGGACTACTCCGTAGATCCCACAGACCCTCCCCCTCTCCGTAGGCGCCCTAGGAACGTCCTAGGCGACCCGGACGACCCCATCGCCGTCGTCACGTCGGCGGCGCTGGGGTCGTCCGACCCGGCAGCTCCTTGCAACAGGAAGTATTCAGTTTTTGGTATAGGCGTCGGTTACCAAAGGCACACTGTCATACACCGACCTCGCCGGCGAGGTCGAAGACTGCCTACAAGGTCTGTTAGAAGATCGGTTAGTTAGCTCGTAGTGTTCGCTTATTTTACGCCCCTCAGTTTCTTGCCTGTTCTTCTGAGGTGAGGTTCCCTTTCCGAACAAGGCGGTCGAGTCATTGTTAATAATAATTTATTTTGTTTTTAACCTTAACTTCAACCGTCCCCGTTAGGGCCCTAGAGCAAGCCCCTTCTGGGCTGCCAGGGCAATTCGACGCCCCTCCCTCGGCGACAGCCCAAGCCGAGGCCGTACCTCAGAGGTGCCCTTGCGCTCGTCGCCCATAGTTTGTAAGCATTGTTTGAGGCCCTGCGCCATCTGCGCTTGCCTAATGCCCGGTACGCTGTCGAGGCCTCAGTGGCCAACAGCATAGAGTCATCAAAAAAAAAAAAAAAAAAAAAAAAAAAAAAAAAAAAAAAAAAAAAAAAAAAAAAAAAAAAAAGCGCGCAGGTCAATAGCGAAGTTTTACAACTAATCACTCGTGCTTGCAGTTGAAGATGTTGACTGTAGAGAAATAACAAAGGACAAAACAAATCAATACTTTTGGGGCTTTTTGTGGTTTATTGTTCATATGTGCGTAATTGTGTGTGTTTCATACACAGTTTGCGTTTTCTTCACAATGGACTACGCATGCGTTTGACCACTGGCTGGGTCGGTGTAGCGTCGACGTATCGAAGGTTTAACACGTTTGCCTAGTGACCTTTGTGAAAAATAACGACCCATTTTGCAAAATGAATTCGCTTAAAAATTTGGTTTCGGTTGTTGTTTGAATGATTTCTAAAACCCATTAATAAGGCCAATCGTGCATCTTGAGTCAAAACAAAGCTGTAGCCTACTTACAGCGAGTGCAGCAACGTGCAATGCTAATGACATCCGGCGCGTGACGTCAATGTCAAGGATGCGCCTGCGCATCCAACTACACGTTCGTAAATGGGCACTAATACTAACCCAATGCGATTATAACACGTACGACAGTATAAGTTATCTTTATAGCTAGTTTTTAACCTTATTTCTTAGTTTTATTTTATTTTTTACTAGCTCATCATCCCGCGGCCTCGCTCGCATTTCAGTCTATGGCTCGTAACTCGGTGATTGTAATATTTACTAGTGAAATAATTTTAAAAATTTGACTATTAGTGTTACAGGTTACCCCTACAAACATACACCTATACCTCTTTACGATATTAGTAATTATTAGGTTTTTTTTATAACAAACTAGGCATGCGTTTGACCACTGACTCGCCTGATGGGAAGCGTTGCCGTGATCGAAGGTGTAACACGCTTGCCTAGGAGACACCTATTCACTTTACTCTTAAACACCCCCGGATTGTATTTAGGTGGAAAGACAGACGCAGGCAACGAGTTCCACACCTCTGCAGTTCTTACAAGAAAGGTTGACTTGAAACGCTTAGTGCGTTTTGGCGGAATTTCCACCATGAGAGGGTGTCTCTTACTGGTGCGCCTGGTACAATTATAAAAGAACGGCTGGTGGCTGGATCAGGTCGTGCAGTTCTTGTGCACACTCGCCGTAGTGTATTCTGTAGAATACCGACAGACTGGGATATAGATAGGTATAGATCTTGTCTAAGTTTTCATTCACATGAGAAAACGATTTATTTTTAACACAACCAGAATTTGTTTGAAGCCTCCTAAAATGATGACATGAATGTGAAAATATGAAGTAGAAATGTAGTTTTTGCAAAGCTAACCCGGATACGCTGACGAAGTGTTAATGTCTCAAATAAGAACTACACTTTCCAGTTCACGCTAATTGGCACCACCTACCTGTCAGCTGCAAGCGTATTGCAGAAATAAATAACAGTAAATACAATAACAAAGAGAGTTTAGCCACATAAGATAAAATTACAAGTAGAAGACTAAGGGCTACTAGCAGAAATTAGGGTTATTATTAATAACATAACATTTAAGAACGCCTTTCCTTCGAAAGGGCTGGCAGAAGTGTAATACAAAACCCACATTTCGCCGGACGATATTCCATCCCAAAAGCGACAGGGGGCGAGCCTGTCGCCATGCACCGCGGACTCCAGTTATGTAGCAGATGACATAAAATACGCACATATTATGTTCACAAATGAACAAATTGGTGCGCGCCGTCGGCTATGGGATCGAAAATCTGAGTTAATTGCCCATCAGAGGTTATCAGAGGCTGATAAGCTGATCTTGCGCCACCAAGAGTTAACATCTTCACACAATATTAGAGTAACATGTCAATTAAACCTGCAAGAGTTTTTAAGCGAATTTAATGTTTTTAAATTTAAGGATTTATCTTCTGCAAGTGGACCTAAACGGGTTAAAAAGAATCACTAGGCGAAGCATCGCACCTTGGCAAAAGTTATAACTCAGGAGGAGAGCAATTGTGTTTGAAACTAACTCTCAAAACACGGAGATACAGTCATGTACAATCTACATAGAATACTCGAAAAAGTCTAAAACATTCGAACAGACGCTACCGATACCCAAAGGAACACAACACTCAAATGATCTGTCTAGATTTAGAATGAACATAATCAAATTAAGTTTAGTATTTTATCTAGTAAAAATATAATATGTTTTAGTAATAAGTTCAAAATTTGGAGGTACATATTTTGTTAAATTGGAGAAGCCACTGGCTCCTGACACATAGTCTCTGACTAGTTTGGGAGCCTCTGGAATCAAATTTGAAATTGTCACATGTTTTTTATACCCAAATAAATTATTTGTATTTGTATTTGATACTCACATCACAATATTATGAATGCGAATGTTTCTTTCTCTCAACAACGCCAAAACGGCTTGGAATGCATACTGTGACATCTGTTTTAAAGAATCGTTCAGAGTATTTTTTTCGGAGAAAAAAATAACTGTATGATAGGTACTGTAAGTAAAGAACTGCATGATCCTGCATAGGTACATAACTGTTTGAAACAGGATGATTGCCAGCACATCGTAGATTCTGAAATCCAGACATATTTGCAAATGAGTTAGTAAGTATGGCATTTTATCTTACTTTTATCTTCAAAACTACAAATGTCCTCTAGAACGTCCCTTGTTTGAGCCGGCACCAAATTAGAAATTCAAAATTCTCGTTATTGAATAATATTTTAATGTATGTCTGTCTACAAATGCGTTGACAGTTTGTGTTCGCGTTGCAAATCACGTTCCTAGAACAATATGAATGAGCTCCGTAATAAGGTGTCACTCCACTGATTAATTAAGTAAGCACATGCTTACCTGTAGCGTGGTCTGTATCTAATTAATATTTACTCGATTGGTTTTTAATGGAGCTCAATGCACTAGCAGGTCAAATTTTAGCAGACCAAAACGAAATAAACCAATGTAGGTAGGTACAATACTTTCTACTTAATAATAATTTCCAAACGTCATCAATTAAATACTATCAGCTACCATGAATCCAATATCGCATGAATCCAATACCACAATCAATATGAAATGAGCATATTTTTCCATATTTTTACGGAATGAGGTTACACGCTTTATTAATTTCAATTACATATTTCACAAACATAGTTGATTGACAAAAAAGAGTGTTAAATCATCAAGAATCGAAATAAAAACGATGCCATGTTGATGTTAGCATAACTTAAATGAAATAGGCATTATAAATGTAGAGCGTTTACAGAACTACCTAGGTGTCATATTTTAGAAAACGTGCCACCAAAGTTATGAAACAATGCACGTATACTTCCAATATTATGGAACCCGAAGAGCCGTAGTAAATATCCTGTAACAACGGCGTCCAAGGTGCAAAACACACTGCACCGGAAACCGCTCCGGTGTGCGGTGATGCGGATTTTAACTTTGACTGTATACAAGAACTGTAGGGTATAACACGCTGACATCGCGTCTCCGTGCGGAGAAGTGCCATGCGAATTACGTCGCTCCGCACACCGCAGCGGGATGCGGGGCAGTGTGTTATGAGCATTATTCTGTCCGCGCACAGTTATCGCATTTACAAAATGTCGTCTAGCATGCGCTGGCGCAGCGGATGCCCACCGCAAATATTGTGAATCTCTAATTGCTTGCTCGGAAGCTATTTCGCCTGTGTACATTCCACTTTATAACTATTTATTGAAATTTCTAGGGTTAAAAAACGATTTCCAACTTAACTAAACCCGATTCCCGATGTATTAGAATTCAAGAACTAAGTACCGATCTTTTCAAAGAATAACAATTCTTTATCATTAATGCCTTGTGTAGATAAAGTAAAGGCATTTAGATGGGATTTATTGATAGTCTCATGGAATGCGCAAATATGCAACGTCCTTGAATTGTTTTCGCAAAAAAACTTTAACAACGAAAACAAAACGAATCATTATCGATTCCTTTTATTGGGTAAATCCTGATAAATCCTTCCGAAAGTTTTGGCGGGCAATTTAAATCCAGTAATTATCTCATTATCTACTAAAAATATGTCTAGGTATTGATAAGTAAATATATACGTACTTACATATCTGTCATGTACTGTCTCAAAATATCATAAACAACAAATTACTTAAAGTATTAAAATGTCGATTGTTCCTGACTCATCGTATAACATTTATACGTCGTGTGTTTTTGCATTCCCGCGAAATTTGTAGAGATAGTTATACTCCACTAGCAGAGCACAAACAAACTATGGGAGAACCTTGAAATCGAGAAAAAAAAACAGCTGTTACATACATTCTGTCGACGATCAACGAACTTTTTGTATGGAACAGTTGTTTTTTCTCTCTCGATTTCAAGGTTCCCCATGGTTTATTCGTGCTTTGCTAGTGGAGTATGCATACCTCTACAAATTTTGCGGGAACGCAAAACAACACGTTGTATAGGTAAAGGTATGATACTATAGTTTGGTTAGAGCTATAATCGAGTAGGTCTATAATAATCGACCGAGCGAAAAATACTTTTGTATGTCCGATCTCTGTCCAGACCTCTGTCCAGACCTCTGTCCAGACCTCTGTCCGGATCTATGTCTTCCTGCACAGGTTACATTTCTTAACCGTGAGTAGGTTCGATTATTATCTAGATTTTTTTACGAGGCAGGTTTTTGAATATTGAAAAATTTCCAAACTCTGACTCGGAAAAAAAGCTGCTTACAAAAAAATCATAAATTTCACGCGAATCGGTTTAGGAATGTGACCTGTACAGGAAGACAAACGTCAGCCGCGAGGTCCACAGCTTACAGAGCCAGTAGTTAATAAAAACGAATGTAATCAAGTTAAATCACAGATTATATCACAAAATCTCAAGAATAATAAAATTTCCAGTGCGTTTCCCAACAGTCCTATTAGCGGCCAGCGATCTTTGGAAAGCGGTCGGCGACAGTGGTCTCCATCCGAAGGCTGTGCTTACGAAATATAAGGCCGGTAGACCACTCTCGAGCGTCGCCTTGATCGAGATAGGTCTCTGAGGTTAACTTGTCAATTGAAAGTAGTTTATTGAATAACTGAGACAAAAAACTGGGTTCTACGAACAACCATGAAAAAATAATTCTTTAATAAAAAAAGCGGCCTAGTGCGAGTCGCACTTGCGCACGAAGGGTTCCGTACCATTATCTATAAAAACGGCAAACAAATACGTTTGTTTTCTGGGAGATGGGAGCCCCTTTAAATATTTCTTTTATTCTGTTTTTTATCTGTATTTGTTGTTATAGCGGAAACAGAAATACATAATCTGTAAAAATTTCAACTGTCTAATTGTCACATTCATGAGATACAGCCTGGTGACAGACGAATATACAGACGGATGGACAGCGGAGTCTTAGTTATAGGGTCTCGTTTGGGTACGGAACCCTAAAAAGAAATTTGGAAATACGCAAATAACTAACACCTAGTCATCATCATCATCATTTCAGCCGGGAGACGTCTACTGCTGGACAAAGGTTTCCCCCCATGGCCTCTCCCAATGATCTCTACAACGACATCTCTTGCGCTACCCCCATGCAGCGGCTTCCCGCGACCCTCAACTATACAGCACCTAGTTACTAAGTAATTGAATGTCCATCACTACAAAATAAATACACCTGTATCCAGCACGTAAAATGCATAAAACGAGATAAATTAAAAGTTTAAAGAAAAGCGATGGCAGCCTAGTTGGGAGAAGGTCCGCCTCTGAAGATAGAGGGAGCGGGTTCGAACCCAGCCGACGGCACGCACCAATTTGTTCATTGTGTGAACATATGTGCGTATTGTATGTCATCTGCTACATGACTGGAGCCCAGTGTATGGCGACATGTCACATTTAGGACTGAATATCGTCCGGAGAAATGTGGGTGTTGTATTTCACCTCTGCCAGCCCCCTCGGGGGAAAGGCGTGACGATGTTTAAAAAACCCCAACCAGCTAGAAACACTCCCCATCCCCAGTCCCCACTAATTCACATTTCAAACAAAAGTAAACAAAATCAAAATCGGTTCATCCGTTCGGGAGCTACGATTCCACTCACACGCTCACACACACACACACACACACACATACGTTAAACTTATAACACCCCGTCGTTTTTGCGTCGGTGGTTAAAAAGGTATCGCGCATCGCGCACACTCTAGTTGCGGTTTGGTAACATTTTCTATTCGAAGTGACATCAGTAATCTGAACTAAATGACAGCTCGTAAACACTAATAGCAGGTATCAATGAACTTCGAAACCGGTCAGTTGGTCACAGCCATATAAAAATAATCTTAACACGAGTTACACAATCGAGACAGGTGAGAGCCCATCGCACTGCTCGGTAATCTGGGCCATATTCTTCCACTTGCACTGATCCGCAGTTTTAAAAACTAGGTCACTTGCTCAATTGGATTAAAATGAAAACCTGTCAAAAAATACACCATTATTTTATATGTACTTACTAGCATTTTTTTAGGGTGATAACTCTTCAGTATATCAAACAACTTTTACAATGGGACCAACTGAAATGGCATAACAAAAACCAGCTGTTACATACAAAAATGAAACAGCAGAATTTTGTTTTGCTATTTTGGTTGGTCCCATAGTAAAAGTTGTTTTTATATAATGCCTTAAAAAAATGCTAGTAAGTACGTATAAAATAGTGGTGAGTAAGTATCTAAAAAACACTAGCAAATGTCAATAAATAAGTTCAATATTAATTTATTAATAAGAATAATAGGTACCATTTTCATCATACTTAAATAACAATCAAATACTTTCCTAAATTTGGAAACTTGAAACTATTAAACCTGAAACCCATTAATTGAAAATGTCGCAAGGTGTGTGGGTTGCAAGCGGAGCAAAGTTTACTGAACACGTGCCTACTTATTTATCATCATACTCATGTGAGATAGGTACTAAACACGAGACGATTTGACCGATAAGTTGATAAAATAAACTATTGGGTACTACGATTATAAAAATAATAATTTTTCTCTAGATCTCTAGATTCCGGGCAGTTTTCTCTAGATACCGCAATTTTTGCAACAAACAACTAAAAAAAGTCAAAGCTGAATACAACAGTAAACTGATCGAGGAGAGTAAGAACGACACAAAAAAGCTCTGGAAAGTTATAAAAAACATCTGCCAAGCAACACCTAATAGTAGCGACTCTTCTAAACTCCTAAACAGTGTAAATAGCGACCCACTCCAGTCTCTCGATTTCTGCAATGACCATTTCGCTACAGTTGGGAGTAAACTTGCTAACAAAATACTTGGCAAGCTTTCTTCTTCGCAAGACGCACTTATTTCTGCCTACAAACCTGTTACTTCAATTACCTATTCTTTCTTTATGATACCGACAGATCCTTTTGAAATATCTAAATTTATACTGCAACTTAAAACTGATAGTGCACCTGGCCCTGATAAAATAACTGCCTCTTTACTAAAAAAATCTCTGCATTCAATTTTAGTGCCCCTAACACATATAGTAAACACTAGTTTAGCCTCAGGAGTTTTTCCAGACTGTTGGAAAACTGCCGCTGTTTCTCCGATACACAAAAATGGAACTAAAAACCTCCCCGACAATTACAGGCCCATAGCCCTATTAAGCATCGTTTCAAAACTACTGGAAAAGGTGGTAAACGTTCGTCTCACCTCTTATCTAGAAAAGCACCGATTGCTTTCGGAACGACAATTCGGTTTTCGGAGAGGTAGGTCCACTGAAGACGCTGTCTCTCTTTTCGTCAACCAAGTTTCGTCTAATGTGGAGGCGGGTGACAAATGTCTCGCCGTATTTCTAGATTTGGCACAGGCGTTTGACACGGTATCGGTGGGCCTACTTCTCAAGAAGATGGAATCCATGGGTATAAGAGGTGTGGCTTTAAAATGGTTCACGTGCTACTTAAGTAATCGCACACAATATGTGAAAGTGGGTTGTCATGTCAGCAGTGACTTAAATATCAGCTATGGTGTTCCACAGGGCAGTATTCTCGGTCCTACGCTCTTTATTACATATATTAATGATATTGTTAATTGCTCTCTTGATAATGCTCAAATAATAACATATGCTGATGATACTGTAATTTTGTTTCATGAGAAAAGCTGGAACCGAGTATACTGCCTTGCCGAGAAAGGTCTGGCTTATGTTGCGTTGCTGCTGGATGAAAACCTACTAACACTTAATGTCAAGAAAACAAAATACGTTACCTTCTCAAAAACCTGTATAGGATGCCCACCTAAAGATCTTGTTCTAAAAATTCATACCTGTTCACACTTTGGATCTTCTAATAACTCTGGGTGTGCTTGCAATCCTATAGAACGCACCAGCTCCATAAAATACTTGGGAGTCCTGATTGATGAGCGCCTGAACTACTTTGATCACATTGTAGCTCTCTCCAATCGAGTGAGAAGATTAATTTTCATAATGAAAAGGCTTAGAGATTGTACCCCTTTCGATATTATTAGACAAGTATATTTAGCTTTATGCCAATCTATACTACAGTATTGCGTTTCTGTTTGGGGTGGCACCTGCAAGACTTACATGAAAAAGGCAGAAATAGCTCAGCGAACGCTAATTAAGGTTATACTGAATTATCCATTCCGATACTCCACAGATCTTATTTATGAAAAGTTCAAAGTTCTTCGGGTGCGGCAACTCTTCATTCTAAATGCCACAGTTAAAGCCCACAAAGCTCTTCAAAATCGAGAAGATTACGATTGCTTGATGGCTCGACGGGTCTTCAGAATGCCTACTCCTAATTACTGCTCCCTGCTGGGTTTTAGAAGCCCTGATTTTTCCCACCCAAACACATACAACAACGTATGTAGAAAATGTGCTATATTAGGTTGTAATACGTCTATATGTAAACGAGTTGTTAGTAAATGGCTCCTAACACTTACATATGAAAACACTGAGAAACTCCTGTTGTACAAATCTTTCTACATCTGATACATTTATACATAATCACTTACACATTTACGCTTTTGCTCACTTATCACACAGTCACACACTTTACACACAACACACATATAATACACCTAAAATTTTTTTCATTTAACCTCAGTTCTGTAATTATGTTTCAAATCCTCCTCATTCATTCATTCTTTCTTTCTAAAATTGTATAATATTTATCTGCTGTTTTTTTTTGTAAGGCAACTTTGTTCAGATTTTACTGTTTATATAACCTAGCTATAAGATAACTATAGATTATACATTAGCTTAACTCGTGCTCAGAACCCCAAGACACAGGCCTTTGGTCTACTTTGGGGTTCACTGGCTTTGTAATATTATAGATATAATTCTTTGGAAATAAATATATTATTATTATTATTATTATTATAGACATAAAACTATTTGGCAAACATTCGAGTTTGTAGTTCAGGTAGGAATATATAGAACAACACCCTTGAGTATGAGTACACCCCGAAACAGCACCTTGTATTGTTTGAGCTGCATAATTTTTTTATTTATCTAAACTTGGAACGACAATGTTATCGTCACACACAGGCTATTAACGGTTGTTATTTAATTAACATTTAACTGAATCAAAACTCGTTTTTTTTTTATTTGATCATTATCGAACAGCAACTGAAACTGTGATCAATATTGATAGCAAATTGTGTTTCTATGTTCATTTGGAAATGAACTAAAAAAAATTTTTAACTTAGTAAAAGGTTAAAAAAACTTTTATTTTATTTTATTAAGTTTTTTTAGTTAACAGTTGGAAAGTAGGTACCTACTTAAGTATTTTATTTGGTTTTATTGAAAACATTAAGTTAATCTAATCTCCGAAGGTGGATTGAATTAGGCTATCACAAAATTTCATTGTAAATACATTTCTTTCATATTATGTATGTCATAGCATAGCTATGGAAGAAGGCTAAAATATCAAGGCTAGGTAGTGATATTAGGTCAAATATTTATATTATACTTACTTATTGATAAAAGATAAAAACTTTAAATGCAATGTGCACTCTTAATGTCGTAGACTTATTTTTAAAATTTTACTATCGATGACGTACCTACCTATTCTGTATTTAAAACAGAATAAAACTATACAAATATTTGAATAACAACTATTTTATTTTGTTTACCTCATCTCTAGGCTAAAATTCCAAAATCAGACGGAATGCAGGAAATTAAAACCCTGTATTAATTTTGGCATTATTAAGTCACGGTGAAACAAATAAATGAGATAAACTGTCAAAGTTTTGGACAACATAGGACAAAATTTTGTTACAGCCATGATTAAAGATACATTATCATCATCATTTCAGCCGGAAGACGTCCACTGCTGGACAAAGGCCTCCCCCAATTAACCCCACAACGACCAGTCTTGCGCTGCCCATATCCAGCGAAAACAAACAAACAAAACAGCGGTTTAAGATCCGAAACTTCTTTAAAGCTGGTCAATTTCAAAGGAATATTCTGACAATAAAATGTTCTTAGTATCCAACAAAGCAGTTGTGCTAAATATCTACAGTTACGGGAACGAGAAAACCAGTTCTGAGCGAGACCGGTACCCGATCCCAGATCGTGACTCTAGGATAGTTAGACTTAGCTCTGCCCCGAGAGTCTACCCGGGGACTCTACACTACAATATCGCCATTCGCCAGTAAGACCGTTCGTACATTAAGGCGACCAAAATATGTATAAGCTTTCAAGTCTACTGACCAATTGTTTTAAAATTGTTATTGAATTGCCTCAAATTGACACTTTTTGTACGCATGCATAAAATAGAGGTGTCAAAAATAGACAATTCACTTAAAATTTAAAAACAATTGCTTAGAAGAATCGAGGCCCAGAGCATTAGCAACTACATAGTGTAGTAGCCGCATAAATGGTGCTTTCTGTAAAGCAGAATTTTTCTATGGGACGACTCACATAGCCTCGTGTGCGAACGATCTTTGTGGTCGTTTTATTGTAATTACTAGAGATTTCTTCTAAAGAACATTTGCGGAAAGGCCGGTTTGAGACTACAGCGATGTTACATTCTCAAGTATGAAGAGAGACAGAATTTATAAATAGACTTAACTTTATCAGTGGCTATGCAAGTAGGTATTTCAAACAAAAAATGTGTCAGAAATCTTGATCAAAAGTTATGTAAAATTTATAAAACGGATATTACAAGTGTATGAGATATCTATCAAGATCTGTGTAACGTGTGAAAGATATTAAAATGAGATAAAGCGAGTTTGCCCACCGCGGCTGCAAAATTTGTTTACTGTGAGTCATTTAAACGTTTGCTTAGTAATAAAACAATGTAGACATTGTATTTACATTTAAACTACATTTTACATGATATTACAATAAATGCGAAAGTTTGCAGTTTGGTGAAGATATGTTTTGCTCAAATGGCTCAACAAATTTCAAGAAATTTGGGATGGAAACAGCTTACTATATTGATAAACATAACTCATATCATAATGCGTAATTGTCGGTTTTTTTTTGGCTAAACGAGATTTTGAAACCCTTACAGTGAAAAAGAGGGATTATTTTATCCAAATCCAGAAAAAACTAGGGACACAATGAAAAAAAATACGTAAATAATCGGAAATTTTATGAAGCGGGACCGAGTCTGGCTTGTGGTGGAAATTCAATTTCGGACACAGTGTCCCAAAATCTTGTGTCGAAAATGACACAAAGCCTAAAAATCGGGTCAGTCCCCCCAAAATCGGGACGTCTGACAACGCTGGCTACATTTTATCCCGGTAACATTAACAGTTTCTGTTGAATAGTCCTTGTTGTAATAGGCTTGTTTAATAAGTAATATAAGCAGGCAAAGATAAGGTCTGTCTAGCTATCTCAGGAAGAAAACTAGAGCATTAGTTATAAAGTAATAGTACTATTGTTTACAAAATGTCTGGTAGAGCGTGACTAGCTGGTGTCGCTGTCGAAGTGACACAGGAACTCGCGAGTGACCCATTTGGTGTAATTTAAAACAATAAGCTACATTGGCGGCGCAGCAATCATCTCATCGCCAGGTTCGCGATCGGGCTCAGATATAATAATTGATATCCCGGGACCGCAGTCCCGGACCTCTGCACTGACAAAGGGGGCGAGTGTTGTTGTCTGTTCACTTACGTTAAAAGTCACTTTTGGTAAAAGTAATGGCAATTCAACGCAGCAATGCGGCCAGCATTTTGGTTACAATGCTCACTGGTAGTGGTGTGTGTATTTTTGGTGGTTATTGTGTTTTGTGGTATTTTTTTTTTCATCATAAGTTTCTTGTAGAGTATTTTAAAGAAAATAGAGCACTTTTGACTCTACTTCAAAATGCTGCTGTTCCCTTACTTTTGTTTTGATGCTGTATCCGTATCATCATCCAAGGTATAGTATCATTATCATCTATCTCCGTACCAAAGTCTAAGTGTTTATTGCTCATTAGAGTGAACGTTATTTGAGTTCACAAGATCTTAAAAATTATGATTTAGGGATCTCCTAATCCTAATGGACCTTAATTTTCATACCGATTTGGTGTAGATTGTGAGGCGAGCCCCTTTAATTGAAAGACTTACGCGATTTAAGCAGAAGCAAAGAGTGAAAACTGAATGAAAAATACCACATCCACCTCGTACCGGTTACGCATTCCGCACCGACCATGGGGTACTGGGCCTTAGGTATTACTGGAACTAGCCTACTAGGGAAGCAACTAGTATTGTAGAGGAAAATGTTACGTTTCACTTCTTCGGAAATAGTTTTATAGGATATACCTGGGTCATATTTTATTTAAAGGTATAGAATTAATTATTGTGAAATTTCCAAATGTTCATTCACTTCTCCGTAATTGTTAAGGGGAAAAGGCTAGATTTGGGGACTAGATAGAATTAGCTAATGTTTACTTACCGAATTTTAATAAAAGGTCATTTTGCATTGAGGTAGGTAGGGGAGTACCTGGCGCATTCGAATGTACTAGATCGAGATGTAGTGTCTACTCACTCAGGTATAGACATAATGTTTCATGAGGAAAAGTCATAAGTTACTCTGATTTGAAACTACATCATTTTCCTCTTATGAGAAACGTAATCTTTGACTAATGCAATTAAAAACAATAAAACCTGCTATGTGGCTACCATGACTAGCTTTCAACCTAGAGATTTTTCTAGCTAATACTGCGCGTTCTTCCACGAACTATTCAATGAAGTATGCGTATAGCAAGTGGATTTGTATTGTAAGTGGCTGCAGACTTTAATTTGGGAGATCTACTCACATGCCTGTGGGCTGTGTCCCTAGTCCCGAACACCTACCTAAGTACAAACACTTACCAATAAACATTGTATAGCGTCGAAATAGTTATTTAGTGTTTTAATACTGACTTGAGCTCTGTTTATTATTTGTGATTCAGTATTTGCGTTTATGTTAAAACTTTTAACATAAACGTAAATACTGAATCACAAATAATAAACAGAGCTCAAGTCAGTATCCGCGGGTAAAGTACCCAAAAGGCCGGTGACGTTACCTCGCTGAATAGCAATGCTAATTCGCTGACCGAGGTAAGCACCAGCCCTTTGATCGTTTGATCTCTCTTTCTCTTTTGTCTTTTTCGATCTAGCTCAAAAATTTAAAAGAAAGAAAAAGACAAAACACGGTATAACTATTCTCTAGCTATACGACGTTTGTTGCTGGGGTTAGGTAAGTAAGTAACTAAGTTAGATTAGGCAATTCGCTTGAAGAGATTTTTGTTCGATTTTAAGCTTGTGACCGCCATCTCAGATGTTAAGCATTTTGCGGCCTGCGATAGAGCACGCTTGCCTAGAAGAACCCAATTCACTTTAAAACGGACGTTACACTTTCCAATTTGCAGTACGCTAACTTAGCGTTGCAATACCCGTCCAATAGAAAAAAAAGATTATAAGTAGATACATGTTTTATTTTTTGTTACTATTTTTGTCTCTTGTTTATATTATACTTTAATTTTAAATATGTTGTTAATTACCTAGTTACCTCTCATGGTTTAATAATCTGTATAGTAATAATATTATGTATCTGTATATAAATAATAGTATAGGTATATTTCTATTTAGTTAAGTAAGGATAGTTGTAAATATATTTTTGATCTAATTCTGTAATGTCTACCTACATGTACATTTTAATGTGTGTAAAAATAATAAAATAATATAATTGGACTGCTAACTGTCTGAAAGCCATTACACGATCTAATTTTAGCACGCTAGCTCAGTTAGCGTACTGCAAATTGGATAATGTAATGACCGCTCAATTTATTTTCTGCCGTTGTAACGACCAGGTAACACATAAGTAGGTACAATACATAACAAGTGTTCAAGTACACACATAACAATGCACACAACAGCGTGGCTCGTATGGCTCGTGGCTGTATTGTCGATTACTTTTTATTTCCCCAGTTAATATCACACTAACGTAACATGGCGTTTGAATGGATTTAATGAGATGGCAAGAATTCATATTTTAGTGTGGTTTTATTTGTTGCTGTTACGTAAGTAAGATGATACGTAATGTAGAGGCTGTGGTAAGGGAACGAATACAGCACAGCGTTATTGGTGATCTTATCGCCTCGTGTCATGACTGCCAGGCAGCCCTTGATACATGTTACTTGCTCGTGCTAATAGTTGAATATCTTGCCCTAAGGATATCTTTATTAGTACAAGCTACAATGTTAAAGTGCGCGCGTGACAGCCATAAAGATTACATATTACTATTTGTCATACAACGAATGTAACTTTGCCATTTTAAAAATGTCATCTTTAAGGCTGTCCCGTGAATCAAGCTAAGTTTAACGAACTATAAGTATTACTATACCCAATAGCATCACCTTGTATAATATATTTGCTGGAGAGATCCATGCTTGTGACTCTAATGAAGTCTGATGTATTTGTCTGTATGTGACCTATGTTAAGTCAAAATACTGTAAAGGTCACGTACGTTCCGCGGTTACGTCTACACCTGCCGTTGGTACGCTCACTCTGCCTTTACTGTTGATTTATACGAACGTACGAAGGTTCTTTATGGCTTTGGATGTTCATTAAGATGATAATAATAATGTTAAAAGCAAAGCTTAAAAATCGACTTCCCGTCATTCATGTAAACAATTTTAGACCTCTGTTGATATTTTAAAACTGCTTGACCGATTTCGATATAATGTAGATACGAGTACATTATGGGACCAATTCTAAAGTATATTTTTTCAAAAAAAAAAAATCATTAAAATCGATTTAATATTAGCAACGTAATCGCTTTGCATAGGTACGTACAAAAAAAAAACGTACAGTCGAATTGAGAACCTCTTCTTTTTTTGAAGTCGGTTAAAAAGTTTTCTTCAGTTTAGTAATTGTAACACCACTACCACTAGCTGCGCCCCGCGGTTGTACCTCCTATTCTACAGGAAGACAGGAGCTGAGTGGTTTACCAGATCACCGGAATTCAAAGTGCCTACTCTGAATGTTAAATAAAAGTACGAGCTATTTCTCTTCCAAACTTCACTCTAACTTGTTCAGACGTTTGAGAGCGAAGAAATAGGAAACAAACTTACTAACAAGCCTTTTTCATTTTTAATGCTGGTGTGAAGTTTAATGAACGTAATGATTGAGGAAAATAAGTACTAGTAGGTACTTCTTGAATCAAAAATCCCGCAAAGAGTTTAGCGGTGGTTTAGTTAGGCCTCAACTTATATAAATGTTCCTGTCTATTCAGGTTGCCTGGAAGAGATCGCTTTGAGCGATAAGGCCGCCCATTAAAAACTTAGTTAAGCCTTATTTAAGTACTATTGTAATTATTTTATGTTTTTAATAAAGAGTTGTTGTTGTTGTTGTTGTATTACCTGAGCGCTATCCCTGTTCCACGCTACACACAGGGCTTAAATACGACAGGTGTTATAGCCCTAATGACGCCAGATAAGGCTTTAAAAGAGGAAATAATCAAATTAATAGGTTAATAAGTCAACCTTGATAAATAACTTAATTATGAGTTAATTACTCAGTAACTTAACATTACATTACATTTAGTCAAATTTATAAAATTTCTTATTTTGACAATGGAATCCTTAAATACTTTATAGATCGTTAATGTACCTATTTTAAAAGAAAACACTTAGAAAACGCAAATTCGAAATACTTAGAATAATTCTTCAAAAGGCAATAGGTAGAGTTCTCAAAAATAGAGTATAGGGTAGATATGTATAAACCTACAAAAATATCTAAAATCAAGTTACCTGCAATCAACACCAAGCAATTTACATTCACTAAAATAATAACAACTATTATTTCGCAAGGACGAATCTCGGAGCCGCGCAAAGCCAGTGTTATAAAAATTTGACTCACCGAATTGTTTCTTGATGAATTAAAATATAACAGGCTCGAGGAGCTGGCCAAATCCTCTCAATTAAAAAAAATAAAGTCAAGGTCCGTTGTTGTTTTTGGAATACACTCGCGTATGACAGATCGTAAGTGACAGCTGTCAAAGTGTGCGGCAAGCGTGCTCTCGCGTCGAGCGGCGCGCGGTCTGTGAGCGCGACGCGGCGGGCGAGTAGCGCAACGATTGCGACATTCATCGTTGTTTACACAGTACCTATAATTTTGCATGGTTGTTATAGTTTATGCTTGACCGAAATATGAGATTGTATGACGATTCCTGTGGGTTTTGAAATTTTGTAGTAAATACTAAAATCAAAATCTACACCAAATGTGAGCTTGGAGTTGAATATTATTAATCGACTGCGCGAGCGTTAGCGAACGAAGCGTCTCTGCTTCAGCTTCGACAAAAATGCTTTCGTATTCTTTACTCTTTCTGTCCAGATATCTGTCCGGATCTCTGTTCGGATCTTTGTCTTCCTTCCTCTACAGGTTGTAATTTTGTGAGTAGGTTCGATAATTACTTAGATTTTTTTTGTCGAGGCAGTTTTTGGATTTTTTTCAAAATGGTGGAGATTTGATTTATTTTTCACGTCAGCCCCGAGTCTACAGCTTACAGAGGCACTACTTTTAAAAGCGTTTTTATAAGTATTCTAATTTTTAACTCATGAATTTATTTAAAATTAGCGTTGTGTTGTTCAATTTACAGCAATAGGTACCAAATATTATTTAATCATCACAAAACCGCAAGGCACCGTTATCGTAATAAAACCATACAAAACACAGAGTTTGGTATTGGTTTGATGCGCCTGTATGATATTTGTCATGTCACAAAGTTTAATGACGTACAAATTAATGTCACAACGTTCACGACGATGTCGCACGACACCGTCAAGAACTATTCTAAGTACGATGTGAATGACAAGCGCGACATGTCATTCGTCAACTTTTTTTACCGCACCGTTAAGGCCGTGTTCAGACGACACGCGCATGCCACGCGCGTCAGCACCCCCGTCTAACTGCCTCGGTTGACTGCCTCGGTGGCTCAGTTGGTAGTGAACCTGCCTTCTGAGCTTGGGGGCGTGGGTTCGATTCCCACCTGGGACAAACAATTATGTGGTGAACATTTGTGTTTGTTCTATGTCTGGGTGTTATTATCTATTTAAGTATGTATTTTAAAAATATCTAAGTATGTATATCAGTCTCTGGCAGCCATAGTACAAGCCTTGCTTAGTTTGGGGTCAGGCGACCGTGTGTGACAATGTCCCGAATTTATTTATTTAGAATTATTTATTTAAACTCGCTATGGAATTTGTTGCTTATAATTTGAATCCTATGACACATCAATAAATCTCAAGTTGCATTTATCCAAGTCCAGTCGTACACGCCACGCTTTCCTAGTGACTGCTTTACGCTAGCCCTGCGCTCACTCCGCACACTGCATTGTACTAGCAAAAAATACAATGTTTGTAAAATAGAAGCGAGGGCATTGAGTGCGCTGACTTTGCGCGTGGCGACCGTGGGGTACTCCAGGTCCAAAACGTGGTCGGCGGGGTCATCTGAACACGCCCTAAAAACTTGATATTCTACCTACATACGATCTAAACTAAAACCATGCCATCTTCACTTTCACCTACTCAGTGCAATTGTAAATTGTCTACAGTAAAAATAAATAGCCTGCAGATATTACCAGATGCAATTTATTTGAATAGAACATCTATAAGAAGTTTCAGAGGTCGTAGAGCGAACATTATTTTTATCGACCAACGCATTTGTCCAAATGACGGAACCTAGAGAAGCAATTGTTTGTTATTCTGTGGCAAGAGTACTGAGTTTGAATACTAACGCTAGCTAGATTTGAAGATTGCACGCTTGCGCTAGATTTGTGAGTTTGGTCTACGATAGTGGGTGGACAAGCAGTAGAAATACAACTAAATACGAGCTTTGTGGTAAAGAAGGTAAGGTATGGATTAGAACAGCTAAAACGGAAACGCAGTAAAAAACCCCGTAAAACAATCAAATAAGTGGGTACTAGGTACCTACATAGCTACATACCGTGCGACACCTTTTTCAATCAAAAAAGTTAAAAGTTTAATTAGAGTTTTTTGCAATATCAAAATTTTATGACTGAAAGGTTATTGACACAGAATTTCAGTGGCGGATACAGACAAAAAATAACAGAATGCCCTCCCCTGCCCTGTCTCCTCAGCTATTTTAAAATTAGGAATTCTAGTCCGATACAATTATAGAGCTCATTATGTTATTATACCCTCTACCAATCTTATAGAAGTACAGCACAGGTGCTCGGGCTCCCCTGGGAAACTACCGCTTGTAGTGAAAAACATAAATAATTAGTTCAAGGTCTAGTATAATAACAAATATGAATTTCTAAACTTTTGACTTCCTCGGTGGCTCAGTTGGTAGTGAACCTGCCTCCTGAGCTTGGGGGCGTGGGTTCGATTCCCACGTAGGGCAAACATTTATGTGATGAACATTTGTGTTTGTTCTATGTCTGGGTGTTAATATGTATTTAAATATATCTAAGTATATGTATATCATTCTCTGGCCGCCATAGTACAAGCTTTGCTTAGTTTGGGGTCAGGCGACCGTGTGTGGAAGTGTCCCGAATTTATTATTATTATTAAAATCAACATCGATCTAAGTCCAATGAAGATATTGTAGATACATTAAGTAAGAGTCCCTACTCCTTGCAGACTGGAGACTTTCTATCGGAAGATTGTTTGGTTGGCTTCTTAATCAGTGTTAAGATGTATACACATATCGTCTTGCGCTACAATCGACCGAGCGCGCGTCGGCGAGCTTAGCGACTCTGCTTCAGACACAAATGCTTCCGCATGTTCGAATTCTGTCCGATTCTTTGTCTTCCTCTAGAGGTCAAAATTCCGCCATTATGAAATAAAAAATTTGGTTGTCTGTAAAGTCGGTTTACTGACGATAGTTGAACGTGACAACGTGCTCACTCAAGTAGGAGAGAGACGGATGTCGAACGCTGCCGAACGCAAAGGCCGATTGTGCTTCTTTGTCGCTCGTTCCGCGCTCTCGCTTGCACTTCAAGCCTTACATGGAACGCCTCAGAGCGAGGTAACGCCGCATTTTTTCGTGCGTGCAGCCGGCTCTATCGAATTATAAGACGTTGTCACGTCAAAAAATCTTTGTAATTATCGAACCAGCTCACAAGATTTCACGAGAATCGGTTGAGGAATGCGCCCTGTAGAGGAGCACAAACGTCGGCCGCGAGGTCTCCACCTCACAGAGCCACTAGAATAATTATTCTGTGTTATATCTGACGGCGCGAGATATCATTGGATAAAGAAAATCAGTTTATTTTGAGAGTTGTTAATCGATGGTATTATTGTTCTGTTATTTTTTGACGATGAATCGATTTGTTTATGGTAATTTAGAGCGGTTAACACCGAATGGAGTTGCGTTTGGGATTTCGGGCGAACGTTATGTCTGTCAGGAGTGTTTGACAGGACTGGGCTGAAAGCGGTCGTACGCAATGGTCATTCGTAAACCCATTACTCTAAATCGCCAATTATCTTTGTGATCATTCACTAAATAAGTAGTCTAAGTGACTGTATAATTAAAATAGTGAAAAGTCTACACTGCTGTCCCCTTATTTCAACGTTCCTGAAGTTTGACGCCCACCATGATGACGAGTTCATGGCTCAGAAATTAGACACGACACCGCGGCCTACTAGATTTTCCCCGTCATCAAAAGTGGAAGGTCACAGCGCGGCGGCCTTTCCTATGTTTCTCCGACATCAGTGGGATCAGATGAGACGGCGTGGCTTCCTATTTCCTACCTTTCCCCGATATATCGATACAGTATCGGCCGCAATTACTATCTTAAATTAGCACTAGAAACCCAACCCGACCAAATTATCGGCCGATAAAAAGTTCGCAGTCTGCGAGTAGCCTTAGGAGCCACACGCTAAAACGACGCTTATGAATTTCGATTTAAACCTGGTTTTATTTATGTATCCTAGCAGACCCGGCCACGCGTTACTGTGGCTAAGGTTTTTATTAAATTACATAGTAGTAATCCTACTAATATTATAAACGTGAAAGTTTGTATGTATGGATGGATGTTTGTTACTCTTTCATGCCAGCACGGCTGAACAGATCTGGATGAAATTTGGCACAGAGATAGATTATAGTCTAGAATAGCACATAGGATACTTTTTAACCGCGGGTGAAACTGCCTGGCGCAGCTAGTAAAATATTATTGCGGCTGTTAATTGAGATGTGAGCTATCCTATCTGTTAAGTTAGATCGAACTGCACATGGTGTGCAAAATTGATTGAAATCGGTTAAGTAGTTTAGGAGTCTATAGCGGACAACAACGTGACACGGAATTTATATATAATTATTACGATGATAAAAAAACCAGTTTTCAATCGCGATTCCTGACTGAGCGTCGTTTTACCATGCGGCCCTTAGTAATTTGAGTAATTTGAGCCCTTTAATTAAAATTAAACCTATCTATTTTATATTCTAGTCATCATATTGAATATAAGCACGTCATGTTCTGCGACTTTGAAATCCTTTAGGTACGTAAAATCAAATCAAAGCTAAAACTATTAATTAATCACGGCACAATAATCCTTAATCTAAATCTAATCTAATTATATTCTAAGCCTGAATCCGTTACATAAATCTGATGATAATGTTACCAATAGAATATATGTAATTTGAGTTAATTTTAACATTAAAACAAAGTCAACATTAGAATTATTGAGCCAGCAAATGCGTGTAAAATAATGTTGGCATTAAAGATATTTAGCTTCCAGAGATCGTAATTCCCATTGCAATAAACGTTGTTATAGCTTAGGAATAGTTAAGTACAAAGTATTTTGTCGTTTTCTTTCTTTTACATTATTGAACTATCGATCGAAAAAGACAAAACACTGTATAATTATTCCGAGTCTATGCAACGTTTATTGCTAAGAGTGTAAAAGTTTACACACCAGTATTAATCAGATAGCATGGGACAAACAAAATTACTAATGCTTAGCAATAAATAAATCCATCAATTTGTAAACTATCGATTTTAGTATTTGATTATTTTAATTATACTCACTGCGGCCCGCGGTTTCACCCGCAGTAAAAAAGTATCATATTCCAGACTATAATCTATCCCTGTGCCAAATTTCATCCAGATTCGTTCAGCCGTTGTTGCGTGATTGAGTAACAACATACAAACCATCCATCCATGTAACCTTTTGCATTTTAAATATTAGTGTGATTATGATATACTCGTACTAATCCCCAAATATATGACGACTAACGAGTAAATACATCCCCGAATCAGTATAATTCACACTATAAGTATTTAAAAGTGATAAGTTAATCTGTTTTTCTGATTAGATTCTAATTACCAATGCTAAGTCTTTTAGGCCGTTTGTCCACCGCCAGCGTCACCGGGACGTCATCGACAGCAAGATGACGGAGACGATTCAGCGATCCACACATTACTTTAACTATGTCCGTGTGTCCACCGCAGGCCCGTCACCCGAGCGCCGGCACCCCGCCCTCTGAAATATCTCTTAGTTCGGTGCTACCGCTAGAACTCGGCCCTAAAGTGTAAAGGGCCGAAGTGTCGGCAATACAAAACACGTTTAAACTTGTTCTTCTACGCCGGCGCGGCGCCGTGATGTCGTCGTTGCTAACGTTGCCTTTCAATACATTATAATCGACCGAGCGAGCATTTGCAAGCGAAACGTCTATGCTTCAGCTTCGATAAAAATGATTTCTTATGTCCGAATTCTGTCTGGATCTGTGTCCGGATCTCTGTCTTCCTCTAGAGATAAAATATAGGCAATAAAATCTGTATAATTAACGAAGCTGAAAATCGATCGAATTTTCATTGTCTTCGTATACAGGTCGCCTTTCTAAACAGATTCTCTTGAAATTTACAGCGCCTACGCCTTCTAACATACAAAAGCTGAGGGAGAAGAAGTTGTCGTCGGTTGAACGCAGCTTTCCCTAGTTTGTTTTATTTCTACGCACCACCACGCACGACAACTGCAACAAAGTGACAGAACCTCCGAGATCGTCGCGGTGGACAAACGATCGTCGTCACGTCAACTTGATCTCGGCCAGACGTCACCGGGACGTCTGGCCGATCTCGTTCTCAGTAACGTCCCGGTGACGGTGGCGGTGCGGTGGCCAAAAGGCCTTAATCTTTACACGCAAACATCAGTACGCGAGCGTTTCCTTTGTTTTTATAAATAGTATTGTTTTCGTCAAATTACCAGCTAGAGATTAATGTTATCTATCAAAGCACGCCTTCATTATAAATAATTATCATAAATCATTGTCATGACAGTTCTGCAAAAACAACAGTGGAATGTACTTGACCCATCTATAGGGTTCCGTTGGAAAGTAAGTAAAAATCAGTTTCACGGGTTCTCTGTTTATTGTATTTTTATTCAGAGATTATAAAGCTTCTTTGGTACAGTTAAATACGGTATCAGGAAAAATATTGTCGTTGTGTGACATATTTATTTAGTCTATATAAAACGCAATTTAGTAATGCACGATTCAGGGAGCGACTTGCTTGTTTCATAGAGTGGTAGTTGTGCTGGAGCAGGCGGACATGGCCTTGACATGACGAAATTATAAGGGATCCTTGTTTTACTACAGAACCCTAAGAATTAAAGAAAAATAATATAGATACTAGTGGATAAAATGTAATTTCTAGTCTATTAACAAATAGGTAATTTTATAAAGGGGCACGGGGCTTACCATAAATTTTGATCGTTACGGAAACGTTTGTCGTTTTCGTTCGTCGTGTCGTTTCATACATTTCAATAAAGCGCCCCTGGCGGAAATGTTAAGGAACTAGGTTAATTGTATGGAACCAAACGAAAGCGAAAATAATTTTCGTTAACTACTAAAACTCGCGGTAAGCGTTTTATATTTTTAGTTGGAGTTTATATTTCTAAATTAAGCTCTTAATATAAAAATATAAACTCCAGTTTTAAATCAAGAGTAACCAGGTACTTATGATAAAATGCAATTTTGTCAATTTGTAATTACTTACTTAAAATCAGCTCATATTTTTTGATAGTTTATTATAGATCGTCAATATCACATTTTGCTGTACCAAAGTTGTCAAATACATAGTTATGAATAGGTTTGAAGTTGAGTTGAAGTCGCCATTACCTGCCATGCCATGCTCTACGCAGATCATGCTCTACATTCTGTTTATTTTGAGGATTACGCGCTCTACAAAGATTTATGTTGTTGGAAGGAAAACGTTTGCATGTCGTGCAACAAAATATGTCGAAGTTGCATGAACGTGCTTGTTGCCAGTTCTGACAGTTATATTTGAAGTGCTGTGTTTGAATTTTTAATTGTTAGGTCAACAGAGATGGTGTCGTCTTGCGACAGCTAATGACAACGTAAGGTGTGCCATGAAGTAATACATTGGTTACCTAGGTATGTAGACGATATTTACTCGTGTATCTTTAATATTTGTCGAAAACTAAATGGATATTTAATTAGATCGCTTATTTTTTGTATATAAATGATTATTATACTTAACTAGCGACCCGCCCTGGCTTGACACGGAGAGCGAATTTGTTTGAAACTATGTAAAGAAGATAGAAATAGAGAAGAGAAGAGATACGTAGTCTAGTCGCACATAGTCTGCATCTTGCAGGGTTGGATTGGCCATATAGTCAGGGTGTCATTAGCCAGCCGGGCCCAACCGGCGCGGGCCCCCTTTGGACTTGACTTGTGGGGCTTGCCGCAAGCCAGACGGTAGGTGGGTTGGGGGCTACACCCCGTCTTGGGCCCCTGGCTAGTGGGGAGCCACCCGGCCCCTTCCAGCTCAGTTTGACCCAAGCATCTTGCACCTATTTGTGAATTTTGTGTTTGCGCTTGGTATTCATTACTATTATTCCGCTACCGCACGTAAGCATGTGCATTTATGCAATTATTAATATTCATAAAATGCTTCAATATGTCGTATGTATGGTCCTTTGAATAAATAAGAAAAAAAATACAAAACTTACTTAAATTAGAAAAATAAAAGAGACCGACTCCACTATCACACCAGCCAGATGATAGCCGGGAAGAAAGATAGGCTCACCTACCTACCTACACAGGAAATACATGTATAACTTAAATCCGCTCAATTGCGTACTGTTAAGCACAGATAATCCTAGTGCTCATTACTAGAACCTAAGACTCACCTATGTCTCCTAAATCAGCGAAGTGTAATGTAGAGAGTGCTTCGTCCGCGTGTCCCCGAGCGCAGCGAGCGACTGTACTGCACAGATAACGCAGGGCGCTATAAGCCGGTTCATATCTCTGCTAATTGTGCGTTACGGGAATTAAGATTGTGGAGATATTATTTACATACTAAACTTAAAGGTGTTAATACATGATAGCTCCTTAAACTTTCCAAGGTCCTACATAGGTTAGGTAGATGAACCTGGTAAAAAAAGGTGTTGCAGCTGCCGATGTTATTATGTATATACTATAAATGTATAGGGTATCTATGGAAATCGTTCGAATTCTGACTTTTTATTTGTTACCTATCAGGATAAAACGGCTGAACCGATTTCGGTAGAGTTAAGTAAGAAAGTAGTCGTCATGTCTCATCAATGAAGAAGAAGTGTTGTTCATGTCATGACATATAAGCTCGATCTCTAAGCTTGAGCTTTTAATTTCTCTGAGCAACTTTTGTTTCAGGCCTCGTTTTACCTGCAAGAAAACTTCCGCGAGAAATGTCCGACAATAGGAATATCTGGAAGCAGCGTGCAAGTGTAAACTTTGTACCTAACAAAAGCTGTAGCGACTCTACTTGCAATAATTGCGAGCATTAACAGCATTCATCGTCCGGTGTCAAAGTTTACCCATGGGGTGCGTTCAGAGGATACATGACCAGTTTTTTTCGTTATTTTTCGAATTCGCCCTAATGAACAAAACGACCAAGTTGTTTTATAACCTCACCATTTTATGTGTAAAAATAACCGTAACACTACTAGGCTGTTCCTCGGTTGCAACTAAACAACCTTCGCAATCGACGGTTAAAAGTCATCGTCTCTTTCGAACTTGCTGTAAATTACTTATTTCAGTCTTGCTTATGCGTCGATTGACGTCACTGCTAGTAGCCTACGTGACCATTTTTGACTCGGAACGCTATTTAGCTATATAGCTAAAACCATGGGTAGTAAAAAGTAAAAGTAAAAGTAAAAAAGCCTTTATTTCAATTACACTTAATTTCAATTAATTAATTATAAATGTCCCTTGTCACATATTGCAGTCATGTGTAGTTGTCGCCTCCTTGGCGTAGGCCTCCCCCAGTTTTGTCCAGTTTTTTCTGTCTATTGCTTTTCTCCTCCACTCTATTCCCAGTCTTTGGTTGAAGATGTCTTCCCAGCGTCTATGTGGTCTTCCTCTATTTCTCCTTTCTCCTCTCGGTACCCATTCTATTATCTTCTTCGTCCATCTACAATTGTCCATTCTACATATATGTCCTGCCCAGTTCCATTTCAGTATTCTGATAGTTTCGATTATGTCTCTTATTTTAGTCTTTTGTCTGATTGCTATATTGCTTACTTGGTCCGACAGCCTTATCCCTAACATACTCCTTTCCATTTTTCGTTGACATACCGCTAGCTTGTTTTCATCCTCTTTCCTTAAAGCCCAAGTCTGGCAGCCGTATATGAGGGATGGTAGTATGGCAACGTTATAAACTTTTCTCTTAATTGTCATATTAATATCTTTGCTCTTCATTATTTCTTTCATTCCCCAGTACTTCTTCCATGCTATCGCTATTCTTCTATCTATTTCCTTTGCAGTATGGTCTTCAAATGCTATTGATTGTCCAAGGTACGTGTATTCACTCACATATTCTATTTCTTCCTCTTCTACTAATATGGTCTCTTCCTTTCCGTTTGTCATAATTTTTGTCTTTGTTGCATTTAGTGCTAGTCCGACATGGGTAGTAGTAGTAGGCCAGTTTAATCCAGATCCTAATGGCAACTGCCCGTAAAGTTTAAACCACTTCATGAAACTATCACGTGAAATCGGACGAAGAAACGTAATTTAAGTGACCGTAATTTTTATAGCTTCTTCGTTTAATTGTTGTTAAATCGGGTTGTTCCTCACTCATCATACTGTGACGTCATTGTCAAGATAGGTATAGTTTTAGCCCAATACCTGACTAACATATTCTAGCTAAATAAATATGCAGCAACTAGTTTTGTCCATTCAAAATTGAACCGCACGTGCTTGTGCGATTTACATACAACATACAATTAAAATTTTAAAACATACATACATACACCTAGCTATCAAAGTAATTACTATACATATAATAGTAAAATATTAACTCAAAAATAAAATATTACAGCAGTTTACGTAGTTTTAATACTCGCTTAATAGGATTTTCCAAACAATTTCAATCAATATGCGAGCCAAGCCATTAATGACAACACGCAGAATCTAAATCCGTGACCTAAATATAAACTAAAATATACATTATAGTTCATCGACGAAACCCGGTTTAAAATTGCATGTTTTACACAAAGTAGGTAGGTTTTATTTTTAGGCTTGATCGGTTATTCATAACATAGCTTGGGTTAAACTGATATAATGTAGATGATTCGTAGTCCATGCGTGTTAGAATATGTTACGCACGCGTGAATTTTAATATTATTTTACCGATTTCATGGTCTAAGACGATAATCGATAGTCATTGAAATCCTCTATTTTGTCACTCATTCTCTCACCAATCTAGGTATCACCACTCTACATACAACGTTTAATAACATAGGACCTGGATGACCGAGCTTTGCTCGGTATTTTTTTTTTTTATTGTTTTTTTTTGGAAAATAAACAATTGATTTTAGTCTAACCTCAAAGCAAACACTCATTGACTTCGTGTTACTTAACAACGCCATCTGCTGTTGTGTCGTTACAGCAATTAGTTGCTCACAAAAAATAGTATTATAATTCGCCAATAGATGTCAGGAAACACCTCCTTTTTGTTATTTTTCTTCCAAGTTTATGTTTAAGTTGATTATCGATAAAACACGAATAAAATGACTGATTCCTAGCTAGATCGATTTATCGCCCCCGAAACCCCCTATATACTAAATTGTATGAAAATCGTTGGAGCCGATTCCGAGATTCCAATTATATATATATATATATACATACAAGAATTGCTCATTTAAAGATATATATATATATAAATATATATATATATATATACATACAAGAATTGCTCATTTAAAGATATAAGATATAAAACGTCATATATAAAACGTTTTTATTCTTTTAATATAAACATACAAATGTTTATATTAAAAGAATAAAAACGTTTTATACACCCGCAGTAGTTAAACTACGCAGGACTCTTTGACCACTCTATTTTGTCTCCGATTCTCTTTAGGCGATCTATGGCGAATATATTATTATCATGAGACGAGCTCTGGAAGTTTGGGTGGATAGAATATATGTCGGTGGTAGGAAAATCATTAACCTCAGATACGCAAATGACACTACTCTATTTCCATCGTCCGAGTAAGAATTGGCTGAACTCCTTTCTAGAGTAGAGAAAGATAGTAAATTAGTTGGCCTCAGTATAAACAAGGATAAAACCAAGGTGTTGGTGGTGATCAGACCGGGAAAGCTAATTCGCTGAAGAACTCAAAGACCTGGAATTTGTTGAACAGTATGTTTATTTGGGCTCACTTCTTAACAACAAGGGTGGCAGCGAGACGGAGATCAGTAGAAGGATCCAAATGTCTAAAGCAGCACTTACTAAACTCTCTAGTATATGGAAAGATCGCAATATATTCCGGAAAATTAAAGTGAGGTTGATGCGTACGCTGGTCTTCTCAATCTTTATCTATGTCGCCAAATCCTGGACGATAAAGCAGAAAGAAAGAGCGAAAATTGACGCTTTCGAAATGTGATGTCTGAGGCGTATGTTGCTAATTCCATGAACTACTCGCCGAACCAATCTCTGGATTCTGAAAGAACTCGGGATCCCTACAAGGCTGTCCGCTATCTGCTCTCAGCGGACACTCAAATATTTCGGACACATCGCTCGTCGAAACCCTGACAGCCTTGAAAAGCTGATGGTAGCCAGGTCGACGGGAAAAGACCACGCGGTTGCTCACCTACCCGTTGATCAGACCTAATAAGGACGTTCACGGGCCTGGCAATATCTGAAGCCGTTAATTACGACTATTTTAAGACCGCCAAATACATAGAAATACGTGGAAGAGCATGGTGCATCGTGTGATGAACACTCTTTCAAACTAGGTACGACTTTCAGCAATGAAGATGCCGACTAAGAAGAAGACTTTATCGCCTATCTGCCAGTAGTCCACTTCTTGTGCATTGCCTTTTTAAGCATAATATGTAAGTACGAAAGCGCTGATACGCCGTTCCTATTGGTCAAAAAGCTTTTAACAACCAATAAGAACATGTTCGGCAGTAATAGTCTAGTTCCAGCCCAAAAATTAATAGACCAGGGCCTCGATTCTACTAAGCAATTATTTCTAAACTGTTAATGAATTGTCTATTTTTGATAGTTCTGAGAGTGAGAGTGAGTGAAGAAACATCTCGAGCATCATACAAGTGAGAGTGAGTAAAGAAAAACCCCGAACACCAAGAATAGGGTAGTCAGAAGCAGCGTAGAAACACCGCTCTTAGTTTTAATACAGTTATTAAATGTTTTTTTTAGCCTTGTATTATTTCACTTGAAGCGAACAATTTCTGGGAGGAAACATCGCAAACAAACCTTTTATACCGGTTCTTATCAGCCCACTGCATGATTTGGTGCAGGCAACGAATAGCAGCGCATTTTTAATCTAAGATTAGTTTAGTCCAGATAAGTTTAATTACGCGAAGGTTATTTGAAGTCTACGGTGTCATTACACCGCACCACACCAATAACAAAGAGCTTATCATCTGAGAACCTACAAAGCCGTAATAAGGAGGAAGTTGAGAGAGTCGAGTCAAGTCAAGTCAAGTTAAAATGTCTTTATCCAATATTGTGTATATTGAAGATACACTGGAGATGGACTCTACATATCAGCTGCTGAATCCTACAGGACATTATGCTGTGGAAATTAGCAAAGTAACCCAAACGAACCCTAGCTTTATTAAATCCGTTAATTGCCTAATCTTATGAACCGCTTATGCAGTAGAACTAAGTCTCCAAGATAGAGCACTAACTTAAAGACTCCATTGCAGTTTGGAATCAATGCTTATACCCCGGAATACCGTTGCCTTGTATTATTGACGTGATGTGGCCTACCCTGATTGCGGTGAGATAGGTCTTTCTTGTTTGAAATTTTGCTGGATAATTAACTACGTAGTAATAGTTAAGGTTAACAATTATTTAGAAGACAAAGATGTCTGGAGCCTTCCACTTCCGCCAAGTAGCCGTAGTAGTACATAGATATAATATGTTATTACCTAGTTGTAAGCCAAAATTTGTGAGCCAATAATTTATTTTTATTTTTTTGACAAATTGATACCCCTCTGTTTCTTGCCTGTTCTTCTGAGTAGAGGCTCTTTTTCCGAACAAGGCGGTCGAGTCTATTAAAAAACTTTGACGTAAATAAGTGTATCTTTGATACCTAATTGAGTAAACGCATTTTGACTTTGATTTTTTTTGAGTAGCTATTAGCTGATAACCTCGCTAGTCTGTAACATCAACAATTACCAAAAATTTAATAGACGAAAAAAAAACTATTTAATTATCAAATGCTCACAAAATTTCACGGGAATCGGTTGAGAAATGTGATCTGCAGAAGAGGATAGCCGGACAGACGCCCGCAGGACGGACGGACATACGAAATATTTTTTGCCGAAGTTGAAGTAGAGACGCTTCACTCGCCAACGCTAGCTCGAACATTACTTCCTCCTGCGCGAACCGGGCCGGAAGGCACACTACATGAGGCTTCGCTCAACCAGCGACCGACGTGGAGATCTTGCACATAATATAAGATTATATATTAACTAGCCAAAGAAGTAGGTAGGTAAAACTCTACTTGTCTGTTTCAAAGAACTCTGTTTTCTTCTGAACAAAGTCTTCTCTATTCAATAAACATTCGTAATGTAATCGTAATCGAATGAATAGGTAAGTAATAAATATGAAGTCGATTTGTGTCAAGTTTTGAACAGTTTCATGTCTGTTGTGAAATCACTCATACCACCTATTCGTATTAACTATTAATTTAATAATTGTGGTTATTGTATGTATACACCGTTATGCGCATAATTTGTTTTATATAAATAGCATTATACCTACTTAGATAGCAAAATAGATAGGTAAATCATTCCGCTGAATTTTGTGAAATTGATAAATTACCTACCTATATAATAGTTACCTACTTATTTTAACAGAGCTTGCTGTTCGCTAAAAAAGTATTTGTACTAACTCTCGTTTTATTTGTTAGCCCTCTAGCTTTAATCCTAAGGCGAGATTCACACCTCACTTCGACTTTACGTTGATGCAAAGTTCAAGAATCTCGCCACTACACTATACCTAGTCTAGCCATACCTAAGTTCTGTTACAAATAAAAATGCATTATTTTTTTTATACAGTAATGTAATGTTAATAAAAGTTATATGTACACATGTGTTGTCTCAACAAAAATATAACTATTGTTTTATTCAAAATGACCACCTTTGGCCTTGATACAGGCCTTCAGTGGGTCTGGCCAAGAAACTATGGATTTACGGATTGTTTCCATGGGTAATTTAGCCACTGCTTGCTTCAAAGATTATACAGGGTGACTGGTTGAACACTTTAGAAATTCTAGGTTATCATAGTACTCATCATTATGAACAATTTTTATTATAAGACCAAAGCGGAATTCACGAAAAAAAAAACAGTTGTTCTATAGAAAAATGTCAATGATACTCGACCAAATGTATGGAACAGCTGATTTATTTTTCGCGAATTCTGGGTTAGTCCCATAATAAAAGATGTTCATAATGATGATTACTATGATAACCTAGAATATCTAAAGTGTTCAACCAGTCAACCTGTATAAGTGAGTCTTTTTTCGACGTGTAGTTTAGAGCAGGCCATGCCCTCTAAAACTGACTATAATTTGTAGTCCAGGGGGTTTAGATCTGGCCTAGAGGAGGACCAGTCTTCAGCCCTTATAAAGTCAGGAACAATAGCTTCCAGCCATACTTGGGTAGTTCGCGCCTTGTGACCAGGTGCAGAGTCTTGTTGGAAACTCCACGGTAGATTTTGTAAAAGTGTATTGCTAAGGGGTTTTACAACACCATCTAAGACGGTCTCTTCATACACTTTGGCTGAAGTTTTCACCCCTTTTTCACAAAAATGAGGCTTTGCGACGCCGTGATAGGATACCCCCCACCAAACCATGACTGACGCAGGATGATGACCACGCTGCACCTTTCCGATCACTTCCGTAGCTTCTTTAGAGCTGTGAGCGTACTCTTTGTCGTTTTGCTTGTTGTAGTGCTTTCCTATCGTGAAAATTTTTTCGTCGGTAAAATGGATATTTCTGTAACTTTCACCTGCGTAACGGCATAGAAGACGTTTTGATCTATCCACTCTCTTTAACTGCAGCGATTGATTAATCATTGATTGAGTCCTTAAGGGCATATCCTGTATATCGGCGATATGCATCAAGCTTCAGGTCTTGTTTTATTATACGCGACAGAGTCCTAGCGGGTATTTTCATTTCTCGCGAAAAGATTTTTTGTTTCCTCATTGGGTTTCGGCGAATTCTGGCTGTAACAGCGTTAACAACCTTAGTAGTTCTCATTGCACGCGGCCGCCCCGATCTTTTATGGTCTTCAACAGAGGAAGTGTCGCGGTACCTATATCTATCTATATACGAACATACGGCTGATACCAAGATTTTGAAGAGTCTTAAAAATGACCGACAGTTCCATACCCACTTTGTGCAACGCAATCACTGCAATCCTGTTTTCTTTATCACCCCATTCCATGTTGTAAATTTAGTAAAAATCACGAAAAATATATGTAAAATTTTATGGATGATTTTAGTTTTCGACATAATAAACGCATTCCAAATTTAAATGCAGACAAAAAAAAACAAACGAAGGAGTTTGTATCGTAACAATATTTATGGCCAGACTAGTAAAGTTAGTCCTTCATCTCAGCTAAAACAATGTCTCTCTGCAAGGGTAAATCTTATATTTACTCGTATTTATTTTCTTGTCTGAATTACTGATCCGGCCTCCGTCAAAACAGAAATAATACTGTACCGAAAAAAAAATAAGAGAGGATCGGGAGCTGCGATAATCATAGAGTTTTATAAACGCTTACATAAATATACCAGCCATGTTATGCTTACCGCATACTGTAAGCGTACCGCGGCAAGTAGGATAGCTCTCCTAGTATGTACTTAAGTACCTACTGTGCGCTCCTTCAAAAGTCTGCCCTGAGTACGTCTCTGTCACCAGCGTCACCACTATTCACCACATCAGCTTCGACACTAGAAAACAGCTAGGTATATTCAACATCGTCAGAATTAGGTACATGACTTACCTACATTCGTGATAGGCATATGCACTCCCTTTATAACTTTTCTTACAAACTTACCTTTTCATAAGTATTCTTTAGCATTCCAGAAACAGTCCGATCTGTTTAATAATTGGGCGATAACGCAATTATTTTTAAAACGACACTATTTTGTCCACTTTCTTGCGTATCTAACGGATAAAACTATATCCTTTTACAATCGATATTGGCGCTGCTCCACATGACGATACTTGCATGATTACAACAAAGTATTAACACTTGAGCCTGTACCACTATTGTCTATTAGATAATTCAATACTAGTAACTGCTATTGGTTCTGTCGGCTGGCAACAGACGCCGCCGCCGCGGCCGGCGCAGCGACGGCGCTCGCGGCCGGCTCTACTGCCTGATACTGGGACCGATAGCGTTGATTGCTATTAGCTGTTGAGTGTGATTAGGGCCGTGTGGAGTTTGTTGACTAACGAGTGTTTAATTAAGGTGAAGTTTTCAGGATATCCTGCCTTCTCAATCTTGGAAAATATCGATAAATATGTACGAATAAGACAGCCGTTGGGTACTTTCTCGGGTTTAAAGGGCAAAAGTAGAGTTTTATACGATCTTCATGCCATTAATTTAAACACACTTGATCTTGTCTGGTTTGGTATTGGGAGCCCGCACGAGCCACGGAAGCGTGCGAAAGCGTCTCTGTAGCCCCGACATTTAGCGCTGAGGTTGGACACCCTAAGGAGGTATAGGCTCTCGGGCGGCCTAGATACTATGACAGCAGAGCTAGCCTTTCGGCCTATACGAACTTGCTTGCTATGGTGGGTATAGGCCGCCAGTGGCCGGACTCCCACATACACCCTGCCAGCTCCGGTGGCGGTGGTGGAATCTATAAAGGATTTTCCCCAGGCTAAATACTAACCCCGTACGTTAGTACGGGGTTAGTATTGGGAGCCTTGCAAAGATTTCCCGCTCAAAAAAAAAACTTGGCTAATGGTGACTTTTGTGAATAAAACTTCTACTAAGTACTTCTCTTTTATTAAAATAACTAGTGTCTCTACATATGAGCTGAAGAGCGTCTGTCCGTCTGGTATTCTCTACAGGTCACATTTATTAATTCGCGTGAAATTTTCAGGTTCGATAATTATACAGAATCAGTTGAGAAATGCGGCCTCTAGGAAGGCAGCCGGAAAAACGCTGGGCATGCCATTCGACATTTTTGTCGAAGCTGAAGCATAGCGACATAGCGACGCGCTCGCTCGGTCGATTTGGTGTTAAATATCAACTATAATGACTGTCTGGATTAATATAGATTATATAACATTATGAATTATATTCTGAACACCTCTTTTACTAGATTGCAAATCTCAAAAATATTACGAAATCGGTTATCTGAAAGCTAAGCTCAGTTTTATCGTCAAGCGTAAATAGGTACCTACACCTTTACCAGACATTTTCCTACCAACTTATCTATGAAGTCGCCCAAACGATAAAACTACAGTTTTCTTTGGGAAGTAACAGTTTTCTTTTAAAACTGCAATAGTGGCTCCCTCAATGGACAAGTTGGGCGCACCGTACTAGCTGCCCTCGACAGCGAGTGTCTCCAGCCAGAGGTCGCTGGCCGACGGGCTCGGTACTATCGATCAATGATACGCTATCAATAATAATTGATAATAAAGCTCTTGATAAGACGTGGTGCCGTGTGCACGGCTGTTAAGGCGAGGACCGTCTTGAGTTTAAACGTTTGGTTCATGGTATAATAATATACTCCGCCAGGTATAGTATTCAGAAACACGTAGAGACGTCAATTGATGCTTAAGCAAGACCGAAATAAGTCGTTTACAAATAAGGTTTTGTAGTACGGAGATGATTACTATCAGGTAAATTACCTGCTTGTCTTAACGGTCAGTAGTAACTAAAAATGTAAAAGTACGTAATACATATTACCTATACCAAAAACTGCGCCACACATGAAGTTAGATAGATACTTAACTCCTGAAAAAACCTATAGAGCAACTGTCTTTTGTATTGCTTGCAAAACTTAAGAGTCCGGCGACCACTTTAGGCTAACTTTGCATTGGCTTAAGGTATTCTATAGCCATTTCGTCTAGAAGAAGAAGACCAGCGAAGAGAGCGAGTAATGATACTGACGAGTCTCTAAACTTACCTACAGAGTGACAAAGTGCAATTTAATTTTTTTTATGACTTTTGCACTTCTGTAATCATTCTTACACAACTAAGAATTTCCCTCGTATTATGGATTTATTTAACAGCTAATGATGTAGACAACCTCCCTATGTATTGGAATTTTTGATTTGCTTTGTCTACCTATTGAATAAATCAGTCAAAAGTGACCCCTTAAAACTGCGGATATTTTTCATAGATTTTATTGATTTGATTTTATAGAGGTAGCGAAAACATATATTAACAGAAAAACGGAAAACAATAATCGTAAAAGATTTTATAAAATTGTAAAAGTAGCGTATTTTATGAGTATTTTCATAGTAATTCATAGTTTTTTTTTTGCCGAAAGTATGTAGGTACTTGCATACCTACATACTTTTGGCAACCTATCTAGTTGGTGATAGGTACAACTAGCTTGTAAACTTTCAATTTCTTTCCCAGTTCCTCTCTTCGTAAATTCTTATTTCTTTCCTCTTAAGTAACGTTCACACGGCACCAACAATTTTTCAGTGCCGTGTGCAAAATAGGCTTTCAGCAATGATTCGCAATCAACGACTGACGACCGATAGTAGATACACCAGTCACTAATCGTGCACAGATACTGGCACACCGGCGAACATTCCGCACCAAATCGCAAATATCACGCGATAATTCGGGGAAAATACAAACATTTAATTGTTAGAATTATTATCATTCGTTTTTGCTTAATATTTAGCAAGAAAATTTATACATTTTCTTGATGAGGTCATTAGAATACTGATAGTGACATCTATTAAGGGGCAGCCGCATCTTCTATGGTAAATTAGGAATGCCAATTTAGAACCTGGTTCAAAGTTTACTTGCACTTAGTTTTACTACTCGCCGCTAGATGGCAGGTGTAACTAAATTTCATTGTTCTCTATGTGTATTGAAAAGGTAGTAAGTAGTAGCTTCTGCAAAACTATATTAATGTACCTAGGTATTATGCGTGTAGGCAGGGATTAGATCAAGCAAATCGTACCTTTCTCAAAAAAGATCCCCTTTTTAAAAAAGTTACGATTTTCGTATGAAAGATGTGAAAGGTGTGAAAAGGACATTCTACGACAGAGCCTCTCTACCAGTTTGTACCATTTGTGATTACGGACAATCAAAGTTTGGAAAACTTTTACAAACGATTTTATTTTAATAATTAAGCAATTAGGTATCTTGAGTTACCTATTTAACAAACAACTCATTTTTTAGGATTCCGTACCCAAAGGGTAAAACAGAACCCTAATAATAGGACTCCAATGTCCTTCCGTCTATATGTCTGTCCGTTTGTCACCAGACTGTATCTTATAAACCGCGATAGTTAGACAGTTAAAACTTTCACAGATGATGTATTTCTGTTGCCACTCTAACAACAAATATGTTTTAAAAAACAGAATAAAATATACAACCCATACAACATACATGATTTTTTTGCCGTTTTTATAGGTAAGGAACCCTTTGTGAGCGAATCCGACTCGCACTTAGCCGGTTTTTTTGTGTTTTGACATACCTACGAAAAAATTTCGCCCTCGACTGTCGACCCGTGACGAATCGAAACTATGCCGGCGCACGCAGACAGACCACGGCTCGGGTGACCCATCGATATGAGTTTTTTTTCGAACATCCATGTTGGGTGATGACCACATGATTTAGTTGGCTGCTAACGACCTTGCCATTCATCCAGCCCAAGATGTTGAACGCGCGGGACGGCGGCCCGCTTGTAACGCGACCCGTCACGCCCCGCCCACGTCACTGCCTGGCGTTAGGGACCCTTGCAAGTTTTTGTGCGGTGGTGCTGGTGGTGGCCATGACCACTAGTCTGCAGGTGGATTATGCAAGCCTAGCATGCGCACCGCGACAACGGTATGTCTACTCTTTTTATCGAGACAGACAACAGAGTTAACAAGGAGCCTTTTCTCGTTCTCACGCGAGAAAAAGTGACGAGAAGAATTTTGTCGCGCATACCACCTTATGCCTGCTGATCTTATACAGGGTGTATAAAAAACCCTGTTATATCTGTGAGGTGCGCATCCAGCATCGACAGGAGGTTGCAAAAGTTTTAATTAGAAACCGTCCAAGTGCGAGCCGGAATCGCGCACGAAGGGTTCCGTACCATTATTAATAAAAACGGCAAAAAAATCATGTATGTTGTATGGGAGCCCCTTAGATACCTACTGGTTTCGGGTGTATTAATAGGTAATAATAATAAAAAGCTTTCAATAATAATAATATATTTATTGACAATAATGAAAGTATACATACAAAACCACAATATTCAAATACGTGACACTTAACACTCAGTTCCAGTACTCAAAATGAATAACAGTGGGTCTCAAACTAGGCGACGCCTGTATTTTGGGCACCCAGTGATACTGTTTACCAAATACAATTTCCGTGCTTGTTAATATGGACACATTTACGCATTCGACTATTTATATGATTAACAGCATTATTTAGGAAAAACGATAATATAACTAAATTAACACTATAATATGAAAATTGAAAATGTGAGTTTGAAACTATTATAACACTTATTCAAAATAATATACATGTAATAAGAAAGTGTGAATACATATAATAAGAATGAATACATACAATAATATACATGTTATAAGAAGGTACGTAAAGTGTTCTTCTTGCCGTCAAAGTGAACAAAGTCAAAGTCAAAGTCAAAATGTTTTGTAACAATTTAAACATACGCTATGTTCGTCGCATAAGTTCGCAAAATTCGAAAGAAAAATAATCGAGTCTCGAGAAAAATAATAGTATGAAGACTTTGATAAATTATACATAGGTTCAGATGGACTGAAAAAACAATGCACGGGCCAAAAAATATAACAGCCAGCTGTTTGGTTGTAAATGAACAAAATGTATGACGCAACTCTAGTACAAGACGTACCTACCTGTCACGCACACTAGTGTAAAAAAGCTGAACTGTCACTTTTCGTACATAAAGTACCTACGGACATATAAGTACGAGTAGGTACCCATAGCATTAATAGAAATAATACTATTAATAATAATACCTTAAGCACGAAGATTTGTTTTTTTCTCGAATTTTGCAAGCTTGTGTTCTAAAAGTTGTTTACTTTGACAGTTAAAACAACACCCTTATGTGTTACTACACCCAAAACCTGCACCTTGTAGGTAGTTAACTTTATGGAGCGGAAGTTTGTTTTTTTAAAAACTACTTTTTAATTATTAAATATATTTTAATACTAGTGTAGAGTCGACGAAGATTTCATTCAGACTGCTCTAAAATCTAACTTACAAAATAGTGGAGGGCTTTGCCGGACGTCGACGCAGCATTTCCGCAACTGTGGCGTGACTCTGCGTAGGCGTGCAGACGCTATAGCGTCTGCACGCCTACGCTGTAGGTCAGCTGAGACCCACCGCGTCGCTCGGTGGCCATAGTAGCGATAATATAACGAGGTATATAAAAAACAATTATATATTTATTATTATTATTATTATTATTATTATTATTATTAAAAACCCTGTTAAATGATTAAAGAGCATGTTACATCGTACACATACTAATAAGTAGGTATACATACAAAAAACGCTACTAAAAATGTCAGTCAAAAGTAACAAGAGTAGGATCGGTTGAAGAGTGCAAAAAAGAAGAAAATTTAACAAAATTTAAACGAATCTTTAGGTAAGTGTCATAATATAGGTATATTTGGAATCTTTATTAAGTTCTATTTAAAATCTTTAAAACATTTTTACATGCATAAACCTATAACTAAATTCTAATCTAAAAGCCAGTTGGCAGAAGGAAAGGTGCCCAGAATGCTAGCAGCATTGCCACGCTGGATGGCAATTGTCAATTTCTGGCCGAAATAAATGCCAGCATTCTGAACACCTGACGCCTCCACCAACAGTTTAGCCAGGTCTCTGTAGAGAGATAGGGCCCCACGGATCTAAAGTTTCCACCGCAAACGGCACAAACATGTAGACACGGTCTAAGCGCGAATATTTGTGCCTTAGGTATATTTCATGTTCGCGACTTTTATTCAGAAAGAAGCGGCACAATGTCTATAGTTCAAATTAAAAGTGAAATAAAAAAGATAAAAGAAAATTTATTAAACTAAAAGAAATTTGTACAAGAATTACAAGTGCCTTAATTTGAACTTTTCGGTGGTCGGAGAGCTTAGGCAGAGAGCGATGTGTGTGTAAATTTTTAAATTCAATCTTTTATGTTCCGCACCCAAAGGGTATATATATAATGGAACCCTATTGCTAAGACTCCGCTGTCCGTCCGTCTGTCTATCCGTCTTTCACCAGGCTGTATCTCATGAACCATGATCATTTTCACAGATGATGTACCTATTATAACTAACTTATGCTACTATAACAACAAAATAATTTTGAAAACGCCGGAACATTAAACTCTTACAAATACAAATGTGCAGTTTTAGAATATTAAATCTACTAAGTTTGTATATTGGAACGGAAACGGCTAACGTAGAGTTTGGGAATTAATATTAGTTTACGTGCAATTGTAAATGTTTTTCATGGCAACATTACCACGCACACAAGTTTATTAAAGAAGTGGCTTCAGCGAGATATATCGCAGTGTTCCATCTTTTCCTTTATATTGATTTGGGACTTAAGTATAAATTTTATTATGTATACAAGATACATATAAGATACCCATATAAGTACAGATATACCTGTTTATCTTACAATATTTCACTGTTTAAATATTAATTTATAATGTTTAAATTTATTATGTTTATTTAGAGAATCAGTCGGAATTTTCGGGATATACTTACATCTAATGTCCTATTTAAAAAACTGTTAACCGTAGTTTCTCTAATTATAGTTTCCTATAACATTGGCCGCTTATATAATAAGCAGTAAGTACCTACCTACCTACTTAAGTCAAGAAGAATTAAGGCGGCGATTACACTACACTACATCTAGTGCACTACATCGTACAGGGCCTCAGATATGGGGCCCTATTCGGAGATTTGAGATTTTCATCTCACCTTTTTTCGTCCTTGTTGCTCTCGTTTGAAACGTCATAGGTGTGAGAGTGACCAAGATAAAATCTCATCTCATCTCACGCGTAGGAATAACCCCCCTTGTGTAGTGCAGATCATATAGGGATGTAGAACCCTAACTTTGGAAGAGTCCGACCGTACTAAATGGCTTAACTCACTACATATAGTGCAGGGTAAACAAACACGAGTAGGAGTAGGAGGTACGTCGCCTACTTAGGGCGCTCAGTCCAGCCGGGCCAGCCGAAGCGAATCAGCGTGAGTGTTGAAGGGACCACCATGACTAGCATAGAAAAAGAAACGTTACCCACGATTTTATCAATTTTAAAATAGTGCCCCACTTGTAGGAAAAAAATAATTCAGATTAAAAAGGATAGAACCTTTACGTCGTAAAGGGTTTGTGGTACTAATCGAATTATTTGATTGGCTCGGTGGCCTGTTGGTAGTGAACCTGCTATGGAAGCTTGGGGGTGTGGGTTCGATACCCACCTATAATAGGGCAAACATCTGTGTTTGTTCTATCTGTTTTAAGTATGTATTTTAAAATATACCTAAGTATTTAAATCAGTCTCTGGCAGCCACAAGCTTTGCTTAGTTTGGGTTCAGGCGACCGGATGTGAAAATTTCTCGTTTTATTTATTATCATCATTTATTTATTTAAGAAGTTTGATCTGGAGTAAGTGATCATTTTATTCAATCAACTTTTTCAGGCAATATAATTTGCATACAATGCAAGTTACCGAGGCCCATAGAAAATAAATATCTTACAGACTAACATACATACATAAAAATGAAATTAATGAAATAAACTATGTATTTTGGGCTTTTGCTCTCTGTGTCGGCTTCCAGTATCGCCGGAACACTAGCCCCTTTGGCCAGAACTCAGGCGAGAGTAGTGCTGCCTTCTGCTTCGCTGGAACCCGCACTAAGTAAGACTTGAAATAAGTCTTACAGACAGCCGACTCCAGGTGCTGCATTGCTACCACCGGCGCCTCTACTTCCAGTCGGTTCTGCACAAACATGTGCACGTCGGCTCCTGATGGCTCCTGATCAAATTGTGTAGTTTTCATTGTACGGTAATTTCTAAAATGTTCCGAATCAATTACGTCTAAAGATTCATGTTCAAAAAATTATGTAAGTATAATTATGTAATTATGTTTGTGTATTTTCGAAAGCACGGGTACTAGTTGGTACTAGTAGTATAGTATAGGTACTAGTAGTATAGTATAGTATAGGTAGTAGTTGGCACGGGTTGGTAACTGTTTAGGCAATTTTTTCAATCCATTCAAATTCTTTTTTTGCTCGTTATAGGGTTACAAATTTACATTGCTCTTAATTTAGGTTTGAACAGCCAAAAACTACCTCACATTAGCAAATAATCAAAATAATGTAAGTAAGTAAATAAAAATAAATGTCAAAGGGAATAAAAGTAACTATAACATACTTCACTTTTAAATAAATTAAAGAATAAAAATGCTAGCAAAATCTTAATATTTTCGTGATAAATAGCGACATAATCCTTTGTCCAAAAATTCTTTTTGGTGTAAAAACTTTCGCTCACTAGCCATTTTTTAAATTCCGTACTAAATGCGTTAAGGGTCCGGCTTATTAAGTTTATTAAGGGTCCGGCGACTATTATTGACTAACTTCGCATTGGCTAAAGGTTTTCTATTGCCATTTCGTTCTAAAAGAAGACGACGAGCGATGAGAGCAAGTAAAGGTAATGACGAGCCTCTAAAGTTACCTACAGAGTGACAAAGTGCAATTTCAATATTTTTTTATGACTTTCGCGCTTCTTTAATCATTCTTAAATAACTAGAAATTTCCCTTGTGTTATGGGTTAATTTCAAAGCTAATGATATAGACAACCTCCCTTCGTAAAGGGATTATTGCGGTTATTTATAATATAATTATTTATAATAGTCCTATTGTCTCTTGAGGATGTTAAAGAAAAACTAAAACATAGGGGTGGAGATATAATTAAGTAATTGAATTGTACGTGCCTAATTTAATGGTAATCTGACAAATGGTCACCAAGAAATTTGCACAAACAAGCGCGTTTGTATAGAAAATTCAGAGCCGATTATAGCCCGAATGCACTTTTTCTGTGCCTTAAAAACTTTTTAGTAGGTAAATAAAGTAATCATTGGCATTACCCCAGGTTATAATCCCATAACGAATAACAGAGCAGACACAAGCGTGGTATACTATTAGGCGAATATCACACTATCGTCGCATCCCGCTGCAGTGTGCGGAGCGACGGAAATTCGCATGCGCTTCTCCGCACGGATACGCGGTGTCTGTGTGTTATACCGTGCGGTTTTCGTATACAAGTCGACATTTTACAGCCTAAGTTAAAATCCACATCCCCGTACACCGCGGTGTACCGTGCAGTGTCTTTTAAGCCTTAGAACTGTATTATAGGAGCACAGTAACGATCTTATAAATACAAATACAAAGCTATTGAGTTTCTAACAAATTAAGACAAAATGATGCATCCAGGTTAATCTTCGAGTTTACTGTTGATTTTAATTTTAATTCTCGTAACCTGTTCAATTAAGTACTACTTATATCATTTTTATAATTTTTGTTAAGATTATTTTTTTTACTACGCTAGGTTCTAAAACACATTAATTTAGTTTTAGTTATTTTTAATTTATTTGCATTTAACCATTTGTTTACACTGCCTAAACTAATTTTTACACACTAGTCGGAATTATTAACGCTAATACTTTTTTTATAATTTGACTACATTTTTTTTCATGTAATGCAGTGTAAACTGACCCGTACCCAAGTGCACTAGATGAAGTGTAGTGTGATAAAAACTCCGGGGCCGGCATCAGGGGGAATCTCTTACCTGTTAATTTACCCAGCATTCTCATTGCTGTTAAAAATTTTGGAAAAACTTTTAAACAATAGCTAAGTAAGCTTCTTAAATATTATACAAAACTTAAGAGAAATCTTGATTTTAGTAGCACACGGCGATTTTTTTTTAAAGTGGAGGGGGGTTGCCTAGTGACTCATAAATAAAAAAATGGAGAAAATGACGGCTCGCCTTCGGACGGGATAAGGTGTTCTCAAAAAATCAATTTTGATTCAAAGCTGGTATGCCTACAGATGACGCTGTCCTAGAAATAACTGAAACTATTGTACAAAACTTTGACAATCGGCAAAAAACAGTCGGTGTGTTCCTGGGCTAAGCAAAAGCGTTCGACACTGTCTCCATCCCCATTCTTTTACCCAAACTTCGTTCAAGAGGCATCAGAGGCATCGCTCTGGAGTTAATTTTCAGCTACCTAACTAATCGTGTCCAATACATAGTAATTGATGGCCATCGCAGTGGTGAAGAACACCTTGAATTTGGTGACCCGCAAGGCCGCGCTATCGGCCCGACCTTATTCTACGTTAATAACATAAGTAATTTGTCTACCCTACCCTACCTAACTGCAAACTATTACCTACGCTGACGATACAGCACTGTTAGTTCATGGATCGAACTGGCAGGAAGTTTGCGACTACTCCAAAAATGCTCTACGCACTGTAATGACTTGGCTGAACGACAACTTACTGACGCTCAACTCAACTAAGACAAACTTTGTTACTTTTACTCCTAACATATCTCTGCAACCTGATCCTTCCTTCTGTATTCATGCGCACACATGCCCAATAAACATGATCAATACAGACTGCCACGTATGTTATTAGAGCGTGTAACCTACATAAAATACTTGAGTGTTATTATCGACAATGTCATGTCCTGGAAACTGCACTTAGTCTCTTTAGCGTCCCGTGTTCGGAAGCTTATTTACGTTTTTATGACGCTTAGACCTGTAAATGACCTCCGGTACCTAAAGAGTGTTTCTTATGCTTTAGCTCAATCGGCCCTATCGTATTGTATTGCATCAACAACAACAACAACAACAACAACTCTTTATTAAAAACATAAAATAATTACAATAGTACTTAAATAAGGCTTAACTAAGTTTTTAATGGGCGGCCTTATCGCTCAAAGCGATCTCTTCCCGGCAACCTGAATGGACAGGAACATTTATAAAAGTTGAGGCCTTGAAAATTCTAATACTAATACAATAGTAATAATCTAATACATAATTTTACAAGACGTAAAAAATAATAAGATAAAAATAATAAAAATACACAAAATAAATACTAATAAGTAGACGAAATAAATATAAAATAAATACTTCATCATCATTCCGCATCATGGGGTCAAATGGGGTGGCTCAGCCAAGACACACATATATAATAAGACTAGAAAGAGCGCAGAGGGCTGTCCTCGCCAAAAAAACCTATCCGTTTTCCTACTATTGATTTGTATTTGCTATGTGACGTCCTGACCGTAAGACAGCTTTTTGTTCTACAAACCGTCCTAAAAACACTAGGGGTAAAATTTTGATCTTGACCTGATTGGCAATAAACGTAAATCTGACAAAGTGTGTAGCACTGACCGTTGCCGCACGGCTATCGCGCGTCGGTGTTATCACCTTGTCATCTCCATATTATACATGTATAATAGTATAATGGTATAATATGTTATGGTATAACAGGCTAAATCCGTGGCACGCAGGAATAACTGAACATCGCAAAAACGTCAATTTTTCAGGGCAGCCATTTTAAAGTTTGACATTTTCTGTTTAGTCGGTAAGTTAGTTAAACGATGATGTCAAAGTTATTTTGAGGGTTACTTGAGGCCCTCTTTCGTATGGTTTCAAGAATTTAACGAAACAACTTATAGTTTACATAATAATAGACTTGTCAAACAGCTGAAATGCCTTGAATAAGTTGATAACTCGACTTGTAGACCAAGTTTTGGCTTTTAAGGACATTTATCCAGTTATTCACCATCTGAGTACGGATCATTTTTATCGGTTACCTTAGTTATTTCAATGGAAAAAGCATTATTTCTCATTAGTAAACCAATGACAACTTCAAACAGATATAGTTTGTCAAGTAATTATTACTACTTTACAAGATATATCTTACTTTTCAGCATATAATGCAAAATGTAAAAAAAGTCTTAGTATTTAAAATATATTTTTTTTAGAATTATACGCTCATTTACATAATCTAAAAACTATTTTCACTAACTTATTAAAATTATTTTTAAAACATATGGGAAAAACACAATGGAAACGCATTTGTTTCTAATTAAAATGAATTATTTAGAGTATACACTAAATTAACACATAGGCTTGACTTATTATCCCGAGAAATCAACAGTTGGCAATCGTTGAGTTCTACAAATAAGAAAATATTAATCAAACACACAACAAGACATAAATACCTACTTATAAAAGGTCTTACCTATTTAAAAAAGCTTTTCTAATTATTATTTTAAACGACTTCAAAAAACCGTTTTAAAAAATCTTTAAAAAATTTCGTAATCTTAAGTGGCTGTAAAAAATCTGTAAAAATGGCTGATGACACGCATGCTTAATACATGTTTTGTTAGATTGCTTACACATTACTTCGATCAATAATAATATTAATAAATAATAATAAAACCCTTTATTCAGACCAACTTAGTATCTATTCACAAAGTATTAAGAACTAAAAACTATGTGTGTGGATTTACAAGTATATTTTGGTAGTTAAACTAGTCTTAATCTATTCTAATACTTTATTATTTTTTGTAGGTCTGTTTGCCAATCGGCAAAGATCTCCTCCAACCTTTTTCATTCCTGTCTATCTTGGGCCACTCTATTCCAAGTTACTCCTGCTACCTGTCTAATGTCATCATCCCACCTTTTCTGTGGTCTGCCCCTTTTCCTTTTCCTAGGGCACCATCGTGTCCCAATTTTGCTCCATTTCTCTTGGCCTCTTATCATATGCCCTGCCCATTGCCATTTGAGTCTTCTGATTTTACATTAAAACAGGTAGTACGCAGGTGTTGAAAAGTTTTTTCTTTACATTAATGTGAAGAGTTTTATCTTCCATGGCTTCTCTCAGACTCCAGTATCTCTTTCAGCCATTTGTTATTCTTCTGTCAACTTCTTTGCGTATAGGGACCTCTTGTGTTATTAGCTGTCTCAGGTAGATATATTCATCAGTGTAATCAATTTGGTTATTTCCTAGATGTATGGTGGTTTTCTTCCCATTTGTCCTTACCTTTGTTTTCTCTGGGTTAAACTTTAAACCTTTTTTCTCACTTTCATCCGCTAGTTCAAGTATCATTTGCTATATGTTTTTAGGTGTTTCAGCAAATAACATTATATATAATTATATCGTCTGCGAACCTCGATTGTGTTAGGGAGACTCGGTCGACAGTGATTCCGAGGTTTTCCCAGTTAAGTCTCCTAAAGATTGTTTCGACAACCGCTGAGAATAGTTTTGGAGGTAGAGGGTCTCCATGTCTGACACCCTTTCCTACTCTAAATGGTTTACCTTTCTTTTCTAGTTGGATTCTCGCGGTGTTATGACTATTATTTTAATTAAATAAAGTAAAAAAAAGGAACTTCTTATTCTGATTGGCCATCATTGGTGTTTTTCCCCAAAAACCTTAAAACAGATTTAAAAAATTGTCAGACTTCGTCTTAGACAACCATGGCTCAAAAGGGTCTAAATGATCTATGCTAGCGTCTCTTTACGGCTTTGCACCCCGCTATCAATCAAACCTGTATTGATTTGAATCTTTTGTGTAAGTATGCATGTAGGTAGGTACATAGTACATCAATAATAGTATATATAACAATAGTAGTATATATATAGTCACCAATAATGTACAGCATTATAATATATTTTTTATATTTACTTCACGTTGTTGCATGGCATGTTTGTTGGCGTTTAGGCTCCAGTAGGTACATAAAAAATATCCAGCTCGGGTAGATAACAACTTGATATCTTGCTATTGCAGATGAAAACTAAATCACCACGGCAAAGGTAAAAGTGAACATGTGATAATGTCACTTTTTAAACAAAAATATTTGGCTTGCCATAACTTGACATCTCAATTTGTCAATGGAGGCAGAAACAGGCTATGTGTATAAGTCGAGATATCCAGTATGTTAAATTTGGCTATATCCCTATCCTATCAGGATACGAAAAATTTAATTAAAGTCTGAACATAGACATGCCTGTAATTATTTTTTATTATTATATTAAGATATCACATCTAAACACACACACCCACGCAAATACACACATACTACTCTACACATACTCGTACATAAATTTAACACTTTTTATAAATCTACCCTACGAGTATAAAAAAGATTTTTTTGGATACCATATATAAAAAAGATTTTTTTGTTAAGAATTTGTAATTTGGTTGGTCGTGCCCGGCTGCAGGAAATTCTATAAATCAGTAGAGCTACTTACATCTTTAATATTTAATGTTAGCATATTTTATAAAATAGTGTAGATTGATACCGACCTAGGTTATTTCGGTTAACTTTTACTTACATAATGTTGAACGAGTGTTATTGCTTTCTCGCTCACACAATTCAGTGGTCTTAATAAACAAAAAAATTGGGAGGGCAGTTGAAAATCGTTACAGGATAACTATTTAGCCAATAATAGGACGGTTATTTTGAAGTAATTTTATTTTCTACTAGCTGCGCCCCGCGGTTTCACCCGCGGTTAAAAAGTATCTTATATGCTATTCTAGACTGTAATCTATCTCTGTGCCAAATTTCATCCAGATCTGTTCAGCCGTTCTTGCGTGAAAGAGTAACAAACATCCATACATCCATTCTTACAAACTTTCGCCTTTATAATATTAGTAGGATACGTTTTTTTAAGACGGAGAAAAATTACATTAAGTTTTTAAATCGTCGATGACCTTTTTCTCTGTTTAAGAGAAAGGTGTGCTAACTAAAATTATTTTAAAACAACCGTTATATTATTAGCTAAATAGTTATCCTATAACGAGTTTCAGTTGCTCTCCCATCTTATTTTTTATTAAAAACACTGAATTGTGTGAGCGAGAAAGCATTATTGCTAGTTCAACGTTCTTCATTTTTAGTCTCAGATCAATCTAGAGAATAAGATGGCGCACGGCGTATGATTTAGATGAAGCTTTAAAACTATCCAAAAACTACGCTACTGTCGTATATGTACACAACACGCACACATTGACGCAAAAAAAACTACGTTCCTCGCTTGGTCATTCTTACCTCGACATGATGTGCATTGGTTTATGGGGGGCTATTCCTGCGCGTGAGATGAGATGAGATTTTATCTTGGTCACTCTCACACCTATGACGTTTCAAACGAGAGCAACAAAGACGAAAAAAAGTGAGATGAAAATCACAAATCTCCGAATAGGGTCCATGGTATAATTTCGTGTACATAAATATGCATAGTGCTTTATAAAAGTGTGGCCAGGCTACATTTTGAGGTTTTTTTTTTTAAAAGCTGTGTAGATTTTTTACAAGTCAATTTTGAAAAAGTCGTAACATTAAACTCATACAAATATGTGCAGTTTTAAAATATTAAATTTACTAAGTTTGTATATTGGAACGGAACGGCTCGTAGAGTTTGGGAATTACCTAATATTAGTTTTCGTGCAATTGTAAATGTTTTTCATGGCAACATTACCACGCACATGACGCACACACATAGAAAAAGAAGTGGCTTCAGCGAGATATAGCGCAGTGTTCCATCTTTTCCTCTAGGTTAATCTGAGCATTTTGTTTATTTACTAGAAGTCAAAACTAGAGGGATCGGTCAATCTGTTCGATCTAGAAGTTCTTCTACAATAACACACATTTCCGAGGCAGACCTTGGCGGCATAAAACCACAGACCATTGTATAATTTTAGCATTTTCAACGCATTTCGCGACAAAGCCACCGCTCGCCACTTTTTAATTACGACCGGCGGCGGCCGCCGGCGCGCGGTGTCAAATGTCACTATATTGTCGGCCATTTTGTTTTTTGGCTCCCGCGCTTTTTGCCCGAACGGCCTCGCTCGTAAAGTTGTGTTGTAAAGTAAAATTTCAGATTAGGTGGCATTATGAGAAACAAAGCAGAGATTTAATTATTAATTCGTGTCCGAGGTGCCCATTTCTGCGTTTATTATTGTTTTCATTCGCCATCTTTTTAATTTATTTTACAGCGTCGGAAAATTTTCAAGGCAATTTGTTTGATTGAATAAGCGGCAACAACATTATTGTCAACTAACTGCGCCCCGCGGTTATAGCCGCGGTCATGAAGGAACTGTTTTTTTTTGGGATGAAAGGTACCCTATGTCCTTTTCACACATACTTACTTTCGGATTTATAATAATATATTAAAGTATGATATACGACGACAAAAAAAGAGTTTTGAACATAATATATACCTAGGTAAGTACTTAATAAAATACCTAGTAATACCTACCATGACGTGTTTGATAAAGATTTATTTTCATGGTAATTTCAAGTAAGAGCCGGTGTTAGGTAGGTTCATTTGTTACAAACATCGTAACTTATTTCAGTTTGGTAGGTATGTAGTATTAGGTCCACATATGAAACTACACGTTATTTTTAATAACCTACCTACCTAATGTGTAAAGGTAAATATACATATATGGTACATAAATGATGGAAGCTAAATGGTAAGATGTCTAAATATAAAACTAACTATTACTCGCGGTCGTTGTGGTCATATCATTAAGGTCGTACATGATTAGCTACTTAGCAACCGCATAATTTAGTGTTAGTTGGGTAAATGAAAACATTTTACTTCTGTAAACAAACTTTATTCTCGTACCGTTTAAATCTAAGCTTTAAATATTTATTTTAAAATAAGCAAATAATCACCTAGTTTGTACAAATCAACAGCTGTTGACGTTCAACTATTCTGCACTGAAATACCTACACGCAGATAGATTATATCTTTTTATAAATGCCTTCAGTTTTCTTGAAATGTTGCTGTTTAGGTCTCAAATGTCAAATATAATAATTTTACAATCGGCCATACGATATTTCGAATTTGTACAACTTTTATCGACTCTACAATTACAGCTGAGAAATTTATTCGCACAAAATTATACACTCACTTATTCAAATAATATTTATACTTACACAGATTTAATTAATTAATTTAATTTTATACTCGTATTTTATATATTTACATCATTGCACCCATATAAATAGCATAATTCAAATTTAATTAATACCTATACTTGCCTACGAGTTATTTCAATTCTTAAATAAAGCTTATCCTGCTAATATCTTACACATTGTAAAATATTTACACTATTAATACTTTATCTTAATAAAATTATCTCAAATTTAATTCACTGGTTTTAACTGTCTCATAAATAAATATTAAGATAATCGTTGTTATGGAATTAATGCAAAAATGCATAGCGCCGAACGGGCAATATTAAGTTTGCGACTAGAAATCTTAATACGGCTCTGGCTGGGGCTCTTTTATGTCAAATAAATAAAAAGCTAAATGTCGGAGTTGACGCTAAAAGTTCCTTTGAATAGTACCACAGTATATTACATAGTTAGAACATATGTACTCTAGAGATGTTCCGATTTATAAATGAACGTTATTAATTAACTACATTACCTTTACAGTGTTTTGCCTTTTTCAATAGACTTAAAAATTAAAAAAAAGAGAAAGACAAAACTCTGCATAGTCGCTATAGTCTCTCTACAGCCTCTCTCTCTGTATAGTATATATTCTGAGGATAAACAACGTTCATTAGTAAGGCGGATATTTCAAAATATTCATATTTGAATTAATACATAAGTTCAGAACCATTCAGGCGGAACAGTAGTATACAATAAAACGTATTTCACCACCATACAATTTAAGTTGTTGGGGTTTTCCTTGCTTATAAAATAAGGCACTTTATGTCACTGTAAACTTTATCTTAAGATTATCGCAGTAAAATCAGTTCTTTTCGATGTCCAACGATGCCAAATACAGAGGCTGATCCCGTGACGTTTGTGACACGTCACTATTCGCCCCTGACGCAGCAGCCACGTCACTGGTTAGTAATGACCGTTGAGGTCCGCGTCCATGTCACTAATGACCTCTGACACTCACAGCTACTTCACTAGTGATCTCTGACGCTCGTGGCGCGTCACCGATCACTAATGAGATCAGATGCGTGTCCTATCACTGGTCACCGATGGCTGTCACCGGTCGTGATTGGTGTGCGACATGTAGGCCGCGGGTCATAGCGCGTGCGTGTGGTGGGGGTGCGGGGGCGCCTGGGGGTGGGGGTGTGATAGCCCGTGCGGGTTGCCCCCGCTGTGCTGCCGGCCCTGGCGACACAAAAATAACAATTTGAGCATGTTATTTGATGATGGGACAAGAAAAAGATTGGCACAGAAATGGGTTAAGTACCTTTATAATTTATAATAATATCTAGCATTATTAAAAGAAAAACAAAAAATCCGGCTGCAAAATGTTGTACCCTAGATGTCAGTTCTGCTTTCAAGACGATTCAAATGACACCTCGCATGACGAAATCCATCAAACTGTTTAGGCTGTAGGCCGTGCCAAAGAAACCTCATACATAAATACCCACATACATACACTCAAAACCATAACCCTTCTTTTTGCGCAGTCGGGTAAAAACACTGGGACTGGACTAAATAAACTTTGGACTTATCGACTATCATGGTTTTCGTTTAAAAGGTATATGTCCAAAGTTTTTCATGATCATTGGGTACCTCATCATCATCACCATGAATCATTGCTACGCTCACCTGAAGATACACATAGTAGTCGTAGGGCTGGTGCAGCGGCCAACAGCGCTGGGGCGGCACGGGGTAGAGCGGCGGGACGGAGTACAGCGCTCCCCCGCCCAGCTTGTTCCTCAGGATCCGGCTGATGCTGGAGACGGAGGGCACGTTGTACTTGTCGCAGACGCCGTCGGCCAGCAGCCGGTCGCGGATCTCCCATGCGAAGATGCCCGGGTCTTTGGCTTTCAGCTGCTTTATGTACGACACTACCTGAGAGACAAAACCAAACCATTTTGTTAGAATCTCCAAAAAGACAACTTGTGTGGGTTTTGTATTACACCATTTACACCTCTGCCAGCCCCTTCGGGGGAAAGGCGTCACGATATGTTATGTAATAAGTAATATTACTATTAATTTTGCTATTTTGCTAGAATTCTGTTAGTATGTATGTACATTCACTCATATTATTCATTCATTCATTTAATTTTTGTTTATTTCATGTTGTGTGTAGGTATTGGTCCTTACTTTAGGCGTAGTGACTCTGGGCTTGGAGCCCCCGATGGCGCCAGGCAGGATGGAGCCGGTCTCGTGGTACCTCGCCAGGATCTTGGACACGCAGCCGTGTGACACCCGCAACTGTCGGCTGATGTCACAAGGTCTGGGGAAATTATGAAACTTTAGTTTAAATCATCATGTCAGCCCGGAAGACAACCACTGCGCGACAAAGGCCTCCCCCAATGATCTCCACAACGACCGGTCCTGCGCTGTCCACGTCCAGCAGCTCCCCGCGACCCTCACCAGATCGTCTGTCACCCTGTGGGACGCCTTCCCAGGTTGCGTCTTCCGGTTTTATCATAAGTTTTTCATTAGTTTAAATTAAATCAAGTCAAATGTCTTCAATCAATTGGGTCTCGAAGATTCACTTTTAAACATCAAAGTTATAAAAATGACTACGAAACCTCCACCTTGTTCGGAAAAAGAGCCACTACCGAAACAAACTTGAGGGGCATATTTTTCAAAAGCTTGTTTTACACAGAACTGTAGATTGATATCGAAAACATTGTAAAGGGTGTAAAAAACGAACAAATAGAAGAACCAAACATCTTAGACAAGTGTTTTATTTAATCAAATAGATGTTTTCTACGAAAAAATATCGGCATTTTTTCACTTTTTAAAGTTGAGCCACATTACAAAACTACAATATAATCTTTCAGCGGGATGGACCGTAAACCTTTGTATAAAAAACACGATATGTATTTTTGTGCACAATTTTCTTAGCTTCCTCAAGCACTCCTTGGCATTTCTGAATTTAACAACAAAACACCAGCGTGAGAGGTATCTTAGGCCTAAATTACACAGAAGAGACGTAAGGTGAAGACTAGGGCATGAATATCGGAATCTCGGAATATCGTAATATCGGAATCTCGGAACGCGAGTTCCGATATTACAATTCCGATATTACAATTCCGATATTAAGTGATTCAATATCGGAATATCGGAAGGAAGTTATAGGTTCATTTCTGAATCTTAAGATCTCCGTCAAGTATTTTAGAAAGTGGACACGATTTACCTAAAATGCTAAAAATGCTAAATATTAGGTCCTTACGTATGAAATTAGCGTTTTGTCGTACTGATCAATTTGATCTGAAATATCTCCTCTTTGGTTAAGAATTCGAAATTCAAATTAATAAATTCATTTAGCTGGTTTTTTTTTCTTTGGAATACAGTCATTTATTTGTTATTTTCCTCATTATTTTTTCTTTGGCGTCGCTTATTACCGCGCGCCGGAAAACATGAAATATCGGTATATTTACGAGTACGAGTTCTACCGTGGCACCAGTGCTGCAGAAACAGCTCGAAGAATTAATGATGTGTACGGCGCTGGTGTCGCTAAAGACAGCATGGTACGTTTTTGGTTTCAACGTTTTCGTTCTGGAAATTTCGACCTTAAGAACCAAACCCGTGGACGGCCGGAGTTCAAAGTGATAAACGAAGAATTAAAGGCTATTGTGGAAGCGGATCCATCAGAAAGCACTTCAGAGATAGCAGCAGGCTTCGGGGTAAGTGACAAAACTGTATTAATCCACTTGAAGCAAATCGGGAAAGTAAAAAAACTCGAACGATGGGTACCTCATGAATTGAGTGAATCGAACTTGCAAACACGGGTCGCCTGCTGTGTTACTTTGCTCAACCGACACAATAATGAAGGGATTTTAAATCGAATCATTACTTGTGATGAAAAGTGGATATTGTACGATAATCGAAAGCGCTCATCGCAATGGCTGAACCCTGGAGACCCAGCCAAATCCTGCCCTAAACGAAAATTGACTCAGAAAAAGTTACTTGTAAGTGTTTGGTGGACTAGCGCCGGTGTCGTTCACTACAGCTTTCTTAAATCTGGCCAAACGATTACGGCAGATATCTATTGTCAGCAACTGCAAACCATGAAGGAAGAACTAGCTGTTAAACAACCGAGATTGGTCAATCGCTCTAGGCCACTGCTGCTTCACGACAACGCAAGACCACACACTGCACAACAAACAACCACTAAGTTAGCTGAGCTACAATTGGAATGTCTGCGACATCCACCGTACTCCCCGGACCTTGCTCCAACAGATTACCATTTCTTCCGGAATTTGGACAACTTCTTACAAGGAAAAAAATTCCACTCCGATGCAGCAGTCCAAACCGCCTTCAAAGAGTTTATTGATTCTCGCCCCCATGGTTTTTATAGTAAAGGGATCAATGAACTACCCATAAGATGGCAAAAGTGCATAGATAATAACGGTGCATACTTTGATTAATTAAATATATTTTATAAAAAAAAAACGACTTTTTATTCCTCCCGTACAAAACGCCAATTTCATACGTAAGGACCTAATATTTTTGCAAAAATTGTTTTCGGTCATGTTGAACCAGCCAAATGTAAAACCGTTTGAACCAAAACAGTTATGAAAGAAAATGTAGAACGGTTTACGTTGATCCTCAACGAATGGATCTCTCTTAGAAACAGGAGATACATAAACCTTCATTGCAGAGCTTTTGGAGGTTTCAAATTCAAGAGATTCAAGCAGGTTCTTGGGCTCGTCAAACTACCAGGATCCATGACAGCTGCTGCAGCTCTAGGAATATTGCGCGAGCAACTTGCTAAGTTCAATATTCTCCTTGAGGAAGATATTATTAGTCGTACTACTGATGGCGCTAGTGTTACGAAAAAAATGGGTTCATACATTCCTGGTCACTATCAGCTCTGTCTGTCTGTGTGTCTGTCGCACACGGCGTTCAGCTTGCCGTCACATATATAATACTTTATACAAAACAAAGATTATCGTCAAAGCCCAACTCGAAACTGTGCTGGGAAGCCAGCACAAAATGGAATCTACTAGCTGTTCAGGCTCAGAAAGCGACATTGATGAAGACTTAATAGAGTGTGATGGCTGCGAAGTAGAACCCCCTTTCACACTATCATACACCGACCTCGCCGGCGAGGTCGAAGACTGCCTACAAGGTCTGTTAGAAGATCGGTTAGTTAGCTCGTAGTGTTCGCTTATTTTACGCCCCTCAGTTTCTTGCCTGTTCTTCTGAGGTGAGGTTCCCTTTCCGAACAAGGCGGTCGAGTCATTGTTAATAATAATTTATTTTGTTTTTAACCTTAACTTCAACCGTCCCCGTTAGGGCCCTAGAGCAAGCCCCTTCTGGGCTGCCAGAGGGCAATTCGACGCCCCTCCCTCGGCGACAGCCCAAGCCGAGGCCGTACCTCAGAGGTGCCCTTGCGCTCGTCGCCCATAGTTTGTAAGCATTTTTGAGGCCCTGCGCCATCTGCGCTTGCCTAATGCCCGGTACGCTGTCGAGGCCTCAGTGGCCAACAGCATAGAGTCATCCATAAAAAAAAAAAAAAAAAAAAAAAAAGAAGTAGAACCCCCAAAAACTCGCACAGTTGATCTAATAAGGCTGTCTTGCACTTAAATAAAACAATATGATTTAAAAAAGTTTTTTTTTTGTACTAAATCTACCATTAAAATGAAAATGTGCAATTCCGATATTAATATCGGAATTCCGATATTGAGATATAATATCGGAAATCAATATCGGAATTGAAGACCTTCCGATATTAGGTACATGCCCTAGTGAAGACACGTCAAACAAAGATTCGCTGTGATAGATTTTATTTATGGGGAAAATCAACAGCTAAAATAACTAATGACTTAAAAATAAAGAGCAAATAACAGATTTTCACTTCATTTAAAAGTTAAATGAAGCTACACCGCGCCTGCATCATGTCTTAGGTCCTGATTTGGATGATAGACATCATTTTTCTATCTAATTTAGTCCTTAGGGAGACAATCTTCTCTTACATCCTGGCGTGTTCCCTCACCTGATCCCGAGCTGCGCGAGCTCCACTATCCTCAGGCGGACCGCGTTGGGCAGCGGCCGGCCGTTCACGAACACTCCGCCGAGCTGGTTCACCTCGCCGTACTGCTGCGCGCCGCCAGCCATGCCAGCGTTGCCCATGCTGGTGGCGCTGGGGTCTGTTGACAATCATGGTTATATGGCTACAGTTGATGAACTTGTCTAAAAAGATTTCAGTTTGTTTCCAGCCTGATGCAATTTATCAAATTATAGTTTTATATTTGATATTGCTAGTCTACCATGTGTATATAATATATGGTTACTACCATATATTGCGCAGTAAATAATATATGGTTATTACCATATATTATATAGTAGTGAGATATTATTGTCCTGATTCTATGTTTGTTTTTCTGCTACGCTTTCACGCATTAACTACTTAACTGATAATCATGAAAGTTTCCATGCACGTTGTCAGGGGTACAGCAAAGGATACAGCTTACGGGGTACCTTTCTTCCCGAAAAAAAACGGTTCCTGTGCTGGAGCAGCGGGAGAAACCGCGAGCCGCAGCTTAACTAATGCTCAAGTATGTCTTACCCTACTTCATTATTTATTATACAGCATGTTACATAATTAAATGGCCTGTTGTATAATTGAAGGGCCTATACACATACACTCTCATAAGTATTCATTCAAAAATACCAACAAAAAAATGCTCGTCAAAAGTAGCAAGAGGTTAATGATGAGGTGAATTATGACCGGTTTAAGAACGCAAGGAAAAAAGGAAATTTAAAAAAATGTTAACAAATTTGTATCATTTATTGGTGGATTTTATTCTAAGAAAGTGGTGGCACGAGGCGAATAGTTTTTTAAATAAAACCGACGCGAGTAGTGTCTGCTTTCGCGCTTTTAGGAGCGAAGCGCGATGTGTATGCAATTTTTCATAGCCTATATTTAATTTAAACTAGCATAATGGCATCGTATAACATCGTAAAGTATATAACCGGGTTTTTGTAACATCCTGTATCAGCGAATGTTTGTGAGTGGGTGTTTGTTTCTTTGTTACTTTCTCACGCTCAAACGGATGGACAGATTTTAATGAAACGTGGTATGGAGGTAGCTTATACCCTAGGCCTGGATTAACACACACAACCTACTTTTTAACCACGGTTAAAACGGCTGGGCGCAGTTAGTAGTTTATGCATTCTTCAGTTTACCTTCAACAACTACTGCTGATTAAACGTCTCCTCTTTATATTTTGATCCTAAACTAATTACAGCAGGTTATAAGTTACTATAAGTAATGATGTAGAATAAATAATAAATAAATAAATATTTAGAACAGTTGCACACACGGTCGTCTGACCCCAAACTAAGCAAATCTTGTACTCTTGCTGCCAGAGATTGATTTGTATACATTTATAAATTTTAAATTTATACATATACTAATAGATTAAATAGATATTAATTCTGTACCAATCTCTCTCTCTCTCTCTATCTTTCTTCTTAATAAGTATATATAAATTACGTGTCACGTTGTTTGTCCGCTATAGACTTCTAAACTACTTAACCGATTTCAATCAAATTTGCACACCATGTGCAGTTCGATCTAACTTTACAGATAGGATAGCTCACATATTATAATATAAATATATAAATAATAAACGCGAACGAAGTCGCGGGGTGACAGCTAGTATAGTATAAAATAAAGTCCTTTTCCGCGTCTGTCCTTTTGTCTGTCTGTAGGTATATCCGCTAACTTCTCCTAAACCACACAAACGAATTTTGATGCGGTTTTTACCATCAGTTAGATAACTTTTCACGAAAGCTTTATAAGTACCGCTACCATGTGAAGCTGGGGCGGGTTGCTAAAATAAAAAAAAATGACGATTTTTTAAATTTATAATGATAATAGTGTCAATAAATCGACTATCATTTCTTGACAGCGCACAATCTGCTGCCATTGTGTCATGAGTCTGCCTTGATATGTTAATTCTTATAAAGCTCTATGTTTTATCAACCCATTCAGGAATGGTCCACTTCGCAACCGAAACTCCAAAAAGCGTAATTTGTCAGGGACCACGTACGATGACGCCACCGACGCGCCCCGACCGTCACCCGACACCCCGCGACACCGGCCGACACTCCCGACACTACTCGACACCGCCAGACACCGCTTTAAAACTCCTGAGCCGACACTATATCGTCTTTTTGTGGCGATCGTAAAACGTTAGCTTGTTAAAATGTTTAATTTTATGTTCGTTCAAGATTTTAACATTGTATTCCGTATTTTAAAACGTGGAGATTGTTTTTTGATTGCATTTCTCCAAAAATAATTTCTTTAAATTGAAAATATACATTCAAAAATACCTACACAATACATATAGATAGGCCAGAATGGTAGTTAAAACTTTCTTACGCTAAGCTATTACACTTGGAAACGAATCAAATATTTCAGAAATCATTTAATACAAAGAGTTACTGGTTGAACGAGACTAGTTTAGTATCGTGAACAGCGCAATACGCACATAAAAGTTTCTGGCCTATGACTTCTATGAGCGATTTCTGGCTGAAAATGATGATAAATAATAAATGAACTTATTAAGAAGTCTATATGTTATAAGTAATCGTGTGACAGCATTGAATGACCGACTTGCGAACTATCTAATTGAACGTCTATTTGTCAGAGCTCATTAAAACATTGATGCAACATAAATGATCCAAACAGCTGCTAAGATACACTGAAACTGAAACTATTAGCTCCGATATCTCCCGATGATCTCAGTATAACATCAAACACTCGTCTCGCGTTACATCCGCCCACGACGTCACGGCTGCGGTCGCGATGTCACGCTGACACGCTTGTCACGCTGACAGCTGACGTGACAGGCTACTCGGCGGAGCTCAGTATAAATAGAGGGGAGATGAACAAATGGATTACAAAGCTGTTGGTACGATTAGGGTTGGTTCGAGGTTTGTTTTACAAATTAACGACGACGCGCCGCGGGGCGGGCGGTTTGGTGCTTGTTTTGTGTCTGATGTTGGTGTTTAATGTTTTAATAAGTTCTTTTGGAATTTAAAGCTTTCTTTTGAGGATTTTTAAATCAGTTTATTAACTACACATAGTTAAAGAGTTAATACTAATGATGATCACTTAATTTGGAAACTTTTAGCTTACTTACTTATAACATTTCGCGAAAATTGTACAGTCAGAACAATAACAAAAGATTTTCTGTAAGTAGCGTTTTTGCCCCACAATCGCCGTCCGTACACATCTGTTTTTTTTTTTAAATAGCATAAAAATTCTGTCCAAGTATTTGACTCTACATGGCTTAAACAAGTGTTTAAAAAATGTGCGTTATAACATTCATGCAGACCCGGTTCTGGAGGCCACAAAACTAGCACCAAGCCAGCCATTCCAACTAAGAGCGAATTAGTTTACCTAATTAAAAGTTAAAGCTTTAAATAGAACAATACTTTCTTTGCTTTGGGTTCTCCATCTATATCGTAAACTGACAAATGTGTAAAAAAGGAACCGTGTTCAGAGCTATCCATCACTCGGCCTCCCCCCCGATCGCGCGAGGTGGAAATGTGCAAATCGTTGCCCGCGGGCGAGACGTACAAGTGACACATGTAAGACAAAACTGTGCAAAACGTTTGACAAACGCGTCTTGTTTTGTAGGTCTTTTAGGCGCAAATTATACAGGCCGACCGTAAGGCGCGGATGCTGGACGGAAAGTTTAGGCGTGAAAACTGTGAAGCGGCGTGAATGCGCTGCGTCGCTTGTGTAGTTATTGTATGTTTGAAAAGTTCCAAAAAACGTTACTTTCAAAGATTTTATAAGAACAAGTTTAAAAGCTGTACCACACTGAACCTTGCACACGTCGCATCCTCTTTTGTCTGGTCTGTATAATTCGCGCTATGAAGTAAGATTGTAATAGTGTTAGTTAACTATGTAGTTTACCATGTTTCCAATTTAAGTTTTGTACAAACAACACCATTAAAAATAATCATAAACTACCTACGAAGTCACCATTAATTATTTTGTGTTACTTTTCTACTAATTCTAAAAGTACCAATCGCGTCTGTAAATCTTGATGCAATTTACACCTGCCGTGTGACATGCCGTCCTACTCATTACTTATTACATTCACGTCGTATAGTTGAACACTGTTACGAATTAAAAACGTACTTTATTTGACAGAGAGTGGACTTCAAAGCGAGGCTGGGAAGATTCCTTGAAACTAGCACCACAGAATAAATAATTGTACTACGAACTAGCGCCGCCGCCGCGCGCCGGCCGCCGACGGGCGGCGAATTTAAGAAGCCGTGGGCGGGGCGGGCGGCGGTAAGACTCGCAGTCACACTGGATATATAGAGTGTTCCAAAAACATAATATCCGCCAGAAGTGCATCCTGCATGTATTCTTCTCTTTTTTTCTATAACAATAATGCTAGTTGAATAAAAAAACTGCACACACATCGTGCTTCGCCCACCGAAACGCGCAAGCGCGACCTCTAACCACGTCAAACCACGTAAACAAAAGCCATTCATATGATACAGGTTTGTTGACATTTTTGTAAAAAAAATATTTCATTCCCTTCTTAAACCCGTTATACTCGTACTGCTAGTTTTACCTGGCATTTTTGCATGAATTACTTTTATGTATGTGCACCTGCCCTTAAATAATACAACAGGGTTTTTGTAACTCCCTGTATGAGTACGTTAAATTACACACGTGGGTCTGTTGAGGAAACTGCTACTGACAAGATCGGACATCGGCGGAGGACTGACATATTAGCGCAACCCACGATGTGTTGGATCAAAATGCTCGGGAAACACATCAAGTCAAACTACATAACTATATTATAGCTAAATAAAGCACCCCCTTACTTATGAACTTTGTACAGCCTCGGATTAGCTTTACAGTGATTTCTTTCTTTTTTTAACTTGATCGAAAAAGACACAACACTATATAACTATACCTAGCCTGTACCGTTTGTTTATGGACTCAAAATGCGAATGGTTATTTTTTTATTCGTTGATATAGGCTTTGCAAACCGATTCACTCGAGACTTGAAGATAGCCAGATTAAAATTAACGGGGACACCTACTCAGATAACGTACATATTTCTCACTCTAGCGATTCACGCAATGAAGTTGAATCAAATGTTTCGTGCGGGATTAGGAAATAAGTTTATTTTACATGTACTAAGCATATAACTAGAATTAATAAGTAGAAAATATGAAAAAACCTACGATTTTCTCTATTAACCTACTAGAACTACTTGAAAAGTAGAGTTCTAACTAGTAAAGTAGTGCTCTTTAACAACTAACATATAAGAAGACGGCCTTTGTACAAAAACTGTCAACTTTTCAAAACGCAAGTCCGTTGGTACGCGGCCAGCGGCCAGATCCAATGAGCGCCAGATGTGGCCAATGTCGCCGGTTCCCCGAACGTACCCATATCTCATGGCTCGGCTGCCGACCGCGGCGAGATCAAACGAAGCTCGCAAGAACAATAGCTCTCCTTTTGGTGAAATGCGACAACAGACTATTTTTATATTTGCTTCGTCGCAGAAGTCGAGAGGTTTTATTTTTATAACAAATTAATTTAAAATAATCTTACACAAAAAAAACCGATTACCCTTCATCCATATTGTAGTTTGTAAATAATGGGACCAATCGCTAAGTTTGTATTCCTTTCAAATTTAAAAAAAATATAACCAAATTGAGAACCTCCTTTATTTAGGTCGGTTAAGAATAAGGGAGACGGTAGGTCTTTACAATAAAGTCTTGTAAAAGTTTATATTGGGTAAGTAATAGTTTAATGCAAATAAAATAAACTAAAAAAAGGAGCTCAAGAAAAGCACCTAAGAATAAATAATATTTAATATGATACTAATATTTTTTATGTAAATAATTAAGTAGTTAATAAATTAAGTAGTTTTATGTAAATAATTAAAAATGAAACTACCTTAGAGAAAGGATAAAATGTTACTACTATTATAATACTAACTTGTAATTTAGGGGTCTAATTCTAAAAGGCGTGGTATTACTTGCTCTCGTTATTTTTGTAACAAGAGAGATCGTGACCGCACGCACCAGAAAGAGACGTGCGCCTTTTTCGTCATCACATTAAAAGTTGCTTGTGCCCTTGTCAAATAAACAAACTAATTATCGACCATATCGCTGTAAACTTGAGCTTTTAATACAAAATAATTTAAACCAAACTTTGCGGAACACATCGTATAAAACCGCACTATACAGCGAATATTTACGACACAGAAGCTAAATAAAATGAAATGACGCTTAAAAGATAACAACTTGCATACTTTACACATCACAGGAAACCAAATCACAAATCACAGGAAAATCACGAAGGAATGAAGCTACATTTCAGTGCATTCGGAACATGAAAAAAGTCGATAAAACTGGCGATTGATGCTGTAAGAAAAACTTTATATTATGCATTTTGTCAAAATGAGGTTTTTTGATCTAGAGATGGGCGTAAGTTTGTCGATAGTGTTAAATTCTATATCTTTTTGGGGGCTGAGCTACCCACGTCCGTAGGAGTGTACTCTATTCTGATTCCCTACACGTGCTGCCCGGGGAGTGCTAACCGGGTAGCAAACTCTGGTGGGAGGCTTCGGCCGGGGCTAGTTACCACCCACCGGACCAAGCCATGCCGTGAAACGACCTAGTCGTGTTTCGGGATGTAGTCCGGTGTAACCGTTCCGAAGACGGGTCTGAGCAGTAGCGCACTTGTAGCGCCTCACTCAACTGCCGTCTTTGTACTTGTTCACTCTACAAAACTCCAGCTAGAGTGAATAAGTATCTTACAGGTTGTCGTGCTCCATCTTAGACCACAACGTCGCTTAACATCAGGCGAGATGGTGGTCAAACGCCGACCTATTCTACATAAAAAAAAAAAAAAACTCCTATAGTGCTACGGTTTTTTGCAGACAGGTGCGTTTCGTAGCAATGTCTAGAGGTGGCGCTCGCTCGTAGCAGGTGCTGCTACGAGCCGTAGTACGAGTATCTTAAACTTAGTAATTTTAGTCTTATTTTTTGTAAAAAATATGGTTACTAAACTTAAACTGTATGGTAAGCCACGGAAGCTGTCTCGCTCGCTTGCGACACTGTTATATTGAACATGAAATTACAGATTGTTTTTTGAAAAAAAAACCCTCTTTAGATGCATTGAAAACAGCATTCGAAAGTTTTCAGTATAATGTTCATGTTGATATTTATAATGAGAAACGTACGTGGTTACGTTTTTCTAAGTAAAAATTATAAATATCAACTTGAAAATTATTCTGTAAAACACCTTAACATCGCAATATAAATTTTTATTACTATGTTTATCTAAAACTGAAAGTCACTGCAAAACGATTAGGTAGGCACTTAAAAAACAGAAATAAATGTCGATACTTTCCACACACTGATGCTATTAAATTGATTCTTCTCCAGTCGGCACTTTTAACTCTCGACTAATTGGTTCTAAAACGGGACAGATATATCCCTCAGCGCCGTCGCTAGAAAAGGACGCCAACAACAGGGCGGGAAACATCTTTCTTCTACGGATAATTTAGTGTTCTCCTTTGAATTTCACTGCTGACAGTTACTAGTGTTTTCGGCGAATATAACACATTCATTAATTCGAGCGAGACTTCGACTTTTACGCCGGTTTGTGTGTATTTCTGGCTTCGTTCTGGAAGCGGGCGAAAGAGGAGAACAAAGAGTGCAATGGTTCGTTAAAACCCGAGGCGGCAGTAAATTCAGTAATTTGTGTCGTTTAACGTATTCTTTGGTTTTGGTGATTAATCGTTCGGTGTCGACTTTAAAGTTTGTGTTGACGCTTCGTTGTTTCTGAAGTTTGCACTTGGCGAAGTTTCTTTGGCGGTTAAATTAATTGATGCGTTTCCGAGAATATTTTTAAGTTTTTAAAAGTGTCCGGTTAAATGCTGTGTTTGTCTCATCTGTTTCCACACTTTCTATCGCGTTGATGTTTTATGAAAGTTTTTATCCGACTGCGGTGAAGCCAAAAAGGAGGTTTATGTTTGATCTGTATGTAAACAGCTGTGTATGTTTCTGCGTCCTTACGTTCCATCGTAGCTACTAAACGGCTGAACCGATTGTGATGAATGATATGTCATTAGATCCATCTTCACTGCGCAAGTGTACAGGCCATTTTGCTGTCGGTTTTTAAATAATGATACTAAACTTGTCGTCATTATATTTGCTTTCGGCTTCTTACTCAAATATCCTAATCCTTCCTGCAAGAGCAAGAAGATGTAAGAATAAAAATAAACTCACGTTTGTTAGTTATGCTTTCACGCCTTCAAATATCCAACCGATATTAATGTGTTGTCAGCGGTACAGACAAGGACACAGGGACATAGATACATATATACATACATAGCTTACATCCCCGTCAAACCGCGGGGCGCAGCTAGTGTATGTATGCCTTATAAATTCAGAGTAATAGACTTTTGACCTCAGCTCACCCTTTGCTTGGTAACGGTTAACTTTTTTCGTTCGTTTGTTTCTTCTTTGTTAGATGTTTGATTTCTGTTTTGTAAATAAATAAATAAACATACAGAATTTTTTAAATCTGTTTTTTAGTATCCGGAATTTTTAAATGACTTTTGTGTATAAATAACACGAGATGTTAATTACTAGTTTTTAACCTTGTACCTACATTTAAAAATCTAGTTAAGCTGTTCCATGCAATAAACTACATAAGTAAGTAGTTATAGTCATCATTATATTATTATATAGTAATGGCGGTGGAACCTGACCGTTTACGATCGTTTTACAATGGTCAGCGCAGCAAATCGCAGGCAGCGCTGCGCCTGCGCATAGTGATCCATTTTCAATATCTTGTTAAGCTGATGATTGGTTTTGAAATTCTCAGTTTACATGCTTTTTCGATTATTCTTGAATTGTAGGTTTCATGGAACATGTTTAAAAGCATTTAAATAAAATGCTACCTTAATAATTATAAAAATAAACTCCTAAACGTTTAAAAAGTAGTTCAGACCCTAAAAACATGTAAAATGTAGATGCCTTACAAAAATGTTGCAAAATCATCCCACACATACTAGTACACCATGCACACTAAAAACCAGCCAATGAGCGAGCGTCGTTATCTGCGCCGCCCAGAGGTAAACAATCTTCCGGATGAATTTATAATCACATTTGTTTGCTAACATTTCCAAACAACATGGATGTTTGATCTTCTCGAGCTGTGGCACAGTTTTATAAATGACCCTTGAACTGCATCACGTAATCTTGAAGTTTTCTCTTTTGCAATGAGTACCTATGGACGAGGTAAGAGGAGCGTTGGTTGTCCGGCGGCGGTTGGTCGACCATGTTGTCACTATAGCGGGTTGAACCTCGACCTGGTTGGTACATATTCAACAACTCACATGATAGCAAACGACGGTGTGTCCGAAGATCACGACAATACAAGAGAATCGCTCTAGCCTAAATCAGAAATATTTAATGACCATAATTGATATTAAATGTGACTGGCAAGTAATTTTTATAAAAATATCTTAATTATTAGGTAAAATTAAATAAAGTAACATACTCGTAATGAATCGCTAATTAAAGAAAGTTAATAAATCATTGTGACAAACTTGTTCTGTTTGAATTCGATACAAAAATAAATAAAGAATCTCATGTCGTAGTACTCGTAGTATCACAAGATAAAAAAATATCTCTCACCACCATGGCGTTGGTTTCCGTTTGTTGTAGTACCCGCCAGGTTCAATCCCGTAGCCAAAGCAATGAAGACGTTAAGAATTAATATGTCCCATGTCACTGTTTTTTCCTAGCGGTGACGCACCGTTAATGAAACCGTTACAACATAGGGCGTTTAAAATTTCAAAAACATTTTGATATTACAAGAGATTTTTAATGTGAACGACTTATCAAGTATTATATATTATATATATATATATATTATTGTACCTTCGTACAATATTTTTCCTTTTTACGACATAATCAAAATTTGTGATGATTTATTGACTATCACAAATGACACGGCACCAATTTGATAACGGAAGCAAATAATCTCTTATTATCTAGGATATGGGTTTGTGTTTTGTTAACGCCAATTCAGAGCCAGACTGAACCAACTGTATCTGGATTCAGAACTGGTTCATGTCAAGTACTGGTCATTTGTTATCGTATTACTTTTGGAATTTTGAAACCTTTGGAACTACCTATATGTTGTGGTACAGTTGGGGCTACACTGCGACACGACTCATAATAATCACACTCTAGGTATCAACTATAATAAATGCAAAAGTTTGGATGAGTGGATGTATATTTGTTACTTAATTAAATTAAAATTAAATTAAAATTCATTTATTTCAGATAACTATTAGATCCATACAATTATAATAAAAAGCTAATAATTATTTTAAAATATTACTTACTAAAAATGTCAGAGAATTTGATAAAGAATAATAACAATAATTTAAAATGTCAAAATAGTGAAATCAAAATCACGCCACAACGGCTGAACAAATCTGGGTGAAATTTGGCACAGAGGTAAATTATAGTCTGGAATAGCACATAATATATTGGGCGCGAAGCAGTGTGCTCCTCTCCTCTAATTTCTAGCCCAAAGGATCGGTGTTCCGGCGATGCTGGGAAGCGACACATGCAGGAAACCCCAGCCACCATTTTTCAATTTAGTCTTAGTATAATGTAATTATGTATTGTATGTTAGTCAGTAAAGTATTTATAATATAGGCCCGTGTTGCTATTTTGTAAGAACATGTGTCTCAAATTGATGATTATTATATAAATACTACTTTTGAATCGCAAGCAGCATCGCTGAGCGCAGCTAGTGAACGTATACAAGTGAATTACTACAGCTCTTTAATAATATTGTAAAGGGACAAGCGCAACACCGGCTTTTTATCAGCGTCCTTATCATTAATGTTCTCGATATCTACACTTCTAAACTAATAATATTAAGAGTTAAAGTAGTAAAATTTGTAGGTAGGATTCAATCTCCAGAACTACTGCACCAATATTCTCGATCATTTGGAAACGTTTCCGTTCAGATTTAAAAAAATAAAACTTAAATTCTTTGGATCTCGGTCTACATTTATAAATTTTGGAGTAGGAAATCGAGTATAAAGCCGATCGGAAGGATGAATCACGTTTAAAAACTTATGAATGCGAACTGAAAATCGAATCGAATTTGAATTTAAAAATTATAAATCCGAACGGAAATGTTTCCGAATGATCGAGAATATCGTTGCAGTAGTTCCGGAATTACTCCTACTCACAAACTTGACCTCTTTATAATATTAGTGTACAAGTGTAAATATAGAAAAAATAGTTGATAAGGACGCTGATAAAGAGCAAGTACTGCGCTTGCCTCTTCACAATTAAAGATAAATTAAGACGACATCAGCTGTGAAATGTTTCTGAATCAATGAGATTATGCACCAACCGCTGGTCCGCTGTCACAAAAACACAATTACCTAGTTAGTCTGAGTATACCAGGCTATGAAACGTAAGCAAAGCCGCAAGCAGACAGCCAGTTCATTAAAAGTCGTGTCGCACTGTCCGTGAGTGTATTGGCTCGTACTCGAGGCTACCGTCGCGTCGGGGCCATCGGTAGCTGTTTGCGTAGCGGACCGTTTGTCGGCGAGCTGTCGTCGTGTGTGGCCCTCGAGAGCCCTCGGGTAACCTATACCCTGCCTGTACAGGTCGCGGGGACAGCCGACTGAAGCCAAAGTTCTTTTCAATTTTACCTCACAAACTCAGCAATAGTTCGTTGACACAGCATTTTGAAAATCAAAAAAAAGAGTACTTTTTTTTTCTTCCTAAATTCTATCAAAGTTTATATGCTTTAATTGATTAATAATACATCGTCACGCCTTTCCCCCGAGGAGGCTGGCAGACGTGTAAATACAACACCCACACTTCGCCGGACGATATTCCGCCCCAAATGTGACAGGTGTGTGTAGTTTATCAAATAAGACAAAAAATAACTTTTGAAACTCCAACAACTTTATAAACCTAGACATAGCTGTAGACAAAAAGATAAAAAAAGAGAGACAGAAAGCTACTGTTACATATTTACTAGTGTCAGAGCGATTTGAAATATCAATAGCAAGTATTAATATCTCACATACCTACTCGTAATTAGAAACATTGGTTTTCACCTCACAAGCTGGGAAAGATTCTGTTTATCATTCGAAATCTGAAAAATCTGAAAGTGCATTTTATCCGCTAGCCCGGGATAAGAGTTTTTGAAATTCGAACTTTCTCTTCAATTATTTTATAAGCTGCCAGTGCACTGAAAATGCATGTTTACTTATTTCATGTCAGTGCGCCAACCTCATTGTTAGAATAATCGCACTGGCCAGCACGGCGACTGCATAAAAAACCTATATCTTTATCTTCTATTCCACTATTTTAAGCTGTTTTTCTTGCCTATGTAGCATTTTCCAATCTGTAGTGAGGTGAAAAGTTGTGTGTTTTGCTCGGCAGCAAAGTTATTCTGCGTCTCATACCTTTTAATACAAGTACTCGCGCCAAAAAACAACTTTGCAGCCTTGCATTTAAGAAATATCTGTTTCTTATACGCCATATTCGTAAGTGGTATATGTATGTGGGCGCCTAGTTAGTTTTTAGGCTTGCTTGCTTAGCATTGACACTTTGGCGGTCGTTAAATTTGTTTAGTAATATTCTGCAGTTTTGACCTTTTTTTTTATGTAGAATAGGTCGGCGTTTGACCACCAACTCGCCTGATGTTAAGCAACGTTGTGGTCTAAGATGGAGCACGACGACCTATAAGGTACTTATTCACTCTAGCCTTGAAGTTTTGTAGAGTGAACAAGTACAAAGACGGCAGTTGAGTGAGGCGCTACAAGTGCGTTACTGCTCAGACCCGTCTTCAGAACGGTTAAAAGACCTAATTTTATTTATCGATTAAGTTAATGATCGATTTGTATTTAATCCAGCAGAGATGACGCATAGATAATGAAGAAACAAATATTTTTTGCGGATGAATTGTAATTGATATTTTATTGGTAATCAGTAACCGAGGGAAACGGATTTCACACAAACAAGATCATCAATTGTCTAAACAAACATTCTGTTTTGACAACTCCAAAGTCTCCAACCATTCATAAATAACAACTGAAAGTCGCGTCAAACGAGCTTAAAGAAAAATGATGCGTCAACTATTACCCCATTTATTTGGTCGAGGCGTCTCCATTTGGCAGCAGCTGGCCTTATTAACCTATGTAATGATATTGTGGGCCCTATTAACCTGAGTGGTGGTGAAGGTATTTGCGGCCATTTCTCTTGCTACGCTAATTATCGACACGGCCCATCCCTGACGCGTGCCGACGCAAGAAATGTCATAGTGATGTCTAGGTTGCGTTAGAAAATGGATTGGATACCCATTAAATTTTGGGATGGCTTGTTTTCTTACGAAACTGCCAATTTCCGTCCCATTTATGAAAATACAAAGTAATTTTGTAATTCAGCATCATTAATTTATCTATTAATATTAACTTAATATTGACATCAGTTCTTATTGACTAATCATGACTTAATGTAGGTATATCAGAATCTGCATAATCCTGGCCATTCGCGTCAGTATCTGAGTTTGCAAATCAGATTATAGGTACTAAATCCAGGTCATTAACAGCTGTAGGTAATTAACTCTATACTAATCAGTCTAATTAAAACGATTAGTATTATTATTTATTTCAACACGCAATACATACAAAATATACAATTTCACCTTAACTTAGCGTGGTAAATTAATTTAATAAAATATGAGATCCAAAAAACAGTCAGCCTTGCGAAGTAGCCCTCATTACACCTAAAGCACTGTGGTTCTAATGCACTCATTCAAGAGATGCTTTCGATAACTTCAACGAACGGTTTCGGGACCTGATTCAAGACAATGGGACATCTTTCTCAAAATTCTCACCTCCACATCACTAGGTCTGGAAGCACGAGCCCGCTGCAGTTAGCTCGTCCCAGCAATTTGTAACGTGTGGCAGTTTTATGGGTTAGAGGTGATTTGATTAGTCCCGACTCTCGCCGTCCCGGCTTCGGCCGCGTATTCCGGGACGCTGGTATTTTGGGATATCCGCGCCAGCTGGACCTCGTAATGAGGTATTTATGGAGTGTTTTAATTAAGGCCCCATGTTGCAATTTGTGAAACAATTGGCGAATATTGAATTTCTATTCGCGGAGTAATTAATGAGAATCGTTTTACGACATATGAGAAAATGGCGCAAATAAGTTAGTGTAGCGTAGGTTAGGCCTAAGTATACACTTACTACTTAACATTAATGGTTAAATAACTGAGACGGATTGGACAGACAGGCACAGGGACGTTCATATAGTTAGAGAGGTTCTTTCCTTTGTTGTGATCATTTTAAAAAACTCAAATTAAATTTGTAGATGTTCAAAGAGCAACTTTGGGGCAGTATGAGAAAAGGGTTCCGCGAAGCTCTGAATTTTCCATGCAAACGTGCTTCTCGAATTTCTTGTAACTATTAGTCAGATTGTAAAGAAACTTGGCTCGTACAGTGACATGAACTATTTCTCCTTCCCTATGTTCTTGGTTTTTTTAAAGAGCGTCCTCAAGATAAAATGAGCTATGAAAAATAAATACATTTTAATGGTCACTTTTGACTGATTTATTTAATAAATAGACAAAACAAATCAAAAATTTATTTGCATAGGGAAGTTGTATATATCATTAGCTATTAAATTAATCCATAATACAAGGTAAATTTTTAGACATTTAAGAATTATTAGAGAAGTGCAAAAGTCATAAAAATAATGAAATTGCAAATTTGTCTTTTTGTAGATAACTTCAGAGACTCGTCAGTATCTTTACTCGCTCTTCGTCTTTTTCTAGATGAAATGGCAGTAGAAAACCTTAAGCCAATGCGAAGTAAGTCTAAAGTATTCGCCGGACCTGTAATTAAGAAGCTCGCTGAGCTTTTAGTGACCGATGATGTTGATGATGATGAAGAGAAAAAAAAACTCAAATTGAATTTAGTTAAGTACTTGGGTTAGTAGTCTTCACAAAAAAAACCTTTCGAAAAACAGTCCCACATTTTTTTTTAAACAATTTGTTGACGATAAATCCCGTTGCGCGCGCGCATCTGTCCCCGGTAGCGGCGACACTCCCCCCTGCAGGGGAGGGGGTATTTGCCGCCATTACGCTGTTTGCTCTGCGCGGCGGCTAATGCGTGAGCAAACACGACTCGGAAGGGTTAGGAGACGGAGTTCTTGGACGATGGCTCGGAATGAAGTTATTGAAGTATGAGCATCTCTCTGAGTATAGGCGAAATGGAATTACTTAGATGAAGCTCGAAAATAACAAATGTTTTCGTGTTTTATTACTAAAAAAAACATCTAGCTCCAGAAGATCTACCTATTAAGGAACCTATTGAGAACACTGTTAATGACACCTACCACATATTATCCTAGTTAGGCAATAAGCACAGAACGTATACCTATATGACAATAATAATAATCTAAATAATACCTACTATATTTCTCAGATAGGATTAGGATACCATTGCATTTCTCGACAAGATTTGCTGTCTTAAGTTCATAACAGGTAATAGTGGAGTAAAAGATTGAAGGACAGGACGCTGAAGACCGAGCCAAACATTTTTAAACCAAATAAAAGAAAAAGGATGTCAAATCTTGTAAGAAAGGTACAAAAGCTAGCAGAGGACCACCAATTTTAGAGTTTCCTGCACCAACAAGAGCAACGGAGCAATGCTCTTAAATGTATAACTGTCACAATGTTCGCGCGACCACCCTTAACGATTCATTTAATTTTCTAAAAGGTCGAGAAGTTCTACACTATAGGTGTAATTAAGTGTTCTTTAATCGCTAATTTGTAACAATTTTGTAATTTGTATGTGGCAATAAATAATGTTTGATTTGCTTTCACATAAGCCTCTACGCGCACTTTTCATAATCAGCATTCTACCGTAGCTCTGTGTGCAAACACACTGCACTTGCATTGATCTACAGAGCCAACTTATCTGTAGTCCGGAGCTGCTCAAATTATGGATTTTTCCACGGATGGCTTTGGTGTGTTTGTTCGCAGCGGCGGCGGCGGCACGGTAGCGAAGCACGCTCTTTTGAAAACAAACTGGAAGTGCCGCCGTGTCGGCGCTGCTTGGTACAAAATATGATGACATTAAGACAAAATTTTAGTGGGCAAGTATGAGCACCCACGCAGTGATGAAGTATGGATGTGTTAACGAATTCCCTGCGCTGTCTATATCAGCTTTGTCTACTCATAATTTTTTTTACATCATAAAAAAAGTTTATTAACCACAATTTCCTTATCAACAAAACCAAATAAAACTAAAAATAAAATAACCTAATCTAATAAATCTATAACTATAGGTACTTATAGGTATACAATTATATGCAAAAAGAGCATAACTGATTATTTCTGAAACAGTCATATTTAGATTCGCTGTTTGTTCGTTGTATGTACCTACTTACTAGTACGTACTGTAGTACTTATTACAATAATAATTTCTAGTAAAATAATTGACATGGTTGTATTAATGGTTATTCTGAATCTAATAATTAGTGTTTTAATTTGCACGTCTGACGGCTGTTAATGGATGGACGTAATATTTAAGACCATGTATCAATAACATGCAAATAAAGATTTTGACTTTAACTTTATGTTTGTTAGTATATTTCTTATTTCAAATCTTGCAACAGTTTTCTTAACAACTACAAAATCGATTCGTATAAAATGTTGCTCCCACATTTCGAACCAATTTGTTCCGTGACAATACTGCGTTAAAGTATAAATTGTTCGACTTAAAAATAATTTTAAAGTGATTTAGCGCCACATCAGTGATGATAAAGAAATCGACCTTAAGAGGAAGACAGAGATCTGGACACAGATCCAGACAGAATTCGGACATACGAAAGCATTGTCGAAACTGAAGCGTAGACGCTTCACTCTCAACGCTCGCTCGGTCGATTGTGGTCCAGGTATAACTTTTCGCAACAATGAGACATGCAAAGATCAGCGCCACACACAGCTCTAAAGACTCTAAGCCTCCTCAAACTCTCTGCTGACCATATTACACTAATTCCAACTTAAATAATGAATGTTGATAGAGACATTAGAGCAAAATCAGTGGCTCTTTGTCCAAACAGCACTGTTGACTGTGCAAACGGCCCTAATTGACAGGAAACTGTAACATCATTGGATGTTTGCTCTAACTCAGCCCGGGGGCGTCGCGTTACAGAGCACCGAGGAACCTTCGCGTTGAACTTACAAATGGGAGAGTCAATATTGTCGGGTTTTTGCGGGTAAATTCGGGCGCCATTTGTTGATGGATTAACTTGGATCGGAGTCGGATTAAAAAATAAAACGAATTAGGCAAATAACATTTGAGCAGTTTTAAACGCACAGCTGATACCTGTGTTATGTTTCATACTAGCTGCGATGCTACATGTCGCGAAAAAATAGCATTTTTGTGTTAATCCAAGGTTTAATCAACCTCCATTCATCAAAATTCGTCAAAAAAAAAAGTGTAGGATTTCAGCACTTGCTACCATACTTTTTGTTTGGAAATGCACCCACACAGCAGTAATTTTCATAATTTTACTTAGGTATATTGATCTTAGACGATCCTAAGTCTTAAGTCTATTATAGTACGATTTAACCGCTGGAATGCCTATGGCATGGCTTGACCGTTGTTTTTATACGCCAGCCTTACAGTACAACCAATAACAACAGCCTTTAGGAGATTGAAGGTTATCTCCAGTGAGCCTTAGTTTGTCGTTTTCAATCAGTATTCTGTATTGAGAGTAGATCGGGCCGTATTGATCGTCCGGTAGCGAGTGTTTGCGCGCGCGCCGGCGTCGTCGCCGCGAGCAAACAGAGCGGACAAACACGCCGCTTGTGTCGTCCCCAACAAACCTGACATTGCTTTCAGAGAAGATCAATAACTGCAGTAGGTAGCTGTCTTATTTTTACAAGCTCAGCTTTGAGGTTTTATTTCATATTCGTATTCATTTCATATTCATTTTTTATTCATATTCATATTTATTTCATTTCGTATCAAAGATACACTCATGAACGTCAAAGTTTGTTTTAAATAGACTCGACCGCCTTGTTCGGATAAAGAGCCACTACTCAGAAGAACAGGCAAGAAACTGATATTTTTCTTATCTGGAGTAAAGTTGCCTGTTCCCCCGATAAATACATACTAATTGTTTATCCAATATGAGTTTAAAGAATGTGTAAATTGTTTAAATTACTGGTGCTGTGTGCTGGAGACCTCGCGATCGGCGTCTGTCCTTTCTAAATGTCGCATTCCTCAACCGATCCTCGTGAAATTTTGTGAGTAGGTTCGATTAGTATACCTTTTTTTTAATCATAGGTAGCAAACAAGCTAACGGCTCGCCTGATGGTAAGCGATCACCGTTGCCTATGGATACCTGTAATACCAGGGGCATCACAGATATACGTTGCCGACCTTTAAGGACTCTATTGACAGCCCTTCAAATGGCGGAAGATATGTTTTTTTTTAAATGCGACCTGTAGACGAAGAAAGAGACGGACGGAATTCGGACAGGAATCTGGATTCAAAAATGCTATCGTATGTCTGGACATACGATAGCATTTACCGAAGCTGAAGCATATACGGTTCGCTCGTATTGCTGGCTCGGTCGATAAACTAAACAACACGTTTTCCACCTCCTGGCTCCATCATCAGACCAGCTCAGCAGGCACAGGCACATTTTTTTTTTAATACTTAATAGGCTTGCGTTCGGCCGCCAACATGCCTGATGATAAGCAGTGATGCGGCCTACGATGGAGCACGCTTGCCTAGAAGAAACCGATTCACTCGAGACTTGAACACACCCAGATTATAATTGTCAGGGAACACACACTCTGGCAGAGTATTCCACACTCTAGCGGTCCGTATGAGAAATGAGGAACCAAAGCGTTTCGTGCGTGTTGTAGGTATGTCGACCATAAAACGATGCCGCTTTTTTGTACTCTTGGTTCCTTTATAGAAGAACGGGAGAATAAGGTCATGCAAACCAAATGCACACTCCCCGAAATGTATCCGATAAAACACCGATAGACTAGCAACCTTGCGCCGATGATCCAAACTTTGAAGTTTGGTCTGGAATAGGGCTTCATGTCGATAGAAGTAGGTTGACTTGACTTAATTGACTTAACTCTAAGGCCAAAGTTCACCAAAGCTCAAACAAACGATTTTATTTTTAAACGACGGTTTTGGACAGTCCTTCAATAAGATAAACGACAACAATGAGCAGTCTAGTATTATCGCCAAATTAAAGTTTGACGAACAAGGGCCTAACATTTTATTACATCGTTTGTTAATTATGTAGTTAGCAAGCAAAGCTTTGTTAAAAACCGGCCAAGTACGAGACGGGCTCCCGCACGAAGGGTTCCGCACTATTAGAATTTAATTATTATTATTAAGGACATTTGAACTTTTGAATTTGAATTTTTCTTTGGATTATTTTATTCTTATGTAACTGATATTTTTGGACTTGGATTCTGAATTAAATAAATTGAATTTAATTATCAATAACGACAAAGAAACACGTGTGTTGTATGGGAACCTGTTAAATATTTATTTTATTCTGTTTTATAGTATTTGTTGTTGTTATCGCGGCAACAGAAATAGGTACATCATTTGTCAAAATCTATCTAACTATCACGGTCCATGAGATGCAGCCTGGGGATAAACGGACAGACATACAGACGGACAGCGGAGTCTTAGTAATAGGGTCCCATTTTACGCTTTGGGTACGGAACCCTAAAAAGACAGTTTATGAATACCTATATCAATTCAATTCAATTCGCCAGTAGGAGCGAGACGGAAACACCCTTTTATTTACCAATTTTACCAAATCTAGTTACAATGTTATCGCATGCGTAAAAAAATATGTATAAATATGCCTTGGGTTATATGTATAGATATGTGACATGTGTAGATATTGTAATATATTTTATTGTTGATTATTGTATTTATGTATGTCACCGACCAATTATAGCCGACTTCCAAAAAGGAGGTTCACAATTTTTGTATGTTTCTGTTTGTATGTAACACGAATACTTCGCCAGATATGAATCGATTTTAATGGTTCGTTTTTTGTTTGGTGGATCATACTTTAGAGGTCCCATATTAATTTTATCAAGCCATTTTTAAAAATTAACCAAAGTCAAAATTGTTTACAATAATGACTAATTACAGGATGTTTTTATAAGCTCAGCTTTTATATTGTTGTTTTTGTATTTAAAGTATGCCATCGACCGTTTTTCATATTTCGTTGCCCTGGTCATCCAAAGGTTGCCTAGAAAAAAACGCTTGAGGCGATAAGGCTGACCTTCCTGCCGAATAATTTATATTTTTTTCTTTAAGTTTGTTTTTATTTCGTATTTTTGGTGGGCAATAAAGTACTTAGTATTGCACTGTATTGTGTTCTGTTTTGACAGACAAGCTTCTGTGTAAATGTATGTGTTAACAAATTCTGAAATCAGACAATATTTTGGAATGAACTACAATGTCATTTTTTATCAATGTTATTACCATAATAAGTCGTTATGCTTTATCTCTTGTTATGACAATAGCTATAGGTAAGCATGCGTATCTAATGTACTTATTACTGATTACAAAATAACACTACAAAATGATATCAGAACTAACTAAAATCGAAGGAAAATCATCAAGCAGTTGGCAGCTTTAATTTCCTATAGATGGCCATATTTTTCATGCAATACTAGCCCGGCAATAATGGCAATTAAGCCGACTGTCGCCCGGCCATCATCCACCGTGCTAGATGTATGAGTCGATGGCCGGGCCACACTCCAAATATTGTCGCTATATTACCGGGCCAGTATTGCAGTAACAATATGACCCGACTAGGACTCCCTTAGAGGCTGTATAGCTGGACGATTGGGCCAAGGGTCGGATCCTATATAAGGCCCTATAGAAGAAGGTACTTCTACGACAAAGGACGGCACGACATAACGTTGTTTACGAAGTTTATGACGTGAATAACCGAAATTATATTTCAATTACATTGAGAACATGATAAGAAATAATAAACCTACATAAACTACGTTTTACAAATAATAAACAGAGCTCGAGTCAGTTACCTCGTTGAATGGCAATGCGAATTCTCTGACCGAGGTACGAGTAAGCACCAGCTCTTTGGTTATTTGTTGTTCTCTCTATCAGCACTCATTGAGGCTCATTCAAGAGCAACATGCAATTGGACCCCAAGGGCCCAAAGTTTCTTCCCCAAAAGGCAGAAACAGCAGTAGCTATCTATTTAAATAAAAAAATCACGAAAAATCATAGCGCGGAATTTCCGTTACTTAATTGCATGAGTAGATAAGTACTCGTAGTAATGACTAATGAGTGTTGTCGTACTCATGCAACTATTATTAGTTAGTTACATTTTCCAATGTTTTCCTAAATTAAACATGTTATTTTCTACATTTAGGTACATTTACAAACTTAATGGCACATATCTGATAAGCCTTTTTTTCCTTAATTAATATAAAAGCGGGTACAAATTAATATCACGATTGTGGAGCGATAGATGCAGATTAAGGGGCCGCATTCTAAAACGAGGCTCAGTCACAAATCTCGAAACTAGTTTGACTCGACTTAGAACTAGTTTTAAATCGAGATTCATGACTGAATGCGGAATACCCTTATAATAATACCCTTATAATGCCCTTAGAATACCTACAGCACACTGCAATATCGAACAACGATTCTTGTCGGATCGGTTCTTAATTACGTTTGATGAAAATCGATGGAGGTTTTGTCGACACCCGCTTAGATGTCGCTGAAATTACGCCGTAGAGGTAAAAGCTGAGAGTTTTGAAATCCTAATTCTTCAGCATTTGCGTGAATGCTCTGTCCACCAGGCGAGAGTGTGCGACAGTTTATGATGGCGTTCTCTAGTGTTACCAAGACCCAGAGCCAGATTAATAGCAGGAGACAGCAAATGAGTACAGACATGTAGCCTCAAAATTCCCCAAAAGAGTAAAAAAGCATTGAACATACTTAGCAACACCACAATACTTTCAAGGGACATGGGGAGTTTTGGCTCACTCCTTTCACATCCGCTACGGCACTTGCTCAATCGGGCACTGCCAATACCCACTACCCTAGCGGATATTAGCTCCGACGACGTGTGTTTTAGACCCAGGGGGTTTCAAATGGTCGCGGTCAAGCGTTTTACTACAAAAGGTGATCTCCGGAGTCAACAACGCCGTATTTGTTGTCGATTTTCTGTTAAAATCCAGTAAAATTCACGTGTTATCGTGATTGTTATGATCGTTAGTGGCTCGTGCGCTCTGTGACGCGGGTCGGATAACCCCGCGACACGCGACCCCTGCCCGGCCGCGGCTCCTATCGACGCTCCGGGGCGGAGGCCGCTGTGGCCTGAGCGGACTACGGTAACTCGTTTTTTTGCTAATGGCGTCAAAACTAGGCATGGGAGCACGTTAGTATTCAGATTTTTGTAATGAGTCTCTTCAAGCTGTCAAACCACATTTTAGTTACGTATCCAACCATCCATTAAAATGGTGGAGTAAGACCCTTCGTGCACAGCTACACAAGTCTTCGATACCCAACCATTTTAGTCTTTATGTGACTATATCACAGTACAAAGTCATAGAGGTTTGTACACAGGCACGCGTCTGCCTGTGTATCGTAACCAGCCCGAAACAACTAGGGACTACACATGTTAAGCCAATCGGGTAGTCCATTCGGGCTAGAAACCCGACCGGTATAAGCCGGGCAGCCTATTTTATCTCAAAAATACATCTACATAGGTATATAATTTTATTATGTTCCATTTTGCCGTCCAGGTTTGAAAATTAAAGCCGAGCCGTCGCATAAGAGCGGCATGTGCGGCTAAGCTAAAGCCGACCATTCATCTACACGTATTCTGTTTTGCTACTCGCCTGTGCCGATTGATGCCCGACTGAGCGTGTAGTGCCCCTAAGAGATAACACCGTGGTCTTGGTGAGAGGTTTCCAATTTGAGGGTTGAGAGTACGTACCTGACAACTACCAGTTGTTACAAACCTGCATTTGGGTTTTGAATCCACGGGTCTGCATCGTGAGATCTGATTGCGCCAATCACTGAACTCATACATTTCACCATCTGCCTACCCTTATACCACTTAAGTGGGGTCAGTACAGTATACCCACTTTCTCCATTCATCACTCGTCTTCTCAGAATTATCTCCCTTCTCATTCATATCTTCTTTTACGCAATGCATTCATACTTCCTTCGGTCGCCCTCTACCACTATAGCCGTTCACACTTAAGTTCATCGTCCGTTTTGTAATGTGGTCCTCCTCTCTGCGCACAACATGACAGAAGATGACTTTTCAACTTTTTCGTTACTGGCGCTATTTTCATAATTTTTCTCTATTTTCTATTTTCTCTAATATACTCTATTTAATTTTATAGTTTAAAATTAATTAGAATTTTATTGAATTAGAATATGTAAGTATGTAATGATTATTTTAAGTTAAGTTTTTGTCGTATTATCGCCTGACAAACAGGACTACCTAATTCAGGCAAAATTCTTTAATTGTTCCTAAAAAATGTTTGTATCTGATAATTTTTATCTTCACCATGTAGTTTTTGAATTAAAAATTTATTGTTATTATTATTATTACTCATTTCTTCATTCAATTATTTTATTCATTCATTTTATCCATTCTTGCCACGCTTCACTGATCTCAACATTCGCATCTCCGCTATACATGCAGTCTTCTTTCATCCGGTCCCTTGGTGGCCCAACACTCCGATCCATACATGACGACAGGTCCTAAGATCATCATTTCAAAAGTAATTATCACTGTTAGTAGTTAGGTGTGTAAAAGTACATGTTTTATTTTTGCCCAAACATTAAGCTAAAATACCTAAATAGGTAATGCATATATATTATCTCCGAAACCTAGCGTTGGTACTTGGTACCAGGGTACAACCGTCAGCCTTTTTTTTGTTGACGTGACGGGGTGGAAATCTTCAAAAAGATGCCCGGATGTATTGGGGTGCATACGGGTTATGTGGGAATTGACCCACTAAAATCCTCTCGGTGGCCATCCTCTGTGCATAGCAAGAGGGCACCGGGATCTCCGTAGCACCGCACCGGTGCCCCCTAGCACGTCGCCTGTGACAGCACCACAGCCGTCAGCCTACATTAGGTACAATAATCTACATTGCTTTAACAATTAGTTTTCATTTGCTGATCTCTTGTAATTTTGACCCACGACGGAACAGAGACGGTAAATGCGTTTACTTGGGGTGAGAGGATGTTTGTTTGTGCAAATCTACGAGTATGTTTCCATTTTTCACAAAAACTACTAGTCCGTTTTTGGGACGCAGATTTTATCCTTTTCAAAATACTTTTTAACCGTTGTTGGTTTTTTCAAAACATTTGTTTTTGTCATTTGTATCTGCATATATTAACGATAATTATTGTCATATTTACTTCAAGCCTTGTTTCAGCAGGTGGAAACGAGGCTTAAGGGTGAATGGTCTAAAAATGCATAGGGGACAAACAAAACACATAACATATCGTCACGCCTTTCCCCCGAGGGGGCTGGTAGAGGTAATACAACACCCACATTTTGACGGACGATAATCAGTCCCAAATGAGACAGGGGGTGAGCCTGTCGCCACACATCGGGCTTTAATCATGTTAGTAGCAGATGACACAAATAAACAAATTTGTGCGTGCCGTCGGCTGAGTTTGAACCCGCTCCCTCTGACTTGAAAAGCAGGCTTTTTCCAACTAGGCTATCAACAACGCTTATAAAACAAAACAAACAAAAAACGTAGTTTTTTTACGATTTTAAAGACAAAAAATCTAGCGATAAAAATATAAACAGAGTAGGTAACATCACTAGCCGTTAACAGTAGGCGTAGTGACGCGCGTACGGTATCGGCATCGATAACCCGCCGCCCTCTGATCTGTCGATAACTCGCGCTGCAGCTATGCGCTACGTACCTCACTACTTCAACATTAGTTAATGATGATTTGACAAAAATTGAGAAAAGAAAAATCGGCACAACGAAATTAGAAAAACTTTCAAATTGTAACTAATATTACAGATATTTTCTGGCAGAACTTAAATCAAATGTCAATATCTATTCTTAAATTTATTTTATATTATTTACCTTCTTTACACTAGCTTATCTGCCCTTGGCTTTGCTTGCGTTTCGCTGCACGTGAATTTGAAGCATTGTTAATGACTGTTTTTTTTTTTTTAATTGTACTTAGGTACTAGTAGTTCCACAGACTACGTTCCCCTTCTGAACTCTACCTACTTATTACACTTATTAGAATTAGTGGCTCTCTGAAATGTAGAGAATCAGCAAAGAAATTTGACCTGTAGAGGAATACAGAGATCCGAACAGAAATCCAGACAAAATCCAGACACACGTAAGCATTTTTGTCGAAGCTAAAGCCACACGCTCACGGTCGACACTAAGAAGGTATGGTCTATCGCAAGCACGATACAATCGTAAAATACATTTTAAATATTACAGACGGACAGCGGAGTTTCAGTAAAAAGGTCCCGTTTTACACTTTGGGTACGGAACCCGAAAAACGACAAATGCTTATCTAAATATAAAAATACGTTGTTCTTTAAGTAATTTAACTAAACTCTTTTTACGCCTTTCTAACCGCATTTTGATCGTTTGAAGGTTGGTTTATTTAAATATCTGAGGTCACGATCCTTTTGTAAAAACATTTTTTTTTTGCTTTAATAGGTATTTAGGTCTTGAAATGTTTTAACCTGTTTTTATATTTATGGATATATTTAGTGACCGAGAGAAGAGAAGTCCCAGATAGGTACCTATGCAAGGTCTCAGTTCGAAGCGAACAACGAACTGCATGTAGGATAAATATTTAGTTTTTTGCCAACCTTTTCATTATTTCATTTTCCGCTCTACAAACAAACAATTTCCGCTCTAACAAACAATAGTTAGAGCGGAAATACACTAGAGATTTGGATATACAACAGTTTTGAAGAGGAACTTCCGCAAAGTAACGCCTGATTCAATCAACTATTAACGTACGGGCTAAATCAATAGATATAAGAATCATTGAATGACCACATAAGTGAATCAAGACTGACGCGCGCGCGCACTGACCCGGGCCGACCTGGAGATGCACCGAGCGACTAGAGATTAGGAATCATCGAACGATCACACGATTCGTTGATAAAGTGGTTGTAAGAGATAATAATGTATGTAGTTATACGTAATTAACATATCTATCTTTAATGTATCTACATAATGGCAGCCCCGACACACGGAAACCTATTGGGGAGCTAAGAGTGTGAATAGTTAAGTAAATGTTCTAATATGTAATTGTTTTTTAACACATTTTTGGATTAAGTTAACATTTGTTTTTCTAATCAAATCGGGAATCGAGGATACATTTTTTAACGTCCAATTTATAAAAATGACTACCACCTTAGATGCGAACACAGACATTTAAACTGACGTTTAAAATCAACAAAATCGGTAATTTCCGTTAAAAAAATGTCGAATTGGTCGATTTGAAACGTCAGTTTAAATGTCCGCCGTGGTCGCACGTCTTGTTCGGAAAAAGAGCCACTGACAGACAAGAAACTGAAGAGTACGAGTATATGATGTCATGTTAATAACCAATTTACTTTACTTGCAAAATAAATAATAGTAAATATCGGTTAAAACGTTAAATTAAAATAAATCTTTGCCGATCGCAGCGCAGCTTTGAAACTTTCAGTTGCCGACGGGCACGGCTGGTTAAAATGCAATGATGTCCTCGTTTATATACCTAGGTATGACAATTATTGAATTTCTGGTAAATTTAATGTTCATTGTATTTATTCAGTTCATTCATAAATGGTAATTTAATTTTAATAATGTGGACTGGAATTTAGAAAACTTTAATTATGTGTCAATATCATAGAACAACTAAAATCGCATATTATAAATTGTGTTTGGGCACCCTGTCAGAAAATCTTGCCACAGAAGATGATAAAATATAAATGTAAAATAATAAAAAACCCATACCTACGCTGATTTTCATCAACACCGATTTTCATGAAACAGTAAGAACATTCTTGACTAATTTACCTTTAAAATAGAAGGAACAAAATCAAAATCGGTTCATCCGTTCACACACACACACACACGTCAAACTTATAACATCCTGTCGCTTTTGCGTCGGGTGTTAAAAATACAGAGCTTGATTAAAATGTATGCACCTATAGCCACTACCTACCTGCCTAGTAAAAATAAAATTACACATAAAATATGTTTCAGCCACTTGTTTATATTTAAAATTACAATGACACTAGTTAATAGTTTATTTAAACCATAAAGACAGATGTTATTTTTAATAAAATGTTGCCCTAAAACCTAGCAACCTGATGTTTTCAAAAATTAAACTAAATTAAGGTGGATAGAATTTACTTAGTGGTTTAATGTATAAATAAAAAAATAACTAAAGTCTGTATAAAAAACACGTTGAAGAGCTATCGAAAAAAGCTTAGGTATAGGGTTAAGCAGGGTAACAACGTCACCGGAACGAGCATGGGCCTTATTCCACAACGTCGTTAGATGACAAAAATAAAATATTGTATTTTATTATAAATGTAATACATATTTATATTATACTAGCTGTCACCCCGCGACTTCGTTCGCGTTTATTATTTATATATATATATATACTTATATGTGAGCTATCCTATCTGTTAAGTTAGATCGACCTGCACATGCACGGTGTGCAAATTTGATTGAAATCGGTTAAGTATAGTTTAGGAGTCTATAGCGGACAAACAGCGTGACACGTAATTTATATATATTAAGATAATATAAATAAATAATAATAAATTACTTAAATAACAATATAAGCCTAAAATAAACCAAACAAAAATAACAAATTACAAATAATAAACAGAGCTCAAGTCAGTATCCGCGGGTAAAGTACCCAAAAGGCTGGCAACGTTACCTCGCTGAATAGCAATGCTAATTCGCTGACCGAGGTAAGCACCAGCCCTTTGGTCGTTTGTTCTCTCTATTATATTTTCTTATATTATATTGGACATAACTTTTGTCGCATAGTTTCTTTCAGGATACAAAATAATGTTGATTAAAGGTTACGGTAACCAAACTGTTCAGTTTTCCGACGGCTCTAGCGATACTAATGCGACTTGTAGCTTGATAATCTCAAGATTGTTTCATAAGTAAAAATTTTATTTGGTAAAACTATGTTGAAGGTTACTTTTGTGAGCAGCTTTGTCCTTGACCCTGGTTCTCCAGTGTCCTGAACAGCTGGATCGAAATATCTGTCATTTTAAAAAGATGAAAAGGTGCTGACCTGCCTCCATGGCGTACCCCGCTGCAGCGGCGGCGGCGTGCAGCGCGCCGTACTCTTTCCCGTCCATTCCGCCCAGCATCTCGCACTCTCACTACACCATGTACACCACCAGCCTCGCCGTGCTCTCGTCACGGAGGCGCCGCGACGTGTGACAACCGCCGGCGGCGCCGCACCGGCGCACGCGCACCCCGTCCCGCCCCGCCGCCGCCATTGGCGCGCGATCACCAATCACCGCGCTCCATTTCAAACGCTTTCCTTTTTCCATGTCGCGTTCTATTTGAAGCGTGTTGATGCATCTTCAGTTTTCAGAGCTGCGTTTTCAACTTTATTTGTAGAGTAGGTAGAGTCGAGAGTCGATTGTGAGGTGGAGTAGAAATATGTCTGTTTTCCCATTCGGTCGGATGCGCTCGGGCAGGAGCGCGACGAGAGCCGAGGAAAATGTGTCCCGCTCGAGTAGGTCGGGTGACTACATAATGTGGGCACGGGCACCGGCGCGCGGCGGTGGTGCAGGCGGACATACGGACATCCCTACTATGTGTGCGTAGCGAATGCCGCTGTACGCGCGGATTGTAATTGATATTTTTATGTTCGTTAAATTATGTTTCTAACGCGCGTACGGTTTCGCTGTAATTTACTGGGGTAATGGATAAATTAATGCACGTGTACGTGTCGATGATGTAATGACACATTTTTAATAGTTTTCGTTTGGGGTCAGCTGATAACAACAATGGTGCTGTAGGCAAATACTTACTTACGTAAATACATGAAGTATACCTACTTACCTAGAATTTAAAACTGTACTTAGGTTAGTAGGTATATTGCTAATAGCTGCGAGAGCTGCTGTTCAACAGCGATTTCCTGTAGCTTTTTTTACTTTTATCCTTTCCTCGGACACAAATATTACCAAGTTGCCTACCTATTGTTTTCGTGGAATATACCACTTAGTGACCTGCCACTTGTATAAAATAAACATTGATCTGATCTAATTCATGATCTGGTTCTTAAGTGTATCTTTGATACCCAAATTAAAATAAAAACATTTTGACTTCGACTTTGATTATTAGATTTGTATCTCCCTAATCATTCCACACATGCCATATATTTTCTTCCAGCGCCCCGCCACACGTGATAATGCAGTAGCGAAATTCGGCAATTAAAGCCACCATGCATAATCTCACAAAAACGCCTCAGTCGCGCCGCACCGCTGTATTTCTGTTAATTACCGCAAATATGTCGCGCATTTCGGTGAAAAAATCACAAAATAAGGCCGCCTTTGTCGCTTGCGGCAGCGACGACGGCGGATGGGAACAAATTACCGCGCGGCAAATGATGCGCGACAAGACGCAGACTCAAACGCACCGATGGACTCTGTTGACCTTTGTTTGGGTGGATGGAGGATCCCGTTATAGAACTTGTGCGGGGAAAACTTTAGATTTAAGCACCTATTTACTTACCGTTTCTTCACTTTAGCTATTACAATGATCTTATGTATATAGAGTAAGTAAGTACGTAACCTACCTGAGTGTTTGGTATTACATAAAAATACCTACCTATAAGTACCTTCTTTTACCAAAGTTTTACCTTTTACCAACCTTTTACTTGGCAGAAATTTTACCGTTACTAATTCCCTTTAAATTAATAAACTGTTTTATTCTATACCTATTACCTATGTAGAGGTATAGTATTTAATAAGATTAATTTAATTATTGAATAAAATAAATCTAAGAGTTAAGTAAGATCCATAGGTACATTCAAGCCATGCGTAGTAAGATCACATATTGATAACTAGCTGCACCCCGCGGTTTCACCCGCGGTTAAAATTTATCCTATGTGCTATTCTAGATTATAATCTATCTCTGTGCCAAATTTCATCCAGATCTGTTCAGCCGTTCTGGCGTGAAAGAGTAACAAACATACATCCATCTATCCATCCATCCATCCATCCATCCATCCATCCATCCATTCTTACAAACTTTCGAGTTTATAATATTAGTAGGATAGGATATTAGGATTCGTTTTTCAGTTTAAATCGTGAGAATCGATTTGTTTCCTGGCTAGCAGTTCAACTTTTTAACCAATTATTTCGTGAGAAAATCATTCATCGGAGAATTCCGCTAAAATTGAAGCGGAAATAAAATATCAATAACAAGCTCGTTTGTTCGGAATTATTTCGTGATTTCTACAACAGTTTTGGTGCGCATGCGCAGGCCGCTGGCCGCGCCGTGACGTTAATAAATAAGCTATAAGCTATTGTTCGCGGCCACTCCGCGTGGTTTATACCCAATTGTCCCGGAGCCCGAGATTGGCAAGCGACCCCGGCCCGCACAGCATTGTTCAACCTTTATCTTTCTCTATTGAATTTCAATTTATAGCTGTCGTTAAATCGATATTTTTCGCATTTTTCTTTGTGTTTCATTAGATTTTATCGATGAAATGTTATCAAAGGAAATGGTGTTGCATAAGAAATCAGACGTCATGAAAAAACAAATCATGAAGTAACTAGTCAAAGGAATTGAAACAGTCTTGTAATTAAAGATAAGTAAGAGCATAGCTCAAATAGCAATTAATCGACATGACTGTGAGTATTACAACGAAGTTGATAGGTACCTAGTACATACTAACTTATTTTATAAAAGAAGGAAGAACATTTTCTGGTTCTCGTCAAATATTTTAAATAAATCCAGATATATACTTACTTAATTGTAGAATTGTAGACGTATACAAGTCAGTAATTTAGTTCTAGTGCCAAAGTTTACGATCTATCTTAGGAAAAGCTCCAATGGCCAGATTTACACCGCAGTACATGAGCAGGCTACATTCGTCTGCAGTAAATATCGCAGGAGATTGTTCAATTCCCTCTACATTCTACAACATGAAGCCAGTCACGCCCCGTCGACCACAACGCCGCGTCACTTTGCACTGCAAATTAAACTTTCAATCTTTAAACGTGACTCTTCAAAACATTAACTTTACATTTATCTAGCTTGTTTCGTCTAGGCTTATCTTGTAACCAATCACGATAAAAACGAAACTCAAATGAATCCAATTGAGACTACCCAACTTTTTACCACAGAGAGTCCTATAGTCTTCAAGTTTTCATTGCGTACTCAATACGCTTGCCAAAAATTAAGTAATGTAATGTAACAATAATTCTCAATAAATAATACATTATTTAGTTGTCACATTAAACATAAACCCTAATGTAGTTTCATCAGCAGTAAATGTCAGGCCGGCAGCTAGGAGCGATTGTTCGCCAGACGACGTCACGCGCGGCCGAGCGGACCGCCGCGTCCCTTTGCGCTATTATTAGGGATTGCATGATTTAAATGTACTGTGATGAACGTTTACGATCGAAATAGATTACTAAAGTTTGGTGTCTATGAACTTTTATTAATTATCTTTTATTCTACTATGGGTATATTCAGATGACAACACAGGTTAGTCGGATAATCTATGTGTTAGACGTGAATCTATTTCTTCCTTGTAAATATGGGTTTTATTGCTCAATGTGATATTGAGTTTAATGATGCAATGGCAATTTAAAACCGTCTACATTTTCAGAATGCAAGGTTTAGATTTTGAGAATATTAGGTACGAAACATGCCTAACATTTGCAACAAATGTAAGTTCCCGGCATGAGAAGTCAGCCGCGCACATTTCAGCGACTTCCTTCAGAAAGTAATGAAACCCGAACTGGCTTCCAATTCATCATTCCCGAGCTCATATTTTGACAGTCCCGGCGGAGCACAAAGGCCGTCAGTAAAAACCTCGTCATTAATATTTGTAGTACACATGAGAGTGCTCGCTGGCTGCCCTATAAATAGTGGCGGTACTTCCCATGCGCATGCGCTTCAGATCTCGGCCGGCGGGCGTTCCGCGCCACTGCCACCAGTAATAGTGCCGCCTACCCTACTCTTTACCAAACACCCAACACTGCAAAATCGACTCTATTCTCTACTCTTTTATATCTAAATTTACTTTATACAGTTGTGAATGAGCTTTCAGGATTTGAACATTTTAAATTTTGAACTGTAAAAAGTCTAGTTTAGGGTCGGTTTTGTGTTGTGTCCAAGACAAAGGGCGTAAGACAACGGAAGCGGTATTCGAGCTGATGGTATATCGTTCAGTCTTTAATTAGACGCTTTAATTAAGAAACGCGGGTTATCCGAAGCGATAATTGGATCATCAATTTGGGTTGGCGACCGCTGCCTTTGGAGTGTCCTGGGCATCAATTTTGATAGGTATTTTAATAGATACTTAATCGACATTTTAACACAGTTAGAAGTCCACTACTATATAAATTATACCAACAAAAGCAAATTTTCTTAAGGGTCCGACGACCCTTGTTGACCCGTCCCAATTTGTCTAGAAGAAGACGAGTACAGAGCAAGTATAGCTACTGACGAGCCTCTAAAGTTATCTACAGAGTGTACCAGTGCAATTTTAATATTTTTTATGACTTTTGCACTCCTCTAATCATTAAAACTAAAAATTTCCCTTGTGTTATGGATTAACTTGAAAGCTAGTGATGCAAACAACATGCCTATATGTATGAAGGATTTTTTTGTCTATCTATTAAATAAACCAGTCAAAAGTGACCCCTGACAAAATCCGATAAATATCAGACATTTTTTAAATAAACCAAGAACATAGAAGAAGATACAGTTCATTTATTTGTACATGTCAAATTTCATCTTAATCTGACAAATAGTTTTCAAGAAATTTGACAAGGACGTTTGTACGGAAAATTCAGAGCGTCGCGTAACCCTTAAGTCTTTCAATTTTCTGCGTTAAAAAGCAGGACCCCTACACCCATGGGGACTTTTTTAGCGATATTAACAAGTGTTGTTTTATAACTAGTATGAGTCCATTATTATCCTTGTAAGACCAACTATAGTATGGCCTCATTAAGGTGTAACCCCGGTGCCCAATTTCGTATCATATACCCTACTTAGTTAAGCGTTAGTACAAGGAAATAGAGTAGGCACTATTATTTATGTTAATAATACTATAGTAATCGTTTACACTGTTTTATTTTTAAATGATTACTAAATAGGTACCATGTCGGTTGCCAACAATTATTTTACACATTAAAAATTATTTTTAGTGTCCTTTTACCTCAATTATAATCGGGGTCGATTCAATTATGATTGACGTAAAAGTGTCCCGAAAAATGATCATCCGAAATATTTTAACAATTTCCTCTTTACATTTCCTTGACTTTTTCCCAAGCTCTCGTAACAAACAAACAGTGACGCGGCGGGGTGTCCGTGTCAAAGGCGCCGCGGCGGCGTGACGGACAGACAGGCTGTCACACATGCGGCTTATTACAGACAACACGCGGGCGCCGACGGCTGCGAGCAGGATTATGTTACTTTAATTGCTACTAAATGTCACTCACTTTTTAGTTTTACATGATTGTCGAGAGGTTAAAAGAAGGTTGGAGTCGCTCAGGGACCGCGGAAGTACCTACTCAGAGATGGGAGGGAGCAAACTTCATCTGCGTTCCCGGCTTAGTTGGTACCATGTACCTACTTATAGTTGAACCATGAAGTTGGAAGGAGTACCTACCCTATATACGTTTCATTTAAAGCGGAAGGAGATATTTTCCCTCTACCCCCTACTTCCGCGGTCTCTGCAGTCGTTATCGAGAATCTTTAATCGACAAATTCGAAACTTCTAAAAAACTACGCCTCACCTAAAAAGCAGGTTTTACAAGCTATAGGCGTACTTATTTATCAACTACAATCACAACGCACCAACTGAGCTGCGTTCAAACACTATTTCGACCATAGAAAATCTTTCTTATATGCGTCATACTCGTGATCGGGTGCTGCTTGCGGGTCGCCAATCTGCTCGTGGTGTACTCACAATACAATAAGTAAATCTGATAACCTTTAACCTAACCTTAGATTAAGACTTATTAGCTAACCCCTCTCTACCTAATATATTCCCCTTAAATAATAATTAAGATTTATGTATAAAAAAACATTTTGACTTGACTTTGACTTTGAATAAAGGTCACGGTCCCCGGAGTACGTGCATGGAGTGTAATTTTGAAAAAAAAAAAACCTTTCTCTCAAAATTAACTTGAAATTCATTTGTAACTAAAGTTATCATTCAAAACAATAAAGGCAGCGACACACCGCGCTCGCAGCGGCGCGACACGCTCGACCGAGCGCTGCTTCGTAGAACTACGCTTTCATGTCTTGCCTTCAGCAGAGCTGTAGCTTTTAGAATACTAGGTATGTTTGTAATTGTAAATATATGGGTAAGTACTTTAGAATTCTTGTTAGATGAAATGGCTACTGGGGGCCGTCTTATTGGCCATGATGTTTGTTTTCGACGCAGTGCGAATGCGAATCGTATCACCGCGCAATAAACTCCACGGTCGCGCAGCGTCGAAAACAAAACGTAACCATCATGGCCGTAAAATGTCATGATAGACCCCCTGGTCCCTCTTCACAATCGATCATGGACGACTACCGTAAGCACGATTGTGTGGAGGGTATACTCGTCTGTAATCATTATAAAATCATTTATATCAAGCATGGGTTGTTACAAAATAACAATCGAACCGTAATCGCCGATCACTTTCGATTCGATTCGATAAATGGGACAGGGGGCGAGCCTGTCCCCATGCACCGGGCTCCAGTCATGTAGCAGATGACATACAATTCAATACGCACATAATATTATGTGCGTATTGAATTGTACATAAATTGACGCGTGCGATGCCTTCGGCTGGGTTCGAACCCGCTCCCTCTGGCTTGAGAGGCGGGCCTTCTCCAACTAGGCTATCATCGTTTTCTGAAAACTCAACACTTAAGCTCAAAACACTTCTGACAAAAAAAAAACAAAAGTCTCAGTAATTCGTTGTTTCTCAGCGGTATGACCGCGTTTTGTGCCTTTTAAAGCCTATCTCGAATTGTTTTCTATTGCGGCAAAAAAGTGCTAATAAACCTGTAACGTAGCTACTTACAAAGCTTGAAAGGTACATTTCACCTCATAGACATAGAGGAAGAGACCCATAGACGGTCAGAAACAATTATTCCAAAATAAGTACGCCAAACCATTGAAAGGCAGCTAATAAAGTAGAATAGTCAGTCTTCAATGTCATCCAGTGGCGGTTACGTCTCCCTTCTACCCAATAAAATACGGTGAACTGTGTAGTCAATTCATGCCAACATTTTAGAATATCCAAAACACAAAAAAAAGACAACGTCACATATCACCCATAAGTCTTATATTTTTATGTGCTTTAAAAGATAATAATTGTAATTAATTATTAATGTCAACAGAGCAAAAGTTGCTGAAAAAAAGATGTTGTTAAAATTGAAAATAATTTCAGTGTTGCCACAAGGTATTTTTACATTTTCCCAATAAATTATCTTTAGGTTTCTTAATGATCCAGTTTTGGCCGGTCAGTAGACAAAAATATTTCGCCAAAGTAAAAATTAAAATTAGTAGAAACTTCTCTCAACAATTTGCTCTGCTCACTTTGTTTTTATTTTAGTAAGTAATTTTAATTATTTTAGTCGCATTTAAGTTATTTTCTGCAATAAAAAAATTGCCCAAAAAAACTAAATGGATTACTATTGATTTTAACTCAAATTCGTACTCATATTTTTATTTTTATTCGTACATTTTACCCACTCCGATTTTAGTTAAGGTTTACATACAATCTATATTATTAGTTTGTAATACAGTGTCATGAATGGATCTGTGTAAGACTTTCTGTGTAGTTTAGCTCTGGCCTTAGCTGGCCTAATACTTTGGTTCCGGTCTTTTGATTTCTTTGAAATAACTCTGATCGTTGTATAAGTTACCCAACTAAATCGGGTAATCACTTTTTAATGGCAAGTTCATCACGTATAGAAAAAGGGGTACCGAAATAAATTTGACATGTTTGAAAATCGTGTTTTGTATGAAGACTTTCCTTCTGGACCTATATGTAATATAGGGCGTATTCTGTGATTTAACCTGTATACTTCCGCTAGCTGAAGTGAAAGCAAACGAAGTGGCGATTTAATGTTGCCTCAAAACATTGAGGCAACATTAAATCGCCACTACAAAAAGCGACACGTGCAACGTGCATCCAACAGCTACTAGCTACAGCCCATGTCAGCATATCAACCATTTGATTTATACTAGACACGCCAAATTGGTTGAAATATGTACTCCCCTTGCCAATATGCTCAGGTATCTTATTCTGGAACGTTAGATATATGTTCATCACTCTCACTCTTATGACTTTTCTAACGAGCGAAAATGGTCGGAGAAAATGCCGCACGCTTCGGGACAGGGCCCCAGGTACGAGCGCCAGGGCTGGATGTATGTCAGTCGTGAACTGCAGGTATCTGCCGGTGACAGCGGCGGTGACAGTGACAGATCGACTTACATGACTTGTGGTAAGTAGGTCTATAAGAGAAATAAAGTCTGGAGTTAGAGGCTATGTGAAAATAGGCCTAAATCCCTAACTACCTTATTAGATAGCATAAAAGGGCTTTCACTAGTACTATTTTAGGTGAAACGTAATATGATAGGCACATATTTACTTCTATCCACACTAATCCTTCCTTACTTATTACAAAATGAAAGTAACTCTGTCTGTCTTTCTGTGTGTCTGTCTATTTGTAGGGTTTTCACGGCCAAACGACTGAACGGATGTTGATGACATTTGTTAATTAATTACAGCATAATTTATAAATATCTAGAAAAATATTTTTGGATATTATTTTCTGAATAACCGCGAAGTTGCAGGTTACAGCTAGTCCTATCCTAACTAATATTATAAATGCGAAAGTGAGTTTGTTTGTTTGTAACGCTTTCGCTCTAACCACTCAGCCGATTATCATGAAATTTTGCGCAAACACTTTGTCTGGAATACAGAAAAAGACATTACTTTTTATCCCGAAAAAAATAATGGTGCCGGTGGGACCGCGGGGCACAGATAGTATTTTATAATTTTACAATATTCTATGATATAAAAACGTTGGTATATAAGTACAAACATAGTAAGTATAAAGTACTTATTCCTTTCTTTCTTCCCTTCCAGATTTAATATCCCTGCAATTTTTTTAATAAGGTTAATCTGTGCCACATGGTTGGCTCTACCGATCTCTTTGATATTAGGATAATATTAAGATTTAACGACATCTAACATAAGTAAATCGCAGTACGCAGTTTTTATAAATAAAATAGCACAGAATAAGTATCATAATCGGGAGTAATGTGTAGAACTAGCTGCGTTCCACATATTACTCCCGATTACAGTACTATACATTTTCACACTGTACATTTTCTTTACATTTTACTCATCCTCATCATTTCCACGCAGTTATCAAATCAAATCAAAATCAAAATAATTTTATTTGGAAGAATATTGTCAAGGTCTAGTACAGTAAAAATAGTATCAAATATTCTACATAATAAGGTGTCCAAATGTTTCAGTAATTAAAATTAATCATTATAGGTCATGCGGGTACATAAATTTTGTCTTTTAAAAAGTCATATACAGTATAATAACATTTGTCAATTAGAAATTTAAATAATTTGTATTTTAAACTATTATAATTAATTTCCTTAAAGCTATCAGGTAATTTATTATAAATGGTGATGGCTATGCAATATACATTTCTACTATGCACTCGTACTCTTTGTTCTGGAACCAGTAATCTATGCTTACGTCGTTGTTGTCTATCCCTTCCAGGTGCGTCTTTAATCAATGGGAATTGCGTGTGATTTCGTCTTACAAAAATACACATTTCATAAATGTAAAGGCAAGGCAATGGCAAAATATTACATTTCTTAAACAGAGGCTTGCATGGTTCGAGAAAAGGTGCGCCACATAATGCTCTGATGCACTTCTTCTGCACCCTAAAAACTTTCTCCCAGTCTACCGAGTAACCCCACATGATTAAACCATAACGTAACAGAGATGACACATAACCATGGTAGGCAGTAAGTGCGGCTTGTGGCGTGGCTACATGTTGCATCCGACGCAATACTTAAACATAGCGGTCCAGCTTTGAACACAGTTTCTGAATATGATCCTTCCTGTCAATAGTTAGACCTAAAAATATTGTTGATTCTACTTGTTCTACAATATTATTGTCAGAGGAAACATTAAATTGCAAAGGAGCACTATTATATGTCTGATAATGGATTAACTTTGTTTTATTAATGTTAACACAAAGGTTTGTTTTATTAATGTTAATGTTTGAGCCAGGCTATGATGGAATTAAGAGCATCATTTATATCTTGTTCTAACGTTTGAACATTATTTTCTTTAATATACCTGCCCATGTAATATTTAATAGAGGTATAATTTTTCTGTGCCTATCACAGTCAGCTGTTTCACAAAAACAGTCATGGCTTCCTCGTCATAGTTCAAGGCAAAAGACGCACATGCTTTTTAACATGCGGATGATATCGTAGCGTTTAAAACTGAATATACAATACAAGTAACATCCTACCCATTAAGGTGGGACGGTAGGTATAGTGCACGTTTCAGTGTTCTAGAAAAACATGAGGTCTAAGACATGCGGTTATTAGGCTCAGATCAATCTAGAGGAAAAGATGGAACACTGCGTTTTATCTCGCTTTTTTTTAAACTCACTTTTTTTTTCGCCACTTTTTTTTAAACGTGTGCGCGTGGTAATGTTGTCATGAAAAACATTTACAATTGCACGAAAACTAATATTTCCAAACTCTACGTTAGCCATTTCCGTTCTAATATAAAACCTTAGTAGATTTAATATTCTAAAACTACGCATATTTGTAAGAGTTTAATATTACGGCTTTTTCAAAATTGACTTGTAAAAAAACTGCACAGTTTTTAAAAAGAACCTCAATGTAGTCCTGGCCACACTTTTATAATGCACTATGTATATTTATGTACACGAAATTTTACCATAAACCAATGGAAATAATGTCGAGATAAGAATGACCAAGCGAGTAGCGTAGTTTTTTCGCGTTAATGTGTGCGTGTTGTGTACAAATACGACAGTAGCATAGTTTTTGGATGGTTTTTGGCTCTACCTAAATCATCCGCCGGGCGCCAATTTATTCTCTAGGTTGATCTGAGTTATTATGTAAGTTGTAGTAAGTTTTACTTATTATAAGTACGACTTTTAGACCTCATACGTGCTCTACACAAATCAGAATCATCTAGATGTTCTTGTGTTAGGAAAACCATGACACTTAAGTACACGCCGGAAATTGATGCTCGACCTAGATCGATCCAGCTAACAAAGCAGAAATACTAACGAAGCCAGTAAATCTGTTCGATAATTAGAACTGTAATGAATGTGTTACTCGACAATGAACTTGGTGAAACACTCGCACGTCCAATTGGCAAAAGTGCCGGCGGCATGAAGCGGCGCGTCGCGAGCGCAGCGGCGGCGTCGTGGCCGGCCGCGCTCGGCCGCAGGCCATTTACCAGCGCGCGACACACCTTGTTGCCGCCACATGTACCGTGCCGTGGCGTAGCGTGGCGTGGTGTGGCGCAGCCTTGCGTGCTGGCGCTAGCGCTCCTCTGCCAGGTTCACGGCTGTTGGGAGGGCAATCGCGATGACGTAGAGGTGCTCTGCTCAGTAGCATTAAGTTAATAATTTAAAGTTAAACGATTTTGATTTGAAATGCGAAGCTATCATATTCGTCAAGAATCACCAGTACTTTTTAGGAAGTTGGTAACTTTATTGTTTTATTTTTTTACACATATTTACAACATTTTTTAAATAGATTAGACATGAAAGATTTTTTTCTACCATCCACCAGTAAACCGAGCAGTCATAAAGTTATTAAATAGGTAGGTATTTTAGCAATTTCAGTCATGTTTTAAAATTCGCTCTACGCGTGAAAGATTTATGAAATTCGTTCTAGCCGAGTTGAATCAAAAATAAGATCCGTTCCAAACGCTACATTACAGCTATGAAAACATTTTAGTTCCGCACTTTTTCCTGCTTTTTATTTAATATCCAGAGAAACAAACAAACCGTGTCCGAGAGTTATTTCTAATGACGTCGCAATTAATCAGCGTAAGCGTTTTATTATTCGTCGGAGCACGCGGTTCCGCCAAATACGTCGTGCCGACTGACAGCAAACAGACGACACAAGATGGCGTCGTCGCTGTCGTTTTGCCGCAAATGGCTGTGGCGTGGCGTGACGTGGCGTGGCGTGGCTTTGATCAGACGTGTCGCAGATTTGTTGCTGATGATGGTTTGCTGTGCAATTTGTAAATTGGCAGCGTCGTTACGATATCTGGTATTTCGATCAATGGACCTATACTTAGAAAAATGACACTAATATTCTAAGGTAAATAGCAAGGACCTATATGGTTAAGGTCTCAGGAAATGTTTTCATGTCTGTGGCCAATTCCACAGTTCCACATTTGCCCAATTAGGTAGGTACGGTAACTGTAATAATACTTAATTATCAAAACTTTTTTCGTTTTCTTTTAGCTCCATACATTGGGCTTTTACTGAAAAGCGTACCATATAAATGGAGCCATACGAAACCGAAAAAGTTTTCGTAACGATCAAAACTCGTGGTAAACCCCTTGGACTCATAATCAGTTTTAATTATGTTTTTTTTTTTGCTAGAAATCTAGATTCTGATTGTAGACATCCGCTGAATGAACCGCCGTGACCTCATCCCGTTCGAGACTATGGAGAATACATCACGAGGAGTCAGGACGCGCGGACGGCATCCATCTCGGGAAGCAGCCGTGACGCGTGACACGGAGTGACGTGCCGTGTCGCGGAGACCGGCCGGGATGGGACGTCCGCACACAACTACAACAAAGTGTAAGGTGGAGTAGGTACAATCGGAGACAATCTGGAAGAGAGGAAACTGAAAATGGCGAACTGATTATTTTTGTTTTTTTTTATTCATTTTTAGTGTGCGTACACCACAGGTGTACGTCGGCCCCGTATAACCTTACACCTTTTAACACTAAACTAATTTATGAATTACATTTATAAATTTAAATATCATTTACAAATAGCCAATGAGACTGGTAGAGAGCTGATACGCGAAATTATCTATAAAATACAATAATTTTACACTACAATAGGTAGGCAGGTACTTATCCTACCGCTGGGTAGAGGTCTTGCTTTTTAGGTAATGTGTTTTGGATCAACTAGCCTGTGCTACGAATAGCTACCTACCTTTTCTCTCTTTTAAAGTTAACAAATACTTACATACCTACTTTATTTATCACCATTAAAACAGTGTGTATGTCTGTAATGTCTGTCTGGAACTGTACAAAGTTTTAAAATAGAGCTTCTAACACTTTTACGAGCGCGTCTCCTCGCTTCAGCCATTTTTCATGCACGCGTGAACGCTTGGCCGCCGCCCGGATTTACTTGCCACTTTCAGAATATCTCCACATTTCAGCTAATTGGTTTTTTCATAAAGTTGGTAGGAGGATGTGCGCTTGATCGCAACTTGGATGTTTAGTGCGGAGCGCGGTGTCACGTCATATAGCGCAGCGGTATCGTTGGTTTTGGTTTTTGTTTCCAAATATGATGGAAACGAAATAACTTGTTATGTCTAAGGAATTTGACAAATAATTATGAGAAGTTATTTGGTTAATTTTTTATTAAGTATCTACTTAAGTACATTTTTTTAAATGTGGTAATAGGGAAGTACCTGTACTTACTTAAGAGGTATAGAGTTGACCCCATTGCTTCATAAGTACTTAATTATAAGTGCCATGTCATTTCAAAGCGATGGCAGCCTAGTTGGAAGAAGGTCCACCTCTCAAGCCAGAGGGAGCGGGTTCGAACCCAGCCGACGGCACGCACCAATTTGTTCATTGTGTGAACATAATATGTGCGTATGGTATGTCATCTGCTACATGACTGAAGCCCGGTGTATGGCGACAGGCTCGCCCCCTGTCACATTTGGGACTGAATATCGTCCGGCGAAATGTAGGTGTTGTATTACACCTCTGCCAGCCCCCTCGGGGGAAAGGCGTGACGATATGTTATGTTGTCATCTGCCTCGCAAATGATATTAAACTAAGTAGGTTACCATTGGTGGGTATTTTAAGGAAAGTTCATTTGTAATAAGTGCCTGGCAGTATTTTCGCTAAGGCAATCTCTCCCATAGATAACTTTATAATGAGTTGAAAAGTTATAGTTCAGTAGTTACCTAGTTTCAGAAATAAAATTAGGTACATATGTATGTAGCTATAGTTATTTAGCAACAAGGGCGCTTCATGCACACAAAACTAATGATCCATCCATCAATTCTAAAGATGTCTTACGTCTGGTCTAGTCGAGTCTGATTGTATCTAAAGAAAACACGAAAATAGAGAACGCCACGATAACTCTGCACTCGATTAAAAGCTCTAGTGTCGTCATAGACACCACACAACCACCTTTCTTCATAGGAAAATATTAGTGTGAATGTTTGCCACCCGCAGATACCTACCTAGTTGAGAGATGGACGTCGCAGGTGACGCACTGTCGACAGCCGGGGCTCATGCGTGGGCGAGGTACTCGTAGGTACATGCGTGAAATTAAACTACCCGGCCTCAGTTTGCTTCTGATTACCTACAGACTAGAGGCAACTAATTGATTTATGATCTAGGTATAATACGTAATTAATTCTGGCGGTTGTTGACTTGACACTTGACTTTAGGTATCTACAAATATAGGTATAGGAACTGTTTAAACACAAATCTCTAGTGTGTCATAACTCCGCTTCAACGTCACACTAAGCTGCGTCCATAAACCTATGTTCTTTTGCCCGATCCAATCCCCGCCCCGTAGCGATTCTCGTCGCGATCCAAAAACGCCTACTTTTCGACGAGGATTGGCTCGGAAAGAGAACGGCCAAGGGCTCAGATCAACTAGAATATCAGATGGCGCACGGCATATGATGTAGGTGAAGCCACTTCTTGTTACATGTGTGCTGTGGAAGTGTTGCCATGAAACAAAAAATTACCCTGAGTATTGTAGTTTTCCAACGTATGTATCCGCATTCCACTGAATTCATGTAATAGTTCCCAGGTTAATTAATCAAATGTTTGCCAAATATCAATTGCCAAAAAATCATCATCATACCTTAATCATAATACCTAAACTGGACGACAGTTTTGAAATAAAGATTTTTTTAAATTATTCAACGGAAGGCTATATAGTAGACTTAGTATTAGGGTTCTGGTAGCACCCCTTGAGTATGGAACCATAATACGTAATCAGAAAAAAAAAATTATACGCGTTGAATTGAAAACAACTTTTCGTTGGTAAGAAATTAAAACTTACCCTGATGGGATACGCGGTCCTTTTCAGACGGCGAAGGCCAAGCTTGGTCAGGTAACAGTCTCTTTCATTAAAATGGTCTGAAAAGACAACATCTCTTTTTGATGGTTGCCATTTTTGATCATTTCGACTTTTTTGTATGGCAACCACCCATTCTTTTAATGTCGCTTTTTCAATCTTAATTGGGAACCTAAAAAAGTCTTAGGATTTAAAATAATATTTTGGAGAAAAAAATGCGATTATGACAACACTGCACGACATTCCACAAATTCATGTAATGTCATTGTCAAGTCCTAAAATGGCATTAAGGACTTTGTATCCAGTTGCCAATAAAATAAAAAAAAGCACTATGTAAATATAGGTATCCGTAATTATAACCTAAAACAATGCTGTTTACTATACAATGAGATGTTATTAACAATACTTACACATTTCTTATTCACTTTCGTGTAGTTAGTGCAGTGTTTCACAGCACATGACGGCATCGTTCCAGAATTTTTTTGTATGTTCTCAGCGTGACGTCCAGGTTAGTACTGACGAAGCGAGTAGCGTAGTTTTTTTGCGTCAATGTGTGAGTGTTGTGTACATATACGACAGTAGCGTAGTTTTTGGATGGTTCTTGGCTTCACCTAAATCAAACGCCGTGCGCCATCTGATATTCTAGTTGATCTGAGGGGCAAGGGAGCAAGTGTGGACGCAGCCTTAAGTCCATTAAGATGGTACAATGATTTTACAATGAAATTAACCTACGTCAAATATTTATTACAAGCTGAATAAACCCGCCACTTCGTTCGCGTTTATTCAGAATATAGTTTTTAAAAACCTTTCTCGTAATACCTACTGTAACTTATTAACAAATGTCATCAAGATCCGTTCAGCCGTTTAGTCGTGACAAGCCTACAGACAGACAAACAGAGTTATGTACTTTAATTTCGATTTAATAAGTATGGTTATAGAATTTAATTCAATTGAATTTATAAAAAATTGATGTCACAAGAACAAAGAAAGTGAAACACTATAATTTAATTTTTTAGGGAGTAACATATAGAAAGAAAGTAAAGTAAAAACATTAGATGATTAGTTAGTAACATAGACATAGGTAATAGAGCATATTCTGTGGTTAGTAAGTAGATAAATCTTATGTAACATTTTACTTATATTATTTTTGTAAGTAGTATTATGTATCTAAATATTTCATTATGCGAATGGGCGTTTTAAAATAATTTGAATAGCGTTCATTTAACTAAAGAACAATTAACACCATCTACATTTAAGTAGATGTACTAGAACAGAAATGTTATTTTAGCGCCATCTATAACTGAGTAGCAATACTAAAAAAAAATACGTAGAAAGGAACGTTATTTTTTTTATCTGTGTCGTCGCGTCAAAACAAAAAAAAAAGTAAAAAAAAATTAAAAACTATTCCGCTCAAGTAAAGTGCTTTTGTTGATTTTAAGTGTTTTTAGGAAAATGGGGACAGAAGTTGCAATATCGTTTACTACATTACGTGCTCAACTTGAAAATGAAAAAAGCAGTTTGTACAAAATAGACGAAAACATAAAGAAAATCGTACAAACGACTGGAAGATTCACAAACGATAGGTTAGTTACTTACCCTGGGTCTTTATTTTCGATCGTGTATTTGTGTTTTTGACGTAATTTGATTACTCAATTGTAGATTAAACAATGCTGGAGAATATCCAAGAGGCAACAACCGTACAGGAGGTCGTAATTCTTTCGGAGACTCGGCAAACAGCTTCAATAAAATCGATGATCATTTTGGCAAACGGAAACAAGAAACCAAGACTGTATTTAGCAGGTGAGCCAGGCCGGAATCGGTGATGTTTACATTTTTCTGCGTGTTAATTTCCAATCGGTAATTATTTACATAACGTGTATTGATAGTGTGTTGGTAAAATAACTACTGGGATTACAATATTCTGAACCTACCTACATGCTGGGTCTTTTTACAGATCATTTTACTTAATTACCTAATACCTAACATCTAACTTTATGCACAACATATTTATTGAATGTTTATTGAACTACTAGCTGTGCCCCACGGTATCATCCACAGTCTTGGGACAAAAAGCATCATTTTCTGTGACCTTGGCAACATGTACCTATCCAACATATCATGATGATTGGTTGACTAGTTTAGGCTTGAAAAGAATACAAACACAAAAAACAAACTCGCTTTTGCATTTATTTATATTAGTTTACAGTTTACTGTTTAAAAGTTTGCATTACGCTTATTAAAAAAAAAATTAAAACTAGGAAGTATGTCGTAATATATAAAATTTATTAACTACCTACCTGTTACTTAGCCACATGTTGCAGTTTCTATTGCAACATGTGGCGATAGATTATACCTTATGTCTATGCTGTGTATTTGTATTTACAATCAATGTGCAAAAGACTGCATAAAGAAAAAAAAAATACATAAAATAATTGTTTTCAATTGTCAAGCCATGTCAAAGGACTTTGGGCCGCTTTTTTTTTGACATCATCATCTAGCCCAGAGGATCAACTATTGTGGCCATTATACCATTTATATAGTATATCACAGACCCCAAACTCTTTTTATTGCTCACATTGTATGTCGCGGTCGACCCCTGGGGATCGACATAGACAACTGTGGGTATCAGTGCTCTTGCCACTTGGCAACGAGTGGTTGGTACGATGTCTGTTGCGGCGCAGGCTGTCGGCGCGCGCGGGCAGCGCGGGCGAGGAGGAGGCGGCGCCCAAGCGCGCGCGCGTGCCGTCGGCCGTGAGCCGCGAGCTGCCCTCGCGCGCCGCCGTGCTGCGCGCGCAGGGCGGCGACGAGCAGGCGCGCACCAGGAACCGCAGGATCTTCGGCTCGCTGCTCGGCACGCTGCACAAGTTCAAGCAGGAAGAGATCGTTTTGCAGACTAAGGTAACTACCTGCCTTTGCGGTACACTACTACGCGCTACACTGCTGAGGTAGGTAACTGCCTTTGTCGGTGCAGCGACTTATAACCATATAAAAACTTTTTTCCACCCCTTGTAGCCAGTAACGTTATCTAGACCTGTGCCAAATTTACAGTTGCAAGCTTTTGTAGTTTCTTAAACAATCGGCGCTGACGTACAGACGGACAGATCATCACAGCAGATCACCATAGGGGTACCTCTTTACCATTTTGGTATAGAACCTTAAAGAGGCTAAAGAGAGCATATCAGGTCTACAGAAGAGGTAGGATGATACACCAGGGCTATGAGGTCACCAAACCATAAATGATCACCATACACACACACACCTCTGCTCATGGTCCAGCCAATCAGGAAAAATATAAACAAAAAAACGACCTATAGCCAGAATTTGTTATTTGTATAATGCCTTGATGAAGGAGGGTATATTACAAAAAAAATTAAAGCCCACTCATCTGATGCCTGAACCTTAACGCGATATACTATACAAATACTATAGACTGATTCAAACTGAATGGCGGCTGTGCGCGTGCGCTGCAAGCGAGACTGCGGCGTCTAGCCTCTCTGTCGCGTACCTTACCTTCCTACGCATACCTTCGCTACTGCGCATACCTTCGCTACTGCGCAGTTTCGCGCCTAACTTCACAGCCGCCATTAAGTTTGAATCAGCCTTTAAAAAGTGTCACTCTTTTCTGTCGCCCGGCGCAAGCATGTACATAGATGGACAGATGAAGTGGCTAAAATTCTCTGGGACATTGAAGGTGATGCTTGGCATGAATTTGCTCAAGACAGACAAAAGTAACCGTTGACTTGATAAGTTATAATTTATGGATTATGGAGTGCTTGCCATCATGTTACCATTTGTCAGTCACTCTGCTTGTTTACCACCAAGGCCATATAAAAAATAAAAAACATGGTTCGAAGAAATTATTCACACGTAATAGCTAAATCCATTTTCTTTTCTATCAAAATTGTGGTCAATGGTCATGCCTGCAGTTTTAGTGATAAGATAAGGCCGCCAATTAAATTCTTATCGCGAAAATGGGGTTTTTAATAAAGGCTTTTGTACCTATTCTTCTTCTTCTTCAGCTTTGACAAAAATGCTTTCGTATGTCCGAATTCTGTCCGGATCTCTCTTACTCTACAGGTCGCATTTCTTAAACGATTCTTTTGAAATTTTGTGAGCAGGTTCGATTTTATACCGATTATTTTTGCCGAGGCAGTTATTAGAAATTTTTCAAAATTGCAAAAATCAACCACCGCCATTATCCGGCGACCTAACTAACTTCGACCTAGGCGACCTAGACTAACTTCGCATTGGCTTAAGGTATTCTACAGCCATTTCGTCTAGAAGAAGAAGACGAGCGAAGCGAGCGAGTAATGATACTGACGAAAGTTACCTACAGAGTGACAAAGTGCAATTTAAATTTTTTTTATGACTTTTGTACTTCTGTTATCATTCTTAAGAAACTAAGAATTTCCCTTGTATTATGGATTCATTTAACAGCTAATGATGTAGACATCCTTCCTATGTAATGGAATTTATGATTTTGTTTTGTCTATCTATTGAATAAATCAGTCAAAAGTGACCCCTTATAAATGGGGATATTTTTCATAGCTCTATTTTCGCTTGAGAACGTTTTAAAAAAAAAAACAAGAACATAGGGGCGGAGATATCGTTAATTTAATTGTACATGCCAAATTTCATCATAATCTGACAAATGGTTTTCAAGAAACTTGAGTAGCGCGTTTGTGTGTAAATTTCAGAGCGTCGCGGCCCTCTCGACAAAAAAATTCTACAACTATGATTTTCGAACCTGCTCACAAAAATTCACAAGAATCGGTTGAGGTATGCGACCTGTAGAGTAGGTCAGACGGCGGCCGTGAGGTCTCCAGCTCGCAAAGCCACTAGACTAGTTAATTTATAATGTTTTAATCTGGCTCCTAACACAGTATAACAGTTTGGGAGCCTCTGGAATCAAATTTGTATCAACATTTGTTTAAAACCAATTAAATTATTTACATTTGTATTACAGGAAGAAAAGAAAGCTCAAGTTGAGCGCAAAATCGAGGAACAAGCGCGTTTAGAAAAGGAACGAGAACAGAAGGAAAGGAAAACGCTATTCGCCGAGAGGGAACACAAGCGGGCCACGATCAAAGCGCTAGAGGCCAAGATGGGCCGAGTGCAGGAGTTCGAGCGCTGGGAGGAGTCGCAGGCGCACCTGGGGAACTACATCCTCACGCGGACCAAGCCCCACATGTACTGGATACCTAAGAAGATGAACGACAAGGCCGAAGAGAAACTTATTTCCAGTAGAAAGTACCATGAAAGTGAGTTTTTTGTTAGTTTTTGGAGTGGGTGCGGCGTGGTTAGGAAAACTTCATTGCAAGGTACCCTAATTCCTTAGAATAAATACCTATAGAAACTAATTACCGAAATGTAAGCCGTTAAATTGGTGCCAGAAACGGCACCGTATCACGCTACATATGGGCATATCCATACTTTTAAATAATTTTATGGGATAGATTTTACCAATCAACCAATTGTCCAACTGTAAGAGGGAAAACATTTTAGAACATGCTTGCGTCTGTGTGCGTGGCAAGACAAGTACACACAGCACACTTAGCGAATTTGTGGCTTGCGTTTTAAGGAGGCGTTGTTTGGAAACCTACCTTCTATGGGTATTCAAAGTCTTATTCATTGCCACCGCCGCTATTTTGAGATAACATTTAGGTAATAGGAGAAAGATGGGAAAAAGCAAACGTGGATTGCGCGGTCAACGGTCGGTCTTGCCAGTTTTTAACAAGCTGCAAAGTATTAAATTTGTAGAATACCTTACTTTTTTTCTTTTATAAATAATATGAAGACTCATATCGATTGTAACTTGCAGCCAAATATGGTGCTCTGTATCGCAGTAAGTAAATGATTTTGGGGTTTTGAGAACCATTGGCTTTCTCTATTGGTTCTTGTGTGATGGACATTAGAGTTAACTTCAGTCTAGCAAGAACTTTTAGTACCTAATTGATTTCACTCACATTTTAAGTCAATTATTACAGCCTTGTAAGTCTAAAGTTTTCTCGAGAGAAGATTTTGCATATAATCTAAGTTATTGGTTGTAAGGCTCCATAAAACTAACAGGTTCATAGTTTGCGAAACAAACTTACATAAGGTAACATTCCGCGGTCGACCGCAGACGGCAGCAGCAGACGACGACTTCTGGTTTGTGTGAGATACGCTTCACAGCGAGCGACGTGAAGCCAGCGGCAGATGCAGCTAGCTTCATGTCGCTCGCTGCGGTACGCATCTCATACAAAAACATACAAACCAGAAGTGTCGTCTGTTGCGGTCGGGTTTATTAAAAGAAGAAATCAAGAAAACTTCCGCGTCAAATGTCAGTTTGTCCGACAACAGCTTGCAAGTGCAAACTCCATAGCAAATGCTGTCCAGCAATGTCAGCAGCTGTCAGACGTTTCTCGCAGAAGTTTTCTTGCAGGTGGCAACGTGGCATTACTCCGTTTGGGTAATAGGTAGACAAAAATTCAAAATTATAACGAAACACGTCTAATTCCAGAATGCATGTCCAAAAAACGCGAAGAACTACAAGAAGAGTTGCAGCGGATAGAACAGCGCTGCTTACGTCAGCGCGGACCCGGGGCAAAGGAAAATGACCCAGAAACACTAGACGATAAGACCCACGTGAAGAATGGACAAGATATTACAGAGGAAAAGGGAGATGAAGAGGAGAGGGGGCGGAAGAGGGACAAGTTTGCGACAGACATAGAGAAAGATGAGAGTGACAATGATGATCCCCATGATTACGTGTCGGTGAAAGAGGAAGTTGATAAGGAGATCAAAGATGAAGGTTAGTACGCCGGCGTCTGTCCGGCTGTCTTCTTCTACAGGGCGCATTTCTAAACCGATTGTAGTTTTTTTTAAATTAATTAATAACCACTTCGAATAGTTTCCAAGAACTGACCTAAAAAATTATATAAATGTAAATTATATTCTAGTTACTCTAATTTCACAAGAATCGATTGAGAACAGACGCCGGCCGCGAAGTCTTCAGCTCACAGAGAGATACACAATCTTTTTCCAACTAGTTTAACACTTTCCAAGCCAATTGGCTTGGAAGCCGCGGTTAAGGCCCGGTATTACACGAAGTCAACGAAAACAAGTATTTTGTTTGCGCCTAGTTTGATATGAACTATTGTGATGATCAGGTGCAAAAAAGTATAGCTGGTAGAAAAAACAACCAAAATCAGTAACCGAAGCAGAATTTTGAAAATCATTCTGATTTAAGAAAAAAATGATCACAAAATGTATCTTCTTAAAAAACTGTTTGAGCGTAGTTCTCTTAATTTTCAGTGGTTACAACACATTCTTTTTCGATTATTAATTAGCCAGATTAGTACTCTAAAATGTAACCGAGTAACTTATTCTTATTTGTGTACTTATCACGATTAAAACCAATAAAAGCGAGAAAAAAAAAATCTAGGCGCCGATCTCATTTTACCATTAAATATGACATACAATTTTCAACTTTAAATGAAACGACTTAAGTAGACGTGTGTGTAGGTAAATAATCGTGGTATGACCGAGCCTAAACCCGAACGGGAGCTAAAGGCGCGGGCTAACACGAGCCGCGCCGTCGTAGAGTCGGCTCGTCTTAACGCACGCGAGCCTACTCGCTTACCCGGCGCGTGTCAACACGAGCCGCGCCAATCTTCTGTCTGCGCGCTTTTGATCTGTCTCAAAAAACCCATGATCAAAAAAAAAACAAGGTCTAGGATTCCGGGAGCAAACACGTAATGACGTCACTCGTCATCGTCAGCCGTCTCTTTCGATCCATTTGCAAATTACTTATTTCGGTCTTGCTTTAGCATCGATTGACGTCACTACGTGTTGCCCACGTGACCGGAATGCTATTCCTGGCGGAGTATATTATTATACCATGAAAAAAAAATAGGGCGTGGAGTCTCTCTGCGCGGAGGAAGTGAAACTTCTGTGTATCTTTCTTACCACGCGCGTGCTTTCGAGTGCGTCGCATTCACTCTCGCTCTGTCTCTTTCTATCCCCCCTCCCCAGGAGCGTTAAACGTTTAACGCAACTTTGTTGGAAGTCGCTTCAGAAGTTTCACTTCAAAAACCGACAAGCGACGGATAGTGCTTGGGCGAGTCGCGCCGACCTCCCGAGCGCACGCGGTCAGACTAGCCGCGAGCCTGGCTCGACGCGTTCTAGCTCGCGCCGTTTAACCGCGCCTTTACTTGAACTAAGAAATCAGAATGTATGATAACACGTCACAGTTGAATATTTATCATTAAAAATGAACGTCAGAACAATGATAATCGATTATATATGTATGTATACTATGCCTGTATATTATGCATAGCTATTATTAATTAAAATAATAATTGTTCAAAAATCTCTTATTGTAAAATAAGCTTCAATGTCATAAAATAAATTATCTAGCAACCGAGATCTCAGCTTGGTTTTGAAGCTCGCATAATCAGCATCCAAGTAATCATTGGAGATATACTTGTTTGAAAATGTAGACTATTTTGACTTTTATCAACTTTAGCTGCTTTTTTTCAGTAACAACACAACCAGCCGAAAGCAAGCTGGACTCGAGCGTGCAGTCCTCAGAGTGCGACATCCCGCCCGTGCCCGGCGAGACCGCCGACGTCACCATGGTGTCGGTGGCCTCCCTGGACGCCGCCTCAGTGTCGGCGGCGTCTCTGGACGCCGCCTCAGTGTCGGTGGCCTCCCTGGACGCCGCTTCAGTGTCGGTGGCCTCCCTAGACGCCGCCTCAGTATCGGCGGCCTCTCTGGACGCCGCCTCAGCGTCGGTGGCCTCCCTGGACGCCGCTTCAGTGTCGGTGGCCTCCCTAGACGCCGCCTCAGTGTCGGCGGCCTCTCCGGACGCCGGCACGGTGTCGGCGGCCTCCCTGGCTGCCGCGGCGCCGGAGCCCTCAGAACAGAGCGAGGCGGAGCCGCCGCTGGAGGCCTCGCAACATTCCCAACAATGACTATAACCCGCTCCTGTATAGATGAATTAATAAATTGTGAACTTTACGCTATCACTGAGTTTGATTCCAAGTCCAGTAGCAAGTTGTATCCCACTTATATAGGGCCAAATAATTACAATATGTTTATCAGTTTGCAAGTTGTAGTGTCACAGACACCACACTACATTTACAACTTTCCTGTTTTGCGTCGGAGGTTTAAAACTAGGAAAATTCCGAGTCAACATCATTCGCCGACCGGGATTATATATATATTTTTTTGTTTCTACTGCTGTCATTTGGGACGAAAATTTCTGTGGCAATGGAATAGACTATGGAGGATTTAATAAAATAAGCAGATCGTAAGGTTCCGTTTCCACCACAGTGCGAAGATGTGAGAGTGTTAAGAGCCAATAGAATCGCTTCATTTACCGCCTCGCTCAAATGAAGAGATTCTGTTGGTTTTTAACACTCTCGCATCCTCGGACATCTCTGGTGGAAACTTAGCCTCAGCCTGATGGCAAAATCGGTAGCCAACTCTTTTGAACATTTCTTCTCTAGCATACCCTTTGATGCCACCAAAACGCTTAACTCGTCTCCAGATGATGCAGGTGCTTTTCTAAAAGAACACTTCTCGCGGGATATACCAGACTTTCGGTTCAGATACACTTCCATCTCTGAAATTATCAAAACTTTCAAAAGCTTAAGAGTTAAATCTAGTGAAGATTTATGGGGATTATCAGTAAAAGTGTTAGAGTCTTTAATAGAAACTATTGCACCACACCTCATGGTCATATTTAACATGTGTATTGACAGAGGCACATTTCCCGATTTAATGAAAAACAGCAAAATTACCCCTATCTTCAAATCGGGTAGTAAGTCAGATCCCTCGAATTACAGACCCATCTCTGTGCTTCCGGCTTTGAGTAAAATATTTGAAAAGATTATACTTAATCAACTGTTGTGTCACTTTAACATACACAGTATATTAAACGAAAATCAGTTCGGTTTCACGAAAAGTAGATCAACAACAGATGCGGGAGTTCGATTAGTTACGCATGTGATGGAAGCTTGGGAGAGTTCACAGGATGCCATCGGTGTCTTTTGTGATCTTTCCAAAGCGTTTGATTGTGTAGAACACCGCACCTTGATCCGTAAATTACACCACTACGGAATTCGTGGAATCGCTCTAGATCTTGTCGAGTCATATTTAACTGATAGACAACAAAAAGTGGGAATTAATGGCGTCACATCTTCCGGATCTTTAGTTACAATGGGAGTACCACAAGGTTCTATCTTAGGCCCGTTCTTATTTTTGGCGTATATAAATGATTTGCCGTATATGGTTAAGGACCTTACAGACATAGTTCTATTTGCTGATGATACATCTCTTATTTTTAGAACAGATAGGAAAGATAGTGAACTTGTGCATGTGAACAACGTACTGACTATTATTTCGAGATGGTTCGCTGCGAACAATTTGTTACTAAATGCAAAAAAAACTAAGTGTTTAAAGTTTTCCATGCCTAATGTTAGATATATAGAACCAAACGTAATGCTTGAGGGCGATAAACTTAACATAGACAAGGCGACGGTGTTCCTGGGTATAAGCATTGATTCCAAACTGCAATGGGGTCCACATATTAGTGCTCTGTCTGGGAGACTTAGTTCTGCTGCTTATGCGGTTCGCAAGATTAGGCAACTGACGGATATAGCTACAGCTCGGATGGTTTACTTTGCTTACTTCCACAGCATAATGTCATATGGCATTTTGCTGTGGGGATCAGCTGCTGAAGTGGAGGCCATTTTTATTTTGCAAAAGCGAGCGGTCCGCGCTATCTACGGAATGGGTCCCCGTGAATCATTGAGAGATTTATTTAAAGAAATAAATATTTTAACTTTACCTTCTTTATATATCTTTGAAAATATTATGCACGTTCGCAAAAATCTACATAAATTTAAATTGAACAGTGACTATCACAATTATAACACTAGAAATAAGGATAGGATAGCTGTACAGAGATTTAGACTGACTAAGTCAAGAAAGTCATTTTTAGGCAACTGCGTTAGTTTTTACAATAAAATCCCGAAAAATATAACAGGGCTCACCGAGGGAAAATTCAAATCACATGTAAAAACTACATTAATGAAAAGAGGATATTATAAGGTTAAGAATTATTTAGAAGATAAAGATGTCTGGAGCCTTCCACTTCCGCCAAGTAGCCACTAATATTTAAAGATATTACCTAGTTGTAAGCCAAAATTTGAGAGACTAATTTATTTATTATTTGAAAAAATAATGCCCCTCAGTTTCTTGCCTGTTCTTCTGAGTAGAGGCTTTTTATCCGAACAAGGCGGTCGAGTCTATTTAAATAACTTTGACGTTCATAAGTGTATCTTTGGTACCTAAATTGAATAAAAACATTTTGACTTGACTTGACTTGAAAAAAGATATAACTTGCTGGTTGCTTTTCTCTCTATTGTACATACTAGTCAAGCAAGAAAACTTTGTATTTAGTTTCATTAAAAAGTTTATTATATAACTTATTAAAAGCATCACAGTTAAATATTACACTAGAAGAGCCCTGAAGCAAACAGTACATAATATAAAAAAGCTGTATAGTTAAAGTGCAGGTAACATGCGCATGTTGAGGTACTAACACTGATCAGGAGCCCTGCATTTTACTGTTGCGAGTACTACGCCAACAGCTCGCAAATTACTAGTTTGCTATCTGAACAAACAAAACGAGCAAGTAACTGCAGTTCAGTTCAAATAGGTTGAAAGAAAAATTTACATTTTCATTTTTCATGTCAAAATTGAAATATTATAATGAGGCGTTTTCATTAAAAAAAAAATAGTTCGCGTCATTTTGGTAGATGGCGTTGGAGAAGCCCAAAAAAGGTCTGTCAAATTGATAAAGTATGGTCACCTATCGAAGCTATCAATTCCCTAAATTTGGGGTAAAAATATGTAAGAAATACAGTGAAACCTGGCAAAGTGGGACCTGGATATATGAAAAACCTCTATTATTGAGAGTTGCAATGAGGTCTTGGTTCTTTTTCATTGAATTACCTCTGTTAATGGGACTTTGAGCCTTGTTAAATGAGATTTGAATTCTAAGACTTTTTCGATGTGTACCTCTGTTATAAAGACTCTGTAGCTCAATTACCTGTATAAGTGAGACAAATTAATCAGGTTTTAACACGTTTTGACATGTTTGTTTTCATACATTTAGCATCATCTTTTGAGCATGCTGTTTGTCAATACTATCTCAGGGTTTGACTTAAAAACAAGAGAATAAAAGTGTACAAAATGTCCAAACGTAAATTTTGACCAACTTTATTCTATCGAGAAACCAATTTCAGCAACTAGCAATCAAGTACAAACAAACATAACCGATTACTTTAAGTCATAAACTTTACCTTTTTTTAGACGCAATACATTATTTTTGTACATTCATACCTACTTACATTAAATTCATAACACCAAAAATACGCATTTTTATTATTATTTCCACTTATAAAAATGGAATAACGGCACATTTCGACCTCTGTAAGCGGGGGCCTCTGTAAATAAGACAACTATAATTTGAAACCTGCTTAATTGGAAAACTGGATTATTGGAAACCCTCAATAATTGGTACACATGTCTTGGTCCCTTGAGATTCCAATTAACCAGGTTTCGCTGTAGTTAGGAGTATTTTGAATTAGGAACTGATCGTAGTATTATTTGGAAATCAGGTGGTTAATTATCATATTTGCTGGAAAATTAGTTGATCTACTGGTAGCACTAACTAGCTAGTCAGAAAATATTTACGTCAATGTCAAATTTAAATTGATGTCAATGTCAAACATTATTTTAATTTCAAATTGATATTCGATTAGACAGAACAATTTCATCAAACTCTGTAACGCCATCTATTATATTTTTTGGAACTACAATTTTTTTTTCACTGGAAAACGCCTCATTGGTTTGATAATTTTTTACAAACCCTATACAAGACGGTCGTAAGGTTAGGCGTTGTAGTAGTAGTGTGTAGGCGTATATACAACGCGACCACGCAATCGTCGCGCGAACTGCGTGATAAAATCAAACATTGATCCGAACAGGTGACGTTCCTAACTGACGCTCGTGTCCTAGCCTACGAGCGCGCGATGGTCGCATTGCCAGTTCGCGCGATGATAGCGTGAAAGCGATGTCTTAGGACCTGAACTTCTGTCTCAATCTCCACAATTAGCCTCAAATTGGCCCCAATATGACGGAATGGGACAAAGGTCAATACTCTTCCCTCAATCCATCTGAACCAAACTATAAGTGCATACATGTTTCTTACGCATGTTGCCTGCACTTCTACATTTCTCAAACAATTTGTAGAGTGTGAAACCCCCCTTAGCGAAGAACTCTGTGTACTCTACACAAACTAAACCTAGTGGAATAAGTCTCATACAATAATTTATTTACATGATCGTTTTTAAATCCACCATTCTATAAAAATAGCAAACTAGAGCAGGGCTGAAATGTCATTAATCTCTTTAATAATTTAAAAAATATTTTAATAAAATACATGAGATTGTCCAAATATATGGACTACGAGCATGACTTTCTAGTCATTGGAATAATCTCGTTAGTATGTGAGAACCACTGGTAGTGAAAGGTAGCGGGAGGCTCCCCGACTATCGTCGAAGCGAGATAGATCCAAAACATGCACAGGTTTCAAAATGCACATTTCTTAGTTGGTACCTACAGTTTTAAAATGCTTGTTTTGGGAAGTGCACAAATACTAAGAAATGCTCATCTTGAACCCTGTGCATATTCTGCAAAGTGTTCATTTTGGACCCAAGCCGTCAAAGCGTCTCCAGCCAACAAAACAGCGCGTCATTCTAATCGAGCGTGAATATCCGAGAGGCGATGTCGTCGAGCATCCAGTTGACTCCCTCCAGCAGGTTCTCGCCGGTGACCGCAGAGCAGCGCTCGATGCGCCAGTGGTGGGTCTTGATGCTGTCCAGGTCCAAAGCCTGGAATGGAGAGAAAACAGGCCTCAGTGAGATTTCACTTCATAATGTTGATTTAAAATCTTAATAATCATGTTCCATTCAGTAATATTATATAATTTTTAAATTTGATCCTAGTATTGACTGACATAACTTAGATAATTTTAATATACTAATATTTCGATTATAATTATTATAATTTTAACATATTCACATGTCAGGTTATCTGACAAATAGGCAGAACTAAATTGTATATTGAAGACCTGTATGTACTTACCCTATTTAACAGAATAAATATTTTGACTTTGACTATTAATAAGCTGCCGTTAAGCAGTGCGTGCTAGCACGAGCCGAGCCAGGGTCGGCGCGCGGTTAACGCCGCCTATACACAAGCCCTACAGCACTGGTGGTGTTGGGAGGAAAGTTGTTTTTCTACACCTACAGCCCTACAGCCTAAACAGGTTGATGGATTTCGACATGGGAGGTGTCATTTGAATCGTCTTCATAGTGGAAGTGACATAGGGTACATTTTAATTACAATTATTTGGATTGTCGGACTAAAGTTTGCAGTTGAGTTTTTGGTTTACCAATAATAATGATACTTGTTACTATGTTCCATGTTGTACCTCGGTGGAAAGACCTTCGGGGGTACCTTTGCTTTCCGTACTTTGCATCTTTGTTATAGTGTCATAAACAAAGCCTCATTTTGAAGCGACGTGTAACATACCTGTCTGATGTCGTGCATGGAGAGCGCGCCCGGCAGGTCGGCCTTGTTGGCCAGCACGAGCAGCGTGGCGCCGGCGAGCCTCTCCTCGCGCAGCAGCGCGTGCAGCTCGCGCGCGCAGTCTGACAGCCGCTGCGGGTCGGCGCTGTCCACCACCCACGTCACGCCGTCCGTGCTCTCGAAGTAGTTCTTCCAGTATGACCTGAAAATAGAAGACATTTCAAACTAAATTATTTAACAATTCAAACTTACTTTGTACCTACAATAGGCCCCATTCAAATTGCTAAATCTAAACTAGCTAAAGTATTGATATTGTCTTAATTCAGCAGTAGCAAAGACATGTATAGTTTTAGCTTGTTTAAATTTAGCAATTTAGCACTCTGATTAAGGCTTAAAAAATTTATAGCAGTTATTGACAAGATGTGTGAATATTGATCAGTACCTACTTACAGCAGCTAAAAGGTTTTGGATGATATTTGATTTAAAGATACATATTACCTCTAGAAATACAGAGAAACAAATGAGACTTTATAAAACATTACTGGGATGGGATGAATCAAGTTACATTGTGACCTTATAGGTGCATAATTACAGAAAACAATGATAACATAATTATCTGGCTCACCTATCAAAATATATAAAGCTCATTTATTTGAAAGGCTCACCTCAAAGATTTTTGCCCTCCAACATCCCATATATTGAGCTTGTAGCCCTTGTGTTCTAGTGTCTTGATATTGAAGCCAAGTGTCGGTGATATTGTGTCAATGCGCTCTCCGTTGAACCTCTTCAGTATTGTCGTCTTGCCAGCATTATCTAGTCCTCTGAGTAACTGATGTTAAAGAAATTTCTAAAACACTTGAACGAGAGAGAGCCAGTTCCTTATGTAGGTACTTGGTAGGTTTTGTTCTTTAATCTTAATGTCACTTATTATCAAGTGAGCTATGAAAGTCTAGCTTGTCAGTAGTGATTAAGAAAACACCTGCTAAGTAATCGTGGAATCTTTTATGACTTTCTGACCAGCCAATTTGAGCTCAATAGCCTGGATTTTAACATGAGTCATTTTAAGCTGTAAATTTTCACCTGCGGAGATTTTAGCAGTAAAGGGTGTCCGGATAGTAAACCTTTTGGATTCATCACAAAAACTGAACTTTATTTTTCGTTAACTTAATTCTAAGATCAATTTTTTGGGTTTTGAAAGGATACAGCATGAGAATTCGCATTTCTTTCTCTTTTTGCCGCAGTTTCTTCAAAATTGTAAGAAATCCCATGGTAATTCTCTGAAAACAAAAAAAGAAAGGATGACTTTTTGGGTTACAGTTTAATTTCTAGGATTCGGTTTATTCCGTATCTATAATCGAAAAATTCTAAATTTCTTTACCAGACACGAAAACAACGATTTATTTCCCTTCTCAAAATAAATAATTTTGAGTTGACAGTGACTGCTACAATAAAGTTTTGCTTGCGATGTGACATTGACAGTAAGGAAACAATTAATCCAATGTCTGTGGTCAATCGCTCGAGTAGATTTCTGATAATTCCATGGATTTAGATTATGGAGGATAAATTCTGAGTGATTTTCTAGCAGAGTGACTGACGGTCAGTCAACTAAGATTTTTGGTCAGACAGTTATAAATTTTAAATAAAATATTTTTTCCCGAATTTCACGATATAAATATATTGGCATGATGCCAGCCGCCACAGTAAAGTAAAAACCTACACCAATAGGTAGCTGCTTAGCACGAATTTGTTATGGGCTCATATAATTAAAATATTATTCACAAATGTTCGTACTTGTAAGGCTACTTTGTGACATCAAATCCTTCAGGAACCGTAATTTTATCGAAAATACTATATGTACATGGGGTACATATCGTATTTTCACTCTTTGGAGTCCAGTTATTTTAACAATCTTAGTGCAAAAAATTCACAACGTTACATTTTTCAACTTTTAATACCCCCACGCAAAAACGACGGGGTGTTATAAGTTTGACGTGTCTGTGTGTGTGTGTGTGTGTGTGACTGTCTGTCTGTAGCATTGTAGTTCCCGAACGGATGAACCCATTTTGAATTTGTTTTGGGTTGAATTGAACGGTCAATTAGTCGGGGGTGTTCTTAGCTATAATTGATAAAAATCGGTGTTGGTGAAAACCAGTGTCGGAGGTTTTTTATATTAAAAAAACCTAAAAACCATCCTAAAAATTAAAAAAATCCTCTTTGAATGGTTATTCTCCTTGTTGCGTCACATGAGAAAAGAAAGAACAAACAAAGCGTTGCAAATAGTAACGCTAAGAAAGTTCGATACTAAATTCTTCTTCCTATTATTAGCTGTTAGTTTATTTCATGTCATTTTGTTATATATAAATAAAATAAAATAATAAAAATGCGAAAATAAGTTTGTTTACGTTTTCATGCCTTCATTTCTTACCCAATTTTTATGAAATTTTGTATGCTCGTTGTCACTTGTCAGGGATGCACAAAATTGACATAAGTGTCCTTTCATCTCGAAAAAATTACGGTTACTGTGGGACCACGGGTAAAACCACGGTGCGCAGCTAGTACCCCATAGAGTAATACTATATACGGATGTAGTACCCGTATAAAATCTTACATCACACCGAGACGTAAGGGTAATGTGAAGTAGCCCTAACTATAAGATCCGAAAATAACTTGTGTTGATGACTGTACCAACCATAATCAAAAAAGAAAACTTTTTTCAGGAAATCGAAATCGGAGTTCAATTCAATCGCACGGGCTATTTCCAGACAGTGCAGTGTCAAACAAATGTCACTGTCAAAATGACAGTGACAGATATGAGGAAAATTTGCCATCTGTGGACACAATCAGTAAAAAAAGTCTATAACGACGTGAATAATCGGCATTAATTTTCCTTTCACAAGTTTTTTTTCTTTAGCATTCTAAGGAAAGTCTAGAAGCCCTTTATCTTATGTTTTCGTACACTGAAATCATACCTTGAATGGTTCTATTAATAATGGTTTCCATCAAAAAATCTGATTTTTACTTAGCTAAATGAGGATTTTAAAAAGTAACTAAAAACAACTTTTTGACAATGAATTTTTCTGGCAACTTGTGGATCACTGGGCTTTTGAAAAATGTCTATGTGGGAGTGTAAATGTTTGAATGTGTTGTGGTTTTTATGTATGTGTTGCTATTGAGTCTCACGCAATGCGGTTTGTTTTGGCTATTCCCAGAACATACCAACTTATGACGTGCTGTACATGCATTCTTAAAATTATAGTAATAAGACTCATTATGCCATGCTACGTGTGCATAAGCGCGTGGTTTTGGCAAAATATTTCTCTGTGTTGTATATGTGCACGACTCTGTGTATAACACGACTACGTTCCTAGTTACGGTAATATTTGGCCTAAAAATTTAGATATAAATTTAGATATATAAAGAATTGGTTAAAAATAAAAATGTTTTTATTACTTATTAATATGTTTAATGTTTCTTGCTGTTTACTACCTACCCTAAATATCGGCAATACTACGGAAAAGCCATATGAGTGCGTTATTGCTTTCTTACTCATAATAACAAATTGTGGGTGTGCCTTTAATTTTAAATTTTTGAAGTTTGAATTTCTCCGTCTAGTATAAAGGTATAAAACTTAATTGAGTTTTTTATAACCGTTATATTATTAGCCAAATACTTATCCTATTAACTATTTCCAAAGGCGCCCGCAGTAATTTGTTATTTTCAGTACCGCTGTCTGTGAATTGTCAATACAACGTTTACATAACATGGGATTGGATATGGATTCTTGGCGGTTCCAAACAATATAAATTTGACTCGTAAAATCCATAATGAATCTACAGGGCTGGCCAATCAGAGATATAAAATAATTTTAATGATTTGTTTGCCCGTTTTGTTTATAAATTCGGAGATAGCTCCGTCACTGAACTCTCTATAAGGGTTGGATAGCTTCAAAACTTTGACTATTGGTTTCTTCTGACATTGAAATTGGCCTTAATTCCATTTTAGAAATTGAAAATAAATAAATCCTACTAATTTTATAAACGCGAAAGTTTGTAAGAATGGATGGATGGAAGGGTGGATGGACGGTTGTTACTCTTTCACGCCAGAACGGCTGAATAGATCTGTAGCCCTATTCGGAGATTTGAGATTTTCATCTCATCTTTTTTCGTTCTTGTTGCTCTCGTTTGAAACGTCATAGTTGTGAGAGTGACCAAGATAAAATCTCATCTCATCTCACGCGCCGGAATCCGAATCGAAAGCATCCGATTTAATTGAGAATCGCTATGCTGAAATGGATCGCATCGCTATGGATCAAATCGCTATGGATGAAATTTGGCACAGAGATAGATTATAGTCCAGAATAGCACATAGGATACTTTTAAACCGCGGGTGAAACCGCGTAGTGCAGCTAGTAATAAATACATTCGAGACACTTCCACACACGGTCGCCTGACACTGAACTAAGCAAAGCTTGTACTATGGCTACTAGAGACTTATTTACAAACTTAATTTTTTAAATACATACTTAAATAGATATTAACACCCAGACATAGAACAAACGCTAATGTTCATCACATGAATGTTTGCCCTAGGTGGGAATGGAACCCACGCCCCCACGCTCAGAAGGCAGGTTCACTACCAACTGAGCCACTGAGGCAGTAAAGAATCCATAGAGAATCCTATTCATGGACATGGCTGAAATCAAAAAGAACTTCGGCATCGTCAAAATTATCGTTATTTTAATGGCAAAACCGTTCAATTACCGTTACTTTTTAACCTGTGGCGAACGAACAGTTTTTATATCTGTGTTTTTTTTTGTAGTCTGTTATGTTCTGGGAATAGCGCTTGCCCAATTCAATACCATAGAGCAAAATTTCCATCCATGGCGGATCCCGTCGATGTCAAGGCTTTTAATTTTTTGCGTTAAAAATGAAGCACCTTCAATGTTTTTAAGTGGGTTAATAGTGTGGAAGTGATCGTGTGGCGGCGCGGTCTCGGCGATAAGGTGCACAGTCGGCGGCGCCATGTTCAGTGGCACGGTGCGGGTGCGGATCTGTGAGGCCACGGGCCTCAGACCGACCGACTTTCAGAAACGGCACAACATGACCTTCGGGAAACCTGGTAGGTCCCGAAACTGGCCTCAGCCGCGCCTCCGATCCATCCCGCACGCGTTTGTAATCATAAACATCAACACGGAGGCTCGGCCCGCGCGTAGCTCTGCGTATTCTCTAGGCATAGTGTGTTTACTAAAATGGGTGTTGGTGTGTAAATACGGGGTATGGTTACAGACGACCAGCCGATAGACCCGTACGTGTCGATAGACGCCGACGAGCACCACCTGGACCGCTCCACCACTAAGCCCAAGACATTCGACCCTGTCTGGAACGAGACATTTATTCACGAGGTCCACAATGTCACTAGGTATGACTAGCTATAATTCTACACACAGTTGTATTCTACTATTTCAGATCACCTAATTAAATAGAGGTGGAACAGTCAAGTTTGTCTAGCAATCCATTTTCATACTCTGTTACTTTCTTTATAGCTATGTTCAAGCTGGAAAACATTGATTTCTTTCAGTGGAGGTGACCTCATAGAGTACCACCAATAATGTATGCTCACATTTGTGCATGTATTGTTATTTAAACTGGACTCAATTGGATATGAATATTTTTACCTGCTGACATTTTTAAGTAGGGAAAGGTTAAAAAAATAAACATCAGTGTCATATTAAATTGCAACCAAATTTTTTAACAAGTCACCCTTGTGACACACCAAAGATCTCAGCTGTAGGGTGAGAATGGTTGGCAAGTAAAACTGTTGTTTACAAGTGACTCACTTAATAATATTGACCTGTCAAATCAGCTGTTTACTTACCACTGAGTACTGGTGTAATGCTTCCAATTGTTGTAGTTTGGGCATCACTGTGTTCCACGATGCTGCAATCCCTCCAGATGACTTTGTGGCCAACTGCACAATACCATTTGAGGACCTCGTGCATCGAGATAAGGATGCTTCAGACTTCTGGGTAAGATAACACTGCCCTGCGATAAAATATAATGTCACTTGGATGTGCTTCCTTTTTTAAAAATTTATGCATATTGAGTTAGTAGTTGATCTCCCAGTTTTTAGTTTACTATATTGCTTCAACTATGTTAAGGTGCACTGCCTTAACTAACTTCAATACAAGTGCTGGGTTAAGCTGCTAGGTTAAGCAGCCGGGCCCTGTGTGAGTTGAGTCTTATAGTCTGTGATTGCTGGCGCTCACATTTGCTAATTTTTTCATTCTTTTTTAAGAAACCATTTAACAGAAGCAAGCTCCCTGTGGATTGAAATATAACAGAACTGTATACTATCGACACCGCTTAGCCACTGATAATGACTTAAAAATGCCAGTCTATCTTTAGAAGTTTATCCATCATAATCTTCAGATAAGATACACAGACTGTCTGTTTGTGCTAAGAATGTTTTTATCAATTTTATCAATGTGCTAGTGTGGTGTTTGTTTTGAGATAACCTTCATAATGAGACGCCTGAGATTCATCAGTATGTCGCAATTATTTCTAAAATTAAGTTAATGAGTGTGTTTGATTTACACCTGTTTTCTTTTTATTCAAAAATAACTCTATTTTAACCATCAATAGTTACATTTTGTTTGTCAGTTTTCAGTGTCTTTAGCCAGACACTGCAAAATTATGCAATACTTGGTTAAACAAAAGTCAAAGAGTGTAAAGTTATTTGTATGTGATTTCGCCGAAAAACTGAGGTCGCAGACTCTTTCAGTAACAGTTACTGAAAGAGTCTTTTACTAAAATTAATAATATTATACCTAAACACAAACATCCTGTATAGTTAACAATAATTATGAATCATTTAAGAAGAAGGTTTTCCTCCCCTGACCCTAAATATGTACAGTTGGTGGATGAGGTGAGATTCCAGAGCTATTTGGATGTCAGTTCGGGATGCTTATTCTCGCGCGCTCGTTATTTTCTCGGTCACTGTCCAGGTCTGCAAAGTTATGGGAGTAAGAGTGACAGTCATACTTTCGAGCGAGCTGGAATCGGAAACTGTCCGCTGTCTGTTTTCCTGTTCTGAATATAACTGGGAGCTTTCAGTGGAAATGTCTCATTACAGTGAGTCAGTGAACTGATGGGTGAATCATCTACTGGCATTTAGTTAATGTGACCTTGACTGCACTTTATGAATGGGAGAATAGTTTCACTCATGGAAAAAATTACTATTTCTTAGAAGTTATCTAAAATTTGAGCATGTTGTCCTTGAAATTAGAGTACTACTTTCTGTAAAGTATTTTAAAATTGCTTGGATGTTTGCAGGTGGACCTAGAACCACAAGGAAAATTGCACCTCAAAATAGATCTGAAATGGAATTCTCAAGGTCAGTATTAGTTCGATTCAGATTGTTTTTCAAATATCTAATTATTAGCATGTAAGTTTCTTCCTGATTACTATGTTTTAAAATACATACATATTCCCTTATATGCTGATGTAGAAAATTGGCTCAATGACTAGTAAAAAAACTATTAAAATGCAAAACAAGATTAATTTCTATCATAGTTAATTTGTTCAATAGTGCTCATTTTTAGTGAAGAGCTGTGACTGCTCAAGCTGAAATGGACTGCTTGGAGTTGATAATTACCGGTCCGTCTATTTGGAAAATCGAACTATAGTGGTACCACTTTAACGAATCTCGCCCGCGCGGGTAAGGCGTGAAAAGATAGCATAGCAGCAGCGGGCGGCGGAGACTGCCGCGCGCTCCTACCTCGGTCGCTCTTGACGCTTTACCTCCGCGGGACAGGAGGTACCGCGCGGACGAAGACACATTTAAGCAGTACCTCTATAGGCAGTCTATCATTGTTAGAACCCGCATACCGAGACTCAACGAGAGTCTCAATGCCAGCCTCCACATTTCAACCTGCATGCCGGCAGGCTAGCACGGGCCGAAGGCAAATTGTCTGTCCACCGTCTGTATCCGCGCTCAGATGTGACAAAATATTGGAATAAGCTGGAATGTTTGTCTCTTTCTCGAGGGATAAAAATTGTGCAAAAAAAATATCCACGGCTCATATTAGGCCTGCTGGACTCTCAGACAGGGTTCTTCAAACGAGACACTTTTAATCTGCGCGGCGAGAGTCTCACCCTCGTATTCACAAACATCATACGCTAAATAAACACTGAGTCCTGTCTCAGTAAACTGTCATGACAGCAGGCATACATTTTCTTTACCCTGTCCGTTCGAGCGATGTTATTCGAGATGCGCCGTCGTCCCGCTCGGGAGTACGCGCACTCGGAGCGCATGGCTCTAGTGGAAGCAACGTTTGTGAATGTCCCTTGCAGCCGGGTCGGCGGGCGCGCGGTGCGCGGGCGGCGCGGAGGCGCGCGCGGCGGGCGGGCGCGGGCGCGAGTTCAAGGAGGGCGCGGGCTTCGCGCGCCGCCGCGGGGCCATGCGCCGCCGCGTGCACCAGGTCAACGGACACAAGTTCATGGCCACCTTCCTGCGCCAGCCCACCTTCTGCAGCCACTGCCGCGAGTTCATCTGGTCAGTCACGAGCGCCATCACTCAACTACAGATCATATCAAACCTCCTGTTCCCGCTACACACTCTCTCGCCTTGCTCTTGACGCTTGTTGTAGCTTGAGGCAGATTTCCGTTGTTGAAATAAGGACACTTTTATTTTGACACAAGACACTACGAAAACGATAACAGTACATAAGACCAAAACACAGATGAAAGATACAGAGCCGGATACCTCTGTAGTGTCCAGCGTGTCAAAAAAGCTCAGTACTCAGCTACAATGCTGAACATTTCTTCTCAGTGCTGATTATCAGCACAAATCATGAATAAAAAGTGCATGCAGTTGCATGTTAAGCGACTACTACCTACACTATTTTTTATGTCCTGTTTGCTGTTGTCACAAACATACAACCCTGAACGCATCGTTACGTCTTTCCCCCGAAAGGCGTGGCGATAGGCGGTAGGCGATAGGATGAAGCGTGTTTCCCTTTTTTTTGTCACTTGTTGTACTTTTGTACAAAAACTAAAAGACTATTGAATCACATCTTTTTCACCTATAATATACCTTGCAGATGTAGAGTAGTTAGTGTATGTGAAGTTACATTATTTTATTAGTTGGAAGCTAATAACTACCAATCACGATCCATTTGAAAATCTGACTCATTTCTACCCGACTGCGCAAGAAGGAGAATTATGTTATTCGAGTGTATGTATTGTAGGTATGTAAGTAATATATGTATGAAGTTTCTTTGGCACGCCCTACAGCCTCAACAAGTTGATGGATTTCGACATGTGAGATGTCATTTGAATCGTCTTGATAGTGGGAGTAAAAGCGGGTTTTTTACAACATTTTAATTATATCCGGATTGTTGGACTACATTTCGCAGTCGGGGTTTTTGTTTTTCCTTTAAAATTGTTTTTTTTGTAAAAATGTTACTTGTTCCAAAGTCAACAATCTGATTTTAGTGAAAAAAACACGTTCACACGTTCACACAAAATCACTAATGTTCCTTTTTATTATTTCCAGGGGTTTGGGTAAACAAGGCTACCAGTGTCAAGGTAAGAAACCTTCCTAGCTAGACCTTCCCTTCACATACATAAGTGGCACATTTTTGATGACCCTCCTTAATTCGTATTGCAGTGTGTGTGTGCGTGGTGCACAAGCGGTGCCACTCGCTCATCGTCACCAAATGTCCGGGCATGAAGGAGGAAGGAAATGTACGTATACATCTATATACACACTTCCATACTAATATCATAAAATCGAAAGTAACTCTGTCTGTCTGTAGGCTTGCTGAACCGATCTTGATGAAATTTGATAATTAGTTACTACATCACAAGGAAGGTTTTCGGGTACTATTTTTGGAATAAACACGAAGATAGTAGATGGTAACAGCTACTTACAAATAATTAGACATTTGATGACTATACAGGGTTATCAGGAAGGGTGAACAACTTTTACTGTGGGGTAAACCCTGAAATCGAGAAAAAATAACAGTTGTTCCATGCATTTTCTCCTCGATCCATGAACTATTTCTATGGAACAGAAGATTTAATTGTACGAGATTTTGGATTGACTCCATAGTAAAAGTTGTTTATAATGAAAAATACAATGACCCCCTTTCGGCTCAGTACACCCTACACCGATAACCCTGTATACTTTTACTAATTCGTTTCCTCAGTTTAAACTCATACCTAATAAAACATAATGATATGATCCCCCAAAGTAGGCAATATCCTAGATTTCTTAGGTAATAGACAAATGTATCTTTATATCTGTAATTATCATCAACCGCTGCCTTATTTGCCCACCGCTGGGTATAACCTTGATCTTAAGTCTGGAGCTCACCAAATCTGGTTGCAGTCTAGTAATATTTTTTTTGTAATATTCTGCGGGCAGACTGCAAACAGACTGTATAAGGTGTGATGTCTTTCATAACTTTAATACTTTGCTGGTCCTCACAAACTGCATCTCTGCACCGGACTAAGCTGCAATCGGATTTGACCTACGCTTCAGCCTACACTGTGTTATTGCATATTTGAAAAGAGTTGAAGATTAACTGGGGTGAAATAGTGTTGTCTTGTTTCAATGAGTGAGAAGAGAGTCTCTGAGTGCATGTTTGTGTGCAGCAAACGAGCTGCGTGAGTGTGGCGAGCGGGCAGCGGTTCAACGTGAACGTGCCGCACCGGTTCGTGGTGCACTCGTACAAGCGGTTCACGTTCTGCGACCACTGCGGCTCGCTGCTGTACGGACTCATCAAGCAGGGCCTGCAGTGCGAGGGTGAGTGCCTGCAGCCGGGCTCGCTCCGCGGCTTCCAGGCGAGCCGCGGCGTCGCGCCACGACGCTTGGCAACGCAGCGGCGACTCTTTTTATCGAGACAGACGTATGTATACGCATAGCCTTGTCCGGCTCTCGCATGACAAAAAGTGACGAGAAAATAAATACTGGAAACGACTCCGCGTGGGGAAGGAGCTTGTCGTCTCGCAAACCGCCTTAACCTACCATTCTAATTACCCAATTTTAGAATAAAAGTAAAAGTTATTTAATGACCAGTTTTGATGGTAATTTACTCAATGTAGGGACGATGGACTCTTTATCGATGCTGATTGCTGTCAACTGAGTGATACCGTAGTTCTGATGCCGCGCTTAATGCTAGTTCCCTGTCATTTCTTAAGACCCAAAAAAAAACTCATAGAAAATTTCGAAAGTGGAGGTGAGCTACAGCTTACCTCCTGTTCATTCAATAGTTGAATGATTACGACAAGACTACGTGTTGCCAAATATGTTCGCATCCCTAAAGCTAGTGATGTACCGTTTCAGTGTGTTCTATGAACGTACACAAGCGATGTCAGAAGAACGTGGCGAACAACTGCGGCATCAACACGAAGATGATGGCCGACATACTCAACGAGATGGGCATCTCGCCCGACAAGAACCCGCGCCCGCGCCCCTCCAAGGTACGTCGTTCACCCACCCAGCAAACTCCTACCTTTTATAATTATACATCAGTATCACCCCGTAATAAAAATGAATAAAATAAATGAATAAAAAAAATTTTAATAAAAAACCTAAACAAAGGTGAAAAGAGTCTTAAAATAAGTTAACTAATTAATTCAGCATTTGATGATAACTATAATCTAAAAAAAATATTTACTGTGATACGAACTAGGCAAAACCTGTATCTCGGAGATCTGGCCGATTGTACAGCAAGAATTCACCTCGGACCCCGATGTTAGAGCATAGATCTCTCTTGTATGCCACACATCCCGGTCTTGTACTATGTTCGTATTTTCATATGAGTACCTACACTATTTTTTTCTAACTTGCCCAAAAGCATGAACACGTATAGTAGATTTACTGATCATAACTTAGTCCATCGTCAATCGCCAATATGATCAGAAAGCCTCCAAGGAGGCGGAATCGAAGGGTACCCCAAGCCCTAAAGTAGAGATCTGGCAGGGTGTGTTATCGGACGCATTCTCGCGTCACTCATGACACAAGCCAAAAATGAAGCTCATTGTCTTAAACAGATAGATTGCTTCAGGGAAGGATCTTATAAAAAAACAAACATCCTTCCAAAATCAACGTGAATATCTGTAGTATTTTACTTCCATCCTGTAGCATAACTTTCTGTCTTGTAACATTCTACCGTTATCTTGTAACACAAATACATCTGTCCAAAAACAGGGGCTTAATTCTGACAAGTCGAGATTTCTAGTCAGCCTCTCTCATTTGAAACGTCATAGAAGTGAGAGTGACCAAGATAACATCATAACATCTGACGCCTCAGAATAGGGAGCCTGGTCATCTCCATGGGGCCTACCATGACATTAATTGCCATTATGGTTACGTGTTGTTGTCGCCGCTGAGCGACCGCAAATCGTATCGCTGCGCAATAAGGGCCATGATCGTGCAGCGTCGAATACAAAACGTTACTATCATGGCAATGAGATGCCATGGTAGGCCCCCGTCACTGTATCTGCATCGTGTAACTTGTAACACTCTGTTTCTCTCCAGTACATGAACACGGCTCTGATGGAAGGAGCCTCGGACCTGGCCTCGTCGGGCGAATCCGACTCCAAAGACGACAAGCACGACGACAAGAGTGAGTCATTGCCCAATACACTCTAACTCACATTAATACAGCTCAACTTCACATAGCTCCGGTTGTCTGCCGATGCTGAAGGAACAGTCCAATACTGTATAGCTCGGACAAATTAAAACTCTCGCTACGTTTACATTTGATTAAAATGTGAGCTTTCGTAAATGTCCAGACTACAATAATAGTTACGGTCGGTCTTGGGCTGTCTTCGCGAGAGAACAGCTGGCTCAGTTTAGTCCGTGATTTGACCATCACCCCTGATGTTTCACCATGCACAACCTGTACCTACTTTAGCTTTCTCTCATTCTGGTCTCAGTCAGACTAAGCTGATGCCAAGCTGAAGGTCTGCCTGATGTCAACTCGTAGATCAATTTCGTTGTTCGTAGAATAGTGTTTTAGTAGTAGACCCCAGTAATTTTACAGTGATTTTAGTAATGTTATATTTTGCTTGTGTTATGTGATTGTCCTACATACATGGATACTATGTATGACTGTATATTGGTAGACGAGATATGCTATCAATTTGTACTATGTTAAGTTTATTGAGACCACCAACCGTTATGTTTGTTATTGTTTAATTTCCCTGTCCCCGTGTTTATTTGTCCATACTACCTAAGAATGTTTTATCCATGCAAACATTTACCTTACTTGTTTCGTAATTCGATCACTATGAATTTATAAATAACTCATCTATTTTTTGTGACCATTGATTGGCCAGATTTTTTTTATTTGTTTTAATTGTGTCGCCCTTACTTCTTTCTTTTCCACGTTATGTATATTCAGTTGCATTAGAGCGTTTCTGCACTCCACACACTGCATCCAATCCGAATCCGAGAAAATTTCGATCTGAAGGAACCAGTCGCATTAAAGGATGCGTAATAGATCCGAATTTCGTCGTCCGATCACTGTTCGTCATCCGTATATCTCCAGTTCGGACCGAAATAACTAATACTATTCGTACTAGCCATTGCGCCCGACCCTAATCTGATAAAACAAGAAAGAACCAGATAAAATTCGGATGACAGCGTTCGGATCAGTGCGCAACCTTTCACTCAACACCAGTTACCAATAGCTACTTCGAACACACACTTTTCACATTCAGATCAGACGCAATTCGGAACTGATAAATGTTATGATTCATTTTTTTTTATCCATATTTTCACGAATCTGATCGAATGAGTGTGGGAACGCTCTTAGTCCTCCCCAATTCCCTAAACCGTCCATACTTCCCTATAATTTGTCAACATACGTCCAAACTGCCCCAGCACCTGTGTATCCCTACCCGTGTTGTGTGTTGTGTCGTTGACGCTGCGTGTTGCGTAGGTGTGTTGTCTGTGGCGGGCGCGGCGTGGCGCACGCACTGGGACGACCTCGAGGACATATTCGGATGTCAAGGTTACATACACCTTTGTTGCTGGTGGTGGGCTCTAATACCGCGTGCGCTTTTTCAACATTTGCATGTGTTTTTTTTTGTTTGGGAAAGAGGTTTATGGTGAAGGCTTTTAGTATTTACTGATATAAGGTCAACTGGGGCAAAAAAGCCTGAGGGGCAATTGCGTCTTTCTAGAATTACTGACAAACCCTTCACAAATTAGGCGTCATGTACCTCCATATTTTTTCTATCTTCAGTTACAATAATCTGTACAAGATGGCGTTAATTGCCTAATTTGTGAAGGGTTTGTCGGTAATTCTTGAAAGACGCAATTGCCCCACAGACGCATTTGTCCCAGTTGACCCTATTTAATAAAAATAATAATGAGTAAAATAGTTATTTGTACTTAACTATTTGAGAATAATTCTGGCGACATTAACCCTACTGGATTGTCTGACGAATATCATATAACATTTGGTGACCTATGAGCGTCCACTAAATCTTGCGCGACCGCCTGTCACACGTGCGACCAGTTAGGCTGCGTTTCCACTGAGGAGGAGCGGAGCGGTGCTTAATGGACCATTCACAATACTTCCACTGAAGTTGAGCCGAGATTTTGAACAACTGATTGGTAAATTGTGCACTGTTCCGCACAGCTCGTTTGGAAACGCAGCCTTAGCGCAACTCATGCTGTTTGTCAATACAGACATGCGAGCGGACGCCTAAGTTTTAGCGGATGGCCGACATGGCTGAATCAAACAAAATGCAGAATCTATGCAAGCTTTTTATCTAAGTATGAAACTGAGTTAAGTCTAATTCACATGGTGCAAGTTTCTTGCCTGTTGCATACAGAAAGATTTAATCAACAAATTTATTGCATTGTCTAAAGAAACAATTGTGGCTGACAACTCTTGAGAGCAAATTCTTGCGTGTAATCTATTGCATTTTATTATTACTCTTGAATGTAAGTACAAGATAATTGCACTCTTTATAGATTATCACTCGTTAGAGCCACTCGAGACTGCCTCGACGCGCAGGTGATCCTCGTGTGGATGTCGCGTGGTCAACGAGTAAACGTCGCGTGTCCCACGAATTTCCAAGTAGTCTGTCAGTAATTGTCACTTGTCCTCGCGTGAACCACTCTCCGTCCGCGCGTTGACAGCTTACACCGAGGCGTGCGCTCAGTACATCAACTCCGGATGAGTCGATGTAGCGAGTGCATGTTCATAGAAGTTCGTATAAAGAATACTAACCGCAGGAGGCGAGTCGGTGCGGGTCGGGTCCCCGGTGGCTCCAAAGAGCGATAACTGTAAACGAACACTTGTGTTCATATTGTTTAGTAAAACAGCGTATGAACCGTGTGGTGACATTCCAGCGGGCGAGTGCACGGGCTCGACGGCGACGGCGCGGGACAAGGTGACGCTGGACGACTTCACCTTCATCAAGGTGCTGGGGAAGGGCAGCTTCGGGAAGGTCATGCTGGCCGAGAAGAAGAACACCGACGAGGTACGCCCACATCGACACACTTGATACACCTGATCGGCGATCTAGCAGCGGTAAAGGCTCGGTGACAATATTCTGTTGTCACACGAAGTAACTTCTGAATGAATCTTAACAGAGTGTTGAAAGACAGCATCCTCCGATATAATGATGTCACCGAGTGGTGTCCCGTGTCCCGCAGGTGTACGCGGTGAAGGTGCTGAAGAAGGACGCTATAATCCAGGACGACGACGTGGAGTGCACGCTGACGGAGCGCCGCGTGCTGGCGCTGGCCGCGCGACACCCCTTCCTCACGGCGCTGCACTCCGCCTTCCAGGTTTGTCCCGTCTGCCTTGCCTCGCTGCATTCCGCCTTACACGTTTGCGACCCCTGCCTTGTCGGGCTAATTCTGCTCTCCAGGTTTGTGAACTCTTTTTTTGTTCTTATTTGATCCTAGGGAAAACCTTTTATAGGTTCCACCACTGGCCCCAGTTCATGTGGGAATCACGCCCCTGGCGACCCATATCTACCACTCTAGGGTGTCTAGTGCTCTGGCACTTTTCCGCGGCCCCGACAGCGCCAGCCCCCTCGGGCACATCCTCAAGCTTGCGCTCCTTCCCTCTCAATGAAAATGTGTCGAACACCAGACATATCGTCATCATCAACCTCCTCGAGGACTAGCAAGTGGGCGCCAGCCAGCACTCGTGTCTAACGCCCATGGTACCCATGCGACGGGTCAGGTGAGTGGCGGGTCGGGAGAGCGGCAACGACACACCGACACGCCTCTTCCTCTGCGGCCTCCCGCTTTCGCCATCATAACGGTAGCGACCCCGTTTGTGCCGCGGAACGTAGGGAAAGTGGTAACGACACACCAACAGTCCTCTCCCGCCACCGCCTCCAGCATCTGGCTGCAATTCCTCCCATACGAAACTGTATCCTGCCTCAGTTGTGGTGCTCGCCCATACGACACCACCCCCTACTGGGCTTCCAAATGGGCTTCGGGCGCAAAGCCCCAAGAAGCGGCCCCAATTCGGATTCCTTCTTGGCTTCACCGTGGATGGACTAGGCCACGGCTACTGACTCCCCCCGCCACGACAAGGAGATAGGTTTGTGACCCTGCCTCAACGGTCTGCATTCCGCTTTCCAGGATCGGCGGCGACTGTACCTGGCCGCCTTCAAGACAAAAATTCTCATGTCACTCTTTATCTCGTTCTCTGTGCCAAGGAACGAGCACATTAGTTACTAAGGGAATAGTTATTTGCGCAGCTGGCCAATTGTTCGTCAGAAATTCTGTTTTCTTTTATATTTTTTTTTCTGATTCTGTTAATCTTATTATATCTTTGTAACAACAGTTAAAAAAAAAAGAATTTGATTCTGAAAAAAAAAATGTTGATCCATCCCGAAAGAACAGTCGAAAGAGGCTAGGGAAGATTTCGTCGATCTGGTAGAAATTGCTAAGGAAAATGAACGAATGATTACAGACTCGCGACCGTCTGTTCTTCGTGATGGAGTACGTGGACGGCGGAGACCTCATGTTCCAGATCCAGCGCGCCAGGAAGTTCGACGAGCCGCGCGCCAGGTGACCGCACTACACCCTGGCCTACCCTCAACAACTCACCTCCACTGCCTGCTCAGATATATTGAACTCAAAAATTATGAACGCAACGTCATTATTCGCCTACACTTTTTGGCAACTCTAGAACATAAACTTGTGTTGGCAGGTTCTACGCGGCAGAAGTGACATTAGCGCTGCAGTTCCTCCACTCCCACGGAGTCATCTACCGCGACTTGAAACTGGATAATATTCTACTGGACGCGGACGGACACTGCAAACTCGCTGATTTTGGCATGTGCAAGGAAGGGATATACGGTACGCACTGCTATATACATTGTATGGCTGCTTTTGAAGTCTATTTACTCAACTTTAATAACAATCTAGCAACTATGAAATGTTTGTAATCGTTTTCAGAGGGTGTGACGACTACGACGTTCTGTGGAACACCGGATTACATCGCTCCTGAGGTGAGCTTTCTCCCCTTTTGATACATAAGATGTGGCCATTTTTATGCGACAATGTGTGCATAATTTCCCAAGTCTATCTAATCAGTTATAAATATTTATTGTAAAAATAGGATCAAAAGCGCATCTACCTATTTTACAAAATAGTTATCTCCCCGAATCCTTGGCTAAAATTGATAAAATGAAAAATATGAACATAGTCCAGCGCAGAACTATGGATAACTAGCAAGATTTATAGCGATATACTAGCTAGATTTGTTCTCTGGCACCGGCCATACTCGTATTGGTAGCGGTAGAGGCTCGCCTCAAGCTCCTCGCTCGTGTCCGCGGCGCAGATCCTGCAGGAGCTGGAGTACGGCCCGTCGGTGGACTGGTGGGCGCTGGGCGTGCTGCTGTACGAGATGCTGGCCGGCCAGCCGCCCTTCGAGGCCGACAACGAGGACGACCTGTTCGAGTCCATCCTGCACGACGACGTGCTCTACCCCGTCTGGCTGTCCAAGGACGCCGTCTCCATACTCAAGGGTAACTCGCACACACGATGGAAGCAACATTATGGAAGCTTGGGAGAGTTCACAGGATGCCATCGGTGTCTTTTGTGATCTTTCCAAAGCGTTTGATTGTGTAGAACACCGCACCTTGATCCGTAAATTACACCACTACGGAATTCGTGGAATCGCTCTAGATCTTGTCGAGTCATATTTAACTGATAGACAACAAAAAGTGGGAATTAATGGCGTCACATCTTCCGGATCTTTAGTTACAATGGGAGTACTACAAGGTTCTATCTTAGGTCCGTTCTTATTTTTGGCGTATATAAATGATTTGCCGTATGGTTAAGGACCTTACAGACATAGTTCTATTTGCTGATGATACATCTCTTATTTTTAGAACAGATAGGAAAGATAGTGAGCTTGTGCATGTGAACAACGTACTGACTATTATTTCGAGATGGTTCGCTGCGAACAATTTGTTACTAAATGCAATAAAAACTAAGTGTTTAAAGTTTTCCATGTCTAATGTTAGATATATAGAACCAAACGTAATGCTTGAGGGCGATAAACTTAACATAGACAAGGCGACGGTGTTCCTGGGTATAAGCATTGATTCCAAACTGCAATGGGGTCCACATATTAGTGCTCTGTCTGGGAGACTTAGTTCTGCTGCTTATGCGGTTCGCAAGATTAGGCAACTGACGGATATAGCTACAGCTCGGATGGCTTACTTTGCTTACTTCCACAGCATAATGTCACATGGCATTTTTCTGTGGGGATCAGCTGCTGAAGTAGAGGCCATTTTTATTTTGCAAAAGCGAGCGGTCCGCGCTATCTACGGAATGGGTCCCCGTGAATCATTGAGAGATTTATTTAAAGAAATAAATATATTAACTTTACCTTCTTTGTATATCTTCAAATCAAATCACATGTAAAAACTACATTAATAAAAAGAGGATATTATAAGGTTAAGAATTATTTAAAAGATAAAGATGTCTGGAGCCTTCCACTTCCGTCAAGTAGCCACTAGTATTTATAGATATTACCTAGTTGTAAGCCAAAATTTGTGAGACTGTAATTTATTTATTAATTGAAAAAATAATGCCCCTCAGTTTCTTGCCTGTTCTTCTGAGTAGAGGCTTTTTGTCCGAACAAGGCGGTCGAGTTTACATAAATAACTTTGACGTTCATAAGTGTATCTTTGATACCTAAATTGAATAAAAACATTTTGACTTTGACTTGACACGACGAAGGTCTTTGACACGACTCAATCTTCGGTTCTTCTCCCACTGGCCGAGCGGAATGGCCGACTCTCCGTATATGGCTTTTTCGGCACTCTTTTCTAGTATTATGCTTATTTCCAGAACTCCCGGCAAAAATTTCTCTCTTAATGGCCTTATCTTATTAGAGGTGGATCGGTATGACATATTGCAATACCGAAACTATTTATTGGTAATCATGGCAATAACGTATTTTTGAAACTGTTTATTTTGTTGTTTTATTGTACAGGGAAAACAGACGGCTGCTAATTAAGTAAAAACAGTAGATAAACGATAAGTGTTAACACAAAAGCCAAAGTAGTTTTCACTTATAAACACTTAAACAGTTACAAGTAAAAAAACTCTCTAAAAATACATAAATTAATTAAGTACCTCATACAAATACTTATATTTACAAAATTATTTTTTATTATTTAAACGTTTATTTGCCATTTTATTTTTTGTAGAACCATATTTCACTTTTGTTGAATCAAAGAACTGTTTAGAAATGAAATTGTTAAAAGTAATATGCCTCTATTATTATTTATTATTAAAACTATTATTCTGTTAGACTAATAACTATTAGTCGTCTGTCGTTTTTTAATCGATTTAGGTTCCGACGTTCTGCGCCGGTATTCTGAGAATCGTTATTGTTTCAATAAAGCTTTAAAAATAGTTACTGCGTGTTCATTGCACAAGTACAGATACCGATTGGTATAACTTTCATGACAAAATATAAATGCTTTTCGTAAGTTACTGATTACATTTATTTGTTATCACATCAATAAGAATAACATTTTCATATTCTTTTTCATGAATTAGTATTATTAAAGAACTTTCCTTCATATTTAACTGGCTATATTTTGTTATAAAAACTCAAGAAAGAGTGTTGGCGGATTTAAAAGTTCATTTCATTTTATGTACATAATTTTTTGGCATGGTTATTTCTTTTTAATTATTCAGCCGGGCAATAACGAGCGAGCCCCACGAATACCTAATAACGAGTTGTACCGAAATACCAATAGACCGATAAAGTGTTTTGGTTTTCGCACTGCTATTGGTTCCGCTCGTCATGGTGTGGTATGTTTTCGCGTTATTACAAATACCGGCAATACCAACATCGTTTTGATTCGGAGACGGTTCGCGTTATCGCCAATACCGGCAATACATAGCTATTGGAATATTGAAAACCGTTATTCGGTATTGTACCGATACCTAGCTATTGAAAGTGCTTACGGTTCGCACCGACCACCTCTATACCTCATCCTCTGCGGCAGGGTTCATGACGAAGAACCCGTCCCGGCGGCTGGGCGTGCTGGGCGGCGCCGGCAGCATCCGCGCGCACGCCTTCTTCCGCGACATGGACTGGGACGCGCTCGCCGCCAGGCGCCTGCGCCCGCCCTTCCGCCCCAAGGTACGCACACACATATACACTAACTTCCGCGACATGGACTGGGACGCGCTCGCCGCCAGGCGCCTGCGCCCGCCCTTCCGCCCCAAGGTACGCACACACATATACACTAACTTCCGCGACATGGACTGGGACGCGCTCGCCGCCAGGCGCCTGCGCCCGCCCTTCCGCCCCAAGGTACGCACACACATATACACTAACTTCCGCGACATGGACTGGGACGCGCTCGCCGCCAGGCGCCTGCGCCCGCCCTTCCGCCCCAAGGTACGCACACACATATACACTAACTTCCGCGACATGGACTGGGACGCGCTCGCCGCCAGGCGCCTGCGCCCGCCCTTCCGCCCCAAGGTACGCACACACATATACACTAACTTCCGCGACATGGACTGGGACGCGCTCGCCGCCAGGCGCCTGCGCCCGCCCTTCCGCCCCAAGGTACGCACACACATATACACTAACTTCCGCGACATGGACTGGGACGCGCTCGCCGCCAGGCGCCTGCGCCCGCCCTTCCGCCCCAAGGTACGCACACACATATACACTAACACGCACAGACAAACACACAATATCTAACACCCTCCCCCAAACACACACACACACACAAACACTAAAGCAGACAGATAATTTATTTATACATAAATTATATGTTCGAAATTAACTTAGTATTAACCTAACGATTGTTTTGAAACGAACAGAAAAGCAAGCGCGAGGCGGCCAACTTCGACGCGGAGTTCACGAAGGAGGAGCCCGTGCTCACGCCCGTGCCCAACGACGTCGTGCGCACCATCAACCAGGTATGTGTGCTGCGGACACTCACATCGTGTGCTACTAGCTGCCACCTGCGACTTCGTTCGCGTTTAGTCAGAAAATAGTATCCTAAAACCTTCATCAAGATTCGTTCAGCCGAGAAAAGCCTACAAACAGACAAATATACAGGATATACTTTACTTTTTGCTACTGTGTAATTAATAATTACTTAGCTTTGTAATTTGTTTTTGTGTTTTTGCGTTTGTTATTCTATTTTTGTTAGAACTTTGTGTTATCGTGCGTTCACATTAAAGTTCATAATTATAGTTGCTAAGGCTGTTACTAATCGTGAAAATCTATAATTAGCTCTCTGATGCTATAAGTTATTAGTAAGATGTTTCAGCTGTTGATTTTCCTTAATATAAATAAATAAATAAATCAATAAATAAATAATATTAGTGTGGATAGTTCTTGTTATATGGATTTTGGATTCTATTGGATGGAGGAAAGAACTTAGTGCACTTTCGCTACTTCTATTTTCGTGAATCTTTTAATTACATGCTCGTCGGTTACGGGTACTCTTGACTTTAAGTCTTTTTTTACTTTGGGGAATTTTTTTTATGGATGCCACCAACAGCCCCGAGGGCGGGCAGAGTGGTTATGTGAAAATTGTCATTTACGGCCTACCCACTAAAAACCCAAGGGTGTTCCACCTCGATGCAAAATGTCGGGGTTACGGGAACACGCTCTCGCACACGACATTTAACATGGAGGTTGTTCAAAGATTGACTACAATTTTGAATGCAAAACATTGTGTCCACTGTGCAGGAGGAGTTCCGCGGCTTCTCCTTCGTGAACAAGGACTTCAACCCGCAGCCGCCCGCCGCCGCCGCGCCGCCCGCCGACCGCGCCGCCGCGCAGTAGCCACGCCGCGGCACGCAGCGGCACGCAGCGGCACGACGCGTGGACACAGCCTGCTTACCTCCACGTAGCGGTATACACCATGCGTGGAAGCGGTGCCTCTAGAGCTGCACGCGATGTGTCCCGGGCCGCCGCGGCACGCAGCGTGTCGCAGCGGTGCGCCGCCGGCACGCAGCGGCAGCTCGTCGCAGCACTTGCTGTTTTGTTGCGCGACTGTTGCGGGCGACAGAAACTTTTCGTCCTGATTACGGAATCTCACCGTTCAGTAATGCATCATTATTTATTTATCGATCCACACGTACAAAGGTGCATCTGATGAAACGGCACTATGATATATTGTGATAGGAGTGTGTGAAATTGGTTTTCGCCAACGGGTAGACGTGTCTGAATAGCCCGAGTCGAAAGCGAGGGTTCGCCTTAAACGTCTTCGGAACCCATCAATCGAATTTTCAAGCTGCATTTATTCCTTCAAAAGAACATTTTTCGACTAAAAATGTATTGATAATCTTTTCCTTGAATACAATCAAATATAGCTTTTATAACGTAGCGCGTAAGGTTTCTGTCGCGTACAAAAGTCGCAATATATTTTTACGTTAGTGTAGAGCCATCAGTCTAGTCAAAGCGCGCGAGCGGCGCCGCGCCTCCACGCAAGTATTATTTCGTACTCTAGAATTTAGCCGGTACTACAATACTACTGCGTATTGGGGCAGAAGTACGAAACAGCTGAATGTTTTTGTAACGCTAGCGATTTCTATGAAAAATACTTCTCTCGTCCGTTAAAGGTTATACTATATTCATGTTTCGTACAAATTGTTAGAGTTATGTTTCAAATATGTTTTGTACTTCGCCCTTTGAACTACCAATTTTGGAAGTAGAAACGTCTCACGCCATATAGTCTTTATTACGTTTAAGTTAAAATCGCAATTAGGAAGCTAATCTCGCGTGTGTCGTATCGATGCCGCCTCGAATTTAACGGATATCGAATAAATCGTTTTCAACTCTATCGTCTCTATGATAAAGCCTAGTCTGTTTTATATCAAGTGTCCGATTATTTAAACCAACATGGAGAACTGTCAACCAATGAACTAGTTTCATAAATCTCCTTGGATTCGCTCATTGGTTGCTGAACCGCCATCTTTGTTTTCTGATTGGACACGTAACAAAAACACTGACTTCAAATTCGGTTACCTCGAACGCTTTACCTTAAACTGAAGATGCCAAATTGTACCTTATGCTGACAAGAAGAGATTCACTTTTAACTAACTTTACACTGCATAACTAAGTCGAAGGCATATTTACACAGTGGATATAAAAATCGTGCATATTGATGTGTGAGTGTGGTTTCAAAACTAGGCCAGATAATAGGAGGAAGTGTACCCTCTGTACCAAAAATAAACAAAAGTAGCTCCACGAGATGTACTACGAGACTCTTGTGGCTACTTGCACTAGATATAAGAGTTGCTAGCTAGCTCCTACCTAAACTTTTTTACACGAATCTTAAGCTATTCCTTAGGAGAATCTTAGCTTTATGTGAGCGATGAGCGGATATTTCGCTAGGAGTAGTTCAAAACTAAGTAAGTTAACTAAGTTAAGCAAGGACTTGAGCGATTCTTATATTTGGTGCTAGTGGCCATTCGTGCATTTTGTGTGGCGCTGCCTTTGTTAGCAAGAACGAAAAGGCGAATGACAAGATCGTTCACCTTTCAACAGTATATTATAGTACATACATCAGAACAATTTTGTCCTATCTCATTAGGTTATATAACATAACAACAGAACACAGGACAATCAGAAATATGAAAAATGCTTCAAAATGATCCTTGTTCTGTTATAGGCTTACACTCGAGCAAAGGGTTATCAATGAACGCAGATTTCTCTCACATGGACTTTATTAAACTTTTGACATGTGAAATGATAACGTTCACCAGCCAGGGAAGGCTGCCTTTTCACTCAGGAGTTAAACGTAGTGGTGTATAATTGACCAATCAATGCTCGCGATGTCCAATTTGTGTTTGGTCAATAACGCAGCTTCAAAAGAGAGGTTTTCCACTGTACCGTCACTGTTTTGAAACCACACCTCCAATAGTAGTTAAATCGCCAGAACAACTAAATAATTATAAGTACAGATCTGCTCGCTGTGATTTAATAAAGCGTCCTATACACGGTCCAGTTTGATTGACCTACGCAAAACGAAGTTGAAAGAAACGTCCGTTATATACTTTACGTATTATTCTTGTGTAACTAATCATGTGATATTAATAAAAATATATTTTGCAGTCTAAAATAATGACACGAAATTATGTACGCGCAATACGTGGTTGATTTGGTTATAATATGCGTTACGTCGCACAGAGACATCACAAATGGTGTCCACTCGTTTTCTCATCGCGAGTGCATGTGTCCGGAGTTGTTGCGTTCGTGCGAAGTCCGCATTAGTTGTATAGATATCTATTTAAGTGGTATACTAAGATTTAGGTAAATCATGAGCATTACATTCACTTGCACTGAAATCGCTTAAAAGAGATAAATTGGACGGCGTATTTGTCGCTTAAATTATTTATCGTTGTTTTTTATTTTTAAGTAAAGGCCAAAAATATATACAGAGACCATTAAAAACATTGATATTGAAAAAGTACGTCAGTCATTTCTAGTCTTAGCACAAGCAAGTTGGACCGTGAGTAAAACGCCTTAGCATATATAGTTACAGTAATTTCACAAGAAATATTTATTGTTGTAACATTGGGAGGGATATTGTAGATGTAAATATTAACAGAGCATAATATTATTTGATTTTTTAACGTTTTTAAAACGCGACCTGTGTGCCGGAGTTTGGTTTGACGCAGAGTAGGATGGGACAGATGACTAACTTCCAAACTGGACGGTTAAAATTGTAATACTCTAAATAAATTATATAATTTGATCCCTGATTTTAAAGAAACTTTTAAACCGGAGACTGACTGAAGCCGAATCACGTGATATATCGAGTACGCGTATCGGTTTGCCGTAACAGTTCACCGTGTCGATTCAACGAGTCGTGCTGCTTGCTGCGAGCCTGTCGCGCTCGACTCGGAAAGGGATCGTCACTGTATCAACTGACGCCGTGCAATATTCTTTGTATGAAACTCTCTACTGCAACGAACACTAATCGGAATCGTAATGTTATCGCCTTGCGTCGCTGATGATCCCTTTCCGAGTTGATACGAGTATGTGTGCTATGACCCTTAAGGAGCCGACAGGCTCGTGTGCTCACTGCAAGCTCTTGAATTGATACAATACATCTTTATTGCACACCAAACATACAAAAATAAACAACCAGAGAAAAAAAAACATTTAGTAGTACAAGAGCGGCCTTATCGCCTAAAGCGATTTCTTCCAGGCAACCTTTTAATGGACAGTATAGAAAGAAATATAAAAACGGTCGGTCGGAGGTTGATACGGCGAACAGTTACGGCAAAACGATACGCAAACTCGACACGTTACAGGTCGGCTACAGTCAGTCTCTGCCTTACAGAGATGCCTAGATGTTGAAAAATCAGTTATGATTTACATTTACATAAAGAAACAAGTCATACATTAATTAATTCCACTTTTTTTTCTCTTTCTCTCTTGTTAACGTATCTGGAATCTTCTGCCGTTGTTTGTAAGTTATCTACCTGTCCCTCTCTACCCGCACGAGCACGTTCGGTTCCCGCCGGCACCGCCGCGTCGCCCGAGAGAGCGGGACGGGTGTAACATTGTAAACCCCATTTGCGATAGTAGCGAGAGTTATATTTGCGTGTCTTCGTGTATGTGAGTGTGGCTGTGTGTGCGCCGTGTGTGTTGGGTGGAGTGAGCGGTCACGGGCGGAATTTATACTTTTTGGTTATCGTTTTAAGGTTTAGTTTTGGTTATCGATGATCAATAATGATCTCTTTTTTTTTCAAAGATAGAATCGCGTTTTTGTAAGTCTACTGAAACGTTTTTATAGTGCAATGTTGCTTTCTTGCAAAATCGTTAAAAATATTTATTTATAAATACAAAAATTTAGGTTATTTAGCTGTCATACTATGTAGACGAAAATTACGGACTGACAAATATCATAATTGACAGCAAGGATACGGCAATAGAATAGACACCAACCAATATTGAGATGATTCTATTGGCTCCCCATTTTGATGGGTCGCTGTGATCGGCTGTCGGTCCGCCATTTTGTGTACACAGAATGCAAAGCTACAGAGTATAGTTACCCCGCTTCTAGTCCTGCGTTGTGTTGCGTCGAATTGCGTGGCATTTCTTCCAATACTCAATACATTTCGCGTCTTAGTATTATTTTTATTTACGTTTCTACAGTGCCATCATTGAGGTGCTATTCCGATAGTGGCGACCGATGGACTCGCTTGCACGAAATCACTACCGTTGTTCCTCCAACAGTTGGGTGTTAATATCTCTTAAAGTATGTATTTAAGATCGGCCATAGTACAAGCTTTGCTTAGTTTGGAGTCGGACGACCGTTTTATTTATTTATTTATTCATTTTTATTTGCGTAGTAATTGTTGTCTAATATGTGATGTCGGTCGTTATAAATCGGCCATCGGCCAGACCCTTCTGACTTAACTCAAATTAAAATTATTACAGTTATCACAGATTTTAATTATCACATAAGAATTAAACACAAATGCAGTGAATGGTTCACCAATTAAATGAAATTACTTAATTGGATTTACTTTAAAAAATACCGAACCATTTTTTCCTTTATTTCGGTAAACAGCCGAACATCTGTCTTTTCCTATTCACTACAGCGTACAGACAAGCCCTCGATCGCTAATATCGGAATTTCACGCTTATTGTCTAGTTAACAAAGTCGCTATTGGAGAGATAGCTCCAAATATATCTAGTTGTTGGTGACACTGTACGCCTCACAGACTAAAAAACTGTCAGAATGAAGCTAGGTTTCGTTAAAGAATTATGAGTAGTCGATCAAGTAAGTATGTTTTTGTCTACTGTTTTGTAGCAGTTTTCTAGTCTGTGGTGTTGCTTACTGCAGTATTCATTTTATTTATAAGTTTTTTATGCAATTAAGAATGTTTGTACTACGCATATTTAACAATTTTAAAAATAATTTGTCAAATATATTATAATCTATGTTTTAGATCTGAAAGAGCGTGTTGCATAATTTTAGAATAAAAATAGATATTGTGAAAGGTTACTTTATCGAATTTTTCAAGATCTCCGGGAACATAATGCGTAGTACTGACATTCGCGTTACGTAACCTCCTATTTTGAGATTATTAATGCTACTTTCTATAAATAATTTATTATTATTTCGTACTCTAAGTACATACATTATTTACCGTTTATACAATACTAATACTTAGATTTTTATTTACGTCGAATCACAATGGTCATCGCTTACCATATTAACTTGACACCGGACTGACTAAAAGCAGATACATAGTTAGAAAATGAACCTATATCGTGTTACTATGCAATAGGGTTCATATTCGTGCTTGTTTTAAATCAGTCTAGTGTTAATTTGGTACAGTTATGGCTTTTTATCCCTGTCTGAGACAGTATTCTGATTTATAAGTATTATTTCTTTAGTTCTTAGTTCTAAACCAAAGGTGTTAAGTTTATTTACTAGTAAAATGTTAGTATTATTTGTTAGTGGTTTCGTGCGCTAATCGGAGTGTGGGGAACGGCGCAGAGATCTATGCACAAATGTAATGCTTTATGTAGTCGTTAGTGTATAAATATAATATAATAAAAATATTAATATACTTAATTATAACAAATCTCTGTTCGTGTTTCCGTATTTGAAATGTTATTATGTATTTTGACATATTAATGGTCGTAGCACACAACGATTCGATTCGAAGCAAAGCATTGAAATGTGAGTCCGACAGTGGAAATTCAAATGGAGAACATTTGAAATTTCACTTCTACTTACTTTACTAAAAAAGCTTTCATTGTGAAGCTCGCTCCGAGTCGAATCGGAGTAGAGTTGTTACGGTGTGCGACGACCTCCATATTTTATCTGACGTTTAATTATTTTTGCATAAATTTGTGAGATTAACCAGCAAGGTTTTTATATTGTTATACATTACAGAGTTTGTTTTATATTCACGAGGCGCGGGAGTCTGGGGCCTGTCGAACTGTGTAAAGATTCAAGACTCCCGTCTCTTTTCAAGATATATTTACGCGCTCGATGTTACAGGAACGTGGTGAGTAATGTATGCCTAGTGTTATGAGATACTTGATTAAATCTAGGATTCGTTTTATAATCGAGAATTTTTTGTGCTTCGGGGAATAGAGGCACTGCTGGTTGTGCCGTGGGAAGCCATGGAAGGGAACGTCTGGCATTATACAACCTTTGAAAATATCTATCCTTTCTTAGGTCGTCAATACGATTATTATATTCCTTACGGTCGTATTGGTTGCCGTAAAGGTTTTAGGAATTCTCAATTGTTGTCTAAGATTGTGATTATGGAGTACTAGACCTTGTGGTTCCGGCATTAGGGCTCGTTTTAGAAGTGAGGTGCTAAGAGAGCTTTATTTTGGCAAGAAACCGCCGTGAATAAAGCTCGTCGCACACTGAGGCTTGTATTGCCAGCGACGTGTGTACCCCGTCCCTGTAACACGACGCGCCTGTTGTAACACTGTGTATATTATAATACGTTAATCTGGTCGTTTCTCTGTTGCTTAGCCGTAAGTTAAATGTATGTGCAAAAAATAATTTTTTGATGTGGAACGTACTAATAAATCATAAAAAACGTATAGAGCATAGTGAAAAAATATATTAGTGTGTAAGTAAGGTTATAATTGTGTCGCCTCGCGTCCTTATTACTTATATGAATAAAGCTTGCCATTCACGCGCCGCGAGCGGGAGCGGGAGCGGCGCCCGGACAGGACTCATGTTATTATTTATTCGGAGATCATTTCATAGATGTGTGTCGTTCACAATGTGTTTTTATCGTTCGTTGTGTGCGTGTATGGATGTATGTATATTAGTGTGCGTGCGGTTGGCTGCTGTGTGCGACAGTTGGTCGCGCATGAGGTACAAAACAAAATTCTTTGAACAATTTTTACCTATCCACGGGAAGTAAAGGCAGTCGCACGTTTACTGTCTCTGTGGTATGAAACAATAAGGCCTCCCGCAGACGGTGCGACCGACTGTCGCGCGACAGCAGCGCGTGTCGTGTAGTGTCGCAACGCCACAAGCCTCTTGTCTCGGTAGTCAGTACTTATTACGCCGTCACGGCCGGGAGATATATCTATAAATAAATATAAAGTAAAATAATAATGCTCTCGCCTCCTTTGATTTTAATTGTGCAATGTTTTATATCACCTTTATTTGTAAAAGAGAGTGCAAGTTATGTCCGACCTGGGGCTGGGCCGGCGCGAGACCGACGGGCGAAGACGGTCACGTCAGGTTATTGGGTGTTTAAGAAATAGTGAAAATGACGGTAGGCGCGTCATTTTACGGAGACGTTCAAAATTTAAATTTTGAGAGGAGCTAAATTGCTAAATCTATTGTTCTACAAGTATGTTTGTAGTACATATTTTGCAGGTATATTTGTCTTTGTCTCACAACGATAACAAAGACAAGTGTTATTAGATAGTTGATTGAATCAGGCGTTACTTTGCGGAAGTTCATCTCCAAAATTGTTACTTGAACTAATATCTAGTGTAATTCCGCTTTAACGTCGCATTAAGTACATCAAGGAATATAAATTTTTTATTCTATTCTTAATTTAGAATAAAAAAAAAATAATTTATTGACATTTACTAGAAAACTTCATACAAATTTGAATCTAATTTAAACGTCATACAATTTGATATTACAACTAACGAATTTAACAGACCTGATTTAATGAAATCTACTAAAAAACTTTATACAATTTGATATATGAAGCTAATTCAATAAGAAAATTAACAGAAATAATGTTATGAAATTTACAACAAAATTTTATCGAAAAATTAATACAATTAAAAAATTATACAATTAAAAAATAAAATAAAAAATTCCTATTCTTCGAGCACTTCGTCGACACGTGTTTCGCCTCTCCTTCGTAAGTGTTATTAGTGTGAGACTAGGACATCAGTACTTTTAGCTAGTTTCGGTTTAGCGATTCAGCGCTCTGATAGGAAGTACGCCAGCACAGACCGCCGGCCGCCGCGCGCCGGCCGCGCTCCGGCGCCTGCTCGTCGGCTGAGCTGAGTCCGTTGCGAGAGTGGAGTAGTTCCGAACTAAGCACAAGGTGTTCTCGTTTGCCGACCTTTTATTAAACTAATTCATAGAAGAATGTTGAAATTTTTGAAGAAAGTTTATTTTTTAATTTTTTAAATATTTACAATTATTTTCTCAGTGTATTATGATAGTGTTATAATAGCTGTTAATTAAAGTAGTACAATTAGTCACTGAGCGTGTCGCAGTCGCTGTGTATGTACAGACAGACACTATGAGGCTATTTATATAGATTCGCACACTCGCATACATAGTGCGGTAAGGTTACAGTTTACTGAGCTATCGTAAAACTTGAGTGTTCGTGCACACTAGGATACGACGCTTGTTCGCTCACATGCCTCCGTGTACGAAGCGTGCACACTTGTAACATAAAAGACGTAATGTGGTACCACGATCTGGAGATGTGAAAGTGGTCGCGTGAGCCAAGTACGTCAGTCCAAAGAAACGAGCAAACATTGCGTCTCAAACATTACAAATGTGGACGCTGATCGATGCACTGCCGGCAAACTATGTTTAATTTTATGGAAATAGAAGTGACCTTTATAACTTGGTGACAGGAACAGTAACTTAACTTGCTGCTTTCATTTACTGACTATTTTTAGTTACAAACTTAACATTATCTTCCTTAGCAATAAACGTTGCAAAGCCTCGAAACAGTTGTACAGTCTTTTGTCCTTTCCGATCGAGTTCAAAAATGTAAAACAAAGAAAAAGACAAACACGGTATGCCTATTCCGAGGCTATACAACGTTTATTGCTAAGGAGGTATTAAAACATTTTTATGATCTTTTGAAGTTTAGACAAGAAAAAGTTGAGTTTCTGTCTGTCATCGACTGTGCCAAAGTATGGAGTTAAAAACTGGCGAGTCGTGGATGGCCGGTCGGTGGCCGCACTTCTGTCTCACTCACAGCCTCTTGTAATTTCACTTTGTTTATCTAATTACAATATTGTTATGCACCTAGCTCTAGCCACTACACTGACGGTTCTGACTGGCCACTGTGCGACTTGCCGCGGTTATAAATAGCTTTTACACAGCTTGAAGCGATCCTGACTGACCGACGGTGGCTCTGAAACGACCAACAACAGCCCCCGGAGCAATAAACGTTGTATAGCCCACAGACTTCAAATACAGTAGAAGTATTGGAAGTCTGTGATATAATAGTCTCGGAATAGATGTACAGTGTTTTGTTTCTTTCGATCGAGTTCAAAAATGTAAAAGAAAGAAAAAGACAAAAGACTGTGTAGCTGTTCCGAGGTTATACGACGTTTATTGCTATTTAAGGGGGTAGATGGGTAACATCTTTTACCAAGTGAGGGTTGCCTTTAGACTCTGTTTCCACCAAAACTGTGCGAGTATGCGTCGTGAGGGACCTGTTTGTTAAGAGCCAATAAAATTCATTTAACTAGCCTTAGTAAATGAAGCGATTCTATTGGTTCTTCATAAACACGTCCCGCGCTACGCATCATTCAACTCTGGTGGTAACGCAATCTTGCCACCCTTAGCCTGGTCGGTATCTGTCAAAGCTGGGTGAATTGAGGTTGGGTCAAATTGTCTCATACATATTATTTTTAAAGGAAAGGAGAATTTGTTTTTTTTTTTAGAATTCTTATAAAATACTAAGACATTTCGACCCAGTCTACTCCAGAGCTTCGTCGATATCGATTCTAGTTATACGATAAAAAAATCTAGTCATTGCGATAATTTGTAACAAAAACTTATGTAATAATTAATGATCGGTCGCTAATGCTCGGCCGAGTTCGGTCAGTCGCTGCAACATCGCTCGTTTGTCCATTTAATATGAAACGAACATACAGTAACGCTATTCCATGCCATTTTGTAACAAGGTGTGCTCGCGAACGTTCGCACGTCGCGAATACACTTTGGGAAGGCGATCGTGGGCGAAGAGTAGTTGCGGACGAAAAAAAAGGAACTTTAAATCGTGTGGCGTAGGGTATAGTTTTTCGACGCGTAGGATAAGTCGTGAGCAGCATCGCGACGTCGTCATTCAAAGATTGTCATTCTAAACTCTGATCTATGTTACACAGTATAAAGTTCAAATTTATATGGTTTATTTTCGCCTCGGTTTCCGCCCCAAATCTTCGTCCGCGATCGTCCATCCCGCTAGCTGTAACTTGACATATCACGCTGTATTCTCGACGGTTTTATTGACGATATATTTTATATTTGTAATCAAAGAAATCAGTGATCTATTTGAATTTTTACGAATCGTACCATGTCGTCCTGTGTCAAACATAGAGGGTTGGTTCCTTTTGTCGCTAGTCGGGTGCAATCTTCGTGAAATATGGTATCAAAACTAAATGTCGGGTACTCTGATGCGAATATACTTTTTTGCAGACCTTATTTTTTCTACGAAAAGATGGGTACAAATGAGACTAGCGAGAACTTTCGGCAATATATTGCATGCGCTACTTGCATCTAAGTAATGTACTAGTTTTATTTCCAGTATGAACTCAAAGCTTCGGAATATTACTTACTAAGATCGGATAACCTCGAAGATTTTTATTACGAAGATTACAACCGAAAGTGCACAACTAATTTATTTTTTAAATAATTTTTAAACGCTTTACCTATATATGAGAAGATGAATTATTGAAATATGTTACGCTTCTGAGAGGTGTGATTATAGCCAAAGAAGGATTACGTACAAAGTGGCTGTAAGCCTGTTCTCGTATAGTTTACTCTTGCCACTGTAGACGTAGAGCGACGGAGTTGTGTGTGGACGCGGCGCGAGGTACCTACACGGTGCGATCACTCGAGCCTCGCTGAAGGTACTTGTGTTTATCGTTCTAGAAAAATGGCCTATTAAACAATGCAGCGAGTTCGTAGCTCGTACAAGGGTATTTTCAACTACTCTACGGACTCGAAGCCCATGAGTTTGCTGAATGATATGCTTTGATATTCTTAAACAGATTAAGCAACGCATTTAAAAAATATCCTTCAAAATACTGTGTGAATTACTAAGTTTACTAAACAATAGATAAACTATTGTGTATTGTCCACGTGATTGTATCTACAACAGACCAATAAGTACAGTCAAAGAAAAGTAGAAATCGAGTTTTGAATCAGGCGAGCTTGGGGGCTCGCCGCTCGACTGGCCAGTAAGATCGCGACTACATGACTTTCTCGGTTGGTAGTGGACTTGCCTTCTGAGCTTGGGGGCGTAGGTTCGATTCCCACCTAGGGCAAATATTCATGCAATGAACAAATGTGTTTGTTCTATGTCTGGGTGTTAATATTGTACCTATGTTTTAAAATAATTTGTTTTTGCGTATTATCTTTGATCGTGGGTGTCCCTCGCGCCGCGGTGTGTGGTTTACTAGTTTGTGTTTATTGACTGTAGCTAACACAGGTAATGTTACGGAAGCTGCCGCACGCACGCTGCCTCCTCGGTCGTTATAGAAAATATAATAAAAGTATATAAAAAGTGTAAAAAAATATTGCAAATATTACGGTCAACTATTTTGAAATTTCGATCGTTCTTTTGAATGGGTTCGTTAGTTTGGAAGTTAAACGAACTTGAGATGTTTCATTCGCTAGTTCGTTCAACTTGAAGTTACTTCGTTGTTCACTTCGTTCAGTGCAGCAGGAGGCGCGTGCGCACGGTAGTGTTATTTATATTTGTTGTTTGTTCACTGATTCACTATTAGGACACTTAGCTGAGTAAATTAACGCATTATTATAATATAGTTTTATGATGAGAATAATATGTATATGTAATCCTACATGTCTATTAAATCGGTGAAAATAGATAATATTGGCATGAAGTTTTATTTATCCGATATACACGAATTAGGTACTTACTTTAGAGATAGAATCATAATTAGGCCGGTAAGTAAACATTGAAGTTGCGTTTTAGGACTAACTTAACAAAAATTAGAAGCTAATTACGCTTCTTTTCCACTTTTCAATTAAATTACTCAACTAGTTGAACAGTTATCTGTCTTTGACATTGTGAAAAACGACAAGAATTTCAGCAGCGCTTCTATCGGAAACAGTTTGCATGTCACAAATGTTCAATATCGAACATCACCTCGAAATGTTCCCATCGCCACCGCTAATGAAGCAATACCGTTTACAATACAAGGCGGGCGGGGTCGCGGGTCAGCGCTATCTTTGCGCAACATCTTACTGAGGGCGTACGAACACACTGTACCTATCTCTTAAGTCGATGCATTGCGGTAACGACTTTCCTTCGTAACTCTTTGTTCATCTAATATATATAAATTACGTGTCACGTTGTTTGTCCGTTATAGACTCCTAAACTACTTAACCGATTTCAATCAAATTTGCACACCGTGTGCAGTTCGATCTAACTTAACAGATAGGATAGCTCACATACATATAATATATATACATATATATAAATAATAAACGCGAACGAAGTCGCGGGGTGACAGCTAGTATCTAATGTAGTTACACGTCACTTCCATGGATTTCTCTAATCGAAGTACAGCCAACTTGTTTGTAAAGTTTTCTAGAGCCACTATCGTATTCTCGTAACAGATAGCTTCCGAACTCTGAAAATTTTAGTTTTCTAGATGTGTATATGTATACGGCATGTTACAAAAACCCTATATAGTGTAAGGGTATGTACTGACACACATACACTTATGAGTATTCATGCAAAAATACAAAAGAAAAAAATATACGTTAAATACGTTTACTACTACCTCTTCTGTTGAGTAGTTCTAATAGCAAGAGTTATGACCAGTTTAAGAACGTATGAAAAAAAAAGAATTTTTACAAAAATGTTAACATATCTGTATCATATGTTGGCGCCTTTATTTTATGTAGTATAGGTCGGCGTTTGAACACCAAATCGCCTGATGTTAAGCGACGTTGTGGTCTAAGATGGAGCACGACGACCTATAAGGTACAGTATTCACTCTAGCCTTGAGGTTTTGTAGAGTGAAGAAGTACAAAGACGGCAGTTGAGGGAGGCGCTACAAGTGCGCTACTGCTCAGACCCGTCTTCGGAACGGTTACACCGGACTACATCCCGAAACACGACTAGGTTATTTCACGGCATGGCTTGGTCCGGTGGGTGGTAACTAGCCACGGCCGAAGCCTCCCACCAGAGTTTGCTACCCGGTTAGCACTACCCGGGGACCACGTGAAGGGAATCAGAATAGAGTACACTCCTACGGACGTGGGTAGCTCAGCCTCTAAATTCATTGGGGTTTCATTTCATTCATTTGGGGTTATTCTAAGAAAGTAGCAGTACCTACCACACAAATAGTATTCATATAACACCGACGCGATTAGTCGCTGCGTTCGCGCGATGTGCGTTAAAACTTTTTACAGTCAGAGCATAATTGCATCGTCCAGTCGATACTAGATGCGCACCTCGCGGATATGACAGGGTTTTTGTAACACCCCGTATAATACGACCAACTTATTTGTAGAATCAAGTAGATGAAGAAACCAACATTTGAAAAAAATATTAAGTAAATTAATGTCCTCCTTATTTTACTAAAGTGTTCGGCGACGCTTTTTTTTTTCATTACAAACGCGCTTGTCAAATTTCTTGGAAACCATTTGTCCGATTATGATGAAATTGGCATGTACAATTAAATGATGTTCTTGTTTTTTTTTAATCGTCCTCAAGATAAAATAGAGCTATGAATAATTTCCGCACTTGTAAGGGGTCACTTTTGATTTATTTAATAGATAGACAAAGCAAATCAAAAAACCCCTGTACATAGGGAGGTAGTCTACATCATTCGCTTTCAAATTAATGAATAAAACAAGGCAAATTTTTAGTTACTTAAGAATGATTAGAGAAGTTCAAATTCATAAAAAAATATTGAAATTGCAATTCGTCTCTCTGTAGATAACTTTAGCAACTTTTCAGTATCTTTACTTGCTCTCTTCGCTCTTCGTCATCTAGACGAAATGGCAATAGGAAACCAATAGCCAATGGGAAGTTAGTCTAAAGTGGTCGCCGGGCCCATCAGTAGACTTCGTATATTCGTCAAGTTATAAAAGAAACATGAGCGCACACATTGTGAAACTCGCAATGAAATTGTTTACTTTTTACGACAGATCATGATACGGGGATCTCGAAAACAATTGCAGCCAAAGTCTGCAATAAAATGGGGTTAGTTTATTTATTCGAGCGATAAAAACATTTGGCGACGTGCGCCGCCTGCAGATTGGCCGCTTGTTGCAACATTATGCCGCGATACATCGCCGCGAGGGCCCGAGGGCAGGTTTTTTACCAACGTCAGCTGCACAAGTGCTCTATTGTCTGCGGAGTATATAAAAATGGGATTAATCTGTTGCCAAAATTGATTTAAGAGGCGACATGCGGTGGCCCTATTAAAATAAGAGCCACTCATGTTCCCATGCGATCCCCAGAAGACCGCGACCCCTCGCGAATTTATCTTTTTATTCATTAGCGCAATTATTGTCACCCCTGCGTGCGGTCGCGCGTGAAATCCGATCGATTAACGCTTCATTTCAATCGAGCGATCACCGATGGCCGATTATGCCGATTATCGTAAACGATTTTATCGCTACCGTTAGAATAATCGAGTGCGTGAATGATCGCGTCGAATCGAAATTTGAATGATGGCTACTGTTGGGCGATAAATAAGGGGATTAAGTGTGTTTAATTTAGTTTTTTATCGCGTTTTTTGTGAGATATGGAAATAAATGGTCCGGGAAATCGCCGCCTGCGGACGGTATATTAAAAATAAATTGGAATAGCGTTTGAATCGGGAAATAAATTTCGAAAAGCGCTTTCAAGTGTCGAGACATTCACACGGCGGCGGCGCGCGCAATCAATCTGATGGGTCGGCGTCCATCGTCCGTGTTCCCATTTGACTACATCACCTTCATCGTTTATTTCCCTAACGAGCGGGTTCACGTACCCATCGCCACGCCTGCGCGGGCTCGGCCCCGGTCGGTTCCTGGATCGCGTGTCATGGTAACGTATCGACAAATCGGCTACATCTGTTACCATTGTCACGGCGTCTCATTATTTCACACTTGCGCGCGACATCAAAAAGTCAAATGTGGCGTGTAACGAGACTCGTGACCAGCGAGCGCCGCGCCGGCTCCGCGCCCGGCGCCGGACCGGCCAGGCGCGGATCTCACTACAGATTTATACGGAACTCGATTTCTAACATCTAACGAACTACCAGACACAAATAGGTACATCTATCTACTCGTATACACTATGGCTTCGGAAAAGGTATCACACGCTCATGTCACTTGAGTAGTATTTTGTTATACTTAACCACGGATTTTCAAGCCCTTCTCGATAGAATAGAAGAAACATTTCTTTTTCAGCAACCTCGTTATACAACGAACGAAGTTTTCCAGGCTAGCACTTGGATCTATATATACTTACTTACTACCACTAAACACTTTGTTTTAGGCTGATGTTTGTCTTCCAAAACTCACTGACACAAAATTTGTCTCACAAAATTTCACGAAATCGGTTCAGGAAAGCGGCCTGTAGAGTAAGACAAAGATCCGGACGAAGATCCGAACAGAAATCGGACATTCGAAAGCATTTTTATCGAAGCTGAAGCATAGACGCTTCGCTCGCTATCGCAAGCTCGGTCGACCATACCGTCTCACTAATTATCTCACTAACTACTCATTTGCACAAGTTCATTAATCCGCTTCATTAAGAGATACGCCAGAGGTCACCCGACCCGAACCTGACCCGTCCGCCTGGATGCGCATCTGCCGCGCCGTGTCTCCCGCCAGGGCCGGCTAATTGCCCCCAGTTACACGAATGCTCGGTTCTGCTAGATCTAGCGGTTGGCTAACTCGGATAACTGTTTGCAAAATTAGTTGTAGTCCGAAACAAATTAGATGGGATTGTGGTTCGGTTTTTGGTCGTGTCTGTCAATTACGTGAAACCGCAGTGAAATCACTGTGTACGAGCTTAAATTGGTCCGATTTTAGATTCACGTATATGTATAGCTAGGTCTAGGTGTATATGAATCTGCGCCCGTGTCCATGCCCGGATATTGGAGAAGTTATCTAAGTTGTTTATCTAAATCGAGGAACAGATTCAATAATAGTTAACAAAAGGCACGGGTCCCACAGGCGAGAAACGGAGACATCAAGGTAAAACTTTCTTCAAAACTTTAGAAAGGACGTAGTTAGAGTGAGTATTGCACTGAATCGATCGCACAGCACGCTTAGCGACTCACCAGCTACCATCATAACGCATAATTCTCTGTTTGAAAGTCTAAATAGCCAGGCATCGAGCGCTAAGCAAGTAGAGTTTTGGCGTAGCGTGCCGACTGTGCAACTTGCACTTAAGTGCCCGGTTCGTGTTAGTTTATAAATGCAGGACGCTGGCGCTGGCGCGGGGAAAGCGCGAGGAAATTAAAGGAGCGGTGGAAGTCGTGCGCTGGCCATTACAGCAACACGGGCCAATTAACTCAAGTATTTACTTACTTAGGTAGTCGTGGAAATCTGTAACATAACCTATAATACACGCATTTACTTAAAGCTTATTTAGTTAGGTAGCGGGTGTGGTGACCCAGGTTCTTAGAATACGGTACGCAGGCAGCAAGCAAGTTCGTGTAGGCCGAATGGCGAGCCCTGATGTGAGAGTTTTTAGACCGTCTGAGGTCCTCTGACATGGCATAACGATTGTTGTTGTAGAACAAACTATAGTTACATATATATATGTAGTTATAGCCTATAGTTTACCGTGTCATCCGAGCCACGGTAGCGCTCAGTTACAAATGCTACCCGCGGTCACCCAAGACTGACCGTGCCGTCGGTTGCTTAACATCGAACACCAAGTCAGTCGATCTACGCTGCTGTGAGCGCTATTCCTACTAAACCAAGCCCACAGAAAACAACGGCCATATGTAACGACACTGTAACGTCAGAATAATTATTTAATTAACATAGAGAGTGCCATCATTAGGTAAAGAAGGCAACGCTTCTTCTGCCATCACTCCACAGGCTTCGACAGCTAATTGTCGCCCATGAGTGTTGTAATTGAAACCTGTCCGCTTTACATTTACATATTTCGACGACATGCATTATTCCACGAGTACCTTGACGTGCGTACCTACATGATATTTATGTACGTCTCTATCTATATACAGAATGTTATACTTAGTTGTATCTAGCTAGCTAAGTAGCTAATCCTAGTCGGAGTTATCAGGACCCCTAATATGCTTTCCAATAGGCTAATCTCTCACCCACACGACGCGTGGGGTTCGCCGCGGAAAAAAACACATGAACACTAAACTTGTTAAAATAAAACTAGTTAACTTACGTACCACTACAGGCACTTTATTAGTTTAACTAGGCACCTATTTTTTTATCGAGTTAAAAAGGAGGAGGATAACTATCGAATGCATTTAAAAAAAAAAAACATTAACGCAACTCCGTTATTTATGAACCGTTTTGGACAACTATATTTGTACTAGCTGCGCCCCGCGGTTGCACCCACGGTTAAAAAGTATCAAATGTGCTATTCTAGACTATAATCTATCTCTGTGCCAAATTTCATCCAGATCTGTTCAGCCGTTCTGGCGTGAAAGAGTAACAAACATACATCCATCCATCCGTCCATTCTTACAAACTTTCGCGTTTATAATATTAGTAGGATTATATCTTATCAGGATATAGGTACTTACAACTTAATGGGGACTTATGGGACTGTACCTATGGAACTTAATGGTCGCATATTTAACAAGATTCAGTTCTGATGACGAGAATTTTTTTTTTTTTTTTTTTTCACAACGTTTGCTATGTGTGTACTGGTGTGACTGATTCAATGCCCTACACTGAAAGAAGCCTGCGAGTACCTACCTGTCTTCATTCTCTCCCTAAATGTTAAACTATAACAGAAGCCTTCAAACGGAATTAGAAACCGAGCTCCAGGGCTCGCCAGTCACCCTATCGAAGTTTGTTTGTCCGTGGAGCTAGTGACTACATGCATTAGGGCGGTCGGTCAAACACGCGCATTACCATGGTAATGTCCGACCGGTATTTATTGGACAAAATGCTGTATAATTCGTGATGCGCGCCCACGCGACAGGCAGCTCGTTTTGTTTTGATTGCCTTGCTTGGGTTCCGCGGGTGTATATGCTAAACGGATTTCAAATTGGTCAGGCGTGAATTTCATGTGTGGTATTATTGTTTTACAAATTGTGACGAAGTTAGCGAAGGCTCAATTTCGCTCATGGCGCGAAATTCAAATTTCAATCAGTTTTTTGTTTTTGGAGCTAAAACATTTACTATAATTTCATATAGGTACCTAGAACGGAAATCATTTACTATATTTGCCTTGAAATGTTTTAATGTCATTACATAACTGTAGCCCGATGTATGACGACAGGCTCGTCACCTGTCACATTGGGGCTGAATATCGTCCGGTGAAGTTTGGTTGTTGGACAATTCTAACACTCTTTCGGAGGAGATGCGTGACGATATGTTATATATTTTATAGAGATATTGAATATTACATATTACATATATCATATTACATATTTTATAGAGATATTGAACAGTAATGCACCAGAAAGTCAAAATGCAAATTAATAGATAATCTGAGGAGCCTATTTCACATGAGTAATCAGGTGCATACTTGTCAAATATCAATAACAAGAAGAATATGAGTATATGTAAAATAACGAGAAGAATAGTCTGAGATAAGTTGAAATCCCAGAATCACATACAATAGTGACCCGGCTAGCTCCAAAACCAAAACAACTGTTTAAAATCTAAATATCGCGCCTTGAGCGATACGGATCACCTCAATTCACATAATATTACCAGGGGGCCTACCATGATATCTTATTGCCATGATGGTTACGTTTTGTTTTCGACACTGCGCGAACACGATCCGTATCTCTGTGCAATAAGGTCGCGCAACGTCGAAAATAAAACGTAACCATCATGGCAATAAGATATCATGGTAGGCCCCCTGCATAGTACTTTATGTTAGACCTATTACTTACTATTACTTACTTTATCAGTAGGTAAGTAATAACAACTTTAGGCGCTGACTATTTTACATACTTGTAGAAATGTAATTTATTTTTAAGTTGTTATCGAGGTTATTAAAATTCACTTGGTACATGCTGTATGATAATAATTTTCAGGCAGTTGTGGCACTAATTTATGGAGCATACATAGAAAACCTCATGATTTCAAAAAACAGGAGCGTGTGTACGGAACCTCCCATTAAAAAACTGTCTCCAACATTCCCCAGTCGTCCGATTCATCGTCTACTCGCCGGCCCTATCGTAATATTATAATAACGACTTCAGCTATCAATACGATACCAAAACTAATAATAACTAAGAACAGACCTTCCAGAATGACTTCTCTGTCGAAATATCCCTTGAAACTGTATCTGGCAGTAGCTGAATGTGTGATGAACATAGTAAACTTGTGTTAATGGAAGCCGATTGAGAGCTTTTTAATGATTATTAGTTAATACTAATTAATTTTAATCAAATCTTAATTATAAGAGTTTTAATGGGAGATGTAAAGTGGGCTGTGTTTATCTGAGTAAGATGATCTTTTAATCGACTTAAAAAAAGGAGGAGGTTCTCAATTCGACTCGGTTTTTTTTGCATGTTACGTTATTACTCCGCCAATTAGGAATCGATTATAATGACTCCTTCTTTGTTTGGTAGAGCATACTTTAGAGGTGATCGCACATAAATTTTATTGAAATCGGTCAAGCAGTTATTAAAATATCAACAAAAGTCTAAAGACTGTTTACATGGATGACGGAAAGTCGGTTCTTTAGGCTTTGCTTCTATATTATATTATTATTTATCAATTTTTCTATTTAAGCAGTTTGGTTTCCGATTTTTTTTTATTTTAAACATATTGAAGAATATCCACCACTTTTTTCTAAATTAGTTCAGCCTTAAACATCATTACATACCTAAGTAAACTTTGACATTTCTAGTTTGGTGCAATTAGAGTGTTTTTCAAACCACAGGTTCTTCCATCGGCTGCAGTAAGGTCATTAATCTCCGCGAGTATGACGGTCATAACCCCTGTAGAAACAAGCGCACGATGCGCCCGCGCAGCTCGGCGCTCGCCAAATGAGCAGATATATCGGCAGCGCGCAAAAATGCACACAAAGAGCCGTATCCATGACAGATAGATTGCCGACCTCTGCATGCCGCGGCGGCGGCGGGGCTCAGGATCGCCATGCTTTGGTAACTCTAGCAACAAGCTTCAAGGAGAAGTTCAGACTCGTGTCTGCTCTTACTTTGCACCTATAAAGCCAACGTGAATTGCTTACTTTCTCTTAAATTGTAGGCTATGTCACTCAGAGATAATGTTCTAAATAATGAAAGAATTTTTAGAATCAGTTCAGTAGTTTCCGAGATTATGGATACAATTAGATAAATACCTAACAAACTTACAAACTCACATATGTTACCTATTTTTAAATATTAGACAGAGTAGGGATATATCATCAAGTGATCTAGAATTCTAGACAATCAAGTTATCAACATTATCAGCAGCCAACACATATCCACTATAACAAATGCCTTTTCAATTCGTCATTAGAGGAGGCCCAAACTCCAACGACGACATCCTACTAATATTATAAACACGAAAGTTTGTATGTATGTATGGATGGATGGATGGATGGATGGATGGATGGATGTATAATAATAGCTATACATATTATTAAACTATTTTTACTATACTTATCTGTATAATGACATTAATGAATTATTTTTATATTTGACATAATTATCAATTAATATTGTTCTGACATTCGTTTTTAATTATAAATATTCAACTGTGACGTGTAACTATAGGAGTTATCAATAAATTCTGATTTCTGATTTCTGATTTCTGATGTTTGTTACTCTTTCACGCCAGAACAGATCTAGATGACATTTGGCACAGAGATAGATTGTAGTCTAGAATAGCACATAGGATACTTTTTAACCGCGGGTGAAACCGCGGGGCGCAGCTAGTACAGTATAAGAGAACAATACACATTAGACAACCTAGAAAATAAACCAAATCAAAATTTTAACTGCGAAAGTGAGTTAGTTCGTTTGTTTGTTACGCTTTCACGCCTCAACTACTCAACCGATCATCATGCGTTGTAGGGGGTACCTACGAGTAAATGAACATAGAGTACCTTTCATTTCGAAAAAAAGAAACGGTTCCTGTGGGTTTCTATAAATAGCTATTTAGTAGGTCGATATAAAAACTGTGAAGAAATTAAAAATGTCCTCTGATTATCCTAATCTCACCTGCCTCATATCCCTCGTACAGCGAGCGCAGGGCCGGGGCGGGGCCGCGGGGCTGCCGGGGCAACAGGCGCTCATAAATTACCGTCGCGATGTCGGCCGGAGCCGCGCGTGACGTGTAATTGCAGCGCGGTCACGAATCTAGCGCAGCCGGCGCGGCCGCAGGAGCCGGGATGTTTCTGGGACTGTTGGTAGCTTTCCTCGGAATTCTGCGGGTTCTTTCATCAACATACTACATTTACATCGTAGCAAAGCTGCATATACATAATTCTAAAGACTTGCAACGCAGAACAAAATTCTGTACGCCCAAAAGACATCGCCAAATATTTTAAAACCGAATTAATTTCTTTAATAGACTTGACTAAAACACGATATATTATCGAAGATAGATCTCTATCTTGAATGAGGAAATGCGTGAAATGAGTCACGAAATCTTGGGAAATTTTAAATTTAAATTATTTTAAGTAGGTAGGGTCAACTGGGGCAAATGCGTCTGTGGGGCAATTGCGTCCTTCGAGAATCACTGACAAATCGTTCACAAATTAGGCGCCACCTACATCTTTTTTTTAATTTTTAGTTGCTATAATCTGAACCAGATGACGTCAGTTGCCTAATTTGTGAAGAGTTTGTCTGTATTTCTCGAAAGACACACACTCCACAGACACATTTGCCCCAGTTGAACCTACTTATATTTTTAGCGGATGCGGTTACGAAATCTAACAATTTTAATTAAACATGTTATCACATTTGCGACAATTGACTTTGTTTGGATAATAAAATTCTGTAAACCTCAATCTAAAACCAGACTTTGGAAACACTATAATTAGTAGGTAGGTATTTGGAAAAAATATTATTATTTTTAAGCAAAAAAAAAGCCGTAAATATTTTAGTTTAAGAAAAAAGTACCTATTAAAGAATTGCAGATTATTTAGATACGGCGCCACCTGTATATAAAGCCGGAATTTGCAGTTTTCCGGCGTGCATTTCTTTTCAGGCGTTGTCAGTCTATTGTATTTTTTGGGTTTTATTAGTTGAAAGGTAGAAAATTTGAATTTCCCCTACTTGTAGCTCACGTCATATCCGCTAACTCTGGTACATATTCTTTAGTGACTACAGTCTAGGTCTAGATCAGGTCAGGGTTCGCTTTTTTGTTTATATGTTATCTAAGCTTTATTCCATCCATCAGCCATAGGACGTCCACTGCTGGACATAGGCCTCCCCCATAGACTTTAAGCTTTATTATTCGACTAAAATCGTTTCAATAAAATTTTGCGAGGAAATCGTGCGTACCATATAGATGGTTATGTTCAGTGTAAAGAAATTGACATACTCGCTCGTAATTACTAGGAAAATAATACTACCTAGAGACCCAGGATGACAAAACGTAGTGCAGTACCATATTAGACTTTGTCAAGTAAAGCTAGATCATTGCTGAAAATGTTACGTAGGTACACCTTGAGATGTTCTAATGCTGTATAATTTTAACGAAGCTTATTTGTCTGTCAATATTTTGTGAGACTGAAACCATCTCTCCGTGTGTTCCCCTCGTCTCCTCATCTGTCCGCGACCGCTCCCGAGTATGTCTCGAGGCCCGACACGTCCTATTGTCCGCTCGGTGTCGGTCGGTGGCGTGTCTCGCGATAGTTTGTCCGCGATGGCTGCCGATAGGACGAAACTTCACACCAGCTAGTAACAATATGGCTGGAAGATAGCACTGGTAAAACTACTGGATTTATAGGTTTACGACTGTGCCAGAATACAGGCGTCTTCATATTATTAGTAGGGTTAACCAACAGCTTAATCAAAGCTTATTTAAATTCTACATCATTACCAGGTTGTTGTGGGAAACATCTAGCTTGCAAACAAACTTCAGACAATGTAAATAGATAATCTACATAGTAGGTATCACGAAACTTATCTTTCAAGTATTGAGCCCAGTTCCGTACAGCTTAGCTTCGACCGGCACTAAATTATTATAGACATCATCATCATCGTAAACAAGCTTGGCGTTTGCCATCAAGCAAATGCCATATAAAAGAGCTGGATTTCATTATTTTCCCTAGGCAGCGTCCTCGGGCCGCAGTGGGACACTGTCTCCGATGCGCGATAACACGCTCGTTAGCGCTCGTTACCAGTACTGTGAATTTATCACCATTGCGCACTACACTCTACTGGTGAATGTCACACTGAACGCCCGAACCGAGTGTCGCCATGAGTGTGAGCAAAACTTTACATAAAAAATTACATACTACAAAGACTTGCAGGCACAGAATTCTCCTTATTGAATGCGGATCATTCTAGAGCAATCGACATTTTACATGTCTCGCAATTAAATAAGAGTAACTGGAATAATCATTAAAAAAAACTTAATACTAGTAATTTTGCAGGAGAACTATCTTGTAAGTAGCATAATTGAGATAAATTCCCAAAACATCCACGTGTGATCACGTGTCTATCTCGGTGAAGTGTCACCTACGTTTCATATACGGTTATAATCTACAGAAAATTCCTTAATTTCCATCTATTTTATTTTATTTATAGAATACAAATTACAAACAATAAAAATCAAAAAATCAAACTCTAAATACTAGTCTACGGAGTAATTCAAATTATGTGTATCTGATCATTACGGGTGTAAAAATGGCAACATAAAATATTTCAAAGTTACTATTTTCCGAAGGGTTTTCAATTTTGTCTACATTCCATGGTTAAAACAAACGAGCCAATATCGGCGTCTGTGCAGATCGCCGCACGTGATATGACGGACTCGTCGGCGACACACGCGCGAACATTATACTTGACCAGGATCTCAATCTCCGGCGTGTACTTCAGAAATCGGTTTTAATTTATTTTACATTCCTTTATTATCTCCACTAAATCTTTTCAAACATTTAAATGTACTTAAAACATAGTGAATTCTAGACCAGTTTGATACTTTAATTTTATGCTGAATTTTTGTGCATGGCGACCAAAAACCTTTAAATAAGTTTATTAACCCCAAAAACCAAAATGGCAATGATCGATCCGTTTTAGAGTTTTTGCATTCGTATCTTTACTGGCACTAGTTTTAGCACTTTTTATAGATTCAAAGTTGTAAAGTAATCTTAATTGGTTTTTACGTTACTGCCTACACGAGGCTTGTAGAGAGCCGCCAGTAATGATGTCATTGACTTGAAATTATCGGTGAAGTTGTTTAATAAAATGTAGCCGATAAAATTCGTCAATAAAAAAAAATATCGTGATTTTTGGAATATCTGCAGTTCGTTGGGAAATTTTGCCGATCTTAGGGGAAAGTCTGACGTCGCTTCGACGGTTACCTGTTCTATTCTAGCATGGCAAAGTCACAAAACTATTATTAAGAATGTGTTAACTTTATATAGTTATAAGAAACATACGTTTTATAAAAAACCTCCTACTAGTGTCATGTGACAATGCAAATAAATAAAGTGTACCTGTCTTGAAGAGTTTTTTTAATATTTCTACGTAATATAAGCACCTACTGGTCCAATCGTCTCTATAATTATGTCCTTTAATTATACTATATGCCAGCATGGACAGTATCTCGCGAAGATCCATGACATCACCTTGTATCGCTCCCATCTAACCTACCCAGTCATTAAGCAACCATTTCCGGAGCAACACCCATCATGAGATCACAGAGCTTATCTCGACACGACATAGGTCCAGTTAGTACTTAGTAACCGAGTGGGGCACCGAGACCGGGGTCATGTCACCAGTGCGCCAGCGCTGGGCGGCGGTGGAGGCAGGGGGGCGTGGTACTATCTTGCCATTGGTTGAAAAGGGAAAGGAGTGCAGTTTGCATTTGCCCCCCTTTGGGCAAAACGAGCAGCTTCCTACTCCCCCTTTACCAGGTTACGGTCGTGAATGTAAACAATGAGCGTGACGGAGCTTAGGGCGGACCTCCGGTGCGGAGCGCGAGATAATGGCCTATTTGGACGTTAGCGGCCACAGGACGCTGGACTCGCTCACTGGGTGGCAATGAAATATAAACTGGCGTGAAATTTTTTTTGTTTAAATTTAGGATGCATTTTCTAAACACAATTTTATTGTTGTTAAGGAAATGAAACTCGTAAAATACAGGAAATATTTTTTTAAGCAATCGTATTCATAAGAAATTATAACGATTTAATTGTACAGCCTATATAGAAAACTACATAAAAAAACAACACGTCCAGTGGAAACATTTAAATTTCATTTAGTGCAACTGACTTTAAAGATTTCAGTTTGAATTTGTCGATTCAGTTCTTGGATTTTTTTCAGAATGACAGCGATATGAAGGTTGAAACAAAAACCATTTATAAGTTAACTGCAAATATGCAAAGACAAGCTCGTGAGGTTCGTTCTCACAGAGCCACTAGTATAGTTTTACAATTCATTGGAAGTACGACTATCCAGCCGCAGTGGTCTGCGTGTTCTAAGTCTCGTCCAGTCCGCTCTCTTTAATAGTTTTTGTTGAAGGTTGCGTAACGCGCGTGCGCAGTACAGCCTGCATACTATGAAGTACACTACCTTTAGGTACTATAAGGGATTGATTACACCGAGCCAACATCGCACGACATTGTGGCATGCTGGCCGAAAAGTTTGAATCCGACGCCGCGGTATCGATCGCCGCGGGTTCTTTTGTTTTCATCGTTATTTCAACAGTGTTGGAGATTTAATTTATTTGCGTCTCATTTTTGTAGTATGTCACAACGCCGCATGGTGTAGCCGAGTATGAATTGAGCTTTATTTATAGGTACTGTGGTAAAGTATCGTTGCGCAAACGCACCCGATCCGAGCTCCAATTACCCCGTCCCTCGCAATTAATAGCTTTTGTTCTTTGCTCGACTCGTGCTTTTATTGCTCACGAACATCCATAGAAATGTTTGTTGTTTGGCTGATTTTAATTTAGTCGAAAGGCGATCCATTTGTTCACAATCTAAAAATTAAATTGAAATTGTTAAATGCTGATTTTAATCTCGTCGTAAATAAGCGTAATTTTAGCTTTTATAATGTCATGACATGAAACGTTTAGATTCAGACTATTTAATGGTTTTATCCGTACAGTACGCACTATTTTTTAAAACACAATATAGCGTTAAGTACTACAGTTCAACGGAGCCCGTCGGGCGCAGCTACTATGGAAGAGAAGAGAGATGGTTCACGTTTATGCAGAGCTGTAAACTAATACAGGCTGATGATGATGATGTTCTACAGACAGCCCCGGATCTTCAATTTTTTTTAGGCGGGGCAAAAACTTAATAATGCCGCCCCCGCCCACTTACATTTATTTTTATCTTTATGATCCATAAAATTCCAGCTTTCAGATGTCCACTAATTGATTGAAATTTGGACATAGCCTACATAGGCCTTCCGGAAATAATGCATCCATCGCCGTTCTGTCTGTGTTAAGCCTATTTATTTACAGATGATATACAGAAAGATATGCAGATAATGTTAAATGTTAATAATGTTACAAAAACCCTGTTGTATAATTGAAGGGCAAGTATACAGACTTATAAGTATTCATTCAAAAATATCAAAAAAATGCACGTCAAAAATAGCAAGAGTTATGACCGGTTTAAGATTGCAAGAAAAAAAGGAAATTTCACAAAAATGTTAACAAATCTGTATCATATTATGTTGGCGGCTATTTTTCTAAAAAAAGTAGCGGCACGACGCGAATAGTTTAAAAAAAAGCAATATACTCTTTGAATTAGTCCAAATAGGTTAATAGCTTCCTGGCATGATGAGGCAGAATGAACACCTACAAGATTTAAGGAGTGAGCCAAGCACGGTATGAACTCGGCCAGCTCATTCCTTTCTGCAATCCTGGCTTGTACTCCTCTATGGATGCTCTATGGATACTAAAATCTGTTGACAAATGTCTTCTCCTGTCTTTCCAGCAACTTCTATGAAATCAATGAAACTTTCTTTTATTTCACACACATCGCCAGTTCTTTTTACATAGCGAACTACCTGGCTCATTTGTTCTGTATGGGATACATCTGGAGTGCAGTCGAACATTATCGTGTAGTATTTGGCTTCTTTGATGTCATTTAAAATGCTATTTCTAACTGTTTTGCCATTAAGTCAATTATTTCATTCCGTATTGTCTTTGAAAAATATGATACTTGTCCCTTTTTTAAGTCAAAACTGTTTCTTGAATCAATTTCTAGTGTATTTCCGCTCTAACGTCGCATTAAGTACGACAGAATATGATTCTTTATTCTATCTTGGAATTAATTCAATGAAATCTACTAGAAAACTTATTACATTTTGATTTTTGCCAATTTGAACTTTTATACAATTTGATATCTAAAGTTAATTAATTTAAGTAATAAAGAGTTTAATGAAATTTACTAGTAAACTTTATACAATTTGACATTGAAGTTAATTTAATAAAGAATTTAACAGAACTAATGTAATTTATAACATTTGTTTTTTTTTTGATCAAAAATTAAATACAAGTTGGTTCTGGTCGCCCTATTACGGATAAATGGATGCTATTTTTGAAAACGTGGAGCAAGATAGGCATATCATCAGTTCCGACGTAGCTGAAGAACTGGGAATTGACCACAAAGCAATTTTGGCGCATTTGAAAAAAACTGGGTACACAAAAAAGCTCGACATTTGGGTACCTCACGAGCTCACTGAAAGAAACTTAATGGACCGTGTACTCATTTGTGATTCTTCATTACGACGTAATGAAACCGAACGATTTTTGAAAAAGCTGATAACTGGTGATAAAAAGTGGATCACGTATTACAAGAACGTGCGAAAAAGGTCGTGGTCAAAGGCCAGTCAGGCTTCACAGACTGTGGCAAAACCCGGGTTAACTCGTAACAAGGTGATGCTGTCTATGTGGTGGGATTGGAAGGACATTATTCATTATGAGCCACCAGGCAGGACCATCGATTCTGAACTCTACTGCGAGCAACTGATGAGATTAAAGCAAGAAGTTGAGAGAAAGCGGCCGGAATTAATCAACAGAAATCATCAGGTGTGGTTTTTCATCATGATAACGCTAGACCTCACACATCTTTAGCCACTCAGCAAAAATTAAGAGAGTGTAACGAGTCAGACGAGCTTTCGTTAACATTCACAAATATCCGAATTGTACTTAACTTGATTAACTAATCAGAAATATTATTAACTTATTGGACAGCTAATTGAATAATTACTATTGATATTTAATTAAATTCTAAGTAGGTATTTATATTAACCAAACAGAATTTAAAGTTTAAACAATAATTTATGTGTTAAAATAGAATAAATGAAAATACTTTCAACATAAATGGAATTAAAAAGACAAGATAATACGAGATCAAGCACAATTCATTTAATGTTTTACAAATAAATAAATATAAATTAACAGCCAAGATTGTTTGTTTAATAGAGTCCCAAATTGAAGACCGTAAACTATGTTATTTTATTCATTTCAAAAGTAAAATTTATGATGTCGCTTGAAAGCTTTAAAGATAAACAACCGAGTTTTTGTGAAAACATTTGGGTTTACCTACCTGGCATGTTTCAAGTGGGACACTCGAAGCAAATATGCGACTCGGGATACTTAACCGATTTGGCGACATGGCGCCTAATTAAAGTGTGTCGCCAGGCACATTTTATGCTCCACCGACACGTTTTTGTGCCAGCTGGCATGCCACCAGGCACAATTTGTGCTAGTCCGACACGTTTTAATTACCCGACACGTTTCAAGTGGTTGAATACAATAAAACCAAAGGCCGCGAGGGCTCGTGATGATTCTTAGCTCGTCCTTTCTGAGAGTAAGTTGCGTGGTCCGATTCTCACCATTTCACAAATTACCAAATAAATCTCTGCTCATCCGGTTATTCATTTAATTGGATTTTTCAAGGTTTAAAAGTAGGTCTTACAGAGATTTGATTGTTAGAGGCAATCAGGGTAGTGGGAAACTGGGGTCTTTTGATTTGGTAGTGAATCGAGAATCTGACCAAGTATACACTCCAGTCTTTTAACTGTTCATTGATAGAACAAGCCACCTGGTGCTTGTTCGGTTTTATTGCAGTGACGATGTGGTCGTTATCCTGGCTAACAAAGGTCCAGCACTGTGATAATCCTATCCCTGGGTTTTATAGTTAGGTTCAGAAGTTGAGACGCTTCTGGAAAGGAGGTTCTTTACCCATTAAATGTGGAACCTTCTCGTTCAGGTCTCCGTTTGGGTACATGGTTGCCTCTTGTCTGGTTAGTGATTAGTAGATTGACTTCATCGATCTGCCCTATCATGTCCTGGGACAACTAACCTGGGAGTGTAATCATGGATCGAAACGCCCCATGGCGGTGTAGGGTGAATGTCTGTTGAGGTCGGGCGCTATGGCCAAAAACAGAGGTTCGTAGGGATGTTAGGGGCTGAAGGTTCGAAGGAGTTTGCCACTCCAGACTTATAGTGGGTTATTGTAGTTGGCAGAGTAACTTGAGCGTGGGAGAAATGCCATATTTAGAGGGGCTGGGGTAACAAGATGAGATATTCTATCTCAGGGGGTAGTGGGATATAGCTTTTAGACTAGGGACGTCATTTACGTGTAGGTCTCTGTAGGTAATCACCTTTCATACATGTGATGTCGAAACCCATCACCAAAATCTTGAGAAATTTAGTAGGTCTATGGGAATAGGAAATAAATAATTAAATCTATAAGTTAGGCGAGGTTTGAATTGTCGCGATACGTTTTTGAGTTAGGAAAGATGCGGTAAACGTTTAGTAAACGCTTAGTAGTTAAAATACTCTACAAATTTGCATAAAGATGGTTTAATTTGGTAGGAATATTTAAAGAGTTCAAGTAACAATGTAAAATCAATCTAAAAATTCAGTGTGAAATTGAACGTTGTTATCTTATTTCTGTAGGCTCCTGAATTTCGGTTATTTAAGGAGATTTTGTTAATAGTACGGACTTTAATTTGTATCAAACATTAGGTAAATAATAAATCGATAGAAAAACGAAAGTTTAGTCAAGATTCCTACTAAACAAATATTATATTCTAATAGGAATAAATCTATGATCTTCAATCATTTAAATTTTTAGAAAAGTTGAGAGTTCTAGCGACAATGTAGAATCAAACTGAGATTCAAAGTTGCCATTTTGCTTTGTATATTCCTAAACTCAGGATATTTAAGGAGATTTTGACGAACTTTAATTCTATCTCAAATAAATAATAAAGTCGATAAAAAGACGTAAAGTTATTTGTTTGTAAATTCATACAAGATATTCAATTTTATTGAAATTATTTTATACCTACTTCACTCTGTAGCGGAAATTTAATGTTCAAAGATAAATAATATTTTCTAAACATAATGGGTCTTAAAATAAAATTATCATTTGTTTGAAGGAGTTTATTAATTGATTATAATAACGTCATTCGAATTGAAAAGCGTAATCAATCAGATTAATTTTGAATTTATCTTAGAAAAGTCAATAAGAACATTGATTTTCATTTTTGATATTTAAGAAGAAAGTATTATAAGGGTAAAAGTCCTTTATTTGGTTCTGCAGAAGGTCTATTATTGAAATGGCCGCTTGATAAATTAAATGTACGAGAATTGTAAAGAAATACTAAACAGTTGTAAAATGTTTATCTGAACGCAATAGTTCTAAAGCATTTTAGATCAAATAGAGATCATCTAAGTTTGTGAATAAAATAAGACAAGCTTATATTAAAAATCTACCAAAAATAAATGGTATCCATCTTCCTAGACTTGATCAAAATAATCATTGGAATACAATATAAAACAGTTCTGGTTTGTAGAATCTACATAAGGTCAAGCAAAGCAGTACCTTGTTAGTGACCTTCCTATAGAAAGGCGGGAATCTAACACTTCAAATTAGCTTTTACTTTCTAGAACTTGTTGAATTCAAATTGTCTCCCAAAAAGGCGAAACATATTTGTATTCTCACCAATAATAAGATAAATAATTCAATCTTCGAATTTTAATACAGTTTGTCTGATTTTATTATTAAAATAAACTATTCACATTTTTGTTCGAATATGTAGAAATTCTCAAAGTAATAAAGCATTGTAAGATTGAAGTGTAAATTCATTATAAATTATTAAATTCTTTATAGTTGAGTAGGATAGGGATTAGAGGTAGGACGGGGTAGTTCCTATAGAGAATCTCTCGAATCCGAAAAATCGTATTCGGAAGATTTTCGCAATTAAAACAGGGGCTTTGCTAAAAAATTATGTCCTCTCTGTCTTTTAGTATACTTGTGACGTATAATTAGTAAATACGACGATAAGATGTCATATTTACGAATATTATTACAAGATGTCACTTTGGGGGTCCCCTTATGTATTAAATTACATAATAGAAGGAGGACGAAAGTCCAAGTCTGGATGTCGATTTTGACTAGCTAGTGCGGGGAGGGGCACTACTCATTGCCTTCAACAAATTATGTATTTTAATATCTTAATTTTTTAATACCTAAAACTCTAAATTACTGAAATAAAAAAATAAAATCTTATTAGAAAAATCTTAAATTCTCATTAGAAAATTCCCTATGAAATCGAAAGTTCTTGAATGAAAGGGAATTTGCGGATTTAAAACCAGTAGACACGTACACCATATAAGAATATTTTTTTAAAGTTATTTGATTCAGGAATACTTATGAGAGGTTGTTATAGATTTACAGTATAGGTTACGAATTTAATAATTATAATTTTTATGTTAGAAATAGGTAGATTAATAGAGACTTAATTCGTACAGTTCAGTATTTCTTGTTAGATTCCATAGATATAAAGTAAAATAATTGTAGGTAAATTCATTAAATAGGTATAAGTACATCCCAATTACGTTAACTTGCGGTTAAGACGGATCACAACGAAGGGTTTACATTAGACGAATCACTGGCCAAAACAAAACAAAACTATTAATTTTAAAAGACGAAATGTTGACGAGTTTTTTAGAACATATTAAAATTTCTAGTAAATAATATTTATTTTAAATACGTAGATAGTTAAGTACTATAAGGACGCGCGGTAGGATACATATATATTATATATAGGGGGGGTTACAATTAGATTGTGACATGACCAGGATATGTACAGTTTTTGTTATTTATGTATGTATTAGTTATCAAAGTATTAATTTTATGTAAAACGTTCAGATAGGCGGGTAAAATTTATAAGTGTTGCCGTTATGATGATTTCGAATCAAGCTTTAGAATCAGATATTTTATTTTTAAATAGGGTTCATTTAGTTCCAGTAAAGCAAAACAAAATATGCATTTAAATAAACTTAAGATTACAATGTCTAACATGTGTGTGTCCTTCAACAAAAAAAAACCACTTGGTTGTAGTTAATTTGAGCCTGCCACTTTTGAATAGAAATTTATTACCTAAGCGAATAAAAAAAGGTCTACTCTCGAAAGAAGTAATTTTTGTTAGAACTTTAAACAACAGAATAAGCAGTAACAGAGTCTCACGATATGTGAAAATAAATAAGAGTACACTTATTCTCTAATTAAAACATCGGTAATCATTGATAGCGTGATTCAATAACATAATATTTAATTGATGTATAACTGTAATCACTAAATAGGTTTGGACATTAGTTTTATTTTCTTTAGGTTCACTAAATCATTTTAGAGCTTAGTTCACTTTTAAAATTATTTTTACAGTTAAAAGTAGCAGTTTGTATTTTCTAGTTTTTGTTTAGTTCCAAGCTAGATAATTTTTAAACTTTGATCATTTGAATTTAAATTCTGTTATTAATTTTTCTGTGCAGTATTCCTTTTTATTGTGCGTTATGCGACAACAATATCGGTCGGCAAAATTTAGGATTGTGCTTTGGAATGATTTGCATAACATTTATTAGTTACAAAATCAATGTACATTATTTGGTGGTTTCATTCTTAAAAAAAAAAAACAATTTAGGTTTATAAGTTTTATATTTTAATTTCTAAAATTTTAGTAAAAATACAAAGGTTATAAATAAATATGAAACACGATTTACACTTACATTTTACATAGCTAATATAATATGATCAGAAAGACTAGGAATTAGAAATGTGTGACATTAAATCAAAATATATTCAAACTATTAATGTCCACTTTATTTTAAAATTAAATCTTTAATTTTATGTTATCTGGCTTAATTCAATATTGTCATGTTCATTCTAGAATTTACTAAAGCGGTTGTAAAGACAGCCCTAATGACATTCACGCACTTTAACCTCTTCAGTCTAATCACTTTCATCTGTTAACGCTACAATGCATTTAAGACTAAAAACTATGCGTGTGAAGAGCTTGGTCAAAATTGCCTCTTGACGCATTTGAGTACATTTTTTGTTATTGAATAGCACAGAAGTGTACCTTGTTCATTTCAAACGTAACGATGAATGGCATTTTGGGTTATTTGTTTGAGATTAGAGACATGGAAGCGATAAGTCACCACTTGTTAGTTCTATTTTGAGATTTTTTAATAGTGACATTTTATTATGACTGTTCATATTAACTTGAGAATACTTTACATGAACTTTGAAATAAATACTAATGGTTAACACAGTATGGAAAAATAGGTATCATTTAAATTGACGGTTGATTCGAAGTGGAGTAGGAAGTTTCAAACAGTAGGTAGGAAGATCGAATTATTTTAAAGTAGGTTTAATATAGGTTTAATAATAATGTACCCGGAAGTCTAAAGCTAACGGGACAATTTGTTGTCGAGTGAAATGGATTCGAGTAATTGGGATGTACTTATTTACAAGTTAGTTTTATTATTCTGCTTAATGATTATTGCGTTAGGTATTCGAAAGTAGTTCAAAGTGTTCAAGTAGTCCAAAATGTTTAAATTTTAACAGAACCATTCACAGAAAAGTCTCGCGGAATGTTCAATACAACTCATTTAACACGTTATTATGAAGAAAGAGTGTAATTAATTAATGAGAACCAGGATCGGGAACAGTAAAACTAAGGCGATAGAAAAAAAAAATATTGAACTAAGTTGTAGATTTTGCTACCATAGAAATTTAAGATTAAACTGCTGCAGTATTGTACCATGTAAATTCAGTATAATTAGTTGTAATATTGTAAACGTAAAAGAAAGGAAAACATGTAGTAGTAGTCCAGCAATTCCTTTAAACAGAGATGACATTTGTTATATTTTCCAGAGTAGTTTAGTGTAGTTTTTAGTTAAATACCAAGATTAATTGTTGTAGTACATTATCGTTATTGTTATTGAATTGTATGTATATTTGTGAGTTAAGAATATTACACATAATTATAATTATCTGAAAAAAAAAATGCTAAAAAAATATAAAAAGAAAAAAAAATTAATAAAAAAAAAAAAGAAAAAAAAAGATGCTAAAAAAATATAAAAAAAAAAAAGAAAAAAAAAAACAAAAAAAAAAAAAAGAAAAAAAAAACAAAAAAAAATGAAAAAAAAGTAGAAAAAAAGATGCTAAAAAAAGTAATTAATATAAATATAATAAAAAAAAACAAAAGAAAGAAAATAAAAAAAAAAAAAAAGAAAAGAAATTAGAATTTAGTGTTACTATTTAGAATTAAGGAATTAAAACACAAAACAAGGTGTTTTATATTATGAGCTTTTCTTATGTATGTGTACCTACTCCGTTGATATCACAAAATGTTGATACTAACTACCATCTACCTACCAAACCTACTTGATTATATGCGTTTTAATAGATATATTTATTTGTCAGTGAAGAGACAAAAGAAAAGGCATTTGGACGACAGAACACAATCATCAACCCAAAATGAGAAAAATAAATATTGAAGAAGATACAGACTCAACATACTTAGAGATAAGACATACTTTACATACTTAATTGAACACTGGTAATAACAATTGACTATTCGAATAAATTACATGTTAAAATATTTTGTAGCACGAATGTTACTCAGGCACTTGGACAATATTTCGGTGTAAGATTTGGTAAAATAATCTTTTTCATTTGAATAAAAAAAAAACACCAGTTATTAGTAATACATAATTATTATGTTATAGTCATAACTTAATCATCAATATTTCAGAATAAGTGAAAAAAAAATGTATATATGTTTAAATTACTAGTTTTTCGATCTTGACCAAATATACAAAGATTCTTGTAAGTCCTGTAATCATACTAAACTCAAATGTCACATATGTATAAGTCTATGGTAGCAAACTATTTACATTAGTTCTAAGTATTAATAAAAATAAAAATAAAAAGGTTTCTTAATTATCGAATAATACAAATTCGATTTTAATACTTGTCATTGAGAAAATATTCTTACGCCGAGTGTTTTGACTGTTTTTGAAACACAATTATTTTAAGCTTAATAACGTATCGTATTTAGTATAATAAAAAAATTACACTCTCTGTTCATATTTTGTGGAGTCTGCTTTTTGCTTCATATAAAAAAAAAATTACAAACAAAAATAAATAATACTTAATACATTAAATTCCAAACGCAACGCATAACTGTAATATAATTTACTTTCGCTTTTACAACGAAGGGTGAGAAACGGTCAAAACGAAACACATTGTTCCTAGCGAAAAACATGTGTTGAATAAAATTAGCGACCACCATTAAAATAGTCCTTATGCAGTTTGGTAGTAAAACAAAACTGGACAAAGAGAGAGTTATTCGTGGGTTCAGTTTTGTAAAGCGATAAAGTTCTCTTATTCTAGAAGTTTTGTTAGAAGTTTCATACGTTGATTTTAAATATGTTATAAAATTATAAATGGTTAATAACAAGACTAATTTATTAATTCTAAGGTTCATGCTTATTAAATTCACTCATGTATCTTCAATCTTGATCGGTAATTAGAATTATAAAATACTAAATTCGAAGGATCGTAAAGGGCTGGAAAACTAGTAATTGTATTGTCGGTGGTGCAGGGAATCGTGTCTTTAGGTATGATTAACAAATATTTTCTAATAGGATATTGCACAGTCGTAACTAAAGACTGATTCTTTTTCTTAGTGATTTTTGCCCATAAAAGCCCATCTGTAAGTGTTTCTATTGTAAAACAAAAAAAAATAAAAACACTTTTGTATTTTGAAGCAGGCAAAAGAGTTCTATTTGAAGCAGAAAAAAAAAAAGAGTACCATATGGAAGCAATTAAAATTTTGTTGGATGCTTGGGTCAACTAAATATCAGCAGTAAACGTCTTAAATATTTGTATCAGTTAGGGGTCGCACTTTTTAATTATGTGACATAGTTTGATAATAATATGTGTTCTTGTTACGTGGTTGTTTTAATTATTGAATTGTTTTGTACGTGAGATAATTTTATTTGGGATTTTACATTATTTGTGTGCTTAGTCTCATATTAAAATATGTTTAATCAGTAAATATGTACTTAATAAATTCTAGTTTGGTTTGATATTTACTGAATTTAGTTGATACGAACAACGTTAACATTATAGGGGGTATAAAAATAAAATAAAATTAAGAGCTGAAAGTATGTAATCTATATTCATTAATAATATTAATTTATTAAATTTAATCTTTTAAATTTTAGAGTATTAAATTATTCCGAGATAGTTTTGACTTCATACTAGAATTTATAAAAATGGTTTTGAAGTTTTGACAACCCTAACGAATTCAAACTAGCCACTTCACTTCATCTGTAGACGCTTCGGGTCACTACGACACAATAAATTTATGCGTGTGAAACCCTTAGCTAAAATTGCATTTTAACACAGCCATTTTTTTATTCGATATCGATCGTGAGATACGTTCGATATTCAGTAATTTAAACTAATTACGTATATTTGTGAGTGTGTGAAGGTAATTTCGACTTGTAAATTAATGGGGGTATATTACAAAATTTGTTTGTTTCTTATCCTGAAAGCAATGGTGTGTCGTTAAGTTGGCGTGAAATACAATAAAAGGGGTTCAGAAAGTATTATGGAAAGTAATGAATATTATAATTTATTAAATAACTCTTGAACAAATTTTGAATGAAACGGATGAATGAACTGATTTGTTCAATGACATTCCATACACATACACATTGTGTATGGAAGGTCATTGGATTTGTACGAAACTGGTGCGCATGTGTTAATTGATCAATTCTTGTTTATAAGGAATTTAACGAAATAACATTGTTGAGGGTGGGGAATGATTTGTCGAGTTTAATGTTTTGGCAAAACACATAATATCAGAATAGACCTTACAAAGGAGAACTTTAGGAGCTAGGTTACATTATCATACTATCAATCATATATCATTATGATTTTTGTAAGGTCTCACACTATACAAAGTAGGAAAATCCGATTTAATACACTCTACATTCTCCAATTAAAAATAATTAGAATTTTACTTTTGGCCTCTGCTGAAATATTATTGCTATCCGGATTGTTATGTTTTTCACCTTGGAAATAGTTCCTGAAAATTGGGAAGGGTACGATGATGTCTCTTAGCAAGCGAAAAATAGGGTTGAGAAGAGAAGTCAGAGTACAATCACTAGGATTGACTTCAATTACACAGGAGTTCCTTGGCAAACGACGGTTATTTCTGTGTAAACCAGAACTATCTTTATAGTTTGAAGTATTGTAGAAGCATGGGTCTGAAGTACTAAGATGATTATTTTTAAGTGGTTTAAAAACACACCTAAGGACTTATTGTGATAGGAAAAAGAAGACACATATATACACATCTTTGACACATAATAACATTGGTAAAACATAAACCTTGACAGATAAAATTTGTAATTTTGAATAAATGAAATTATTATTACACGAATATTTGTGAAATAAATTTAAAATTTATTATTGAAAAATTTACTCCGTTTAACACATAACGTTACTACATAAATTTTAGGGGGTACTGTAACGAGTCAGACGAGCTTTCGTTAACATTCACAAATATCCGAATTGTACTTAACTTGATTAACTAATCAGAAATATTATTAACTTATTGGACAGCTAATTGAATAATTACTATTGATATTTAATTAAATTCTAAGTAGGTATTTATATTAACCAAACAGAATTTAAAGTTTAAACAATAATTTATGTGTTAAAATAGAATAAATGAAAATACTTTCAACATAAATGGAATTAAAAAGACAAGATAATACGAGATCAAGCACAATTCATTTAATGTTTTACAAATAAATAAATATAAATTAACAGCCAAGATTGTTTGTTTAATAGAGTCCCAAATTGAAGACCGTAAACTATGTTATTTTATTCATTTCAAAAGTAAAATTTATGATGTCGCTTGAAAGCTTTAAAGATAAACAACCGAGTTTTTGTGAAAACATTTGGGTTTACCTACCTGGCATGTTTCAAGTGGGACACTCGAAGCAAATATGCGACTCGGGATACTTAACCGATTTGGCGACATGGCGCCTAATTAAAGTGTGTCGCCAGGCACATTTTATGCTCCACCGACACGTTTTTGTGCCAGCTGGCATGCCACCAGGCACAATTTGTGCTAGTCCGACACGTTTTAATTACCCGACACGTTTCAAGTGGTTGAATACAATAAAACCAAAGGCCGCGAGGGCTCGTGATGATTCTTAGCTCGTCCTTTCTGAGAGTAAGTTGCGTGGTCCGATTCTCACCATTTCACAAATTACCAAATAAATCTCTGCTCATCCGGTTATTCATTTAATTGGATTTTTCAAGGTTTAAAAGTAGGTCTTACAGAGATTTGATTGTTAGAGGCAATCAGGGTAGTGGGAAACTGGGGTCTTTTGATTTGGTAGTGAATCGAGAATCTGACCAAGTATACACTCCAGTCTTTTAACTGTTCATTGATAGAACAAGCCACCTGGTGCTTGTTCGGTTTTATTGCAGTGACGATGTGGTCGTTATCCTGGCTAACAAAGGTCCAGCACTGTGATAATCCTATCCCTGGGTTTTATAGTTAGGTTCAGAAGTTGAGACGCTTCTGGAAAGGAGGTTCTTTACCCATTAAATGTGGAACCTTCTCGTTCAGGTCTCCGTTTGGGTACATGGTTGCCTCTTGTCTGGTTAGTGATTAGTAGATTGACTTCATCGATCTGCCCTATCATGTCCTGGGACAACTAACCTGGGAGTGTAATCATGGATCGAAACGCCCCATGGCGGTGTAGGGTGAATGTCTGTTGAGGTCGGGCGCTATGGCCAAAAACAGAGGTTCGTAGGGATGTTAGGGGCTGAAGGTTCGAAGGAGTTTGCCACTCCAGACTTATAGTGGGTTATTGTAGTTGGCAGAGTAACTTGAGCGTGGGAGAAATGCCATATTTAGAGGGGCTGGGGTAACAAGATGAGATATTCTATCTCAGGGGGTAGTGGGATATAGCTTTTAGACTAGGGACGTCATTTACGTGTAGGTCTCTGTAGGTAATCACCTTTCATACATGTGATGTCGAAACCCATCACCAAAATCTTGAGAAATTTAGTAGGTCTATGGGAATAGGAAATAAATAATTAAATCTATAAGTTAGGCGAGGTTTGAATTGTCGCGATACGTTTTTGAGTTAGGAAAGATGCGGTAAACGTTTAGTAAACGCTTAGTAGTTAAAATACTCTACAAATTTGCATAAAGATGGTTTAATTTGGTAGGAATATTTAAAGAGTTCAAGTAACAATGTAAAATCAATCTAAAAATTCAGTGTGAAATTGAACGTTGTTATCTTATTTCTGTAGGCTCCTGAATTTCGGTTATTTAAGGAGATTTTGTTAATAGTACGGACTTTAATTTGTATCAAACATTAGGTAAATAATAAATCGATAGAAAAACGAAAGTTTAGTCAAGATTCCTACTAAACAAATATTATATTCTAATAGGAATAAATCTATGATCTTCAATCATTTAAATTTTTAGAAAAGTTGAGAGTTCTAGCGACAATGTAGAATCAAACTGAGATTCAAAGTTGCCATTTTGCTTTGTATATTCCTAAACTCAGGATATTTAAGGAGATTTTGACGAACTTTAATTCTATCTCAAATAAATAATAAAGTCGATAAAAAGACGTAAAGTTATTTGTTTGTAAATTCATACAAGATATTCAATTTTATTGAAATTATTTTATACCTACTTCACTCTGTAGCGGAAATTTAATGTTCAAAGATAAATAATATTTTCTAAACATAATGGGTCTTAAAATAAAATTATCATTTGTTTGAAGGAGTTTATTAATTGATTATAATAACGTCATTCGAATTGAAAAGCGTAATCAATCAGATTAATTTTGAATTTATCTTAGAAAAGTCAATAAGAACATTGATTTTCATTTTTGATATTTAAGAAGAAAGTATTATAAGGGTAAAAGTCCTTTATTTGGTTCTGCAGAAGGTCTATTATTGAAATGGCCGCTTGATAAATTAAATGTACGAGAATTGTAAAGAAATACTAAACAGTTGTAAAATGTTTATCTGAACGCAATAGTTCTAAAGCATTTTAGATCAAATAGAGATCATCTAAGTTTGTGAATAAAATAAGACAAGCTTATATTAAAAATCTACCAAAAATAAATGGTATCCATCTTCCTAGACTTGATCAAAATAATCATTGGAATACAATATAAAACAGTTCTGGTTTGTAGAATCTACATAAGGTCAAGCAAAGCAGTACCTTGTTAGTGACCTTCCTATAGAAAGGCGGGAATCTAACACTTCAAATTAGCTTTTACTTTCTAGAACTTGTTGAATTCAAATTGTCTCCCAAAAAGGCGAAACATATTTGTATTCTCACCAATAATAAGATAAATAATTCAATCTTCGAATTTTAATACAGTTTGTCTGATTTTATTATTAAAATAAACTATTCACATTTTTGTTCGAATATGTAGAAATTCTCAAAGTAATAAAGCATTGTAAGATTGAAGTGTAAATTCATTATAAATTATTAAATTCTTTATAGTTGAGTAGGATAGGGATTAGAGGTAGGACGGGGTAGTTCCTATAGAGAATCTCTCGAATCCGAAAAATCGTATTCGGAAGATTTTCGCAATTAAAACAGGGGCTTTGCTAAAAAATTATGTCCTCTCTGTCTTTTAGTATACTTGTGACGTATAATTAGTAAATACGACGATAAGATGTCATATTTACGAATATTATTACAAGATGTCACTTTGGGGGTCCCCTTATGTATTAAATTACATAATAGAAGGAGGACGAAAGTCCAAGTCTGGATGTCGATTTTGACTAGCTAGTGCGGGGAGGGGCACTACTCATTGCCTTCAACAAATTATGTATTTTAATATCTTAATTTTTTAATACCTAAAACTCTAAATTACTGAAATAAAAAAATAAAATCTTATTAGAAAAATCTTAAATTCTCATTAGAAAATTCCCTATGAAATCGAAAGTTCTTGAATGAAAGGGAATTTGCGGATTTAAAACCAGTAGACACGTACACCATATAAGAATATTTTTTTAAAGTTATTTGATTCAGGAATACTTATGAGAGGTTGTTATAGATTTACAGTATAGGTTACGAATTTAATAATTATAATTTTTATGTTAGAAATAGGTAGATTAATAGAGACTTAATTCGTACAGTTCAGTATTTCTTGTTAGATTCCATAGATATAAAGTAAAATAATTGTAGGTAAATTCATTAAATAGGTATAAGTACATCCCAATTACGTTAACTTGCGGTTAAGACGGATCACAACGAAGGGTTTACATTAGACGAATCACTGGCCAAAACAAAACAAAACTATTAATTTTAAAAGACGAAATGTTGACGAGTTTTTTAGAACATATTAAAATTTCTAGTAAATAATATTTATTTTAAATACGTAGATAGTTAAGTACTATAAGGACGCGCGGTAGGATACATATATATTATATATAGGGGGGGTTACAAGAGTTTGGCTGGGAGGTGTTAATACATCCGCCGTATAGTCCTGACCTTGCACCTTCAGGTTTCCACCTATTTCGGTCTCTTCAGAATTCTTTAGGCAGTGTCAGGTTAACATCACGAGAGGGCTGCCAAAACCACTTGTTGCGGTATTTTGATCCGAAGTCCCAAATTTATATAGGCAATGGGATCATGTCCCTACCTACAAGATGGCTAAAAGTTATCGAACAAAATACCTACTTACTTTAGTTAAATGTAACAACAATAGTTAATAGTTAGTTTAGTTAAAAATGTTAAAATTAAAAGTTAGCACCAGGAACAATTTACTCTCCCGCCTCATTTCCACCTCATGGGGCGCCTCAACTCAAGTACTGCGCACATCCGGGCTAGCACTCTGCTTCTTAGCTGGGGAATACACGTGCCAACGGTGCCCAGTTTGGCACCGTTCCGCCCATGCTAAGGAAGTAGATGTTGCACTCAATGAAACATGTAGGAAAATAACTGGCTGCTTGAAACCCACCCCCTCAAATCTTTTGTACCCTCTTGCCGGCATTGCTCCCCTAAAAGTGCGCAGAGCTGTCGCTTGCTCCACTGAAAAAAATAAGCAAGAACAAGACCCAAGACACCCACTCTACAGTTCAAACCCCCGGATCAGCCGCCTCAAGAGTCGCAAAGGTTTCCTAAGTTCCACAAAGGCGTTATCCCCGAGAGTCCCGCTACAAACTGTGGCAGGAAAGTTGCGCACCGCCACAAGACCAGTGTTCGTAAAACCGGCAGAGGAACTCCCTCCACGCAACGACCTAACGTGGCCCACGTGGAAGTCGCTAAACAGACTCCGGACCCAAATGGGCCGCTGAAAATCCAACATGTGGGGTTTCTCTAACACAGGTTCTAAGTGTGACTGCGGCGCAACACAAACCATGGACCATCTAATGTCCTGCCCTCAGTGCCCCAAAAGCTGCTCTCTGAGTGACCTAATGGAGGCCTCTCCTCTTGGAATAGCTGTCGCCGACTATTGGTCGGGGCACATATAAATCAAAAAAATAAAAACCATCGACACGAAGAAGAAGAAGAAGTTAAATGTAAATAAACTATATTCAAAAAATGTTTTGAATTTTCTTAACAAATATGAAGAAACTTTTTCCCCATATGTTTGGCGAGCAGGGAAATGAAGTTCAAGAAGTTACCTTGACTAAGCTGAGGATATTGCGTGATGAGATCGCTAGTAGTTTCGTGAGACCCGCGAAAAGTAAGGCAGTTTGTGGATAGATACAATACAGCATCCATAACAATACGCAGGATCTGTCTCCATTTTTATTTCTCTAGTGATTACTCTCTCAATGTCTTGATCAATACCCTGGCATGATTTCACTTGTTATACCCGTGTTTCCACTTGATCATACACTGTCGTGGAGAGAGATCGACAAGGGAGTTTTCGAATATAGCTTTATCTCTTTCGCACGCGCGGTAACCAGACGCGTGCTGCTGCGATCTGCGATTCCTGCGGGCGAGCGGGCGCGTATTTTGAACTATGCCTACGCGCCCCGTTAATAAATAATAATAAATATTTGTGCAGCACGTTTCACTCCGCGCTCTGGGTTTCGGTAGTGTTGATATGGCCACGAAATTTCTGTACTTGTACTATTATTTATTGCGTCAAAGTTAAGTAATTTATGAGTTGTCCATTCGCCTGTTATGTGTGAATTTGGCCGCCCTCTGAACTTGCCGCCCGGGGCATAGGCCCCGGCTTGCCCCCCCCTAGATCCGGCGCTGTCTACAGACAAACAAAACCTCAAAGTTGTGTTTGAACACGCTAACAGCGCGGAGCTGAAATAGCGAGCGCGTTGATGTCTTTTGTACGGACACTATGAAAACAAGTTTTATATTAATTTGCTAACAAAATTACAATTAGTAAGAGGTACAATTGGCTAAAATCAAATTACAGTAAAATAGAAGCTTTCAAAATAAAATGTAAAAACATACAGAATTATTAATTACCAAAACAACATTTAAAACTATGGTTCCTCTAACCCTCTGAAGCCTGTAATCTGTGCATCTCACATTCCTTCCCCTCCCACATTTCGCCAGTTGTTTAGAAAGGTCCGTACAATCAGCGACGTGCGCCGCCTCCTGATGCTGCAGCCTGCGACCTGATGGATGCGTCAGATCCGACCGGCGGCCGGCCTGAGAATACTAACTGCCGGTAATGAGCTGGTGGATGTAAGGCGGAGGTGCAACTGCTGATGAAAATATTTCGCTAAGTGTTATAAAAATTTGTTATTGTGGCAAAATTAAAAAGAAGGTTTTTTTTTTGTCATGAATGCTAGCATGATTTGACACGGTTTTGTGTTTAATCATATATATACTGTTATGTGGTCGATGTACATTGTTTTAATTACAGTTAAAGGCATATTTGGTGAGATTTTTTCCATTAGAACTCAAAATGTTTTAGTGATTAGCAGAGTACCATAAGTGTTCTATGCCTAAGTCAAAAATAGGCATCTTTCCCCTTGCTTTCTCTGCCATGTGAGCACAGCTTTACAATAACTGCTTAGAAATGAGATCTAATATAAGTCAAAAACATCAAAACTGCTTGTTGGAGATGCGATCTGCTCGAAGCACGATTTATGCATTTAAACATTCATTTAAATGTGTGTAGTACATGAGCGGAGACAGAGCGCTGCCGCGAGATGAATGCTTATTAGAGGAATGTGCCGTTACACACAAAAATACGGACAAACAAGATACTAGTGAGGTTTATGGAACATAATGTTTTAAATAAAAAGTGTTTGGAATATTAATATTATATTTTCATAAACATAACTTCTAAGTGTGTCAAATACTAATCTGAGAATGGTTACAAAAGATCAATGTGAAGTAAAACTGCTTGAGGTTTGGGGCATGTGTCGTGATCTACAACTAACGGCTAAGTTCTAAAATAACGTGACCCACTGTCACACATCGACCACAGCTTAGTGCTGAATTAGGGTTTCTGTGAACGAATTCCAGAGGAGACCACATCATCAGGTAATGTTGTTGCCAAATGAATCAACACGTTCTTTATATCAACACATTTTAACCCAATCTTTAGGCAAACAACTACAGCATATATTTTCCCGACTTCAGAAAATTAGCACTCATATACCTGCATCAAAATTCGTTGCTTATTAGAGCTAGAGCTTTCACTGGTATTTACGGTAGATATAGCTAAAATAAAACAAATATTTATCCTAGAAAATAAGTTTGTTTCAACCGGATGCCATTCTAAAAGTAAGGAATTTGGGCTTTTACATAAAAAAAGGGACAAGTCTTGTACATTTAAATAATTCCATCGTTATCCTTAATGTCTATCAAACAAAGTTTTCACGAGAGCTTCAGATAACAGTAAGTAAGTTTCAGATAGTCGATCGTATCTTAATGAAGTTGTCACGAGGAATCGATAACGAGAATCGCAGCCGTACTCGTAACATGGAGTATGCGTGACCGGTCCGCGAATCGATACTAACACACCGGTATCGAGTTAATTGCATCGTCCGTTCCCTTATCGATTTTATGTTTATTGTAATTGCGTGTAATCGATACGGCTGTTACTCGGTTCAAAATATAAGCATAAATGCTTTGTGTGGGCTATAAAGCATGTGCGAAGCGAGCGAGCGTGCGATAGAGAAAGATAGCTGGCGATTTATGGACCAAAACATAAAAATGTATGGGACTCTGTATGTGATTAATGCGACGAGACAATATGATAAGAGGTTATTATAATTTAAATGCAGTTTATCAGCTCGCAAGTATTTGTAATATTTAATCGAAACAAACGCTTTGATTTGATAACGTCAAAACGGCTGCTATAAATTTAAACTAAATCGTTGTTAGGGAAATAACTTGAGATACAATTTTGTATTTACATTTGTCTTGAAATTAACTTTGAGAAATTCACGTGATCGGATCATCTTTAATTTAAAAACTTTACTTAAAAATAGGCATTGAGTAGGCCATGTGCAATGTATCCAAAACACGAAATAATAAATAAGAAGTTTCTAAGGTATAAAAACGCAATTATGAATTGTAACCACAAGTAAATAATAATCATAAATCGTTCAATTTCATATCATTTCATCATTAGCTAATCTTTTCTTATTCGCCCCTGCTTTTTCTCAAACAAAAAATAGTTTCACGAAATGCAGATCGCCCTGATCGATTCCATTTGAAAGCTCGTCAATCAGCGGTCGTGCACCATCCGTCGATGCTCGGCGCTAGCGCGTGGACGGCCGGCGAACTTATCAATAGCACACGTCCAGTTCTATCGAGAGACTTACGAGTATAAACCCATAGGAAGGCGATAGTGGGAGCCACAGTGCAGGAAAAGAAGAAGGATGATTTAAATTTTAAGTTAAAAAAAAAAAAAACAAATTCTATAGCCGCAAAATGAAATATTCAACAACAGGAAATTAATACAAAAAATAAAACTGTTTCACTAAAATTTGAATAAATCAGGAAGGCAATTCAGATATCCAAAGCCGACACTTAACCGAACTGTTAACGTTGCTACGTTGCATTAGCAACGTTAAACCATCTCAGGATCATTAATGTCTCACAATCGTGCTGTCTGGACTACCGATCACAACTTTGGGAAACAATGGTGATATTGAGTCATTACCCGGCTGTTTTTTTAACGCTGGGAAGCAAGCTGGGAAGTGGAACAACGGCGTTGCTAACGCAACGTCTACAGCGACTAGGTTTTGCTGAATTGGCCCCCAGGAGGATTTCAACTAAACGTAATAACAAATAGTAAATTCTATAGCTGCATAATAAAATTTTGAAAAGCAGAAAATCTAAAGATTTGGAAATAAAAAACAACCGTTTTATGATAATTTGAATAAAACACGTCATGTGCGTTATACTTATGCATTTAATTGTTTTCAAATTTTATCTATTTAAATTATTACTTGGAGAAAATATGAAATTAATTCAGAACTGTAGGTTACTTTTACAATAGTATAAAATTTTAAGTCAAAAGTACTTATTTTGATGAGAAATGATTTGATTTTGCAACAAAACCGAAGAGGAGCTAAAAACTTTATTACACTTTCTTCTCATTTAATTCGTTGCCGTTAGCACGACTATCATTAAGCCTCGAGGTAATATAACAGTCGCCACTGGTCGGCCAAATCAGAATAAAGCTCACAACAAAATGTGTCCATTAATTATTCAGCTTTCTGTCAGACATATTTTATTTTATGACTCATAATTTGGTTTGATCATATCAAACGGAAGTCAGTTGTAATTTATGGCATACAGAGTTATGTTTCTTGTAATTTTACTGAACCTAATGGATTAGCGAAGATTGAAGCTTGCGTATGGAATTAGACTTGATTTATCTAACAAAAGTTGAGGCAAACAATAAAATGTAATCGGTGGGTTTCTTTTTAATTCCTCGAGCTAAAAGTATTTTACTTCGCTATAAGCCTATCCGTATCCGTAATCTAACTCTGTGTTTTTATTTGTAAATTGTAAATCTTTACTATACTTACACCTAGATGGTGCCTGTCGTTACGAGTAGTGATTTGAATTTGTAACAATTTAAATGTTTTCAAAAATGATTTTTCATTGTTAATTAGATCGCACTGCAATATCTATCTGAGTTCCATTGCGCTATGGCGTAGTCGCTCCGGGCATGCCTTCCGTGTCGATCTCCCGCCGACGGCGTGCCATCCATCACGGTATCCCGCAACTCGGTAATTACAAATAGACCGCCCAATTACCGATATTAATACCGACGTAATTGATCGCCATCGTTCCTGCACGTCCGCCCGCCGTGGCGTCCGCAGCGCAAATGGCCACCATTTTTCTTTTTTCTGTATAAGGGTGGAATGCACGATTGCTTGTCAGAATGTTAATAGGAATATTTAGAATATTTGCTTGAAAAGGATTGGTTTAGTAAGGTATTTCAGAAGTGTCTGAGAAACTCTGACGACTATTAATCAGCTCTAAAAATTAAGACGTTGTCCTATCTTTTTTAAATCCATTGATCTGTTTTTTCTGCCAACATAACGAGAGCTAAATGCCAAGTTCCAAACATAATTAAAACTCTTCTTTCGTGGAGCGTGGTGCATCACAGGTAAGTCCACAGGTGGTCAACGGAATGCTCTCTCAAAACTAAGATTGTTATTTTTACGAAGGAAAACTTCCACACTCAAAATCTCCGAGATCTAGTTCAAGTACCCTCAACCAAAACAAGCTAACTGGTTCCATCTGTCGCGTAGAGCAAACACACGAACGGGGACGTACTCAGGGAGTCATTCACGGGGGTAAAGGAAATAATTTCCATTTACAAAATTCATGCATTGCTATTAAACAATGCATAAATACTTGTAGTTCCTAAGTCTATAAGGATTCAGAGTAGCTTAAAACTTTGGGTTCAGCAGAGTTAGCTGCTCCGTTTATGTTTAAACGTTAAAATAAAGGGTTATAATAAAAGTTGAAAACAAGAGGAACACTCTTGTCGCTCACTTTTCGTCCCCACTGGGCCAGGTAAAATTAAATTCTTCTTTTTCCCCACTTTATATTAGTCACTTTATATTGGCCAAGTGTAGTTCCAAAAACATGAACATTTTCAAAAGAACATCTGCACGTCTTACATTGACTATGTGCAAATTTTATTTTGAAAATATAGGTAAAAGCAGGGAAAGAAACAGTAAAGTTGTAACAGAGAAAAGTGGCGCTTCTTAGTATCAGTGGCCAAGACGTGGTTTGGTTTGCTGCGCCAATATTATAGTAATTAAAAGTCAGGGTCAAGTGCCCCAACCCCTTCGTCCTGCGTCCTCTTACAGCAGTACTCTCCCTGTGTTTTCCCATCGTACGTACAAGCGGCGTGGGCGAGTGTTTGTCCACACGCGACTGTTTGCTCGTAATGCGACGGTAAGTGCTTTGCTATTGCTTTGGCTTTATTGGCTTGCTCTGGACGACATTTTTTGTGGCCGAAGTAGGTGTGGCTTCTATTTTCATAATTATCATTATCATCATCATCAGGTCGTTTGTAGGGCGTTAAAATAGGTAAGTACTATATTTGTCTTAACTTATTTTCTTAATTTTTTTAAATTTTATTTTCGAAAAGAAAACAGCTACCCCTTTATTAACAAGTGGCTCTGTGAGCTGTACCTCGTGGCATCTGTCCTCCTCTGCAGGTCGCATTCCTCAACCGATTCTAATAAAATTTTGTGAGCAAGCTCGATGTTTACACGTTTTTTTTTGCCGAAGCAGTTTTTGAATTTTTTTTAAAAAAGCGGAGATATGATTAAAAAAAATCTTATCTATCTTTTGTAATTCTTGAAATGGCTGAGCCATTTCAAGAATTACAAACACTGGCGTGGCCAAAAATAACTATACAATTATCGAACCTACTCACAAAATTTCAAGAGAATCAGATAAGAAATCCTGTAGAGAAAGACAGAGGTCCGGACAGAATTCGGACAAACAAAAGCATTTTTGTCGAAGCCGAAGCATAGACGTTTTGCTCTAACGCTCACTCGGTCGATAATCGTTGTATATAGTTATAGCCTCGGAATAGTTATAGTTACAATGTTTTGTATTTTCGATCGAGTTAAAAATTTAAAAGAAAGAAAAAAGAAAACACTGTCTAACTATTCCGACGCTATGCAGCGTTAATTATTAAGGGTAAGTGGTATTTTATTATTTAATATACTCATTGTTATCGAAGCTCCCTTAGACGCATAAACCATCAAACGAATGCGAGGCGATGTTTTTCAATATTTATGAATAAATTTTCTAATAGGGAAAGGAAAGTAATATTGATAAAAGCACAATCAATTCGTGACCCTAGCGAGTGGCTCCGAACTAGAGACATAAAGCACCGGCGAGTGGCGACGACAAACGACGGCAACACACTGTGTTACCAACTATCGGCCAGCGATCCGACAACAGAGCGACAACACTCGGACAACGATAACTAATTGTTGCATCCGACCTGCTGCGCCGTCGGAAGATTTATTAAATTGTTCGTTATTATATTAGAACACTAGCTGCGCATAGCGGTTTTGCCTGCCTTGGCTATAGAAACATTAGACGCTCAAGGTATAAATCGTTGAGGAAAATATTGACTTTGTTATCTAAAATTATTACTTACAATTTAAGAGTTAAGTACTGTTAAGTCTTTGGGGCGGGTGGCTCTAAAAATTTTAAAAATAGGTGTGGCCATTAATTTAGCCTATCAAAACTTTACAATTCTAGACCCTTGTTTAGAGCAGAGTGGAATTAATTTTAATTACATTTCATACTTTATGGAAACTGACGTGATTTAAAAAAAAATATATATATTTTTATTAGCGATGATAGCCTAGTCAGAGAAGACTCGCTTCTCAAGTCAGAGGGGGCGGGTTTGAACCCAGCCAAAGGCACGCACCAATTAGTTCTTTGTGTGAACATGCGCGTATTTAATGTCATCTGCTACGTAACGTGAAGCCCGGTCTATGGCGACAGGCACATTTGGTACTGAATATCGTCTAGCGAAGTGTGGGTGTTGTACACCTCTGCCAGCCCCTTTGGGGTAAAAACGACGATATGTATACATTTTCTTAAGCGTACTTAGATTATACAGTGCATTGTCTGTCAGTCACAGACCTACTGTGCCTACTTATATGTGTGGATAAAATATTTCATTATTGAAAAGCACTCGTTTGTTTCGTGCAGAGTATCTAAATCTACTGTTCCCGATGTTTGTATAACTAACGACGTAATAATTCCATGTTTTTATTGGAAACTGGACACGAGCCAAATTGAAAAGGTTTTGTTTATGCGTCGCCTCAGAGGTCACGTTGATTGTGACATCTATTTTATTTATATTATTTACATTACAATTACACGGGAGACGTGCGGTGATATTTATTAACTAGAACTACTAGGAATTTTATTAAGATTAATAAATAAAGTCACAGTGAGAGTCAATGACTGGCAGCAGAATAAAATCTGTGGATGACGATGATGATGACTAAAAAAATGCTCGGTACATATCGGCAAGTGTTTTCCCGAGGTGAAGCGAGCTGCCCAAGATAGACTTGAGTGCTTCTCAGTAACTTGCCTAGGGGTTTACCGTGAGCTCTTGGCTCGATTCATTTTAAGCCCTAAACTGAATTGTTTCTTTAATTCGTACCATGACGTCGGCTAAACGATTCAGTTTCGGTTACTCCCGGCGACCACCTAAAGGTAACCACTTAAAATATAGATCGATAGATGGATAGATTTATTGTTCACATCACAAATAACAAAACAACAAGAGAAAAATTATGATTAAAACTTATTATTTAGTGTACCGGCGGTAGTGTAGTGTACTGGCGGCCTTATCAATAAAAGTGACCTCTTCCAGGCAACCTTCATGGAGAGGATACAACAAATGAGTATGGATATGGTATATGGGTATGGTATAAAATATTCCATTCACTATCCTATTCGACAGTCCTGCAAACAGTACTGCAAGGCAAGTACTGTTTGCAGGACTGTCGCTTTATGCAGGGTGATGAATTTTGTCACAGCCTGCATCGCGTCCGGCAACGACGTGCAGGATGTACGTGCAGGATGCTATGTAAGATGGCGTGAGAGATAAATACTGTTTCCCAGCTTCGCAGCTCCGGCTTTTTAGTTCTTTCGGCGGTTTAATTTTTTGTTAAATAGTTTTATACAACTTTGACGTTCATGTGTACAGTTTGGGGTATGATGGGATTAGCATGCCAGTCCCTAATCCTAAATTATTACTAAATGATTTTAAAAAAATACGTTCATAAATGTATCTTCAATACGCAATTGAATAAAGACATTTTGATTTGATTTGACTTGAGTAGAGTAGAGAGCGCCTAGGCCCGTATTCTAAAATGACGCTCAGTCATGAATCTCGATTTAAACTAGTTTTTAGAAGAGTAAAACTAGTTTTAAATCGAGATTCATGACTGAGCGTCGTATTAGAATGCGTTCCCTAATATCGGTATCTGTCTTTTACAGCGACGTGAAGTTATACAATTGTAGACAAGCTGTGCCCACTGTCCTACAGAAACCGTTAACTTTTAAAAAAAGTAGATAGCTACTAGATAGATACTTTATACAAAACTTAATAAAAATCAGTTAAGCCGTTTCAGCGCAAAGATGTAAGAAACATAAAATTAAGCACATAATCACTTATAAACAGTTGCATTTATATTTTAATGTTATTGATGAAATAATTAACTATTTTTGAAAACAGAATTAGCAGTTGTTAGGTGTTGAATCTAACGAGATAAACAATTAATTAGTGATAATTTTTTAAAACAATTTAAAAATATAAAAGCCTTTTTCCTGCTAAAATTTACAAAATAAAACATGCAGAAACCGTTTTGTAACTGTACTGGCCATCACGTCCAGTCGTGCTGAGCCAGTGCTCACAGGTTCAGCTCAAGCCAGCTCGGCTCTGGGTCACGCAGGCGTTAACACCGGGCTGGGTCATTTCATTAACCCTGCTACATAAATAGTTGTAGCGCTCGTCCAGCTTCTTTGTATAGGTCCGCTTGTTGTATGCGCCGAGTTACGAGAGGCTAGCCTTATGTTTCGTTTCCACCTGCAAGAAAACTTCCGCAAGAAATGTCCGACAGTCTGTCCGACAGCAGCTTGGAAGTGTGAACCCCGTAGCAAGTGCTGCCGCGACACCACTTACCTCACTTGCTTAGCATCAGAGATGTTAACTTGACCACTACAATTAAAATGACCTATAGGTATTATGCGCACACTCACCCAAAGAGGTTGATAAATTAAAGGTTCATGGTCTGGGACAACTTGACTGCCAGTTTTCATTTTAATGCCTAGCATCCTGAACGTACATCCTGCACGTCATGCAGGATGGTGAATGTAGTTGCCTCCTGCATCGCGTCCGGCAACGACGCGTCCATCCTACCTGTCATCCTGCACGTACATACGTGTATGCTAGGCAGGATGGTGTGTGAGCTATATCCTGCTTCGCATTCCTGCAAGAAGTACTGCAAGGGAGGATGGTGAATGATACCTTTTAGCTGAATGTTGTTACTTACCTGAGAAATTGTTCTGAAAATGTCAATAAATTGCATAGAATACAGCGTGATGCTTGCTATCGAATCAATTACGTGAGCGCGACTAATGGAAGTGCGAATAACGTTAGTGCAACTTAACTGAACTGCAATACACTGAAGTTTTCCTGGACGATACACTGAAGGTGGACATCACTCTAATACCGACACTGAACACTTTAAAACTGTCCGCTAGTTCGACATATCTCTTAGTCTAGGTCGTCACTGAATGCTCAAAACTTTGATTACAGTAATGTTAAAAGGTTGGTAAATGCTATATCTAATTATATTATTTCCTAGCTATTTTACTTTTACTTTTACTAAGGAGCTTATCAGGCAAGTGACTTGCTACGCTATTGCATTAATAGTTTGCGATTTTTTAAAGTTTGCTACGGAACCCCTAAAAATGTAGATGCTTAATACCTAGGTCAATTCATTAACCTTGGTAAACACAAGCTCTCTAGTTACGGCTCTCGGCTCTGCTCCGCTTAATAAGAGATATTTATCATTTAATTGAACAGCAAGGAGCGGACTCAGGACGCGCCTACATAATTGACTTCCTAGTTCGAAGACCGGCCGTTAATTGATTGTCGAAAGCTTAATCATAAACTACACAGTGTTTTAACAGCGCCTGGATCTAAATTATAATCCGTGAACGAGTCGCTGCAGCTCGGCTTGTGAATACTCAAGTACTCAAACATTGCAAGTACAACCGCCATGAGGTTTACTGGCATATCTTGTATACAATTAAGATATTTGTGTTAGGTATTACGTAAAGATTTTGATTGGTTTTGATTGATTGAATGAATGGCTGTTTTATACTAATCAACGGGGCGTCTATGTTTTTGCATGTCTGAGGTCTGTCCGGTATCTGTATAAAGCGTCAAACAGACAGAGGCGGCCTGACAAGGCGGCCTACTGTCACTGACTGTCAGCCGCAGCTCCAGCCGCGGCGACAACACACTGCCGCGGCCATTGACAGAGGCGGCCGGAAGCGTCAGCAGTGTTGCCACATTGGGTTTTGAAAAGGCCTAGTTGGACAAGGTAGAACGGGCTAGATATACCAAATTTTAGCATCAAAAGTGGTGCTAGAAAAAAGAGACTAAAAAATAAACACTTTTAACGGGGGAAATCTGCATTTTGTGTTCGCATTTACATAGGTATATTTCGGGCAATTACAAATACATTACAAATTGATTTTCGAAGAATGATCACGATCCATACAAAATTAACCCAGCCCCGGCGCAAATTAATCATATCGAATAAATATAGTTGTTTTGTTATTTTATGTAGGTAAGTACTTACATAAATTTTCAGTAAAAAAAAATTATACAATATTTCTGTGGCTAAGTTACTAAAGTTGCCAAAGTTAAGATGTATTGTCGTTGACAACAAATAACGAAATCAAGAAGACATCCACAAACCGATACGTAACTACCATCCCCCAATCGAACACGTTATATTTCGGTCGGACGAGGTTGGGCATGGTGTTCGTCTTGCCGGATTACAGAAATCTCAGTATGTCTGGTGAGTCGGTCTGATCTCTGAAAGTAGGTAATTTTTTTTTACTAGGTATATGATAAAAAGCCTTTTAATCCATGCAAAAACTAAGATGCACACAAAGCTTAAAGAAAGAGAAAAAAAAGATAAGAAAAAAAATGTTATTTACACGTATTTCAGTTATTTTTGAAAAAAAAAACAATTAATTCTAGATAATAATATTGAAGTTTGTTTGCCTGAACCCCTCCTCCAGTGAAGGTGAAGGCCTCCTCTAAAGAATACCATGTGTCTCTGTCTTGAGCTATTGCTATTATTATCAGTCTAGTCTCGTACTCGTCAGCCCATCTCATGTGGATGTGGATGTGGATCTGCCTTTGAGACGTTTGCCGATTGGACCCTTCCACGTTGTTAGCCTGTTGGTCCATCTCTCGTCCTTTAGCCTCGCTACGTGCCCAGCCCGCTTCCATTTTAGTTCGTCACTTTGGTGGTTTCTCTAATTTTTGTGTGAAGAATTTTTGCATCTTTTTAATATTGAGCATACGCTATCTATTCCGCGTTGGCAGGTTAAGTTGGACGTAAATTTCCAAGTTTGACATGCATAGGTTAAACAAGGTAGGAGGCATGATATCATGACTTCAGTTTTGATGTTTGTTGGCATGTTTTGAATATTTATTTTAAGGACCAGTACTTTTTCCAAGTATTTATTTATTTATTAAAAAATAAGTAGTTTCAGAAAATGTAACAAACTAATGGCTCTGTAAGCTGTAGAGCTCGAGGCTAAGTCTGTCTCGGCTGCAAGTTGCATTTTTCAACCGATTCTCATAAAATTTTGTGAGCAGGTTTGATAATTATGCCGATTTTATTTGCGTCGAGACAGTTCTTGGAATTTTCAAAATAGCGAAGATATGATTCGAAAAAATCATCGAACCTACTCACAAAGTTTCAAAAGAATCGGTTAAGAAATGCGACCTGTAGACAAAGACTAAGGTTTTTATTTAGTAAGACGGAATTTGGACATACGAAAGTACTTTTGTCGAAGCATAGACGCTTCGCTTACTAACGCTCGCTCGGTCGAAAAACTAAGTTATTATTAAATTGTGAAAAGTCGGAATCTTCATCAAAATCTTCTTAAAATAATATCTACTGGCTGAAGTAGAGCAAGTTGATGGCTGATTGACATCTGCTTTTTTTGACAACTTATAAATTATTACAAAAACACAACATTAAAAATGCTAGATCTAGCCCGAAAAGTGCTAAAGTGGCAACATTAAACGTCATTCACCATTTGTCAACGCGGTACTAGAGATGAGCAATGAATAATTTTATTCAGTTAAATTAACGCGTTGAAAAAATATAACATTAACATCGTTAAAAAATATTCTTCAAAATGTTTCGATAAAACCAATTTCCGGTTTGCATTTCTTAGAATTTAACGTCATCTATGAGAATATTGGTACATCATTCATTGATTGGGCCACAAAAGTCTTCGAATTGTTGTTATAATTATTATTATTATTTGTTTTATTTTATTATTAACATAAATTTAACTACAATTTAAACTAAATATGCCCTTAAAACCAATGTGGTTTGTCTAGGACAAACAGTTCTCACCCCTAATTAACTTAAGTATGCCATATTATGCCTAAATATAAATATTTAAAGAAACGTTGATTTATCGACCAAGCAATTTTAAACAACATGATAATTATTTTAAACATTTTATTCAAAATGTTTTTTAACAGTTATCAGTTTATTTTTTTTAACGTTTAATCCCATTTCTACGCGGTATCCGCGGCTGACGTAGCTTGTTGTAATAAGTGGTCAAGTGCAAGCCGGGCTCGCGCACTAAGGGTTCCGTTCCAGCATACCAAATAAAATACAAAAGTACAAGGTTGGTATCGAAAATTAGACAATACTATTGCTACTTGCTAATACTATGCGCAATTAGTAATTACCTAAACTTTTACATTTATCTTTTCACAAACGTAACTTGATGTATATTATAGTACTTTTAAAAAAATGAATATTATGTACGTATTTCAGTCTCTGGCAGCCAAATTACGAGCTTTGCTTAGTTTGGGGTCAGATGACTGTGTGTGCAAAAATGTCTCGTTTTTTTATTTCAAACAAAGATAACTGACCATCACCTCATGTCTCTCACTCATCCGTCTGTCTTTGAAGGACAGGCAATCAGACGAAGGGACGGACAGAGGGCGTAAGCTTAACAATATGGTTCCGTTTACAACGTTAGGGTACGGAACCCCAAAAATGTTTCCGACGCGCGGCCAGCCGCCTGCAAGCCGCGTGGTGGCCGCGCCTGTGTGAAGACTCCCATACATTTCAATGAAATACAACTGGCCGCTCTGTCAGCCGCCGCGCCAGGCCGCCTCTGTGTGTTTGACGCTTAATTATCGAATCTTCTCACAAAATTTCACGAGAATCGGTTGAGAAATGCAACCTACAGAGGTGAAAAGACGTCGGCCGCGAGGTCGTCAGCTCACAGCCACTAGTTTTACTAACCTCACTTACTTTTCCAGCACTGTACCTACTGTAATGTTGATTATTCAAATCCGTTGTACCTGGTTAGCTTGAAACAGTGACGAACACACATGAATATTCAGATACATTCGCTTTTTTATATAAGTGTGCTAATTACGAGTAATATACATAACTTTCGACCATTCATGGAGTTCATTCTCCACCAGTTGTTTTTTTCCTTTGATTGAAATCTTCGTGGAAGTAACGAGAATAGAAACAATATCGATTGCTTGAGAATCAACTCGCAGGTCTATAAAAATTGTAAAACTATATGTTATTTATGACCTAATTACGCAAAATAGCAACATGTGTATCCCGCTGTTTTTATTCAACTATTTAGGCTGAATATAATTTTATTTAGCAATAAAATGTAATGTCTTTAACGCTATCCACTATCAATACATTATTTCTCAATGGCTCGATGGGCCGACAGCTGTGAATGTGGCGACGAACTCTATCGATGGAATCATATATTTGCGGTTTTTACAACATAAGGCTTGGTATTTAATACAGAATCTTGTTCTTGCTGCATTCTGCAAGCTTAAGTGCTTGTAATACCAGAACACACAATACTAGAGTCATAGGAGGTATACGTATAGTGGGTAGATACCAATATGTAGGTAACTAAACGTCTATACACGTAGGTGACGTCATCAAGTGTATATTAGTGGGTCCCGAAATAAATGAGTTGAATTGAGTTGAACAAAGGATACAGTTCGCTTGTGTAGTATGCGCACAGAATATGTCCTATTACAATGAGTATGCGGAATAGTTTTTATATTTTTAAGGTTGATAGCCTAGACGTTTGACTCAATATTAGGAGACTGTCGAGCATTTAATTTTATGCGAGTATTATAATAGTATTTATACCCGAAACACAGTTTTTTAAACTACTGCGGGTGGCATCAAAACACTTTTTGTTAATGTGCCTTTATGTATCAAATAAAGAATTTAAACATTTTGGATGTGACTAGTTAAAATCTGTAGTCAACTTGTGTTCGTTTTCAAGCAACTCTTTCTCTAATCGGTAACACTTGAACGTCATCTGCTGTTTGGTCAAGTTTGAACTATAACTAGTAAGTAACATTACTAAAAGAAACAACCAAAAAATCCGGTTTTCAAATGTTGTACCCTATGTCACTTCCACTATCAAAACGATTCAAATTACACTGCACATGTCGAAGTACATCAAGCTGTTTAGACTGTAGGGCGTGCCAAAGATACCTCATACATACATAAATATACCTACATACACACACTTGAAAAATATAACCCTCCTCCTTGCGCAGTCGGGTAAAAATGTCATGGTATGTAAGTGACAACTTGTCCAATCAGCAACTAATGTTCAAGTGTTGGCGATTGACTAAATAAAATCGTCTGGAAGCGAAGCCAGGCTTAACACTCCACTGGCAGGAAAAAATAGTGAAGTTTATGAAAGTTATCATTATCAATATCATGTCAAGCATTCATAAGCATTACTAAATCCAATGTTTTTCATACCCACAACAAAACTCACACTTCACACTACCTGAGAACGTACAAGCACAAGTACTCGTCACACGCGCATACATTATAAGTAAGCGTTACTTTTACAGTAACTGCTTTTATCTGACAAATTCTCGAAATACTAACCGAGCGCCTTTTCCATTAAATGTAACGATGCCTTAAATAATATAGAGCCTCTGAATAAGCATTACTATTGGAACCGGACTTATAAAGCAAGTGTTCTTTTCAATGCGGCATTGCGTTGGAGATTCTGGCGTTAGGCTGTTTTTCACTGGACATGTTCGATAAGACGAGCGGTGCGGAGATGAGTAGTGAAGTTATGGGAATGTGTGTGAGAATATGTAGTGTAGCGGACTCTTTTTAGCTGTGTGTAATCCTAGGTCTATGCATAATCAAAGCGATGATAGCCTAGTTGGAGAAGGTCTTACTCTCAAGTCAGAGGCAGCGGCTTCAAACCCAGCCGACGGCACGCACCAATTCGTTGATTGTGGGAAGATGTATGTGCGTATTGTATGTCATCTGCTACACGACTGGAGCACGGTGTATGGCGACAAGTTAGCTCCTTGTCAAATTGGGGCTAAATATCGTCCGGCGAAGTTTGGGTGTTGTGTTACACCTCTGCCAGGTCCCTTGGGGGAAGGCTTGACGATATGTTATGTATCGTCACGCCTGTTATATAATCTCATAGCTCGTTTTCCCACCTCGTATGTACGTATTATTCGCCCACAACTTCCACCAACGATGCGCTGAGCTTGGATCTGAAAAAAGTGGAAATTTTGTTGATTTTTTCCTCGCACACCGCTCAGTTCGAGTATATCACCAGCGGATACACAGCCTTATGCTGAGAGCGCGGCATTGGTTCGAGCAGCGCGGGACATTAGATCGGACAGCCGAGTCCAAATATTTGGAGTATGAGCCCGCGAGATCACTCCACTGATCTCTGACCTTCTGTTTACATTCTATATTCACTACATTTATTTTTATTTCGTATTCAGCTGGTAGAATAATTTACTGCTTAATATCTTAGAATAGTTTTAGATACAGTACGATCAGTTTTTCATATAATCAGGGAATATGAGACGATGTATTTTTATTACATTTTATTGTGGTTATAATATATTAGCTCCCGTACTGTTGTGCTATAAATACTTTAAAACTCTCAAATAAATAAAGCTGAAACATTAACAGCTAAAAAAATTAAAATGTCCATTAAAATCAGGATTCCAATTAAATGCCCTGACTTGGTGAACTGTAAAATTATTGGTAAATAATTGTTAATTGTATTGGTAAGAAGTCTTGTTTTTATTTGAGAGACAGTTTTATTAAAAGTTTTATTTGTTAACCTCATTATTGTTAACCTCATGTTCCTAAGTTATCTACTTAGGTACAAACAAAATGATCCCATAACACTTGCTCGGCTTCCAATAATCACCATGTACATATTGCACACGGTACACCCATCAACATTAGGTAACACAACGCGCGGCAAACTGCGGCCCATTATCCGGTAGTATCGCGCGGGGTCATCCGCGCCACTAAATAACGCCCAAATAACGGCCGGGTTCAATTCTGACACGTTAACGGCGGAGGTTGGCTCATATTAACATAAATCAATGAAATTGTCCACTTACCAGTAAAAACATCTGAGTTAATGGACGCGCGTGTTCCGACCGGGACGTGGACATACGGAGCGAGAGTTGGCTCGTTGACGCTGCAGTACAATAGGTTTCAGAACAAAAAGTACTTCATGTCCGTGTTTATGATTCTTTCTAAATTTTATCAAAGTTTGTAAACTTTAGTTGCTTAATAATTGTTTGTAAAGATTATTATAAAGATGACAACAAAAGAACATTTGAAACTCCAGACACATACAGAGAGCCAGCGAGTTGCTGGAGCGCGTTGATGTCTTTTACAGGCATCGAACGACTGTTTAGAAATGTAATCGATAAAACTGCATCGTTTTATTCCAAACTCTTCTCTCGTATGTGATTGTGTTTCTTACGGTATTTAGTGACGTCAGTGCGCAGTAATTCGCTTTGCCCGAGTGTCCGGTGTCTTCAGCGATGTCTCTCGATGCGTGTGATTGCCATCCGTATTTGTACGATCGATATATTACGGAATAATGAAAATAACGAGCTTTTAAAAACGTTTAGATTACATACTAGGTCAAATAGACGTTTCAAAGGCTTTTAGTTTTTGTAAATTAAGTATTTAGAGTAAAATAATATTGATAAAACTTGTGGTATTATAATATTAAGAAAACACTAATCCTATACATTTGTAATCCGAATAACATTTTATACCTGATTCCGGCGAAGCCAAAAAAGAAGGCGTTTGACTTGTTTGTATGTATGTTTTCTATCCTAAGTTCTCTTGTAACTACTAAAGAGCTAAATTGATTTTGATGAATGATAATTTTTTAGGCTTCCCTTAATTACGCAAGTGTCGAGCAACATTCCCCAGTCGGGCTTAGAAAATTAACAAAAGTAAGCACTTAACTAGTACTTACTTTTTATTTCCTTTCATAAAATATATTTTATATAATCTCTCTAGAGCTTTGTAAGTTCTTTAGAGACAATGTTGGTGTACATTCATAAGGTAAAGAAAAATCACTATCTTTCTTCCAGATATTGTTCAACTATTATTATGAACGCAATGTTTTTTTGTTGTAATGACATCTCCAATTTTCGTATAAGTCAGTCTAGGTATGTAATGTATGTAAATGCAGTGAAAGCTTGCAGCATCCATTTACTTTCAGATCGTATCAGACTAGACATTGAGTCACTCGTGGCTCGCAGCGCTCTGTACTGATGTTCACTACGAATCCAAAGTTCGCAGGTCGCGGCCCGTGATTGACCATTGTTGCTTCGTGTACTTGTAATTATGTACCGAGCCCATATATCGACATCGAATAAAACGCTCAGTCTCATTATACCCTGTCATTTTTACTCATGCAAAAAAATGTACCTTTTTATGTAAGTAAAGCATGTTAAATGTTATTTTGACAAGGTTGTTTGTAGGTAATATTTGTGATTTATAGACGGACGTTGTTATATTTACCTCCCAGATCAACGATAAGCATTAAAAGGTGAAGTTCCTTTGTGCATTGTAAGAGATAGATCGGAGCGCGCCGCCGCGCCCGATACGCGCCAGTATTGTAATAGACTGCGCGTTATTTATCAGTTGAACGAGCAATTGATGTTTTCTTCATTGTTAAATAATTATGCTTTGACTAATAGAGAAACAGTCATTTGTATAAGTAATAGGCAAACATATTTCAACCTTGTTTGAGTGTGAATGACTTATTTAATTTAGAAGTATTCATGCTTAACAGGTCGATTTGAAATCTAATTCGGATACGTTCAAAATACGAGTACAATTTGATATCAATGGTAGTCACAAATATACATACACAAAAAACGTCTAAGTTTTCTGTAACAAAATATAAAATAGTAACAAAATATAAAATAGGATGCGCTCTGATTCGAATTGGCTTAGCTTGGCTGGAAATAGTGATAGGTGGATAATTCGTGAGACCAAGATAGCATAAAGTAAATAGTGCCGCTATATTGCATTGCAGACATATTTGGAGGCTTGGTAAAGCTTTTTAAGTTTATTTGCTTAGGACGAAGCTTAATTGTGGCATAGGTTACATAATTATAATCAAAATTACACGATAAGCCCTAATTTTTTTATCAATGCAGTTTTCAAATGTTCAACTTTAGTTTTTTTTTTTTTTTTTTTTATGTATAATAGGTCGGCGTTTGACCACCAACTCGCCTGATGTTAAGCGACGTTGTGGTCTAAGATGGAGCACGACGACCTAGAAAGTACTTATTCACTCTAGCCTTGAAGTTTACTAGAGTGAAGAAGTACAAAGACGGCAGTTGAGCGAGGCGCTACAAGTGCGTCACTGCTCAGACCCGTCTTCGGAACGGTTACACCGGACTACATCCCGAAACACGACTAGGTCATTTCACGGCATGGCTTGGTCCGGTGGGTGGTAACTAGCCACGGCCGAAGCCTCCCACCAGAGTTTGCTACCCGGTTAGCACTACCCGGGGACCACGTGTAGGGAATAAGAATAGAGTACACTCCTACGGACGTGGGTAGCTCAGCCCCCAAATCCTCCATTTTCTTTATCCTCCAGTGTTGCCATACAATTTTGTCCCGTACTTCTATAAACGATCTACGATTAGTGGCTTTTTTGAGCTGAATACCTCGCGAGTCTATAACTCCCTCATGTCGTCGCCTTTTTGATAAATATCAAAAACTGAATAGATAAACAAATCCAGGTAGGTATTTAATTATCGAACCTGCTTGAACAATGTCATCATAATCGGTTGGGAAATGCGACCCGTAGAGGTCGGCGGACAGACGCCGGACATACGAAAGCATTTTTGTCGAAGCTCAAGCAGAGAAGCTTCGCTCGTTGATGCTCGCTCGGTGATAATTTTATTTATTATGTGTCCATATCTAAATCTCTCTCTCTGCACCTATCAATTTATTCACATTGCATAATTTCATAGCTTAGTTAGGTATCGTTTTCATTGCACAATAATTATTGAATATAATTCAATAGCTCGTATCAAATCTTGTGTAAAGTTAATACTCGCAGTGTATACTAAGCTGTCGTCTTGAAATGATAGCAGCTTAAATAGTTATGAGTCTATGTAACAGGAGAATTGTGTTGAAGCAAACTTGTGTTCACGCATTTCGAGGTTTGAGTTTTGCCCACCTTGGTTATGGGTCATAGATACATGTGTTTTATGTAATGTACACCTTACATTATGGAAAATTGTGAGGACCACCTTCCGTTAGAGATGTTGTTCTTTACTAGCTGTGCTACATGGTTTACTTTCTACACGGAACAAAGCGTTCTGGGATAAAAATGTGACTTTATTTTTGTTTTTTTAAGTAACGAAGACAACAAACAAGCAGGTGACAATAATCACATCTGAGCGATATGAATAGAATTTAAAATATATTAATATGGGTTTACAATTGCTAAGCACACGGAAATGAGGGAAAATAAAAAAGGTGGGACAGAAGAGTTTCTTTTGTGGATTGAATGACGCGTTCATTTTTCGATCCCTCAAAAGCTTCAATGCTATTGGCCAAAACTTAGCAACACGGTGACATATTAAACGCGTATCACATACAGTTGAATGAACGAACTTCACGTACATTGATTGCTCAAGTGAAAGACGGACAAATTGACAGAGACTCGTTCAATCTAGGTATACTTTCTATATGCCTTAACTATCATGTTCCTTGCACATTAGTAGTCTATTCGCTCGAAGTATGTAAATCATAGAAATAAATACGTATTCAATGTCTTTATTTACGTGTAATGTGGGTTTTCCTATAAGTTAGTATATTTCATTCTCTTTTATTATGTGAAAATTATTATTATGAATTTATCAAACATTACATTCACTCATTTTGAATTATTATGTTTATGTAAAAGCCTCAAAAGCTAATTTTATTGTTATTTATTACAGTATTTAATTCGAAAATGTCTTGTTAACTTGATCGAAGATGGTGTACGTGAATAGTCGAAAACAGAAAATCAAAATCACGTGATTTGTTTTGATTTTCATTGGACAAGCAAGACTTTTGAACACAGCTCGCCTCATGTGCAGTCACGGTGTGATCGAACATGGTAACCATGGCTAGCCTAAACAAAGGCAAAAAGCTCTAAAATATGAGGTTTAGAATACCTACCGGTATTCCAACACATAATGACGTCACTCGTCATCGTCTCTTTCAAACTACAAATTTGTAAACGAGACATTTTGATCTCGCTTAAGCATTGATTGATTCACTATGTGTTGCCTACGTGGCCATTTTTGATTCGGTATACTATACCATGGTCCAGGCCAGATATAGCATTCCGAGATAAAAAAAGGTCACGTGGATGCCACACAGTGACGTAAACCGATGCATAAGCAAGACAAGAAAAAGTAGTTTACAATTCGTTCAAGAGAGATAATGGCGATGACGATTGACGCAGTTGTGTGAATAATCCCGGAACACTAGACCTTTTTTTTTTGGATCATGATCTAGACAGCTTCTTTCAACTATGAACAAGTAACATGATTAAAAGAAAAAACAAAAATCCGGCTGCAAAATACTGTACCTTCTTCTACTATCAAGACGATTCAAATGACACCTCACACGTCGAAATCCATCAAGATGTTTAGGTTGTAGGGCGTGTCAAAGAAGCCTCATACATACTATACAAACATTCGAAAAACATTACCCTCCTTCTTGCGCATTCGGGTAATTAGGTACGTTTAAAGGTTTCAATATTTTGGTTCTGTGTACATCTCTTGGAAGTAATCCGACTTGTTCTACTGTGAGCTAAGTATGTAGCTTCTAATGTTGATACAGAGTCGCTTCCATTAGGCTCTATCTGGATGTGTCGCGATAAGGGACACGCGACAGGCGGGTGGTCCGCTACCACTGCTAGAGTTGGGACTACAATCACAGTGAGAGGTTCTGTATGCAATAAACTTATATGATGTGTTTAGAAATTCATGCAAAATTTATAATTACCCGCGACTTCGCTCGCGTCATTCAGATGATAGGATTCAAAAAACTCTCGTGATTTAAAATTCACTCACTAATTATCAAATGTCATCAAGATCAGTTCAGTCGTTTAGCCGTGAAAAGCCAATAAACAGATAGACAGAGTTTTTTTCGATTTTACAATATTAGTAAGGATGCTATATTCGGCCATATTTGCACACACGGTCGTCTGACTTTAAACTAAGCAAAGCTATGTCTAATAGCCGACAGAGACTGATACATATACACAATATTTGTTTAATACATATTTAATTAACTCCCAGATATAGAAAAAATACAATGTTTATCACATGAATGTTTGCCCTAAATTGGTGCATTAAACCCACACCCGAAGGCAGAATGCTCAGAAGGCAGGTTCACTACCAAGTGAGTCACCGAGCCAGTCAATGATTTGGTAATAGAAGTTTTGATAAAATAACACTATGCGACCTGGGTAGATCCTTGGGATGGCAAAATTTATTCAAGTAAAAAAATTATACAAGTTCAAAAAACTGCACTGAAAACCACTTGCTGATTTGAAAATATTGTGTAAACAGGAAAGCAGGCGGGAGCGACTTGCTAGTCGGGACTGCTGTTAATGATGGAAACCATGAAAACAATACACAATAAAATAAAAAAGTTTATTTGTACTGTCCTGTACTGTAGAGCTGTCCTCTCTGCGCAGAAATACATAGATTACTTATCATAAGCGATGATAGCCTAGTCGGAGAAGTCTCGCCTCCTAAGCTAGAGGGAGAGCGGGTTCGGACCCAGCCGGAGACACGCACCAAATTGTTCATTGTGTTAAAATATAACTGGAGCCCGGTGTATGACGACAGGCTCACCTCCTGTAACATGTGGAACTGAATATCGCCCGGCGAAGTGTGGGTGTTGGACACCTCTGCCAGCCCTTTTGGGAGGAAACACGTGACGATATGCACTCTCTGTAGCATTGCTTTGCGAAAGTTTCGATCGTTCCATTTTCTCGTGCCAGCAAGGAACTCCAAAACTGATAATGACTTCGAAAAGATATCTCAATATTGTTGTTGCGCGTGCGCCTATCAGCGGCGGCAGTCAATTAATATTCATTTAAATAATTTTATGAGCTTTACCGTTCGGTGGACTTACTCTACGCGTCTCTAGTCACTCGTGACTGCGCGGTTTAATGGCCCATGAATTACTAATTTAAAGAGGTAGACCAGAATCGGCGCAACCAGTAATTTATATTGGAAACTGAAATCTTTGATCGCGATACGATCTGGTAATTGAGTTATAAATAATGGTGAAATAATTACATTGGAAGTTGGGTTTGGAAGCACTCGTACCTACTCGTAAGAATATTTCTAAAAATAAGACTCTAAGCTTAGATAATTAAATTAATTTAATTTTGAAATGTGAACATGAATTATATTGCGATATCAACAATATCAGTAATTAGAAGACAGGTTGGAACTTTAATCACATAAAAATATTTAGTCCAAATATTTTTTGTAAGTCCTTGATTAGTCTATAGTCAGTAGGTACTTACATTATAGGGATTCAATAATCGATAAACAATTCATTCCTATTCCATAATTTTGGATTTTGTTGTTTACAGTTTAACTGAAATAATAAAACAACATTTCTACTATTAAATAATGACATTTACGACCATGATACGACCGTAATTCTGTATCAAAAGATGACAGTTACGTGTCCCCGTACCCATGGCCTTACGTGATGGAAAGCGATGATTTGCAGTAGGGATGTAGCAAGCTTTCCTTGTAAACACACGTACGAGTACGTTATCTCACATGCGAAGATAACCAGCTGTAAATGTTGGTGCGGACATCACGAGCCGACGCCTGCGCTGCTCCGCGTATCTAATCCATCTGGCGAGCTATAAACCAGCGATACGCCGATACAGGGTGATAGGCAACGCTCTGTACTATCGTAAATGTTTCATACAGGATGCGTGCGACTTTCTGCACCTTCAGTTTCTCGTCACAGTCACGTTTTCTACTCGGGGTTAGCACCTGGAATACGACGTAATCATAAGTAATGACAATAAGGAGAAGTGATTGTCCTAGCGCAGAAAGCATTAAAATAGGATGAAAAATAAATTGTTAGCGAGCAACACCAACCTTTCAAACAGTATGTCACTTGGGCTACGTCAGACTTAAATATACAATGAGTTTTATTATCTGTGGTAGAATATCGTTGGTTAACTAATTTTAAACTTTTAATATCTGGTCAAGATATTAAGTGCCATCTCTTTACATCTACGAATGCATTATGTATGCCAGAAAAAATCTATGTGACATTAATAAAAAGCCTGAAGCGTCACACTATAAACACAGACTCGTATTTCCTAGGTGTAGGCTTCAAAAAACAAATAAATCGTTTCTCAGAAACAGTGCGCGTTTTTACAATGTCATTCCAGAACAGTTATTAAGTCTTAGCGAAAGCAAATTTAAAAATATCATTAAGAATTATTTGATGAGCCAAGCTCTACTCTGGAGAAATGTTTATTAACGACAGAGTACAATGGAAAAAGTCGGTATTAAAATCATTACAGACTTCGTTTTTAATGTAATTAATCTTATGATCATTTATTAATTAGACCTATAGTTTTATTTTTATTTTTTATTATTATTATTAATCTGACAAAGCCTCTTTACAGCTGCAAATTTGACAAAGCATTTTTACAGCCGATACCCTATATTGTACTGTTTCATTAAATTTTAAATTAAAAATTTAATGTAATCTGTAAATGACGTTGTCAAGTGTATAGTAGTTATACCTATGACCCGAATAAATGAACTGAATTGAATTATATAGATACGACAACGTTGATTTGACTAGTTAAAAAGTTGAACATAACAAGAACGTTCGTTGAGAAAGAATCCGTTTGAATGAAGCTTATTTTGACTATAATAATCAATGTAAAAGACCTTTTGTTGGAAGAATTAATTAATAAATCAAGATCGGTGTGGTGTTGTTGTGTAATCCTGACTCAACAATTGCAAAATGTAAGAATTGAAAAGTTAAATCTAATTTATTGATTCATTTCCCAAGATTAAAATGTGACAGTACACTTAAATTGAAGCAGTAGTGACTATATCTGTGGTCACTCACAAAAAAAAACGCTTTCCATGTTGACAAAATGTCTAACCATAATAACTACAAGTGCCTTCAATTGATCGCGACCGCAACGCGATAGATCGCTCGATTGATCGTCCGATTGATCGGGCGACCGCAGCCGCTCGCGGGAATCAATCGCCAGCGCATGATCACATCGCCGCGACCGCAGATTGCGTTCAACGGGGTATAAACGGTCTCTTTATGTTTTCAGTCAATGGTGAACAGTTCAGTTTAATCTTGTTCAGATCTGGCAGATACCTTTTACACAAATCACTGCTTTACTATTATTTCACTACTTTTTCCGGGAAAATGTTCGAATGGGGAAATGTATGCCTAAAGATTATCACTATTAAATGCTTATCGTGGAGGTTCATTGGCTAACCTTAGATTTCTTAGGAGTAAATCTAGTCTGGCTCTAGAGTCTAGAAATATATCCAAATTTTATTTGTTAAAGAGCAAACAAAGGACCTTTACAGTTTAGTGTGTTTTTAGAAATGGCATTCGTTATCACTCCTCCAAAGTTTGACTGTATCGAAGGTTGCTTGAAAGTTGTCACTTTGGAGACTTGTAAAAATATTTTAAAAAACAAGCGCTACAGAGTTCTTTGAACTATTTCAAATTAAGTAAATCATTTATTTCGTAAAACATGGGTAAATATTACAGAGGTTTTAATAATTATTAACTGAGCCATGTTTTGACTACTTATGCGAAAATAATATTGTGGATACACTTGTGGCTTGCACTTCGTGGCTTGTAGTAACGTTACTCATAGACAGACAAGTTTTCCTTTCCCTATTGTGTGATTGGACTAGGATTAGGAACATCAAGTTTTTTCCCTAATGACCTTTCGATCCATTCTATCCTGTTTCCAGCCAGTGTAACAGGTCGAGCGTGTACCATCACTCGGCGAGCCTGCTCCGTCAGTGCAGCGAGCTGAAGGGCCTCGCTTCCCGGATGTGTATTTGCATCGGACTCGAGTATCTCACGCGATATCAGCGTACGTTGCAGTGTTGCGAGGAAACTTGTTATGTGCTCGTAGATCGATACAGAGATTAATGTATCCTGGTGCTTAATAGAAAAAAAACCTGCCAAGTACGTGTCGGACTCGTGCACCGAGGGTTCCGTACAAACCTGCAGGTACTGGGATGTGGAAAGGGGTAGTAAGTTTATATTTATTAAAAATATTGTTATTATATAGAAATCAGGAATCAGAATTTATTGATAACTCCAATAATTACACGTCACAGTTCTACAGTAATACTGTGATACTGTGTATTTATTTTATTTTGGTGTAAATAAAAATGTATGCTTTTCGCAATTTTTCTTTATCTGTGCTATAAGACGTTGCTTCGTAAGAAATTTCAAGATTCTGAGTTCACGGGATGTACTTACCTTGTAGGTTTTGATTCCCTTGCGAGTGTCGAAAACTTGCAGCATTAAGGGCTGTATCTTTGGATTGAGTTGGCTTAGAAGTTTGATTTTTTCAGTTCCAAGGTCTACTGCATAGACCTCAGTATTTGATATGAATTTCAGCTTGACACCTCCACGCGTTCCTAAGAAAAAGGGTCTTGACAGACAGACAGACGAACAACAAAGTGGTCCTTAAAGGGTTCCGTTTTTTCCTTTTGAGGTACGGAACCCTAAAAAGAATCCTTACATTGCTAAATCAAAATAAACAAAAGTACCTACCTAGAATTCTTGCTCTCTAGCAATTTCTTTGATTTCTTATTATTCTAGCCATCATTTGATGGAGATGATCACATAAATGCACAAAAAGTGAGCCATCGACTGAGGTTTGCTCGATTTAGTTTCGAAATTATTCGGCCTTATTCAATCTTATATTAAAGTTCCTACCACTTAATTAGCAACGTGAAATGTAGACTGAAGAATGTCTCATTACTTAAATACAAATCTTCAGAAGCTAACAAATCACCGCCATAATTGTATCGCGGTGTCGCGAGTCAGAGCCAGTCGAGTCTTCTCGAGGGATGCGCGGAGTACATGTCTCCATGACAGACGTTTCCTGGCCGGTCCTCGCGCGGACAGACCTACTTTATTGAATCCTGTGGGACCTGTGGGAACGACAAATACTATGCACAGAAAACATAGTTAGTATTTAAACTAATGGGTAAAAATAGATTATTTTGCGATTCTTCAACTAGAGTTCGGAGTCATTAGAAGATTATACATAGTCGGTACGACGACGACATTAATTGTATTTTAGCAAGTAATATCATCGCTTAAGTGACATAATGTCTTTGAGATAATACATTCTCATAACTGAGAAGCTAGAACGCTAAAGAAAAGCTAGAAGATTTTTTTCTAGTACACTCATTGCTTTAGTGTATTTTTAACCTGCTTTAGGTTAAAAATACACTGAGTGTGGAGCCAATTTAAAAAAAGAAAAATATTTCGATATTTCAAGCAAGTTCGTATAGGCCGAGTAGCCAGCCCAGGTGTAAGTTTCTAGGCCGCCCGAGGGCCTCTGACATGGCTTGACGATTATTTGTATAGGACATACAACCGGGGCCTGTAATTCAATACAATTAGTTTAAAATAACAAACCAAAGAACTGGACTTATACAAGTTTTCAGATTAAAAAGTGGCCTACCAAGTCATGGAGTTGAGACGATAGATACACTTGCACACATTCTTTTAGTTGTTTTGTACTTGTGACTTTTTGAAAATCCTAACAATCCTAATCCTTCCTAACTAGTATTAAAAATGCGAAAGTGAGTTTGTTCGTTTCTTCGTTAAGCTGGCTACTCAACCAATCACCATAAAATTTTACATATACGTTGTCAAGGGCGTAGAAAAGGACATAGGGTACTTTTTATTCCGGGACCGCGGGTGAAACCGCGCAGTGCATTAACCTATAGATCATTTTTACCTACACAGTGTTTGGGTAGACAAACTACAGTAAACAGACGCTCGTAAGTCGTCGTTTCCATTCGGCTTACTGACCACATTCACGCCGTATTTGAAACTAGCTTATACCTACTTTATTCTTATAAGAATGTCTCTCAGCGTTGACAGCTCCTATTATACGTTTGAGAGATCTAATCCATACAGACGTCTGCTCGGGGCTTTGGGGATTATCTCCATACTTAAACAGACTGAATGACTTACTATGGTATATATCTTACGCTTTTTGAGCAGGAACTAAGCATGATTCACATCGTGAGCAGAGCTTTGCAAGCAAGTTCGTACAGGCCGGTATAGGCCGAACGGTTAGCTCTAATGTCAGAGTTTCTAGGCCACCTGATGGCCCCTGACATGGCTCGACAATTGTTGTCATAAACCTAACAACAAAGCTTTGTTAAGCGTCGAGTAGCGAACCATTATTCTACTCAAGTATCGTATCCTACAAGTATCGTAATGGGAGAAGGGTCTAACTCTTGTAGCTACGACGTCTCAGCTTTAGTGTCAACCAAACTGTGAACTACCGACTGTGAACACAATAAAAAGACTTCAGTTAAGTCATGATCCAAACAAAAATGTCTGGCGTTTCGGGAATCGTCATCGTCCCCAAATGGTTATAAATTACTTATCTGTTCTTGTTTATCCGGTGATGTCACTGCGTGTCACTCACGTGACTATTTTTGTCTTGGAACCCATCGGAGTATATTAGTATACCATGAGTCAGTCAAGTACGCAAGCTACATTTCTTTCCATAGAGTCTTGAGGAAGCCAGATGACCCCTACTAGCTAGATAAGCTTCGCTCGTGGTGCTCCTCGCTCTTTGTACTCTACCAAAGTGTACCAACTATACTTAGTCCTTTACTCTGCCGTGAATGGCGTGCATGAGTCCCGCGTGCCACTAATCCTACAATCTAACCGTATGACTGCTCTAAGCTTTACCATAGAGCTTACTAAAGCAGCGTTATGTAGAGCATTGCTTGTTTGAACCTCACTGTGGAAATAAAAACTGACACATTTCGCGTCGCGGTACAGCCCTGAATTTAAAAAATATAAATAAAAAATCCAGAATATTATAGAAAATTTTGGTTTACGTAAAATTTTATTGAATTGCTTCATTTTGAATTCCAACACCGTTTCAGATCATCAGGTCAAATGGATTGGTGCTCAAACGTACTTAGTTTTAAAACCAGTTTTTGTATCACCATTTGTCCAACATACTTGATCGATTGTTGAATGCATATCTAGTCAAAGGTTTACAATAAAACTATAATAACTTTAAGGGCACCAAACAATCAGAATAATAAAGAGTCACGGAACAAATCTATTACTTATAATAACTTATAAGCCTCTTGTAGTTAAATGTCACCGTCCGCCGATCCCTTGGCATTTGGAGGCCTGTAATCTGAGCGGACCCTGTCATTACTGCGACCGGCAGATAGGTCTGATGCCGAGACACGCGACCGACTGGGGCCAGTTGTCGTTAAATGCTGGCAGTTGTAATTATTCGAAAAAATAATAAATCAGTCGATAACTGGTCGAGTATTAATAGCTGGAGAAGTAGTTTACGTTTATCGTAGGTAGGGAAAGGTATAAACGCGAATTCTGCAGATTTTAAAGTTAACCAAAAGACAGAGATTTAAGTAATTTTCATTCGGAAATTGTTTGACAGGCCATCACCACCATCATAAGGCCGTGTAGAGCAAAGGTATATTGTATGTGTAACTTTTGTACGTTGTTTTGCTATTTTTTTTTTTATTTTTTTTTATTGTACTAGCTGTTACTTACGACTTAGTTCGCGTTTATTCAGAATATATGTAGTTTACAGAAATCAAATGTACACTATTAACTTATTTATTAAATTTCATCAATATCCGTTCAGCCGTTTATCCGTGAAAAACCTACAAAGCTAAAAACAGACAGAGAGACTTTCTGAAAGAGTTACTTTTTGACTTTATTATATTAGTATCGATACTACAATGACTAAACAAGGTAAAGATTGTCGCAGTAAGTGAACCAGCACACAATATAATTGGTCGGCGGGTGGCGACGCGCGCTCCATAATTAGGCACCTCCGAACTGTCTCCACATTTCACGCTATCCAGGCTTATCGGCGATCATCACGCTGCCTTCCTTCGCGGCCCGCAGCAGTTCCTGATACATTCCGACGTTGATCAGCACGATAGCGCCTGATAAGGCTGCTGCCCACTCGTTGCTATCACCTACATGTTTGTTATGTTTCAATTCGGGAAATTTGAAGGAGATTGGAAGTGAAGTCGTGTAGAATGTCTAGGACGATAAAGATTGATCCGTCTTGTTTCAGACATGTGGTCATTTTCCCGCAGTTGCTTTCCTATAATACCTGTACATACGAAACTGTAGCGCAAGCTGGCCGCAGCATCGGTCGTCGGCCAGTTCTCACTCAGTCGATGGCTGTGAAGTAAGAACGGGAAGTTGTAAAGTTTTATTTGTAAAACTCGCACGCAATGCTTTTATTGCATCTATTTCATACGCGTTTTAAATAGTTCTATTAACAGTTAAGATTACTCTAAACTTTGCTTAGTCCATTTTATATCTATTCATTTAAGGCCATAGATATTCATTGCCATCATAACCTACATAATTAATATTTTGAGTGTGTTTTAACTGTCCTGAGAGGTAGTAAATGCTATCGTTACTAGTTTTATTGGAGTCATTGGCCCAGAATTGCGCTATTAGATGGGATAATTGAAACTCATGCTTATGTGTTGGTACAGTCCGACAACGCTCTACATATTCGTGGTCAAAAGTAGAACAGTTGCTATTACATTTATTTACAGATTTTAAAAAAGTTTTTATTCTTATGATAAAAAATCATGCTATAAAAAGTCCGACAGAAATATTGTTACTTCTTACTTGGAATTAATTTGCTGTAACGACATGATAAAGGAAAAAAAAGAAGGATTAATCCTTATGACGACAAATAAAATGATAAAGTCTTACAAAAGTGTTGTTATTTAATACTTGGAATTACTTTGCTTTAACGACCTACGTAAGTATTGTGATTACAGTCGGTTGCACATATTTTTTTAGGTGAAGAAAATAACTTATCTCCTGAGTTAAAGAGGGATATAAGTAAAAAATCACTCTCACAGCCAGTTAAAACTGTCATTTTAATCTTCCATTAAATATTGCAGAAAGTAAGCCTAGTCGTGTTTCGGGATGTCCGGTGTAACTGTTCCGAAGACGCGTCTGAGCAGTAGCGGACTTGTAGCGTCTTTGTACTTCTTCGCTCTAGTAAACTTCAAGGCTAGAGTGAATAAGTACCTTATAGGTCGAGATTACATCAGGCGATAACATCAGATAGACCTGATAACATCAGGCGAGTTGGTGGTCAAACGCCGACCTACTCTACATAAAAAAAAACCTTATGAAAGTGTCAAGCAAGGCAATCTGAAACTTTTTTGTTTAGGTAATGGTAAAATTTCTTATGCTAAAATTGTTTTGTGCAACGTCATTTTATGAATCGTTTTCACAACATCATAAAATTATCAACGTATAAATTAATCGACGTCACTGCGAGTTGCCTACGTGACAACTTTTGACTAGGAATACTATACCTGGCGGAGTATATTATTACATTACGGTTTCATTAAGATCCCTGTAGAAATGTAAATCGAGTGTGATGGCGAATGGTCCCAAAGCTACGTGTCGTCATCGCTATACAGCGCTGTGGTCACACCGCGGTTATTTGCAGAGATGTTGTGTAATTAGTGGGTTTTTTAAACTAGCCTGACATTTATTAACACTTGGACATTTAATGTTCTGTTTGTTTTTTAAAATGACTTGACCTATATTTTTACACGAAAAAGTTATTTTTATTACTGCTTTAGTAAAATTATAACCTAGTCAATAAAATAGAATTTATAGATTAACCTTTGAGGGGTAATGAATATTAAAATGAACTCGTGCTCAAACTTGTTTCCTTTGAACACCAAAATATACAAAAAAGGTATATAAAAAATATACCTACTAAATTCATTATTTTGTCGAAAGCACACACCAAAAAGTATCCGCGTTTGAAAACACATTTTTTTCGATGATTAAATAGCCAGATTAGTTCTCTAAAGTTTAATACCAATAAAAACGGCAAGAAAGTTTAATTTTAGGCGCCAATCTTATTGAGCATCAAATATGAAATACGATTTTCAACTATAGATAGAGCGTCCGTGTGTGCGGGTGGAAAATCGTTGTGAACGGACCTTAATGTCATCTGCTACATAACCGGAGTCCAGTGTATGGCCAATTCGGGGGAACGGCGTGACGATATAAATATTTTGTTTTGCATAAACGTGTCTATTTTGAACTCAAATAACCTAAGTGTCTATATTTTACGACTATGTTTAATTATTTTATCAATATCGTTATTTAAAGCTCTCATACAGCTCGTAAATATAATAATTATTAATTTGTCATGTCGACACAACTCATTACGAGGTTTATGCGTTAGCGTGGAGAGTAGTTTATCGGCGTTGCACAAGGCAGCCGCATGGGGCCGCTTCACTTCACCGTCGCAATTAAACTAGAAAGTAATGTGAATTATAGCCCTGATCCAGATATTAAACTAGTTATTAAATAAATTAGTTCTAGTTTTGATGGCGAAAAAACGCGCCGTGGGCGTGGCCCGTCCCGCACGGTGAGCTGAGCTTGCGGGTAAGGACGCGGGCATACAGCGGGCGGGGCGGCGGCGGGCAGGGGCGGCGCGGTGGTGACATCGACGTAAGTATGTGAAGATTCGTCCACCGAGCGCACGCTAGCGAGCGAAGCGTCTAAGCTTTAGCATCGACAGAAACGCTTTCGTATGTCTTCATTCTGTCTGGATTTCTGTCCGAGTCTCTGACTTCCTCTATAGCATAGGTAATCACAATAATTCGGAAACATTTCCGTTCGGATTCCAAAATTTTTAAACACAAATTATTCGAACCTCAGTCCGTCTTTATCGGTTTTAAACGTGATCCATTTTTCCGATCGGATTAATACTCGATTTCCTATTCCAAAATTTCTAAAAGTAGACTGAGATTCGAATAATTTGAGTTTGAAATTTGTGGGATCCGATCGGAAACGTTTCCGAATTGTGAACAGCACCGCAGGTCGCATTTATTAACCGATTGTCGTGAAATTTTGTGAATAGGTTCAAAAATTTTTTTTTGAGTCAGTTTTCATAAAAATCTTATCTCCGCAATATTGGAAAATTTCAAAAACTGACTCTTCAAGAAAAAAAAATGTTTAATTATTGAACCTGATCACAAAATCTTACGAGAGACGATTGAGGAATGCAACCTGTAGAGGAGGACAGACGCGGCCGCCAGGTCTACACTTTAAGGAACCACTGGTATTGTACTAATTGAATAGAAGAGACGACGACCAGCAGGTGGGCTGTCATCGTTAGCGTCCTCCTTGCCGTCCTACCCCACCCGCTGTGTGTCCGCACCTTAACATTGTGATAGCCTTGTATTATAAAACTTTAAAAAGAGTTTATGCATAAGACTAAATAGGTATTGCATTTTAATATAGTACTCATAATAATTAGGTTTTATCTATCTATTTGAAAAAAATAATGCCCTTCAGTTTTTTGCCTGTTCTTCTGAGTAGTGGCTCTTTTTTCAAACAAGGCGGTCGAGTATTATAAAACTTTGACGGTCATACTCGTAACTCATAAGTGTATCTTTGAAACCCAACTTGAATAAAAACATTTTTGAGTTTTGATATTTTTTTTACATTTATTTCTTACATACTAAATCAAAACATTGAAATATTTTGGAGGTTCTATTTATAAAGTTTTTCGTATTCCTTTTAGTGACCAAGTTAGTAAGTATGAGCTTTATAAAATGTTGGTCTAGTTTTATCAAAATGGCAAGTAAGTAGCTCCAGTGTCGTAACGGCGCGGCCGCTAGCCGTGTCTCGGTAGAACCGCGCCGGTCCATTTTTCGCAACAAGTGCATATTTATGGCCCTAATTACGTCCCTCTCACTGCGCTACAAGCCGTCTGTCACGCTTCCCACACAGCAGGCTAACATTTCACGACTAAGGCTGGCTGTTACAGGTCCACCCCATCTGTCTCTTCCGTCGCTGTAGCCGCGTTTCCGCGCCCTATTTGGCACTAGGTTAGTTACCTGCGTATCGATCGCAGTAAATCGTCGCGTCTCGCGATCACGTGTCGCGGCGTGAATGGCCCGCTTTATTGTGTGTAATGGGTGTCGGAATAATGCGTACAAGGCGATCGGGAAGAGGGATTTATTGTTTTTCCTCAGATTTAGAGATTTGGGAGAGAACTAGAACAATAAATATACGTCAAGTTGACGCTGCCAATGATGTTTCTTGAGCTAAGTTTTATACAGTACATAGGTAAAACAGAAATCTAGTTTGGCGGTTACAAAAACAGTTTCTTGCGGCGAATTATCAAACATGATACTTTAAAATAAACTAGCTGGTCTCTGCGGCGTTACTCGCGGTTACAAAATAGTCTATGTTCTTTTCTGTCCCTCTGTCAACGTGTTTACAAAATTTAATGATAATCGGTAGAGTAGTTCAGGGCGTAAAAGCGTAACAAACATTAAAATACACTAATTTCCACATTATAAGATTAGTTAGGAACGAATTAGGACAACTGCGCCTCACGGTTTCACCCACAGTCCCAAGAAAACCGTTATTTTGTTTACAATGATAAGTGTCTTATACACTTTTCTGTATCCCCTGAGAAACTATAAGCAAAACTCCACCACGACCGGTTGAGTAATTAGGGCGTGAAAACGCAACAAATAATGAACGCACTTTCGCGTTTAAAACTTCAAATAGTCACGAAGGATTAGGATTCTAAAAGAACCGAAAGATTAATAAATATTTAAGACTGAATCCATTCGAAGGAAAAACGTAGATTCCAATACATAGTTGTAAACAATATACATACCAGTTAAATAATATATAAAATAAACATACCAGTTAAAATGAAGCAACAATGGTTAGGCGTGTCGACTAATTGTAGAACGCGGTACCTGACAGTCTCGCGGGCACTAAACACTGTGTTCACGTCGCGTCGCGCCGACCGGCTGCCTACCAGGAACTAGGGCAATAGGCCTTTGTCTGGTGCTTTGATAAACAAGACAATTTATTTTAACTTAGTAGTTAGATTAGCTTAGTTTTTAGCTTTTTTGGAAAGTGATCTTTTAGAAAGAAGCCTATTTTACTATACCACACTATTATCTTTCTTTATGTCAAATTTGAATCCGTTTAGCCGTTCTGGCATGACTGAATAACAGACATCCAACCATGTTTCGCAACTTTATAATAACCTGCTGTTACCCGTGATTTTGTTCGGGTTTATTCCGAAAACAGTATGTGAACCTTCCTCGTGATGTACTGTAACTAATTATCAAACATCAAGATCCGTTCAGACGTTTAGCCGTAAAAAAGCCTACAAACAGACAAAGTTACTTTTGATCTTATAATATTAGGATTTGTACATTAAAGACCATTTCGCTGTTTTCTCATTTTGAAACTTTTTTCGTAGATTTTTTTGATGTGGGATGTAAAATAAATAAAAAAAAAAAAAAGTATTTATTGCCTAAAATTAAAAAAAAACAAGTTACAAATTAATGCTGGGTACAATATTTTTTAGTTAGGCAATTGGGATATTCTCAGCTATGTACTGAGTAAGCTGAAGCCTACGCAGAGCTGGTTTTCAGAATATCCCAATGCTCGAACTGAGATGGTCTTCGAGTTTATCCAGTAAACAAACGGATTTAACAATCTAGATACAACAGATAGGAGTACAGAGCATCTAAATACTATACAGGAGAAGCAGCACGGGTCCAATTCCCAGTACACAGAGCGTGGACCTAACACAAATATCAGCAAACAGACACTACACAGCTTCGTTGACTGTTTTGAGTTACGTGTATCAAAAAACAAATATCGAGAGAGATAAAAGTCTATACCGAGAGCGAGACAACAATAATGATCACTGTTGCGCCTGGTTGCTTTCATGTAGTGTGAATGTGTTGTTTTTTTTAAACTTATCTGGATTTCGATTTCTTTTTGTCGTTAGTAATGAATACGCACTAAACAGAAACTGTGACTAGGATAAAGAAATAGCGTTACTTTCGACAGTTTTTATTTCTTTAAGTGAAAAATGGCAAAGGTGCGCCTGCGCATTGTTCTCCGCGACATTACGCACGCCGCGATGCTATCGAGTCTATTGCCGCAGCGATATATCGAACACGACCGCGCGATTTGGAAGTGAAAACAGGCGATCTGTACTGTTATCTGTTCTAGGGGTTATCGCGATTGCGATGCGACGTCGCTCGTAATGCAGAGCTTAACAGATACTTCCGTGGCAACTGAAGTTGCTGGTGTAAACGGAGCGTAAATCGATCCATATCTCACAATGGTGTGCGCGATAGCTGGTATCGACTTAAACTATTTTACTTTTCTAAACTTGTTTTAGTTTAGAAAAGTAATATAGTTTTATTTTATTTGTCAATCCTTACGAAAAAAGCGATGATAGTCTAGTTGGAAAAAGCCCGTCTCTCAAGCCAGATTGAGCGGGTTTAATCCCAGCCCACGGCACGCACCAATTAGTTCATTGTGTGAACATATATGCGTATGTCATCTGCTACATGCCTTGAGCCCGGTGTATGGTGACAGGCTCGCTCCCAGTTACATTTGGGACTGAATATCGTCCGGTGAAGTGTGGGTGTTGTTTTACACCTCTACCAGCTCCTTCGGGGGAAAGGCGTGACGATATTTTTTGTCAATCCATACTTACTTCGACGCGGGGGCCACCGGACCAGATGAAAATCTTACTTCTTGAGTTTAAATACAACTTTTGTTACCTGTTCAAGCGCGAGAGAGCGCTAGCGAGCGAAGCGTCTCTGCTTCAACTTCGACAAAAAATGTTTTTGTACGTCCAAATTCTGGATACAAATCTGGATACAAATACAAATATTTTTTTATCAAACCATTTGCAAAATATACAAACTCTGTGGACCCCGCACTTGGAAAACCCAGTATCGCGGGCGTCCCTGAACGTCTTCACATTAAATTAATGGCAGACTAAAACAAAGTAAAATTTAGAAATTTAAAGAGAAAATTGATCTTAAATAAAATAAAATCGGACTGACAATTTGATCTCTGTCTTCCTGTACAAGTCGTATTTCTTAACCGATTCTCTTAAAATGTTGTGAGTAGGTTCAAACCTGTATAATTATCTAACTTGTTCATTTCAACAGAATCAGTTAAGGAATGCGACCTGTAGAGGAGGACAGACGTGGGCCGCGAGGTCTGCAGCTCGCAGGGCCCCTAGTTCTATTTATGTGCAGCTCAACTGGCTGGCTCCCGCGGCTTCACCCGCAGTCTCACAGGTTCACAACTGTTTACTTTTTCGGGATAAAACGTACCCTATGACCCTTTTGTACCGCTGACAACCGTGTGTACGAAATTTCATGATGACCAGAGCGCGTGAAAGCGTAACAAACAAGCGAAGTTTCGATTTTATGAATCGTACAATACTAAGATCAAATATTTATACTATCCATACTTCTATATTTATCCATATTAATATTTTAAAATTGAAATTAACTCTGATTCTTTGTAGGCTATTTGCGGCCAAACGGCTGAACGGATCTTAATGAAATTCGATGATTAGTTATTAGTTAGTTAGTTGAAGGACGTAGGCACTTATATTTAGTGCAAGTGGCCACTAATCTATTTTAGGCAGATATCTAGCTATAACGTAACTCCTGGTGCTGACAAGTCCGCCTGTCTGCTTTCTAATAGGGACATTCAAATCAGCGCTAAGTCTAGCTCACGTGTCAATGCGCTCGGCACTGGACAGCTAATTTATTTCCCTGCTTACCGTCACTCCGTCACGGCGTCAGGTGTCGCTGAGCCGAGCAGGAAACGTCACGACTTGACACTTCGGCAGGACACAATAAATTACCCGCAGCTTTGCATCTCGCATTTATTTTAATCCGTGCCCTGACGAGTGTATTTCGCTCCACGCTCTCAATGCATATAATTTTCGCGGCATTTCGCACGGTCTGCACCCTGTCTTATATTTTACATTTGCAAAGTAACGCTTGCCGTTAACTTGAACTCTATCTCGGTCTAGTACAGTTTAAATTTGACTGAGAGTAGTTTTGTTTGCGAACGAAGCGTGTTATGAATGTAGACAGAACGTTTACTGCGCTTATCATGTAAATGCGCGCACAAAAGTTATCCTCGCGCGATGCGCAGACTGCGCGCTGCACTTAGTCTAATTTTATCGAAGGTTTAAAAGCTCAAGTTTGTCTTCTGTCGTCTGCGGTGATAGTCTGTGCTGTTCTTTAGTAGCTGTGCTGGTTTATTTCAAACTGTGAGGGAGCACAACTCCAGTACTCTAGTGGATAACAATAATTTAAAAGCAGTATTTTCTAAATTCTTGGATTTTATAGCTCTGAATAATTTTGTTAGTTGTGTATCTGATTATTATTAAAAAATAAAATGTGTTTTATAATTCTAAATTTTGTAAGTAGTAATTATATTTTTTATGATACCTTCTATTATATTTTTTATTGATTCCTTGATTCCTGATTATTTATTTGATTCCAAACTGCAATGGGGTCCACATATTAGTGCTCTGTCTGGGAGACTTAGATCTGCTGCTTTTGCGGTTTGTAAGATTAGGCAACTGACGGATATAGCTACAGCTCGGATGGTTTACTTTGCTTACTTCCACAGCATAATGTCATATGGCATTTTGCTGTGGGATCATATAGAGGCCATTTTTATTTTGCAAAAGCGAGCGGTTCGCGCTATCTACGGGATGGGTCCCCACGAATCATTGAGAGATTTATTTAAAGAAATAAATATTTTAACTTTACCTTCTTTGTATATCTTTGAAAATATTATGTACGTTCGCAAAAATCTACATAAATTTAAATTAAACTGTGACAATCACAATCATAACACTAGAAATAAGGATAGGATAGCTGTACCGAGATTTAGACTGACAAAGTCGAATAAGTCATTTTTAGGCAACTGTGTTCAACAATAAAATCCCGAAAAATATAACAGGGCTCACCGATTCAATTCAATTCAATTTCTTTATTTGCTCGTCAATGGGTTACAATGATCTTAATTTAGGTTTGAACAGCCAATAACTACCTCACATTAGGTGTGCAAATTAATGATGTCAATAAAATGTTATGAAATTAAGTAAAATGTCAAATAAAAACATATTTAAACACTTATAAAAAAAATTAAATAATGAGAATGTTAACAAAAAACTTAATATTTATCGTGATAAATATGGTAGCGACACGATGCTTTGTCCAAGAATTCTTTTGTCGTGTAAAAACTTTCACTCACTAGCCACTTTTTCAACTCCGTACTAAATTTATCAAAAGGCAAATCTACTATTCTGTTTGGAAGGGAATTATAAATGAGAAGTGCCATGTAAATGCAGTTGTTCCTGAATAATTCCAATCTTACACTGGGCATGTTGAGTTTTATATGAGTGTCTGTTCTTTTGTTGCAGCTATCAAAAGCAGTAAATAATGATGGGTTACATTTCACAAATTTAGCCATCGAGGGAATGTAAAAACTACATTAATGAAAAGAGGGTATTATAAGGTTAAGAATTATTTAGAAGAAAAAGATGTCTGGAGCCTTCCACTTCCGCCAAGTAGCCACTAGTATTTATAGATATTACCTAGTTGTAAACCAAAATTTGTGAGACTGTAATTTATTTATTATTTGAAAAAATAATGCCCCTCAGTTTCTTGCCTGTTCTTCTGAGTAGAGGCTCTTTATCCGAACAAGGCGGTCGAGTCTCTTTAAATAACTTTGACGTTCATAAGTGTATCTTTGATACCTAAATTGAATAAAAACATTTTGACTTTGACTTTATATTTATAATATTTTCTTTAGCTTTGAAGCATTTTATAAACACGAGGTTCAAAGAATTTTTTTATAAATCTCTGTTTTTTATATAACGGCTCATTCTTTACATTTACAAAATGCACATGTACTAGTAGTCGCACAAGGAAGCAGCCATCAGTCTTCCTTACCGTGGTCGCGTCGACACCTCGACTCATGCCTCCGCGTCCGCGCCACATTGTCGCGCGCCGCGGGAGTTGCGCTACTATTGTCGCGCGTGTGGATTAACCCTTAGGTCGCAAATGCATGCAGTGCGACATGAAAGGAATTAGTCATACTACCTTTGCCACGCCGTTTTTCTTGCTTATTAACAATGAAAGATAGAACGAGTAACATTTTTAAAAGAAAAACAAAAGGCCGGCTGCAAAATGTTGTACCCTATGTCACTTCCACTATCAAGACGATTCAAATAACACCTCACATGTCGAAATCCATCAAGCTGTTTAGGTTGCGTTGCCGGGCGTGCTAAAGAAACCTCATATATACATACATAATTACATACACTCGAAAAACATAACCCTCCCCTAACTTCTTGCACAGTCGGGTAAAAAGAGATAAGAGTTTCTATCCATTTTTTTCTAATGATGACCTTTTACTCGTGTAAAATTAACAAACAGACAAACAAAGATACAGGTTTAGTTATAATATTAGTATGAGAAGCGATTCAAAGTGCGAATGAAGGTTTATGTACATGCTCCGCAGATTAAAGGCGGTGTCACACTGCGCCGGTGGGAGGCCTCGCCACTAATAATAATTTATCACACTATTCAAAGCATTCAAAGGAAACTGTAGCTAATTTGAATAATTCTTGAAGCTATCTGAAGGGTGAAGTTGTGCGCTAGGACTTATACCTATCGCACTCAGTCTATTGATGTACATACATTTGCACGTTTTGCTTGTACGTAGTACCTACTTGTTAATTTGTGTAAGTCAAGAAGTAATTTTTAGTGAGGAGATTGCGACAGTTGACGTAAGTTAAGTAAAGACTGTTTATTTTAAAATCCAATTCACGAGCCCTCAAGAGAAAAGTAAATAGGTATCTCCTAGGCAATCGTGTTACACCAGCGTTTCTCATCAGGCGAGTCAGTGGTCAAACGCATACCATAGTAAATATAGAAAAAGACATAGAATACAGAGTTAAAGCTGTCAACTCTTTAATGTGGTCCAATGCTTCCGGTGACCAAAAAACTTATTTAAAAATTTAAATCAAAAATCCAAGTGGCAGGGATTTGAAGATATCCTTCCAATTAGTGGTCGTGAACAAAAAGCACGTTATAAATAATTGTTTGCTGCCGTTTAAATAAAGTATAATAAACGCTCTGATTCTCTCAATCAGGATTCCCGGAATGTACCTAATGACGTGGGCGGGAGAGCAGCAGGTGCGATACAGCGCTTCTGGCAGTAGCCTGACTCTGTATACAATGATGTAACTGACATTTTAATACCTTTTTAACTACTTTTTATTGTTCACTATGGTTCGTCAAACACAGCTTGATTCGCGGGATAGCCATCAACATCATCAAATGGCATTTTGATATATGATTTATGATAAATACGAGTATGTCATTTTGAGGGCTGTCCCGTGAATCAAGCTATGTTTAACGAACTATAGCTGCGCATCGCAGTGTTAAAAAGTACCTTATGTGTTAATCAAGGTATAAGCTAAAATCCGTCCACCCGTTTGAGCGTAAAGAAATAATAAAAACATACACATACACACACACAAACTGTCGCATTCATAAGCAGGAATCTAGCAATTTGGTAGCAAATTATACTGTAAACCTCATGATACATTGTCACACTGATCTTAAACAAGCTATAAATGATATTTCACTCATAGCTCTGTTTTTGACCGTGTCTGAAAATCATCATATTCGTTCATCAGGTCGTTTGACTCGGTGCAAGTTGCTGTACTGTGTGTTGGTGTAGTGCGTCGGTAGCTCCGAGATTATTATATGAGTGGCGGGGCGGGCATGCAGGATCTAGAGGTCGTCGACCCCGCGTCCCGCGCTCGGAGGCTGGAGGTTTTTGTTCCGTTTTGTTTCCTGCCGAGTGGTGGCGGTGCGATGTAGCGTGCTGTGAGCGCGGCCTAGGGAGGCGCGCGGTGTGAGCGCGGCCTAGGGAGGCGTGCGGTGTGAGCGTGGCCCAGGTAGGCGCGTGATGTGAGCGCGGCCTAGGGAGGCGCGCGGTGTGAGCGCGGCCTAGGGAGGCGCGCGGTGTGAGCGCGGCCTAGGGAGGCGCGCGGTGTGAGCGCGGCCTAGGGAGGCGCGCGGTGTGAGCGCGGCCTAGGGAGGCGCGCGGTGTGAGCGCGGCCTAGGGAGGCGCGCGGTGTGAGCGCGGCCTAGGGAGGCGCGAAGTGTGACCGTGGTCTAGGGAAGGAACTTACTGGAGAATTCAGAGCAGCAACACAGGAGCTTTCTTATTGAAATAAAAAAGAATTTAAAAAAGATTAATAACTTATTTGTGACCAAACGCTTTGAAAATAACTACAATACAAAAGCAAGATAAGGCTATGAAGTCACAAATCGGCCCCAACTCAGATAAAGCTAATGTTGTATACTAGCTGTTGCCGGCATTCTTTGTTCGCGTTTAGTGAGAAAATGGTATCCAAAAACCTTCCTCATTTATTGTAATGGGTAATCAAATTTCATCAAGATCCATTCAGCCGTTTAGCCGTGAGGAGTCTACGAACAGGCAGACAAAGTACTAGAGTGAATATGAGTACATAGGTATGTACATATGTGTTCGCTTGCACCATTACTTATTTTTTCTTCTCTCAGAACATAAGCTCCGACGTTGTGAAGGCGGCAGGAAGGAGGCAGGGAGGCGGGGGATGAGTCTACAGGATCGGGAAGCATTACGCGTTGAAGAGTATATTCATATCCAGCAGTGGGAGGAAGATGGCTGATGACAATGATGTATGTAATAATAACATATCGCCACGGATTTTCCCCCGAGGAGGCTGGCAGAGGTGTAATACAACACCCACACTTCGCCGGACGATATTCAGTCCCAAATGTGACAGGGGGCGAGCCTGTCGCTATACACCGGGCTTCAGTCATGTAGCAGATGACACACAATACGTACAAATGTTCATACAATTAACAAATTGGTGTGTGCCGTGGGCTGGGTTTGAACCCGTTTCCTATGGCTTGAGAGGCGGACCTTCCCCAACTAGGCTATCACCGCATTTTTTTATAATACAAAGGTGTAATTTACGACAGAAGCAGGTTTGTGAAGCTCCTAGTTCTTGTAAGTTAAATGCATTTTATTTTTAGTTGATTGCATTAGTAGGTGCGTCCGTGGTTTAACTGAAGGCTGTTATTTATTGTTTGTTATTTATATTAGTATCTACTTTGTTTTATTGCTTTTATTTGTCGTTTATATTGTTAATTGTATGTATGGTTTCAAAATAAATTTCTTTCTTTCTTTCTTTATTTATTTAATATTTATTAAGTCAAAAACGAAGACATCAATTTAATTTAACTAAAGTACATCCATCAAACAAACTGTCAAATACCAAATTAGTATTACTTACCATTACCCGCGGTCAGTCCTAGGATGGGTGACCGCGGGTGGCATTTACAACTGCGCGCTACCGCGGCTCGGATGACACGTTAAATTGTAGGCCCCCGTATGTTTGTTCTATGACAACCATAGTCAAGCCATGTCGGAGGCCATCGGGCGGCCTAGAACTTCTGACATTAGGGCTCGCCACTAGGCCTTAACGAACTTTCTTGCTGCTTACCATTATTACCAGTGTCACTAATATAGTAGAAAGTTCTCAATATAGTTATATAAAATAGTAGAAGGGTTTGACACCATCGATAAATTCTAGGGTCAGCTAAACCCGCGGGGGCAGATAGCCATAAGTGTTACCGTCTGCCACCGCGTGGGGACAGACGGTAACAATACGTTTTTTTTACATTTTGTAATAGATGTAGGTACATACAAAGTCTATCTATAGAAATAAAATAGACATCACTCAAGCTTGAACAAAGTAAACGACATACAGCTGGCTTAATAGAAATATCACGAACAAAAGTTATCAAACAACCACTGTATTAAGTTAGATAATGTGATTAAGGTGGAATGCAGATAAGGTAGTATTCAATCCTAATTCTAACTAATAATATAAATGACTAGCTGCGCCCCGCGGTTTTACCCGCGGTCAAAAAGTATCCTATGATCTATTCTAGACTATAATCTATCTCTGTGATAAATTTTATCCAGATCTGTTCAACCGTTCTGGCGTGAACGAGTAACGAAAATCCATCCATCAATCTATTCATACAAACTTTCACGTTTATAATAATATTACAGTAGGATAAAGTCATTCGTTAGTTTGTCACGCGTTCACGCCTGAACTACTCAACCGACCATCATGAAAGCTTACACGTTGTTAGAGATACAGATATAATAAAACATATATTTCGGAAGTAGAACTCTTTATTTATCGTTATATTATTACGGTACTCAAACAACAAAACTCCGAGGACATATTTATAAATTGTTACATCATTACGCTATCGCTGTTCCAACCCGAGTCCCAAACCCGACTCCCTGCACTACGAGCATTAACCTATTTTCACCTGATCCTCGTTTTTGTACTCAGTGTTACCCGTCTGAACTAATTTTATTTCAAATTTGTTTTTTTTTTAATGTATTTAAATTGCTAGTTAATACGAATCTTACACAGAAAAGGGCCTTTAATTCTGGAAAAATCAACAGTTCCTGTAGGACCGCAGGAGAAACTGCGGGACGTAGCTAGTACTACATAAATTAATATAAAAAATATTTTTTTTTTTTTTTCTTTTCTTGGAATATTTGCGATCGGTCGCTAGACCATAAGCGAATTTGTTGTGTGATCATATGGCTTGTCTGGTGGGGTGGCCAGCGCCGCCCCTCCCAATCAAATAAGGTGGCCCCTTTTTAGTCTCTTGACCACTGCAGACGAGTCCAACAAATCTACTACCAGTGGATTTTGGTGGAAGGATAGCCGCTGTATGTGTTGTTTCCTTTGCCGCTCGATTTCAGATGCAACTGTCGGCACGTTAAGATATTCATGAATTTCGTCATTTCTTGTGAACCAAGGAGCGTGGGCTATTGATCTCAGGATGCAATTTTGTACTCGTTGCAGACAGAGTATGTTACTTTTACTGGCAACACCCCATAGCTGTATTCCGTAGGTCCAGACTGGTTTTATCACCGAGTTGTAGATAAGGAGTTTGTTGTCTATCGACAGTACAGAGTTTCTACCCATGAGCCAGTACATATTACGAAACTGGTGGTTGCATTGGTCTCTCTTTTGTTTTATGTGATATTTCCATGTGAGGCGCCTGTCAAGGTGAAAGCCAAGGTATTTCACACAGTCTGAGTGTGGTAAAATGTCGTCACCAAGTCTTACAGGAGGACAGTTTTCTCTCCTTAGGGTAAATGTGATGTGGTTTGACTTTGCTGCACTAGTACGTATACGCCATTTGCACAGCCATTTGTGGATCGAGTCTAGTTGCTCCTGGAGTTTGCGGCTGGCAGTAGCCGGGTCATTGTCGACGGACAAATAAGCTATGTCATCAGCATACGTTGCCACGGTAATATCGCTGTCTACAGGTAAATCAGATGTAAATATATTGTACAATACTGGTCCGAGAACCGATCCTTGAGGTACACCAGCCTCTATATGACGAAGACTGGATCGCGATTCTCCTTGTTTGACTTGGAATGATCGATCAGAGAGGTATGATGCAATAAGCGGAAACAACGAGTGTGGGAGAGTCTTTTTAATTTTTACCAGCAGTCCTCTGTGCCATACACGATCGAAGGCTTGTTGCACATCGAGGAAAGCAGCTGAACAATACTTTTTGCGTTCTAGGCTCTGCCTAATGGTGTGATACACACGATGGACTTGCTCGACCGTTGAGTGAGACTTGCGAAAGCCAAACTGATGGGATGGAATAACAGCGCAAACATCCAATGCTGTTTTAAGTCTGATGAGGAATACCCTTTCCCATAGTTTAGAGAGCACTGGTGTTAGGCTTATTGGCCGATATGATGATGGTTCATGTTCTGGTTTTCCTGATTTATGAATCATCACAACTTGAGAAATTTTCCAGAAGGCCGGGAAATGGGAGGTTCTAAAGATTGCGTTGAATAGACATGCAAGAAACACTATGCTCTTTCTGGTCAGATTTTTCAGTATGGTCGGAGTTATCAGATCATATCCCGGTGCTTTTCCAGATTCGAGTGCCTTTATCTCCATAGCAATTTCTCTAGGTGAAGTTGGAGTTATTGGAAGACTCATCTGTAGATCCTGATCAAGGATTGCGTTGATGTCAGACTCATCGGCAGAACTCTCATTTGGTGTAAAGACTGCTGCTAAATGTCCGACAAAAACCTCTGCTTTTTCCGAATTAGTCCTGGCCCAAGAGTTCTGGGATCTAATAGGAGGATGTGATTGTCGTGGTCTGTTTAGGGTTTTTGTTGCTTTCCAAAGAGAATGCACGCCAATTCCAGATGGGGACAATGACTCAAGGTTTTTTTTCACCAAGTCATTGGCCGACTCTTTTAGGATAGTTTTTAGATCTTTTATCGCTCTATTCAACCTTGTTCTATCTAGTGGATGTCGCGATTGATGCCATATCCTTCTTAACCGGCGCTTTTCCAGAATCTTTTGTTTTATATCAAGTGGATTAGTTGAAGAGGCGCTGGTTTCATTTTGGACCGGCGTACTAGTCCAGGCTGCTACTTGTATTAGATTTGTTATGTATCTGCAAGCATCGTCAACCTCGTCTCGGTTCTTGAGGGGGATCTTAAGATCAATGTTTTCATCAAGATAACTTCTGAAACATTCCCAGTCTGTTTTCAGGTTGGTGAGAGATTCGGGTTTTTCTCGCACGAGTGGACTTATGCCTAGAGTTAGAATAACAGGAGTATGGTCAGAGGATCCATCAAGGCTAGATTCGATACAAGTATGTAGATAGGATATGCCCTTAGTGATAAAAAAGTCTAAGAGGTCAGGCAACTTGTTTGGATCGCTGGGCCAGTAAGTTGGTTCACCTGTTGATAGTGGTTTTAGGTGATTTTCATCAACACAACACTTTAATTCTCGGCCTCTGGTACTAGTGCAGCGAGAGCCCCAAAAAGTGTGCTTGCCATTCCAATCGCCACCCGCCACAAATCTTGAACCCAATGTTTGAAAGAATTCAGTAAACATTTCGGAAGTTATCCTATGTCTAGGTGGACAGTACACTGAGGAGAATGTGATAGATCCGGAGTGATTTTCAACTTTTATGGACATTGCTTGGAGATGCGGTGTGGAGAAAGGTTCTAATATTGAGTGTTTCAGATTAGCTCTGATGACCAAAGATGTTCCAGCGTGCGCTCTTCCGTCAGGGTGAGGAGTGGTATAGATGTTGTAACCCTTAACGCGGAAGTTGCTTCTCGCAGTAGCATGTGATTCAGATATCAACACGATATCTAGCTTATTGGTCAATGTGATGGATTCTAGCTCATGGATGTTGGGAGCTAAGCCATTAATGTTCCAGGACGCCACTTTTAGTGACGCCATTTAAGCAAGCTTGTTAATGACTGTTGTCAACAGTCCCATCAGGGTACTGATTTGTTGGAGGAGTTGGTCTATTTTTTCGTTTTGTTTCCCTAAGAGTTGTTCAAGTGAGCTTGGTTGAGTGACGTTTGTTTTTTCTGGGTTTGGATAATGAGTGTTGCCTGCAGTTATGTTTGCATATGTCTGTTGAGAGCGATATTGCAGGTTTGATCGGGGTAGGTCTCTTGCAGTTTTTTCAGATACTTGTGCTGTCGTGACTTTGGGATCATTGTCTTGTGTACTCGTTTTGCTGCGGTTCAGCTTTCTTGAGGCTATATCTTTGTAAACCTGGCAACCTTTGTAGTTGGCAGGGTGATCACTGAAACAGAGAGCGCATTTTGCGGGTGTATTTTTGTCCTTCTTCGGGCAGTCAGAGGTTTTGTGTCCTTCGCCGCATTTGACGCACCTGTATGGTCTCATGCAATTGTTTTTTGAGTGACCATATTGTTGATATCTTTGGCATTGAACTATAGTTTTCCTCTTGCGTGGATCTTCAATTTTGACTACTTGGTGATAAATATACTTAATATCCTTGACCAGTTTATTGTTGCGATTGGGTTCTAGATTGACAAAGAAAGTTGAGGTGGGTTTTTTGTCTGGACCATAGCGGGAGTTGATTATTTCACCTTGCACTTTGTTGCCAGTTTTTTCAATTTCTTGGGTAATGCTTTCATGAGGAGTTGTATGGTGAAGGTTCCTTATGACAATCCGGTAGGGTTTCGCTTCTTTTCGAGTGAATGTATGTCCAATTAATCCTCTTTGTCTTATCAGATTGATTACCTCTTTGTAGCGATCTGCCGTGTCTACCATGACGCGGAGGTTGTTCTTGTTTACTATTTTGTACTTGAAATTAGCGGGGCTAATGACGGTTTCGAAAAGTTTTGTAAGTTCATTTAGATCTTCTATCCCATAGAGTATGATTGGTGGAGGTCTATAGGTTGGTATAGGCTGGTTGTTTTTGTCTTCCGTGAGATCTACTGCAAGATCATTGAAACGGTTTTGTGTGTGGATTGTGTCATGTGGTGGCGATAGCTGTGAGGCTTTCCTTTTCTTCGACGAGGGCACGCGCTGCCACGGTGGGTGTTGTTCGTTCGTGTCAGATTGTTCCAGCTCTGGCATGTTTGGAGAATTATCTGAGGGTTTCTCAGAGGTGGATGAGGTGAGTGCAGTGGATGTATATTTCGATACAGTCGACAGCTCACTGAGTGAATTGGATCTCTGTTTATTAAAGAGCCCAGGAAGAAGAACTTGACGAGTCAGTTTATTTTTGGTCGTTTTATTATTTAAAGTATGCGGTTCCATTTTGATTCCCACGAGTATAGGCCGATAGGGTTGTCACTTACAGGTTACGCCTATCCCATGTAAGAAGGCATTATACAACGATGTTTGCCTGGACCATCGAGGTTGGTGTACGGAACTGGAATCCCTCCAGCCATTCGTCCTTTTGGCACAGTCCTCACCTTAGGATTGGGGTGACTTTTTATTGAGGTTTTCTCCCTCGTAGTTCGGGCAATTAAGCCAAAACCCCCAGCCTTGCGGCACATGACCACGAGATACCGGGTTGTTGAGGTCATTTCCTACCTTCAACTACCAAGCTGGTTAGACTTGTTAGATCGGGTTAATTTACTGCCGCCCAAGACTCGGCGTTGTTACTCGTTTAGCACCACCCGGGGGACACGTGTAGGGTGGGCCTTGGATAAGGTGGTAATTCCTACGGACGCGAGTAACTTACACCCCCCAAAAAAAAAATAATTAAAACCGATTTTCATCTCCTTCAGAATAGGTTCATTCGCAAAGCAGTCGGAGCTAGCTGGTACCAGCGTAACGCCGACCTGCATTGCGATCTCGAACTTCCCTCCATCCGTCAGTACATCAAGTTTCTCTCCCGGCGCTACTTTGATAGAGCCCCTCACCACCCCAACCCTCTTGTCACTCGCACCGTGGACTACTCCGTAGACCCTCCCCCTCTCAGTAGACGCCCTAGGAACATCCTTGGCGACCCGGACGACCCCATCGCCGTCGTCACTTCGGCGGCGCTGGGGTCGTCCGACCCGGCAGCTCCTTGCAACAGGAAGTATTCAGTTTTTGGTATAGGCGTCGGTTACCAAAGGTACACTGTCATACACCGACCTCGCCGGCGAGATCGAAGACTGCCTACAAGGTCAGTTAGAAGATCGGTTAGCTCATAGTGTTCGTTCATTTTACGCCCCTCAGTTTCTTGCCTGTTCTTCTGAGGTGAGGTTCCCTTTCCGAACAAGGCGGTCGAGTCATTGTTAATAATAATTAATTTTGTTTTTAACCTTAACTTCAACCGTCCCCGTTAGGGCCCTAGAGCAAGCCCCTTCTGGGCTGCCAGGGCAATTCGACACCCCTCCCTCGGCGACAGCCCAAGCCGAGGCCGTACCTCAGAGGTGCCCTTGCGCTCGTCGACCATAGTTTGTAAGCATTTTTGAGGCCCTGCGCCATCTGCGCTTGCCTAATGCCCGGTACGCTGTGGAGGCCTCAGTGGCCAACAGCAGAGAGTCATCCAATAAAAAAAAAACGATTGTCATCAAACATAGCTAAGAGCACTCCCGACTAATTCACCGCCCAAACATTAACACATAATCAAAATCGGTTCACCCGTTTGGGAGATTCGATAGCACACACACACACACGCAGACAAAGACACGCCAAACTTATAATGCTCTTGTGGAATCGCAGGTGAAACCGCTAGACGCAGTTAGTTCTACATGAAATAAAATACTATGTGCAAATGAATACGTCTTGTATTGACAGCGCGGCGAGCCACTAATCTGAATAAACTTATAAAGTGATCAAGTGCTGGGCTCGACCCTCGCCGCTACACTTCGCAAACACTCGGAATGTATTCAATATATACAATAGCATAGAAATATCGACTGCATTTGAGAACTTTGTCACGACAATTTTTCGGTGAAGTGTCTGCAATTCCAAACTAAAGTTACATTCCCTTACAGTGATGAGGTACTACCACAGAACAAGTAATAGTTTTTATTTCGTACGCGTTCCTTTGACTAGCTATTTTAATAGCTAGAAAACAATTGTATACTTTTGTGAAATACCTAAATCTGCGGATTACTAATCGATATAATTATATTTTATGCTACTATCGGTACTTGATGAAAAGTCGAGAATTAAGCTACAGAGACAACATAAATGTTCAGCAGTGGACTGATGGAAACTCGAACGTTTGATATAATATGTTACTTCTTTCCCCGATAGCTGTAGTAACAGCGACAAAGTGCTAGGAAGTCCACGTATTACCTGCACGCGGTAGTGCTTAGGTGAGACCTGGCTGTAAATCTAGATTCCCACCGACCAGCGCTGCGCAGCGGGAGCCCGCGCCTTCGTCTGACGGCTCTGCTGTGCTATCATTAGCCGACTAGGAGTAAATTGCAAAAAAATGCATCAGAATTTTAATAAAACACAACATTGACATTTCGTAAAAATACTAGTAACTACTCTACAGGTCGTATTTCTTAAAAATCTTCAAAATGGGAAGATATGATTTTTAAAAAACATATCTCCGCCATAACGAAAATTTTACAAAATTGACTGGACAACACAACATGCACAAAAAATTTAAAGAGAATCAGTTTAGAAATGCGACCTGTAGAGGAAGACAAAGATCCGGACAGAGATCCAGACAGGAATCGGACATACGAAAGCATTTTTGTTGAAGCTGAGGTATAGACGTTTCGTTCGCTTAAGCTCGCTCGGTCGACTAATAAGCAGAAAAATGTAGTGAGTCATCGCCTTCACAAAAATAAAATAAATGCGAATGTAACTATACCTATCTAGTTGTTATCAGCTGAACTGATTTATAAGGAGTCCGCCCACGTCTGGACGGTTTATCTGAGAATTTTATTCTATAGTTTAAAAAACTTTGTCAAACTAAAAGTCTGTCAAAAGCTCATTCATATGTAAACTACAATTAAGGTAACCGTGTTAAGACGGATTATTAATATATATTTATTAATTCATTATAATTACGTACATTTTTTCCATGTCATCTGTCTGTCTGTTTCTAAAAATTCAGAGCAAAACAGCAAGGCGCAGCTAGCTCATTAATAACTAGCACTCAACACGTGCATGCAGTATTTCTTGCCGCATGTATTTAGCGGAAACCAAGTAAACATCGCCGGTTTGAACCAATCAGCCTCCCGCGAGGTGTGAAATGCGAACGCTTGTATGAAAGCTATTCTGACAGACGCGCACGATCTACGCAAGAAACGCGAAAAAAATCGTCACGCGCGCTTTATGGTCGCCCTTTGCGTCTAATGAGAGCCTTGCGCGGACAACTGTCCGCTCAATGAGCGCGAATGTCGACAATATCGCCGCGAATGGACTTTTTGCCGATTTCAGTCGGTTCGTGATCGGAATGGACTCCTTCGACGCTTTGAGCTTTCATTCATAGACGGAAAGTGGCATTTTAACACTTGAGTGTACCTGCTGGATACCGTTGTTGCTGTTAGTGAATGTATGTAAGAAGTGAAGTAAACTAAGTACTTACCTATAGTATACTTTTCCCGTGGTAACATCAAAGATAATTAGGGGTCAACATAAAAAAAACCATGTAAATCTTTGGTTTTGTTTTAAATTTTTTAATTATCATTAAAACAATCTTTTTATAGTATAGGTATAATTCAAAGTGCTTTTCAAAGTATGATGCTTGCACTAATAACTCTTCTGTGGTATAATCTTAACTCTCTGTATTTTGTAATTTTACGTAAGAACTATTTAAACCCCCTCTCACCCCCCTCTAAGAAAAAAACTTCCCCCCTAAATTGTCTTACGTAATAAATGAATGGCTTTTAACTTTTTTATTCTGACTACAAGAAAAAGCAAAAATTTAAAAACTGACTCCCCATCCTGTAATTCGTCATCCATCCAAGCAATTTTTAGACATAAGTATATATTTTAAAAATTGCTTGACCGATTTCGATAAAATTTATGTGGAACCACCTGTGTGATCTACCAAACAAAAAAATAATTAAAAATCGATTTACAACTGGCGGAGTAATCACATAACATACAAAAAAACACACAGTCAAATTGAGAACCTCGTCCTTTTCGGAAGTCGGTTAAAAAGAGGAGATCTGTACAACCGTACGTAGGCCTACCCCAAAGCTCTACAATCGGCCCGATGTAACTATTCGCTTCCAGTCACAGCCAATTTGTAATTTTATATTAACTGACACAAGTGATTCGCTACTTATGAAGTGAGGTCACGGGCGTTAGTCAGTGTTACTGGAGATATGAGAACAGTCACTTATTCCGTGGAAGCGGGGCATGGAGACTGGAGGAATGCAAACTCATAGCTATTAATTAATCAACTCCAATTAACGAGCCAGCGACCAATTTATATTAACGAGTGACACGTTTTGTCACACGAATGTACCATCTACGTAGTTATTAAGAAAAATACTGGCTGGTATAGGCGATTCAATCTCATAATTATGTTGAATCTAACAATGTCAAGATAAAAGTACATTAATTGAAATAATGACATACGAGTATACCTATATTAACAAACAAAATCCATCGCTTACTTTTCCGCGTTATCTAACTAAGGGGCGCATTTAAAAACTAGTTTTATTTTAGTGCAGTGTCTTTTTAGAATGCGCCCCTAAGTATCTGCGAAAACAGATTTTTTTTAATGAGTCACTTTAGATGTGGATCCGTCTGCTGCGATACATCAGGAGCCCTATTCTTAGCGGTCGGGACATTATTTGTCTCTCTCATTTGGAAAGTCATAGTAGTGAGAGTGACCAAGCAACATTATACGCGTCAAGAATTCGCCAGCTAAGTAAAAGGGTGATGTGTGAATAGTTTTATATTTTAACAAAATTGAAGTCAAAGACGACAACAGCACAAGGCGCCACCTGTTGAATGTCCGCGGAGTTTCACGGATAATATTTAAAAATAAAAAGTATCCCACGCTCGTTGCTATGACAAATATTATTACTTTGCCTCACTTTGCCAATACCATTTATTTTTATAGCGTCAGGCTGAGCACTAATCTTTCTTATCGCACTGGACACTGCAGTGACAACTGTAACATAATTATCTTTCACAATCTGATTTTTGATTTTGTAATTTTATGTAAGAACTTAATTGTTTTTTGTCTTGTGTGATAATTTTCCGTCCATCTAATCGTCAAAGATAACAAGGCGACATACAGCTACACAAAAAAAAAACTGGCCAAGTGCGAATCGGATTCGTGCACCGAGGGTTCCGTACAAACCTGTAGGTATTTTAATTTAATACCTCTACGCGTTCTTGGGGCAGGGTAGTAAGTTTAAATTAATAAAAAAAGAATTATCTGTGATGGAACTAAAAATGTATGCTTTTCGCCATGTTAATTTTATCTATGCTATAAGACGTTGCTTCGTACCAAATTTCAAGGTTCCGAGTTCACGGGAAGTACCATGTAGGTTTTGATTTCCTCGCGAGTGTCGAAAATTGGCAGCATAAACGGCTGTATCTTTTCTTTGCGTTGGCTTAGAAGTTTGATTTTTAGAAGTCCAAGGAACAGTAGATTTGAGTATCTGATGTGAATTTCAGCTTGATACCTCTACGCGTTCCTGAGAAAAAGGGTCTTGACAGACTGACAGACGGACAATAAAGCGAGACTATAAGTGTTTCGTTTTTTCCTTTTGAGGTACGGGACTCTAAAAAACCCATAAAAAATAAAAATAATAAGTTATATTATCACGCCTTTCCAGAGCTAGAGATGTACAACACGGCAACACCCACACCTCACCGGACAATAATCAGTCCCAAATGTGAGACCCCTCTCAGCGATGGCGAGCCTGTCGCCATACATCGGGCTCCAGCTATGTAGCAGTTGATATTAAATACGCACAAATGTTCACACAATGAAAAATTGGTGCGTGCCGTCGGCTGGTCCGAACCCGCTTCCTCTGGCTTGAGAGGCGAGCCTTCTCTGACTAGGCTATCATGGCTTCAAAAAATGCCATTCAATACAAAGTTAATGCACATTAACTTAAATTTATTCATGTATATTAAATAATTCTGTTATTATGTTAATTTTAGTACACCCGACTATCTAAATTGATGATATTTGTTTATTTTATTGATTTCCTTGTAAGTTCCGGCACTACCTTGTGTTTGCGAAATGTTACAACATTCTCACGAGAGCTCACACATGCTGCCGCGGGTCACGGTCAGATATGACATTTGTCTATGTCGATAGAGATCTTACTCTGATTGGGATTTTTCCAAAAAGTTTCAATACATTGCTCTGAGGTAAACTGACGAGCTAGCTGGGCTCCATGGTTTCACTCGCCATTTGAAGATTGCTACATGTTCCGGCACCAACAGACGTAGTGTCTCAAATGCAGGTACATTCGTAAAATACGTTCTCGCCGAAATTAATCTAAATTCGGTCAGCCGTCACAGGAGTTTAGTTAGTACAAACATACACTTACATACTCACAAACATTTGAATATATTTTTGTATTTATCGACCGAGCGAGCGTTAGGGAGCGTCTATGCTTCAGCTTCGACAAAAACGCTTTCGTAGTCTGATTTCTTTTCGGATCTCTACAGGTCGCATTTTTTTACCGATTCTCTTGATTTTTTTTGACGTGACAACGTCATATAATTCGATAGAGCCGGCTGCACGCACGAAAAAACATGACTCATGCGGCGTTACCTCGCTCTGAGGCGTTCCATGTAAGGCTTGAAGTGCAAGCGAGAGCGCGGAACGAGCGACAAAGAAGCACAATCGGCCTTTGCGTTCGGCAGCGTTCGACATCCGTCTCTCTCCTACTTGAGTGAGCACTTTGTCACGTTCAACTATCGTCAGTAAACCGACTTTACAGACAACCTATTTTTTGGTAGGCACAATAATTACACAGTTTGTTTTGTCGTGAGTTTTTTGAACTTTTTCAAAATGAACATGTTTTCTTGCGATATGTAGATGAAGACAGACGTTGACCGCGAGGTCTAGCTCACAGAACCACTCGTTTTTATATTTATTTATAATATTAGTCTGATTTCAATTTAGCGACAGGCTCGCCCCCTGTCACATTTGGGACTGAATATCGTCCGGCGAAGTGTGGGTGTTGTATTACACCTCTGCCAGCCTCCTTGAGGGAAAAGGCGTGAAGAGATATGATTTCAATTTGAGATAAAGTGGTCCAAATCGACAATGTGTAACCGACGCGACAGTCACATTTTTTTGTTACAATTTAATTTGTTTCACAAAACAAATTAAATTTTAAAAAACTTACTACACTTCCTATTATGAATAACTTAACACACAAAAAAAAAACAGATGTTTATGTTACAATCCACAAAATTGCCTTCTAGGAGGTTTGATTATGGGAAACCAATTGATATGGAAACAAGTGAGATTGCGAAGAGAGTCAGCCTTTGTAATAAGCTTTTATAGAGTTCAACGAGTATGTTCCAGCTAACCCACCAACATATTTGTATGTAACAAAGAACGCACTTGAAAGCCGAACCTTGACATTTACGTTACCTAACTACCTACTTGCTTACAGATCGTTATCAGTGTTTTGATCTAATCCGGCTCGTCCGCGGCCTTCAGCACACATGTGTCACTAATCTCCAATATTACCCTGTTGCATATGTAAATCGTAAATTAATTGACTCCATCGTTTGATACAGATAAGGATCTGAGATAACCTTTAGGTGACAGTCACATCAGGTTTGATCCGACTATAAAATTCCATGACAGCAATTTTATTAGGAGTCACTTTGTGCCTTATCGCTGTGATCTTTACTTAATGTTTATTCAATATTTTGACTTGCAAAAGTGTCGGTATTAGGTCGTAATTTTTAGGTATTCTCCAGAAGCTTCTGTGGTTCAGTGACCCGTGTAATTATTTACAAATTCGAAGCTGCTACTTCATCTTTTAACACCTAGATTTAAAGTCTATAATTGCATAAATCATAAATAAATCGGTGCATGGTAATTGTGGCGTGTAACCATAGAATGAAGCAGAGAGATGGACGAGTTGTACCATCGACTTGATACCCTGTAGACATGACATCAATCTTATTAACAACTAGCTGTTACCCGCGATTTGTTTGCGTTTATTCAGAAAATGGAATCCAAAAACGTGAAATGCTGTATACTAATTATCAAATTACATGAAGATTACAATTACATCCGTTCAGCCGTTTAGCCTTAAAATGCCTACAAACAGACCGACAGAGTAACTTTCGATTTTATAATATTAGTGTAAATGCAAACGCTAAGATTCAGTAAATTAGCTGGACCCTTATTCTTGACGCGTGAGATGAGATATGGTCACTTTCACTCCTATGACTTTTCAAACGAGAGAGACAAAGACCAGAAAATAATTCGAATTATAGGAATAGCCTTCCTAGTATGAGATAAAACGCTGAGCCAGCCAACTGATATAAACCGCAATGGTTTCAACTATGATTGCTACAATGCAATAAAAAACTATTTATTAATCCTAACTTCCTAACTAATATTATGAAAGCGAAAATTAGTTTGCTTGTTTGTTTGCAATGCCATCACGCCTTAACTGCTCAACCGATCATCGTTTGATTTTTTTCATATACATTGTAAGAGGTACAGAAATAACATAGGGTACTTTTCATCCCGAAAAAAATACGAATCCTGTAGGACCGCAGATGAAACCCCTGGGCGCAGCTAGTAAACTATAAAACTAAACTAAATATGCAAATATAGGTGCAATGGGCGGTCTTATGGTTTTCATTTAACCTTTGCGTGGAATAAAAACATTATCGCTTCACCAATTAAATTGTTGGACAGAGAATTTTATAGGCACTTTTGTGCTTATGTGTTCACAGACAGTGGTCGGTCTATGTGAGTAGTCTGATACAATGGTGGCCTAGCGAGATGGAAGCGCTAAACGAACGGCCGCGGAGGCGGGCCGAGCCGCGGGCGCTTTCCGAAACTCTGTTACGGTTCATTTGGTTCGGCTACCTGTTTCCGACGCAAATCGGTGCTGGCGGTTAGTTCAAACTGTTATTGGGATGCCTGGAAGTGTTTTAGCCATTCGAGACAATGTAAATAGCTTTATTTGTGAAAGAAAAACGAGTAAAGCCAAACGAACGACTCTGTTGACTGCACTAGTTGACGAACAACTTGAGCCTAACTCATTAAATCAAGAACTTATATAAGTAAGTTCTGGCAAGATTAAAATCATATAATTCCTAAGCTTAGTGCTGTGGGTGTGGATATGTGTGAATATTTGTGTTTGAGTTGTTTAATTTTGATTGAGTTTTGATGGATTTTCTTATTAATATCATTTAGTTTTTCATAACAGTAATGGCCACTGACATATGTATAATACATACCGACCCCCTTTTCTAAAAATCGGTTCTAAATTTAAAATATAAAATAAGCACACGATTTACATTAGTTTAAATTCTTTTCAATGGCAATTAGGTAATCTTTTATAAAATTCTACCGGATGCATAGAGCTACATTCCTCCACATCTGTACTCCAAATCACCTAGCCCCCGGTAGCGTCAAGTCATGCGCGGTAATGGCCACCACGAATTAATCGTTTATCCCCCCCCCCCCCCCCCCCTCCCCCTCGACCCCGGTAACCGGCAGTTAAAGATTACCCGCAATTATAGTGGAATTATATATGAAGCTGCGCGGGCATTGTGCGCTATTGATTGGCTCAAATTATACGTCTGTTTGGCAGTCGCTGATCATTCCACAAGCGTTATAATTATGATTTATTTGTTTGTGAGCTTTCTTCGATGCTACTATTCTTAACAGAGAATTGTCTCTACTAGTAGTAATTGTTTGAAATGATCACCATCATCATCCACATTCCTTCTTTCCTTATCCTAATACTTATTAGACTACTTATTAGAATAGAAGACTACTTATTAGAAGCTTTTATTTAACTTTACTATAAAGTACTGTTTAAGTTCAACGGATGTATTTATGTAACGGCCCGTTTTGTGTACCAATAAAAAAAAAAAACTTGCAATGTGAGTATGTATGTATGCCAAGCTATTGTCTTATTAATAAATTGTAAAAAAAAAAAACGATGACAGCCTAGTTGGAGAAGGCCCGCCGCTCAAGCCAGAGGAAACGGGTTCAAACCCAGCCGACGGCACGCACCAATTTGTTTATTGTATGAACATATGTGCGTATTGTATGTCATCTGCTACATGACTGAAACCCGGTTTTTGGCGACAGGTTTGCCCCCTGTCACATTCGGGACTGAATATCATCCGGCGAAGTGTGGGTGTTGTATTACACTTCTGCCAGCACAGAGGAAATGGCGTGACGATATGTTAAATTGTATAATACGTTATTTATATCTATTTGCCTCGGTCCATTGCTAATTGGGGTACATTCAAAATGCGGCAGCGATCATAATTTTCATCAGCGCCACCAAAGTAGAGGAAGCGGACATACCTACTGTCTCGACCCCACTTCATTAGCATAGTGGTAGGAAGAAGAAGAAGATCACCCGGTGTTGTCTACAGAACATATCCCTCGTCCTCAGTGGCCTAGGCCAAAGTATAGTTTGATTCCTTTATTAATTTATTAAACTACTTTTGTAAGTATTTTATTAGCAATAATTTGCACTTTATTTTCTTATCGTATTTTACTGATCAAACTCTAAATTGGAAACAAGACTATATTTAGAATATTATTGAATATTAATACACATTACGCAGTCTTGTCTCTGTTATTTTCGTAACCTCATAGATTTAAAAGCCATTTAATTAAAGTTTAGGATATTTATAGACACACTATTGACCCCAATATTTACGTTTGCATAATATTGCGAATTATATCGTGTCCTAGCGACATCTCGGATCATTATTGCGAGGTCAAGATCATAATATAACCATAATGATATTCTTTAGTAACCTCTTGCCTTTAGTTAATTTAAATCCATAGATGCATGTATCATATTCACAATAGAAATCTTGATAAGATCGAGGTCTATCCTCAAGCGTCAACAGCATCATGTCGGCTCAGGCATCGTTCTCACGGTTCGTGTCGCAAGACATGCGCGTCACCCGACTCTGTCGCTCAATATTCGAGGTACTCAGCCGCCAGACGGACACGCGGACAATGATTTGTGCAAATTATATGCGTCAGTACCACTCGAGTGGTTTATGCTCGTATTGCTAATACCGACTAGTACCATCGGTGCACTCAGTGACAGCTGTGGTTTTTGCTCGCCAGTTTGTTTTTACCGAAAATTCAATCTCAAAACTTCAAAAACATTTCATGACCACTATTAGTTTACAATGAATGTTCGGACAGTTTTAGCACATTTTTAACTTGATTCATTGCGACAAAAAACTGTTGTAGCGGTGCTAGCGCGTCAATTACCCAAAACATTTTGAGGCAGGTGTTAAATTGAACTTCATTATAGTTCAGCTCGATCTACATAATAAACGTACGGTGGTCATAAAGTAATAGGACTGTATTTAACGGGTTTCGTTTGGAATAGTTGGACCCGGGCTCGGAGCTCGGGCGGAGCGGTGGCCTGTGGGCGGGATCGGCTATAAAATTTGTCATTAATCGAATCGGGGGCAGGATCCTCGACTCTCATTCCGCTCTCGATCGATTCTCACAGATACGAGAGCTATCTTAGTAATGCTCGCCGAGATTAGAAGTAGGTATGTAGGTGGGCGTCGTGAGCTCGCGAGCTGCGCTGCAATACGAAACTATCATTATCTTCCTATTCGTTATAATCATGCTCAATTGGAGCACAGGATTAATTTTCTGGTAGAAAGCGGGCTCTGTAATAAAATAATTTTGAAACAGGTCTCTTGAAGTCAATTATGCTATATGCACCGACACATGTAGTTATTTCACTTGGAACTTGATTGCCTGTATCAATCTCTTCTATGGTAATCCATAATCTCGGGCGGAAATTAAGCGAGGAGTGCAAAAGAGTTAATTGTTAAATTACAGCCCGAGGTGGCCGCTTTCTCCAAAATAGAAAGTTTAATGGATCATCGCAAATGCAATCAAATTTTAATTACCGATTAATTCAAATCATTCGGCTTTAATTCTGTCATTAAGGTGCAGGCTCGAGATGAGATATCTCCGAGGAATTAAGCGAATGCAGTAAATATTCTCGAGGTGGTTTTCTCACGGTCGTGTCTCAGGGTTGTCGGTTGGTCGGTCGGTCGGTCGGTCGCGGGCGGTCGCCAACGTCATTTTCCACGTATTTTTTTCACCACACCGCTTTATAATGACGAGTAAAAAAACGCAAGTACGCCGCAGCATGACGCGCGTGTCGAGACTTCCCACGAACAACTTTATTATCTCATTAGTGTGAAGAATGTCTTCATAAAGTGTCGCCGGCCCCGGGACATCGTTCATAAGCTCTGTAACGGCCTTAATAAAATCCTATATTTTACATCACTATCGCACATCTGTCAACATTTTGTTTGAGATATTTTTTGATTCATTGCGACTTCGTTGAGGCATTTAATAGCGTGTCGTCATACAAAGTGGTCGTTGTATGCTGAATAGAGACGAATGATCGTTCGTCGGGAGGTGTAGTAGTGCTGGGCCATTACAGGAGAGCCTGCAGGCTGCGCGGCGCGCTCGGCCGGCGCGGGGCAGGTGGCTCCCTCGGGCCGCGCTACCGGACCGCGCTTGCGATCATATCTCGGTGGAACTGTTGCCACCTCGTGCTGGAACCGATCATTATTGCCACTTACAGATGTTTACTGAAGATATTCAGCGGATAAACTAATTTTTATAACCACACAATTTATGACTTCGCTAATAAAATTATAAATTACGGTGTCTTCCTTTCACGTTATGAAGTATTACGTGATTATTACGAAATGTGCCAATGTATTCTTGTAGACAAACGCCATTACTTACCCTTTATCTCCTGAGACGAGTCGTTTACATTGTACGTATTTGTTCATCAGTCAGTTTGCATAACCGCCAATCTGTCTGAATCTACAATCTCTACAAATGGGTACGAAATCATGATTGAAATACATGAATGTGCCAAACTGAGCATAATCGTAAGTGGTCGGAATGGCTCGCTTTTGTAACGCTGTTCACACGCTAGAGGCTTGCAGTAAACTATACGAACTAGTACACTAGAGAACCTTGTCACTCCAAGTAAAGTCTTTGTTTGTTCTAATTTCAAATATGTTGTAATGTGATTACTGTGACAGGGTGGTACACGGTCGCGTGTGTAGCGTTGTCCGTGACGCCGCCGCCGGGGGCGAGTGGCATCCATCATACGGCGCGCCCGCGACACTCGGACTCGAAGCAAATTGTTCACGATCGCCAACTAGTTGCGCAACTGGTACACCAATTTACTCCTTCTCTGTCATTTCAATACTGTCCTCGGTATGAGTTATGAGTAACGACGGAACATTGCTTCACTCGTTATTGTTCCCAATCAAAAACTGAATAGGCAATATTTTATGACTAAGAGACTTGTATTAAGAATTAATGTCGCATCTAATGTTTCGTAATGTTGTTGGAGCGCATAAATTTAGTTTTAATAAAGTTTTGTCGCTTGGTACGTGACAGAGAAAGGTACGGTGACCGTCTGCGGCGCTTGTTGTCGGGACATCATTGGTGAGCCAGTGGACCTGACCTGCGACCCTCTCATCACTTATCATATCACACATGTACTAGTGTGCAGTCTTTTATGCAGTCAATATGTATGTATGTAACAGTTGCAGGTCACAAATACCCACAGTACTTACTCGTTTACAAACTTAATTTAATTGAATTTCTCCAACACAAACCAGCTACTGCTCGTAATATAAGCAATTTTCAACGCTACTGTCCAAGAATTTACTACTTAATAGTAACTGCTACCCGAGCTCATAACTACTGACATTGTTACGGGATATTTATGGAATTTGTAATATTTATAATTTCTTTATGTTGTAACGTGATAGGTGCTGGAGAAGCGTGCGCGACCCGCGGTTGGGAAACACTCGCACCTCCGACCGCCGCAGATAACCTCTCCTCCATCACATTTGAATGATAAAGGCACTGAGTAGGTATACCACGGTATAACGTTATCTATAAACTTTAATCTTGTACAAAATATCAAAATAAAACTGTATTTTGTTAGTGTTATTCAGGTATGTTCGCATGTGTGTTATAAATTCTATGTACGTGAAGAATGCACACCATTTTATTTTAGTACCGCTGTATTTATCTTTTTTTTGGAACCCCGAAACCCCGTCGTTCATGACACATAGCTCTGATAAAGACCCATGAGAGTTGTATGGTGAGCTTGTAGGAATGTGCTAGTTCCTTTCAGGCATAGAGCGACCGACTTATGAATAAGAACGGTCAAATGTGATACCTAAAAATTGTCTATGCAACTGTACTTTTGGTAAATAAAATACGATGCTAGCGCCTTCATTCAAGTCTATAAATAAGTAGGTTGCTCTAAAGTAATGTGGCAGAGTAAGTCCTCTCCACACTACACCGGTCACTGCATTGTGTCGTCTGCCCGTCGCTGACGTGTGAGCGCGTAACGCATTGTCCGAGAGACGACTTTATATTGTGTAGCTAAAGCCGTATTTCAAAGTAGAATTATTAAGTAAATTTTGTATTTTGGATAGGCTCTTTCTCTCTCTTTCTTATCCTCTATCTCTCTCACTCTCTCTGTTAAAATTCCATAAATATGTCTTTGACAATATATTGTTTATAACCAATTCTTAATTTGACTGTTGCGCACAGTCCTGCACATACCTACTAAAATGCTAGTTAAATTAATCTCTTTAATAAACATCTACTTCAGTCATAGATATCCTGCATTATCAGTTCTTCAAATTCAAAAATAGAGCCATTTTGGTTAATGAAAAATATCTCCTAAGCTAATTCATAAGTCTTGCAGCCATTTAGGCGATGATAAAAATCTAAAAATAAACCAAAAACCAAACTTGTCTGATATTCCAACGTTCTATTTCTAGAGCGGAGCGTGAAATGAGTCCGAGATACGCTGCCGACGACGTCACCTCGCCGCGACCGTTCGAAACCAACCATGTCCAACGTAAACAGAAAAAGGCATCAAATCTAATTCGTCCGATTCCCGAGCGTGTAATGTAATTTATTCTGGGCGGTGGTCCGTCAGGGCCGGGCCGGGACCGTGACGGGACGTGACCGGCGCGGCTCGAATCGCTACTGATTCCTGTGACCGGGAACGTGGCGGTAACTGCCGCGAGTGAAATACGAAGCGACTACTGGACTCGTTCGAGCCTCGTAAAACACGAGGCTGTTTATGAAGGCAATAGGAAGCTCCTGTAGTGGCCTAATATTGTGTAAAACTAGTTTAATGGCCTAGTCAAGAACATTCAGTAACTAGCGCCGCCCCGAGGTTGCCGCTACCGCTACAAATCGTTATATCGAAAACTGCTCATATGTTACATTAACCGCTTACATATCCAGGGTATAAACTATCTTCTCTCTAAATTTTATAGAAATCCGTTGAGCCGTTTCAGCGTCAAAAGTAACAAACATTCACACTCTTTTAACAACTTTCGCATTTTTAGTCATCATAAAGTAATCATTTAGTCTCGTTCTAAAAATACTGTGGCAAGTTCTTATTATTATAGTCATTATAGGCGTTGACATTTAACAGACCTGTGTTTTAAAAATAACTGCGTTCTCGAGTATTCAACTAGATGGAGCTCTTATCAAACGATCTACTTTTGGTCACTACGCGAGTCGTCGTCGCGCGCGTTGAAGTCTTTTGTTCGACAGAATGTGATAAACGTTGAAAGTTTGAAACAGGTACATAAAGTATCAGTATTAGAGACTTCATAGTGTATGTACGTTCAACTGAATTAGTTATAAATGAATTCAAAATAATTTGAGCACATTTAGGTAAATTAATTCTAAAGAGAAAAGTTTTAGAAACGTATTGGATAAAAACGTACGAAAAATTAAAATTATTGCTTGATATGACAAAACCTTCTTTCTATTCTAAATAAAAAAAAACCAAATCTGGTAACAAATTGATAATTGACATATTGGTCATTACTCGGTAGGTTTGGTTAATTTATTATTATTTATTAACGTGTTGCTACGAGTATTTTGCGCCAAAATTTTGTAATTTTTAAACCTATCCAAAGACACTTGGGTTTTAAAGACGAATATAATGATACCTTAACTGTCGAAATCAATCCAGCCGTGTGGAAGATAGGAGGTAATAAAGAAATTAACAAACACAAAACAAGATAAGCGCAAAAAACATAACCTCCTTGGCAGTCGGGTAAGAAGATTAGTAAGGTTGGATAACCGATTAAAAATACTTATAACATAACGTGAGATATTGGTACATGTTAGTAATGGACCTAGTTAAGTATTGCGGCACTTGTAGCTAGTTGATGTTAATGGCTTGTTGAGATTGTTGTCAGATTGGTGTTCTTTGTCCGGCGTCTGCGCAGAAATAACGCGCGCACTGTTTTGGCAGCGGCGAGCGGGTCACGGCCCGCCGCGGGGGGCTTTGATTGGATAATGTCGGACACAAAATTACTAATGAGAAAAATTTCGTACTCGTTTATCTAGATTTTTGCTATATTTTTCTCAAGCTGTCAAACTTCACTCCCGCTGCAGGGCTAGCACGGGCCGGGGACAAATTGTCTTTTTACCGTCTTTGTCCGTGCTTAGAGGTGACACAGCTGAAATATCAATATGTTTATCTCTTTCTATCTAGATAAAGATTGTGCAAAGACAATTTGTCTCTAGCCCGTGCCACCCTGCTGGGGTTGGGAGAGATTTGATGGGGGAAAGACCCACTTGCAGAAAAGACAGAGTTAAATTCTTAAGCGCAGGTTTTAATTACTCAGAGCTAAAATGTTATAAATGCCAATCTAGTGTTGTTACAGGCTCGCGGGGGTGAGCCAGTCGAGTACTGCGACAGGGGTGTCACATTTGGGACTGAATATCGCCAGGAAAAGTGTGGGTGTTAAATACACCTGTGCAAGCCCCTTCGGGGGAAAGGCCGACGATGTGTTAATATTGGTTAACTTCTAACTCCTGGTGGCGGAAGACGATTAATCAGTTTAACCTCTAGTGAACCAGTTAACCCCGAGTTACGAGTAGATGCAGAAGCTCGGGTTGAGCTTCTGCAAGTAGCCCTTAGTGATCATGGCTCAGTGGTTTTTACGTTGCGACACGTCACAGAGTGGATTCAAATCTCGAAGAGCTAGAGAGGGAAAACATGGTGAGGGAACCGTAGTATGATAGTATTTTAACTAGTATCGTTTTGCAAAATATTGAACTGCTAGATCCATTGATGTTACTTTTCCTGTGAAAATGTTACTTTTTGAGCTATTTCATGTCATATTTGACTAGCAACACTGGTACGAGTAAGCACGTGGCAAGCATCGCCGCGGTCTCTCTCAAGACAATGAGAAGGTCTTCTTGATCGCGGTTGCCCGGGCGGCTGTCGCGCGGCGCCGGACGGTCGCCGGACGGGCCGAACGGCGCGCGGCACCGGCCGCTATCTATAATTGAGATCGAAGTCCGCTTTGTTTAGAACCTCCAGAACTAACTAGTTATTAATCTACGAGGCGTATAGGTTGACTCAGTTGACCCGGAGCTTCAATGAACACTACCTTAGCATATTTTTATCTTTCGGATACAGATAATAGTTTAGCATTGGACTTTTATAGAGGTACGAGTATACGAGTAAATAAATAATTTCGGTTAACCATTGGCTTTGTTTTCATTTAATTTGATCGTTTAACCAAGTTTGATACTCACAGCAAACAAAAAAACTATAGCATCAACCTTATTAGTTAGCCCTAATAAACACAAGTGCGGCACGCATCCAATAGATCTTATTTAAATAAGAAACCGGCACTTTTACCATAACACGGAAATGTTACAATCAAAACTTAGTAATATAATTTTTATAAAGTTCTAGCTTATAGTAGAGTCAAATATGAGACGTTGCTGCTTCAATAAGAAAGCATGTTTAATATTTTCAACATGGTGAAACTGTTAAAGACCTTGCACTTTAGCAACTAGCACGCAATCTGCGCCCTACAGACAGACGGACACGACCGCGGCTGCACGCGATGGTGAATATCTGCCGCGATGCACACCACAACCGATTGTAAGGCTCGTTATCCACCAAGCTCTGAGCTAAGCAAAGCGGTAAGACGTAGACCAATAGTACAAACACAAAGAACATAAAATAAACAGCTACTCGTAAGATGTGAAGTCAGGTGAGTTACGAACGAATTTGTCGGTTAAATCACGGCACCGCTTGAACTAGCTTATCAGAGGTGGAAGCCAGCCTTGTTCAACGCTACGGTAACCGGCCGCGACCTCGCGCGTTGTTGCAGATTATCTGCAAGACACGGGAAGATCGAGGCTACACGCTACACGGAACATTTCTCGGTGTAAAGTCATTAACTCGTTGATCTAAGATCTATTTACAAAATTACAGATGTAGTTTGCAATATTGCAACCTAGATGAGTCACTCTTGTTGTCAAGAACAGTATTGCTGTTTTTGAGTTTATTTCTCTTAACTACATAGATATAACGGTCAAATTAGAACATCATTACACAAATTAACAGGATGTTGAACTCTTATGAGTAATCGTGAACAGTTTCCCAAACTACCGTACCTACTGGGCTATTAACACAGGCATTTAGAGGTTCCGGCTGACGTCTGCAGAGCGACTGGAACGACTGTCGGCGAATAAATTAGTGCAGTCGTTATATAAATATTTGGATAACATCAGAGGGTAATGTTCTAAGAAGCGTTAATGGTCGGCCGTCAGCGTCGGCCGCCGGAAGCTCGCGAGGGATCGCCGCGTTTCTTGCGCGGAGGTATGCGGCGCGACTGTTGGGGCATAGCTCTGTTCTGGAACTAAGAATTATATATTTAATAATAATAATAATTAACACATTTCATTTTTTATATCAATTAAAAGCACTAAAGTATCAACTACTTTTAAAATAAAATAATTATGACATAAATAATAGATATTCATTAAATTTAAATAGATTTATTAGTACCTATTTAATTTATTTAAATGTTTGGTGACACTTGCACCCTCGATTGTCTGACCCTAAACTAAGTAAAGCTTTTACAATTGCTGCCAGAGACAGATATATATCCATTTATAGTTTTTGATACCCATACTTATTTAGATATTACCAGCCAGACATAGAACAAACGCAATTGTTGATCACATAAATGTTTGCCCTAGGTGGGAATCGAACCCACGCCCCTAAGCTTAGATGGCAGGTTCACTACTAACTGAGCCACCGAGGCAGTCAAACCACAAATACAACGTTACCTTTGTTTTCTTTAAGTATATGACATAGCTAGAAACAAAGCTTAAGTTCATACTTGATTGGCAAGACAACAATATCTACAGACTTTGCCTGCGTCTCTCCGACTATTATCTAATTTTTTTGTAGTCATACATAGTCATCACTGTGTTACCGAGTTGAAGCTCAAAGTAAATGTTATATTCACGACTGCGGTGATTTCTCGTCGTTGGCTTCCACAACCGGATCGGAAAAAGCTGCATTTCACAGTGAGACAGTTTATGCTCTGGCGGCGTTTTTGCGGCGAACAGTGATGTGAGCAGCAATAAACCATATTTTATTGGTGTCGTTTGACTGGAACCAGCCGCTGGGACCAGCCGCCGGAACCAGTGTGGCGGGATAGTACATGTACAGCGCGATGTAATCTCGACATTATTTAATTAAGTTTTTATTATATGAGGTCTAAACGCGGCCGCGCGGGCGTTATTGCCAACGTATCGCAGCGGTGTTTTGGTAATTTTGAGCTCTTTACCTGTAATTAAGTTGTTATTCTGAGGAGGAATTATATTATTTAAATAGGCAAAAAATCAATTAATACAAACCAATTATCCACCGTACTCTTTTTAGTTCAAATAATCATGCCTATGTTACAAAGTATACCAAAAACTAGAATGCATAATGGTACATAAATAAGTTAAAGAACGATTTATGATGATGTAACGAATACTGGTTCTATAAAATCCAACGCACTACACAAAAATAGAATACAATATTGAATGAAATGATCATTTTATTTAAACAAAACGTTGGACTGCGTTAAAGATCCGTGTAAAATCCGATATTTATTGGTGTTTTTTAAAAGATACCAATAGTTTTTAAAAACAATGGGGGACGCTGTCCGTCGCGCGACGCTGTCGTGCGATGTTTACGAGTCTTAGTGGAGGTGTCGCGTTGCACGTCCGTCTGTTGCTTCACCCTGCTGGAGAGTTGGTGCCTCCTTTGAAGGTTTCTAAGATTTTTTTACTATCTCGCTCTACAACTAAGTAAATGATCCCGTGGATGGTACGTTACATAGATTTAGTAAACTGCTTTGAGTCACCAAGGAATTTCTATAATATACATATAATAACAATTAAAACGCATCAACCAAGCAATATTATACTACAGAATACTCGATGATTTATTCGAACATCTGGCTGTTTGGAAACCAACACCTAGTACGAGTAGAAAAAAAAAAGTAACACGTAATCGGTAGAAAAAATTATGAAAAATGGGACTCGGTATCGTAGGTATATCGTAGTCTCGGTATCGGTATAGTAGGTATCGGTATACCTACTTGCTCTGTATAATATAATTTAATTTAAAGATGCAACACTTCTGAAGAATAGACAAGTTATAGCCCCGAGCTGACCTTGTGCTCTTTGTATTAACTAATGAACAACCAAAAGAGTTCATATCTCACGACGATCTGAGCCACATTAATAGTTTATCTGATATATTGACATTTTATACGCAGGTTTCCAACTCTGATTTACAATATTTACATATTATGATGATTGCTTGAGATAGCTCGTGATGTGTGTGTGTTTCTATTTCTGTATTTTATAATTTGGGTACAAAAACTAGACCTGATTTGCAATTGAAATGTTATGTTCATGTCTTAGTCTAATTAGTAGCGATGTAGGTTCGCGTGTGACATGATTGTGCGTCAGTTGCCTTTGATTGACGGCTTATTACTTAATTAATACAATATTTAGACACTAGACAGAAACTGGCCTTTCTGTGTTTGGCTTAATGTTCAGGTGAATAATAAGAATGAATATTTTCAGTGTGATTTTGTGAGACAATAACGTCATCATGTTTGAATATCCATGAGTATGTCTGCTAACGTTCGCATGCATTATAAAGACTTACAATAATGAATTTTAATAAATCGTAATAGTTAAAAACAGGAAAGATAAAACTTGCAAGCCTTATATAAATGTTAAATAGTAAATTTTAATGGTTAACTTTGTGCAAATATAGGTAAACCTAATTATAGGTAAGACATAATTATATTCTGATTTTGATACAGGTAAATTAAACTCCCAATAATAAATTAATGGTTCTGAATATTTAAGATCTGGCCAGGACATGTTGCCATACTGACTTTATTTTAGTGTGCCATGGTGCAGGTGACAGCCGCATCTGTTTATTTTACCTGCGTTAATTATTTACTCTAGTACCGACGATTTCGTATTTAAAATGTCGTGATATTTAGGGTTCTGCAGCACTTTGTAAGTCACGGCAACTTTCAAAGATGACACGTATGAACACAGAACATAATACTACTTATATTATATAAACGCAAATAATACTACGTATTTTTTAAAAATTAAAAATATTCCCGACACCGATTTCCATCAAACATAGCTCACGACTAATTCGCCTTTCAGAAATTTTTTTTTTTCAAAATCGGTTCATCCGTTCGGGAGCTACGATGCCTCAGCCAGATTCACACAAACACACACATACACGTAAAACTTATAACACCCCGTCGTTGTGTCGGGAGATAAAAAAGAACGTTTTGCCTAAATGTCACCCGCATCATCCTACAACGAAAATAGTATGGGCATAGTGATGACAAGCGAATAAGAAGAAAGGCTGTGGATGAAAATGATGAAGAGTTATTTAATTATAGCAAAACTAATAACTGACACAAACGTGAATAATTTCATATTAATAGCTAAATTATCAGTCGCGGCGCGTGCGCATAAACTGATTCGTCTTGAGATTGAGAATTACCATTATCGATACGAGAATGGAGGCAGGTACCTGCTAGGCCTTAGAGTTTCCCAATATCTGTAACCCGAGCTACCCTGAACACTTACAATAATTGAAGTTCGTTACGAGACTGAGTCAAGTTAAACGCACTTTTCTGGAAGGTTTAGCTTTTTACATCATTAAGCGCTAGTAATACATAACTATAACCTTCTTCTCAGTTACTAACATCATGGAATTATTCGGAAAGTAGCTTCACAACATGTTATTTTTGATTTAGTGCCGATGAACTGTTCGGGCTGTGGCGACTGATTGTATCACTGAGTGTAAGTTACTTTGACAACCTTAACATTTTTGGATCTTCATTAACAATTCTTAAAACAAAGGATTTTTTTTGGAAATTGGTGAAAAATAGCGAAATTGCTTGTGTGTGAGAGAACAGTGCATGATTTAAGAAGACCTAAGTGGGTTTTTATGAGAATATCACTTATTAGGTATTTATAGGATGTACAATAATTATACTACATTATTTGACTGCCTCGGTGGCTCAGTTGGTAGTGAACCTGCCTTCTGAGCTTGGGGGCGTGGGTTCGATTCCCACCTAGGGCAAACATTTATGCGATGAACATTTGTGTTTGTTCTATGTCTGGGTGTTAATATGTATTTAAGTATGTATTTAAAAATATCTAAGTATGTATATCAGTCTCTGGCAGCCATAGCACAAGCTTTGCTTAGTTTGGGGTCAGGCGACCGTGTGTGGAAGTGTCCCGAATTTATTTATTATTTATTACATATATTGCTATATAGATTCGAATTTGCTGAACTTTTCTTACTTTACTTTTTTTTACTTTGAAATTGAAATGACTTTTTTTTGTTACACTTGTTTTGGTACACGGTGCTGTTGATGCGATGCCAAACGGGAGAGGAAGTTGTAGACACTAGACACCCTTTTTAAAACGCTCCGTGTTGTGGGAAGGCGGAGAGACGGAAGGTCATTCCATATTCTGAAAGCCAAATACTGTTGAACACAAGGTGATACAAACAGATCAAAGTAGAGAGTAGTAAGAAGCCTGCAGTTACAGTGTACAGAGTAAGTACTTTCTGCACGGCGGAGTCCTGATCGGCGTGTCCATGAACTGTGACCGATCACTCCCCGCCGCTCGGGCCGGGAGACCACGCCGCTAAAGGCTTGTATTAAAAGTAATTTAAAAATATTTCTCTCGTTTGAATGTTTATAGAATGACGAATGTACTTGGCCCACTTTCCGAGAAGTGATGATGTTCAAAATTATATAAGTAAACTTTTCACGTTACTCAATTGAATGAAAAATTTTACAAGTTAGTTGTGCTTGTTGAAGTCTATGATGCTAAAAAATAGAGGAATCGTAGGTTTAATATTAGATTAATACGATGATGATGGTTCTTGCGGGTTTTATTGACAAGACGAAACAATCATTTGTTTGTTGCAAAAAAAAAACACAGATACACAAAAATAACAAGAAACAAGAAAGTTGTGTTTTTTTTTGCAACAAACCGGCAATTTATTACCTTATTTCATTAAAAACAAGACAAAAAAGTCTTCAGAGGAAAAGTGTGACGATATGTGTGTATGCATTGTGTCTATTAAGTATTAGCTAAATAGCCACCTATTGCGTTACCTCTTCCTATCTCTGTTATCAATCAGACCGTCCCCCGCCCGGCCGGCCGTCCGTCGGTTTGTCCGCGTCTGTCCGTCATCGGTAATTGATTCGGACGGCTCGAAACAATCAAGTTAAATGGCCGCGTGTCCGCTGGACCGGCCGACAGGACATTCCGATTCCACAGATTGCGATCTGCTTATGGTATGGAGGCTGTGGGGTAGGCGCGGCCCGAGCCGAGGTTGCGGGCTGCTCATTAACGGGCGGCTGGATATTTCAGAGTCGGTTTGTCCGATTACTCATTTGTGATATCTCGTTCATCTGTAGTTGTATATGTTTGATTCGAATCAGTGTTTTAAAAAACGAGATTTATTAATTCACAAGATAAGATTGTTTTTAAATTTGTTAAGAGTTAATTGCAAACTTTTTTCGCGAGCTTGAGCAACTTGTGCCAATAAATTAATTATTTGATTTTTTAGAATTGCCAGCATGTCAATTTGCACAATCTACTGGTTTTATGCTTTAATTGTATGCGCATAATAAATTAACATGACTGAATTTATCCAACATGTAAATCGCATTGATAATAGTTATACGCAAATGCTTTTGCAGCGAGTAATTAATAAGTGGTTTTAAATGATACTCGGCTCTGGTTCCCATTCCCGCGTTCGAATGTCCCGTCCACCAACCGATCAGCGCCCGACCGCCTCGCAAATTTATAAATGAAAAAAAACTTATACTTCGTGGCATAAGGTCAACTCATTGAGCTATTGGCGAAAGGACTTTATGCATTTCCAGGACCTCATGCAGTTTTTTATTAAAACATTTTTGACCGCGCGTGTGGCCCGCTGTTACTCCAAAACGGTGACGTGACGGTCAGGCACTGTTCGGTCATTGTTCGGGTACCGGGTAGGTGTCGGTCGGGCGCTGGCTGGTGGACGGACGCCTTGATCGGACGCGACGCCGCCGTGCATCACGCCGCGGGCAGCTCGTCCATGTGGCCGCGGTTATCTGATCACAACTCCATCTGCTCTCCGAGTAAGACACTTCAACAAATACCCGCAGAACTGCAACAAATGGGGATTTCAAAATTAACTGTTTTGCATAATACATTTTTGAAACTGACATCATCATGATCATCTTCTGCAACGGTCTTTTCAGGGTTCTGTATACCAAAGCAGAAAGCTTAAACCATTTTTCTTATTTAATCGTATATGTGTCGATCAGGTCATTATCAAGTTCATTCGATCCACAATTATGAAAACATCGTCGACCCACCTCGGAGCCAAAACGAATAAAAAGTCGCTTTACCAACATTAAATTCAATAAGCAGTACGATTATCTCACTTAATATTAAAAGCGATTTCATTAAAGCTTACGACCGTGGTATAATTTAAACGCGATTACAGACTGGATATTGCTGGTAACCCATAAAGTGAGCTTAAAATACCGTTACCCGTTATTAATTCGCGAAACAGCGTCAAATTATCGAGAGATTGGTAATAAAATAAGCTCCCAAACGTACTGTTGTCCACAGTGAAGTGTCGTCCTAACAGCCCATCTCGTCGCGTCTCGCCGTCGCGTCGTCCAAATTGGGCGATGTCGCAGTAATGCCAGTAATCAACACTTTGCAGTTTTTATCGTCCGTAACTTTTCGCTAAAACGCTTTTAGTATACAAACAGCGGCCCTTGGTTTTCCTCACAATATTTTTTTTAAACCTTGAATCCGAATTCCATTAAGTCCATCCAACGGTCTCAGAGCTGCGTGAATGCAAATATTCACACACACACACACAGACTATCTCATTAACAATCTCAGTGTGATTCAAAGCCGTGTAAAACATAAAACTCCTAAACATATTAAGGTAAAGAGGTCCGTAAAGTGTTAGCGCTGTAACGACATAGCGTCGTTAGCGGAGTCGTTATGCGGCGGTCGTTACTGCACAACTTATGAAGGTGTGCTCGGAAATGGAGGAAAGAAATAAAAATAAAGTGTTCCTTCACACCGCAGCTACAGTAAGTATCTACACTACAGCCGTACAGGCCCGGTGAGCTCATCTCTGCGCTAATCTTAATGCTTATTTGTGTGCACTTGCCCGTTCCTTTTGAACACTTTAGTATAGTACAAGTATTATTAGCTTTTTTAATCAGAAAAAGCAAGTGAGGACGTGGAATTAAATAAGTATGTATATTTAAAATTCTCCATTTTTTTTGTGATAAACAGGCTAAGCGTTAGACCACAGCAAAGTTTATCAAAACGATGAAGTTTGAATTTTGATCGTTTTGGTATTTAGAACCATAAATTTCAAAAAACTTTTAAATTTCAAATTTTGTGACAACAGTCTATACCAACACCCAAATGATCTACAAACAGAACTTTTGATAAAGACTTTTCAGGCGCTTGCTTTACTCACGATGTTTTCCCTAACTAACAGCAATACATAGTTGAAATTTTGTACTAACATCCTGTCGCCGCAAAATTGGCAACAAAACGTGTATCGTTTTGCTTTGTTCAAATAATACTCGAATGTCTCCGCCGTTTAACTTTACAAATAGATAGTTCGTTATTGTAGAGCTAGCTGGCGAGTAGCGCGACAGCGGTAGAGCCCGCGAACGCCCATAAAGTGGCCTGTTTATCGATCCCGCGACAAAGCGGCGCGGGCGCAGGTTATCGCGGCGCTAAGAGGGTCGCGCTCTCGATTACTTTAACTATTATTGTGGGGAAAGCTTTTTGTTATACAACTAGCAAATTGAGTAGCAGTAATAGAGCTACTCGTAATATAGTCGGCCTTCTGATTCGGGAGAATCAAATTAGTGCCTCTGTGAGCTGGAGCATCGAGCGGCCGGCACCTGTCATCCTCAATAGGTCTTATTTCTCAACCGATTCTTATGAAACTTTGTAAGCAGGTTCGATTTTTTTTCTAGTCACTTTATTTAGTTTTTATTTAAAAATTGAATCGACAAAAAATCTAGATAATTATCGGACCTGCTCACAAAATGTGGGTTTAGAATCGGTTAAGAATTGCGACCTTTAGGGAAAGACAGAGATCCGGACAGAAATCTGGATACGAAAGCATTTCTGTTGAGGCTGGAACATAGAGGCTTCGCTTTTTAACGCTCGCTCGGTAGATAATTGACTGAACCCGATTTGATTAGATAATTATGTAAACAAGTACAGATTCAGACTCCACAGAAAATAAAGAATACTAACTCATTCTTTGTATTTAAAATAAAATTGAAACAGCTTCTGCTTGAGAAGACATACTATACGATTAGGGAATTTATTGACGATAAGACTTTAGTGTAATATTAGTATCTATCCTCCATGTGACATAATATTGTATTGAATTAAATTAATTGTTTTCAAAGATTGACATTGTAACATTACATGATATTTTATGACCTTTCAAATTTAATTATCCACCTACTATTTCCTAATTTTTGCACGCTCCTTAGGGGTTGAATATAGTGAGACTCTTATTTATCACCAACTATCCTGTATGTACCTATATTTCTGCAAATAAATGATTTTAAATTTGAATTTAAATTTGAAAGTACAGAAATATTATGGTGCTTTCATAATTAGGTATTAGGCAATTAGTTAAGGTACGTTATTGTATGTATTTAGATATAAATCAATATAATATACATAGTTAACATCAAGAATATCCCAATATTATTCTGCATTTTATTTTCCCATTCAACTAGGTATGTATTTTTAGTAAAAACTCATTTTATTGAACATGTTCGATACCTACGCACGACTGATTTAATATCTTGTTATATTATTTAACAGGCAGTTTTATTCAAATTCTTAACACGTCATTATCATATTTGCATTATTGAAATATGATAGTTTAACATAGATAGCGATCTAAACAGACTCGATTTCGAAGGAATTCTTGTTTTATTAGAAAACGAATTTAACCTTATCTAGCGATCTGATGATCCACGTTGATGGTGTAGTTTACGACTATTCTAATTTGCAAACACAGACACAGACAGCATCATTAAAATGGCCCTGGGAGTCGAGGCGAGCTCGCCGCGCCTCGCTGCTTCGTCTGCTTTATTACAGACTGACCGCACATTTTTCAGGATTCATATAAAGGTCTTTTTTTAACTGACTTCCCAAAAGGAGGATATTCTTATTTCGTCGCTATGTTTTTTTTTGTACGTTACGCTATTATTTAGCGAATCGTGAATCGATTAAAATGATTACTTTTTTGGTTTGGTAGATCATACTTTAGATTTACTTTACTATAAATTTTATCGAAATCGGTCAAGCAGTTTTTAAGATAGCAACAAAAGTCAAAAAATTGTTAACATGGATGATGAATTGTAGGAAGGTTTTTAAGCTTTTCTTTTAATATTATATTTCTATCTAAAGGCTCAACAATTTACATACTTATTATTTTATTCACAGACTTGTTTGCGTAACAGAATTAAAACGACTTGTGTCATAGTTAAATGCTTCGGAACTTCTATTTTGAAGTGAGACAAAAGACAAACAACCTAGAATTTTAGATTCGCAGCACGAACTTGAGAACGAAAGAAAAGTGAAATCACAAAACGAGGTGATTTGTTTCTCACACCAGTTCCGATTGAACGAACTAACCGAACGAGTAACTAATTGCGCCGTTTTAGAGCAGATATCACTTCCTGCGTGCTGAGTGTTTAGAGGCATTCCTCGCTCGCCGGTGAGGCTGCAACCACCGGAGATGAGCGAGGAAGACGAGCGGTGCGCGAGGAAAAAATCACCAGTAGAATCGCTTCGCTGTGTAAATGAAGTGATCCTCATCAGTGCAGACTTTTTACGTCCCAGTGCAGAGACACCGACTGGCCTACGTGGAGGGTGTTTAAGTCGTTATCGGCTTAGTGCGGATTGGTGGATATCACATGTTTTTCGAATCATTCTATGACATGTCGTTTTGCTCACGATGTTTTCTTCCACCGTTAGAACACGTGTCATATTTAAATGCATATCATAAAACTATCTACGAGAGAAAAGTTCATTGGTGCACGGTCAGGATTCCACGACTTGTTGATCGGAAGTGATCCTATTGAATAATAGAAATATATTTATATTTATTGGTTATCGGTTATAAATAAATATTTCCTCGCACACCGCTCATTTCCCTCGTACATCTCCGGTGGAGACACAGCCTAATGGCTGCGTTCGTTACACGCGGCGAGTTAGCGAGCGCGTTATTAGTGCTTAGTTAGCGCTTGTCCGTGGTATGGTTCTCACAAGTGTTGGGGAATTACATTCTTCATCGTCAATGGGGACGTCGATCTTCCGAGTAGCCTGAGTACTGATGGAATCTTCAGGCGTACCTGTACCGATTTTCATTAGTTTCTCTCACGTAGTGAACACTTGTTTGGCAATATATAGGTACTTAAGATAAAATAAATAAAACAGATCTCGACAGTATTTTTTTGGACTTTTGCAACATAGTAAGAGACAGTAGCGGATCATTTATAACGTTTCTGTTTGTATTCTGCTTCAGAATGCATAATCCGTGGAATTGGGATGGGGAGGCTACACACCAAAGCCACCGACAGCCGCCGACATCATATCGTATATTTCTTGAACTCGGTGGCGATATTTCAAAGGAATTCAACCCTCATTATGCCTTATGTCGGCGACCTGTGTCGGCGGGTCGGCGATTTTGTTGTGTATACTCTCTTAGATTAGATGGACCGCATCTAATGAACGAACTATTTCATTTGCTGTGATTTGTTGTTTTATTTAGACTTTAGCAATAATGATCGCAAAGGAATAGCCAGCTAAAAACAAATACTTAATGCTACTTTATTAATGCGCAAGCAGTTTCTATTTCAATTTCTCAAATAGACTTGTGCAAAGGGAAATTATTATCATAAAACAGATAAACTCCGTAACATAAGGCAATGGCGATAAATAAATATGCAAATGTGTGCGTGTTTCGCAACACTTACACGGAGATTCTCCACAAAACCCTGTCGAAGTGTTTATGTAAATGGTACGCGGCGGGGGGCGAGAGATGGCGCTAGCCTCGCTGGGTGCGTCACGGGTGCGTACGAGCACACTTGAGAATGCACCGAGAAAAACATCTCCAGAAGAACAGCTACTAAAAACGTAACACATCCGTAAGCCAGCTCTTTTAATTTCACTTACTTTAAACTGCTGAGAAATTATCATATCGGTTTTTGAACAGGCTATTAGGTTTTCTTTTAGGAATAAATAATAGGTACAGACTTACACCGAAGTCGTTCTAGAGTCAAAAACTTCGTGCTCCGTACAAAATGGGTAAAGTCTAAATATGTACAGTTTTTAGACCTACGGGAAGGTATGTCTTTCAAGTCTTGAAATTCGATGTAAATTTTTGCGTTGCGTACGCGAAGGTCTTTTTTAGAAAATTTGATATTCGCTAACCGCTGGCTGCCGGCCCCCGGCGGCTTGCGAGTCTGTCTTCAACCAACCACAAATACATTTTAGACATTTTACTGGCTACACAAATTTTCTCATCGATGTCCTCTATGTTCTCTATGTACTTAGTGGTATAGATTTTTCGCTGTAGAACTTGGAACTTGATGCTAGTGTAGTAAGTAGTATGAACCCGAGCTAGTTATCGCGCTCAAGCCACAAATTAAAACAATTTATAGCTTCAGTAAGTATAGAATGTCCGTAGGTAGTTACTGTAGAAGCGTAGAAGTCGTATTGTAGTTGAAATATGGCCGCAGCGAGACGTCTAAAGATTACCTGCTTACCATATCATGCATTCTTGAGCTTGACCTTAGAGCTTCCGCAGACGGCATACTTAAGTGTAGAGCTGCCAAAAAAGCTGCACGCGAGAGACAGAAGGTCTTCAGCAAGAGTTAAAGCGAGAGATTGAAAAGTTCGCCAGCTTAAGTTTACCGTCAACGCGGGCTTTAACAGATATTGGGTAATAATCCGAGATTATTACAAATTAATAATCTCGATTCCGTTAATTAATAGTCTCGATTCGTAATAATGATTCAGATAATATTCATCAAGAAGTCGAGCTACAGATGCAATCGAAATACCAATATCTATTTTGGGCTACTCATTTCACAGAAGCCATCAATTATTGTATTATCAGCTCGCTTAATCTCTGCCTAATCCGTAATATACATGAGCTTATACCGCGGTGACAAATATTTTGAATGAAGCAGAAAATAATACAGACAACGTCAAGAAAATAAAAAACTGGACATCTTACTTATTAACCAATTTGAATTATAAATGCGAAAGTTTGTTTGTGTGAGTATTTGTTTGTGACTCCTCCACGCTAAAACGTATGGACGAATTGTGATGGAAATTGAAACCGAAATAACATAGGCCCTAGTTTACCACAAAGGCAATTTTTGATCAGGTAGACATGAAAACAATCGTCATCATCATCCGTCTCTTTCGAACTTGTTGTGAATGACCTATTTCGGTCTCGCATGATCTTGCATCGTGACATCACCGCGTGTTACCCACGAGACCATTTTTGACTCGGAATGCTGTACCTGGCGGAGTATATTTTTAAACCTTGGATGAATGTTTGTTACACAATCACGCTAGAACGGCTAAACGGATCCAAATGAAATTTGGCACAGAGATAGATAGAGTCTTGAATAGTACATAGTATACTTTTACCCACAGGCGCAGTTAGTAAGCCTAAATATACTACAAGAATACCATACGAATGTCATCTTAATTCAGTTGTTTCTGAATTTAGTCGGAAATTTAGTAATCGCATTCAAAAAGCTAGCATCCTTAATTCAGAAGCAAGGATGGCTTGTGACTGACTGGATCACTGATGATCACTAGATGCTTCTGAATTTAGACGACTAAATTCAGCCAAGTGTAATAAGCGCTTAAACTAGTGCTCCAGCACCGCTCGATATGCGGAACCCTGCGCCTGCGCGTGTGTAATCGCAGCGAACTATCCCTCGATTTATCCTCTGATTATCCTCCGCTTCCGCACTTTACTGCTCTCCGCTCACAATGGTACCTGGAAGAATGTGCTTATGTAGCAATGCAGTCGTTACAGTTACTGTAGTCTTCATTGCGCTTAAACATTACAATGAATACATGCTGTAACAGCACATAGAGTCTCTTCGTTACTGTTAGAGATCGTTATTAATGTACTATTTTTTTTTTAATATAAATTCAAATTTAAAATAAATCTGAATCAGATACTGAAATGATTCAAAAATACTTTTCCTGACTTTGGTTGTGGACATTAAAATAATCGTAGACAGATAAAAATTATAAACATCAAGTAAAATTAAAAAACCCGACTGCAATATGTTGTACCCTATATCACTTCCATCTATCAAGACGATTCAAATGACACCTCATTCCTACTTATATTCATACGTACATACATACACTCTAAAAACACAACCCTCGTTCTTTCGCAGTCGGGTAAAAAAGCGCAATTTTGTTCCTTGTGTCAACGAGAACAATTTGTGTGGCTACCAGTGACAAACAAGCAGATGGCCCGCGCTAGGACTACTTATTATAGAATATCGTTCCGCGTTATCTCTCAGTAATGTGAAAAGGTATGTGTTGCTCACACGCGGCTCCACCGACCTCTACCATCGAGCGGCTTTCATTACTCCTGCTGATGTTGTTCTCACTCTGCTGCCGGACTCCTGACCTTATACCCACACAGACAAAGCACAAATTCGACCGATAGCAAGCAAATGAGGTATAGTGCTTCACCCGCCTGATTTACGTACGCTCGAGTGCAATGAAATAGCGCGGTTTCAGGATTCTGAAACCGCCACGGCATTATCAACTCTAGCGTAATTTAAAAGGGTCTGTTTCACAATGGTGTTGCAAGGTTTATATTGTAGAAAGATCTGTTAATCATTACACCTCGTGACTACCCTTTGGACGCGAGTGCAACCTGAGCAGAGGTTTGAAATAATAGATAGTGCGCGAGATTTAGTAGCCGATGTTTGCAATGTTCGGATGATGCGCGCTGCGCGTGCGCACGCCGCCACGGCTACATCACACCTCGCGCCAGGTCTGCGGCGAGAGTCGCTCTGTCTGTCTTTCTATTTGTTCTTTTGTTTGTTTGATTTGGTAAATGTCTGCCGAACCGGTTTAAAAAAAAATAGTAAATTAAACTCTTCACATGAAAATTCGTACTTTCAACGTTAGTCAATGATCAGGCTGTTTGGATATAACAAAATTCAATAAAAAATGTCCATGTCCATGTCTGGGAGTTAAATATCTATCTATATATGTCGAAGTTTTTTATCGATAATAACAATATAAGCCTCAAATAAACCTAACATAAATAACAACTGACAAGTAATAAACAGAGCTCAAGTCAGTGTCCGCGGGTAAAGTTCCCAAAAGGCTGGCAACGTTACCTCGCTGAATAGCAATACTAATAAAAACATTAAAAAAACAAGGCAAGAACACTCCTCGCTAATTCACCTTTCAAACAAAAAAAACATAATCAAAATCGGTTTATCCGAGACACAGACACACACACACACATACGGACACGTCAAAGTTATAACCACCCCTTGTTTTTGCGGCGGGAGTTAAAAATTGCATATGGAGGTAACTAATAAGCTGGAGGGTTACCTAGATATTATTTTAGTAAAAAAAATGTTTCGTAAGATATCAGAGCCGGTGAGGTCGCGGGGAACACCTAGTGACAGGTAGGGCAGTAATCTTGCCTGCCGGCTGTAGATCTTCGGAGGCGATACTTGCGCGTGTAGTCGAAGGGAACCTCGAGAACGAGCACGTTCGCAGCTGATTCATGATTTCACTAACATTTGGTATGAATGTTTTATTTCCCTGGCTTGAGACGAATGGCCGCAAACACACATTATAAGGGCTTTATACTGTTAATGGAAATATTATCATAAATCATGCTATCATGCCATTTTATGACGCTGAATTTGATAGCAAGTGCATTTCTCATAGGAAATATATTCCAATACAAAATATCAGTCATTTGTAATTAACATCCGTTCACCATAGAGACACAATGTGTGTTTCTTTTTGGTTAGTAATTTGGTCCCATCTGGTTGGTGTCTTTTGCTGCTTTTGTTCAAAAACGGTTTGGTCGATTTTTGTTGACATGGAAATAAACTACCTTCAATTAAGATGCATTTCAAGCACCTACTAATGTACTGATTACGAATTAAATCAGCTTCTAAACGAAAGCCATGCTTGTGTTCGCAAAATCGATTACTCCAAAAAAACGCGCGCAATCCTGAACCCAATACCAAAGCCGCGGAGGCGCGCTGCTAACCACACAGCCTTGTTCGTTTCTTCCCTTCACCGCACATACCCCAAAACGGTGCTTTTACTGCCTGCGCCACAGGTTACACGATAGTTACTACGAGCAGTACACTCGCGTGCATAATACATGCACGTTTAATAACCGCGGTCTCTGCGCCCGTGTAGCCAGGTATGGGAACCGTCGAATACACTGCCCGCCAACTTTATGATAGTTCTAAAAACTAACTTGCACTGAGACGATTTTCAGGACAGAGTTTGGTCAGATTAGCGCTTTCAAACGCTGTAGTCTCTTGTAGCTTTCAATAATCCTTCAGAACGAACAGATAAATAACTGGACTCGTATTCAATAAGTAGAATGCTCTAGTTATTTGGCATTTAATTTACGTTCCGCTGATGTCTAAAAGCTGAATATCACTTATCACTTATGTATTCTAATCCTAACTAATTTTATAAAAGAAGTTTTTTTGTTTGGTTTTCGGGAAAAAACTACTCAACCGATCATCATGAAATGTTTTATACATTATGCTTGGAGTACTTATAGAAAAGGACATAAAGTACTCGGTACCTTATTTTATTTTATTTACTTAAACAGCTCACAATAATGACATGAAATAAACTTACAGATAAACTTACAGCTAATAACGGATACACATTTCATGTGCAAAATAATAAAAACAATCACTAAATAAACTTAAATAAACATAATAATTATCAATATTAATTTTTTTTTTATAATGCTAAACATAAGTACATATAAAAATAAGAATTTTTGAACAATTTTTAATGCTTCATATCTTATATCTTTAAATGAGCAATTCTTGTATATATATATATATATAATTGGAATCTCGGAATCGGCTCCAACGATTTTCATACAATTTAGTAAATAGGGGGTTTCGGGGGCGATAAATCGATCTAGCTAGGAATCATTTTTAGAAAATGTAATTTTATTCGTGTTTTATCGATAATCAATCTCAACTGAAAAATATGACTCTTCCTGACATCTATTGGCGAACAATAATACAATTTTTTGTGAGCAACTACGAGTAATTGCTTTAACGACACATCAGCAGATGGCGTTGTTAAGTAATACGAAGTCGATGAGTGTTTGCTTTGAGGTTAGACTAAAATCAATTGTTTATTATCCAAAAAACACAATTAAAAAATAAAAAAAATACCGAGCAAAGCTCGGCCATCCAGGTACTTATTTTATTAAATGCACACACAGGCATCCACACACTTCAAGTGTGTGAGTGTGCGAGTGTACCTTCATTAAAATTTGTATTATGTGACGTAATGCTCGGAGCGACCATAAAGTTTGGCGCGTCCTCGAGCGGCGCGTAATGCGACCGCTCATTATTGAAATACCTAAAGAACCCTGAACGAGCTAAAGTTTTCTTGCGGTTGAGCGTCCGACAAAAACAAGCGATTGTGAAGAAAATTGTGCTCATAAAGTTGTGGTTTTCATTTGATCTCTTTACAACGCTCTTGAATATTTTCCAGCGCAAAAAGACGTATCATCATCCTGAATTCCATCTTTAGAATCCTGACATTTAAAATAAAATCACCAGGCATCATATTTCATTAGTCAATCAAATTGCTCGCCCTTTGCTGATCGAACAGGGTTCCCCCGGTTCCCAGGGTTACACCATGCTAGTGTTCGTCATTTTGTTCTACCAATATACCCACCTACCGAAAGATACACAATGCTATCACAGTGCTATGTCGATTCGAGATCGCATCAATGATCTAAAATATGTAAATGCTGTCAGTCGCGACGCAGTGCGGTTGCATCGAGTGTCACATGTGACAAGCGCTCGCTATCGCGCTGTCGCCGCGTCGTCGCGTCGCCGCGTCACTCGCGGCGCATTGTTTGTCGGTCGCCGGGTGTCGCCGGCTGCCGCGGACTCTACATGGCGCATGACAAAATATACGAGTAAGTAGGCAGTCCCTTAGGCTTCCTATCGACTTGAAACTGAGGCTGGACTAAACTGGCTAAAAAATATGTAAAAAACTGTTTTTAACAACGTACAAAGTTAAGCACTTGTTGATTTTGTCGGAAATCACTTGTTAAATACTGGTGAAACTGGGTTAGTTTTAATTCGACTGCGCAAGAAGGAGGGTTATGTTTTTCGAGTGCATGTATCAATTCAATTTATTTATTCGAACCATAGCTTTGCTGTTTTGTTTTATTATCACAGGAAACTTACAGTCAGGTAGAAAATGAAACAGAAAAAGAGAAAACGATAGGCTAATTATCTTAACACGATCGATTCAAGCAATTCTTTTTTTTTTTAAATTATATTATCGTTTGCAGCCAGTTTTCGGCTCACCGGTGAGTGTCCACGGCTCTCAGTGGACACCACAGAGCTAACATTTTATTTTTGCTTCATATCTGGGGGCTTATCATGAGTTTTACTAGTTACGAAAACATTTTTCGTTTTCGTTTGGCTCCATACATTTTAATGAAGCGCCCCTGGCGGAAACGTTAAGGAGCTATGTGAAATGTATGGAGCCAAACGAGAACTATGAGAACTCATGGTGAGGTGGTAGAGACCCGCTCCGCCTCGCCTGCCCACCGGCCGCTGTTTGTTCTAAGGCAGAGCTCAAACAGGTAGATCGGTTCCAAACAAATATTGGTCCAAGCCTCGACTCCAGATGTCTTGCATAAATAATAATTATAAAATAAGTGATCGTGTGCTTGTTTTACTTTAACGGTGGTGCTGTAATGGCGGCCATTATCGAACGTTCCCACACGACCACTTGAACTTCTCGTTGCTTATTATTCTTTTAAATATTATCTCAATTGAGCGATTGCTTATTTGGTGCGTCTGCGTCGTGATGGGTTAATTCTGTCCGAAATGTTAGAATAACAACGGCGAACTTTCCGCTGGCTGAGTTGTGAGGCACCTTGTGTAACGTACGTACTTTGGAATGTACTCAGCATTGAAGAATTATGTGCTGCGACACCTACTCAGAATAGCGAGTTTTCTATCAGTCAGGTAACAGTGTAACTGGTTGCCAATTTTTTTTTTAAATTACCGTTGTGTACCATTGTTACAGTTGAGGGCATTCGTTGGGAACAAACCAACAAACAAACAGATAGAGTTAGTTAGAGGTAGAACTCTGTCTGTTTTTTGTAGACATTTCACTTCTAAACTGATCTCAATGAAAGATAATTAGTTACAGTTTAGCACAAGGAAGGTTTACGAGTATGAAACTATTTTCTGAACAAAGTCGCGGGTAACAGCTAGTCACCCTATAAATGACTTAACAATATCAAATGCATTCAAATTATGGTTTCGTGTTAATTACCAAAAAGAGATCTCAGAACGTGTCCGTTCTCAATTCTCATTCAATAGACATTAACACAAAAACCTTCGAGCAGGATACTCGAACAGAGCATTCTATAAAACGTATAATTTTAAAAGAATTATGCATTTAATGCACAATGGAGTTAGCCCTCGACTGCTGCTTCCCAGACACTTAGCTCGGATTTATGTACCTTTTCCAAATAAGAAACATCAGAAATCCTTTCGAGTCTTAATAAATAAGAGAATCATCAAAGCGACATGGTTCTATCACGCTTGCCCATGCAAGTCATGTTCGGTAATGATATGCAGCGTGTTAACTCTTTTGTCCAATGAATAAAAATATCAATGTGGTTACTGTTCCACACCTCTGCCCGTTACAGGAGCCACAGAATAGCTCGTAATACTTATATAAGTATTGAGGGCCTACTACTATCTATTTACTGTTTCAAAATATTTGACCGACCGGAAATTGCATCCCGGAAAAGACAGACGCAGCATCAACCAAACCACTTCCGGAAATTTTCATTAGTCTCAATGAGCCAATCAAGTAGCTCTCTCTCTTCTGCTCTACAGCAGAAGTGAGTGCGCGAGCGTGAGTGAGCGAGCGTGAGTGAGCGAGCGTGAGTGAGCGAGCGTGAGTGAGCGAGCAGAGTAAGAGAAAAAAAGTTCAGGGAGGTTAAAAAATAATGTTCGAAACTGTAGTAGGCCACCTGACATGTGTGCGCGGTGTTTGGACACTTGACAACATGACTGCGTCATCGTGATGAGTTGTTTGGGTATACACACACAGCTCAGATAAAAACAGTTCAATCAGTAAATAACTATTTACAGAGTACTTGAAAGTAGTGAAACTGTCAACCAATCACGAAATGTTTTTATTAGCAATGCTAAAATGTTCTAAAGTGCAAATTAGATCCGTTCACCCAAAACCACTTTGAACAGTTTTCATATCTGTTGAAGTGGCAGCTTCTGTGTTTTTGTGACTTAACTAAATTATAATTCATACAACAAAAAGCAGGAAAACCGTATTTAAATTCCTAATTGATACTTACTTTTGACCGGGTATAAGTTTTTTTAGCTACCGAGTTCAAGCTCTTAAGTGGTCGGGCACTGAATCACTCCTCGGAGAGAGTTGAGAGGCAATTAACATATTGGCAGAGGGCGCTGTGTTCATTTTGCAAGGAGGCTATTCAATCTCAACATTGTAATACATGTCTAAACAAATATGACTATGACTATTGTAACTAAATATGACTGTATAAACTGAAATTAAAATGTGTGTGTCAGGAATATCCTAGATTGATTAAAAAAAATACTTTTTTATGGTTGAGCCAGCGGGCGTTACCGAGCGAAGCGCTATACTGTAGCTCGGACAAATGATTGCGTATATCCAAATTCTGTCCAGATCTCTGTCTTCCTCTAAAAGATTTCCTCGCATTCCTTAACCGATTCTCTTGAAATTTTGTGAGTACGTTCAACAATTACACATTTTTTTTGTTTTGTCAGTTTTTGATTTTATCAAAATGGCGGAGATATGATTTAAAAAAAAATCTCCACAATTTTAAAGATTCACAGAGTCACAGAAGCTCACAGAGCTACTAGTTTTATTAGAAAAGACTCTACAATCGCCCTGTTTCCCCATGTTGTGTACCCCATGTCGATGTGCATAGTCAAATTATGTTGGCACGTTTTGATGATTGTCAAATATTTTTTTCGATCAGTCGGTTAACCAATTAAATACTCAATATTTCATCATATTACCTGTTATTGATGTCGTTTCTCATCTTGACGACTCAGATTGATGTTCAGAAACTTAATGGACTGAACACATTCTCCAATAAATTAATGTTAACACTTCTCCCGCGTAGGAAGTGTGAATGTTTCATAATATGTCATTTTTACGACGATGCCCACACACGCTATTAAACTGTTTAATCGATAGTAAATCGTTTTGCCGAAAGAAATAAACTCGACCATAAGACCGAGATGAGTATAATATAACCGAGCCGATGTTCTAATGTCACAAAATAATGAAATTTCAAATGGAAATCGATAATGATTTCAGATAATGTGGTGTTAAAGTTGATTTTATGAGGAGATATTTGGTGTTATGGTGAACTTGACGTTTTGGGGAATTACGTTGTTAATCTGAATCAGAATACAAGATGAAAATTAAATGGTAATCTTTTTTTTTGCTCCCTCACTCAGGGGAATTTGTCAGTGCACGTCTTGTGCATTTGTCAGTGTCAAGTTAATATCGTATTTTACAGATGACGAAGTGATGATGACGATAAAAAATCCCTCCCCTTACCTCATTTCAGTAAAGTGGTGGATACTTTACTGAAACTTTAAGTGGAGTTTTGTAAAGAATCAGAAAAGTCATGTTTTCAAATATTTTTACCGAACCCTTGTTTCGAACCGATAAAGGCCAAATCCATCATTATTACACTTTAGCACACGAAGAATCACAGAATCCATGCTTTATCGAGAGCAAAAGACGCGTGACATTGACAAGCTGCGTACTTTGATGGTGAGACGTCAGATATAATGGGCGGCCAGTCAGCTCGCACCACAACTACTTGTCCTATTGAGTTAGTAAATAGACGACTGTCGTCTCAACATACTTTTTGCTAGATTCAGTCGATCGAAATTGATGGAATCGTACAGAAACGGTCACGTACTGCAGACAAAGGTAAATAATTCTATGCAGGTGGTGTAGCCTAAAAGTATTTAGTTACAGGGGCGTGCTCTGACCCGAACCATTTGATCATTCACAATAACATAACTTTTTTTTATTTTTTTAAATTCGCGACACTTCCACACACGGTCGCCTGACCCCAAACTAAGCAAAGCTTGTACTATGGCTGCCAGGGACTGATATACATACTTAGATATTTTTAAATACATACTTAAATACATATTAACACCCAGACATAGAGCAAACACAAATGTTCATCACATAAATGTTTGCCCTAGGTGGGAATCGAACCCACGCCCCCAAGCTCAGAAGGCAGGTTCACTACCAACTGAGCCACCGAGGCAGTCATAACTCATAGCATAAGTTCCTCACAAACATGGAGTTATAAAGAAGCGAAACGAAAAAACATAACATTGTAAATGTTCGAACGAGAACGTACCACTCACTTCACTGTTTAAGAATGTAAGTAACTGTTTCCCAGAACTATGAACTGTATGACTGCCATGGCTGCGCGCGTGAGTGATCTACAAACCGTCCGTGAGTCGGCGTGTCGGTGCCGGGAACCTGCTATTACGCTATTATACTCGGCTTGAGGGATCGACGTCTCACGAGCTGATTCTAGGGTGATCGACATTGTCTGTCCATTCTCATGTCTTTCTCAATAGCAATGTGTTATCATCTCTGGATAACTGCTAGTTCACGTAGAGCGTTGTAAACAAGTAACATTATTAAAAGAAGAAGAAAAAAACCCGGCTGCAAAATGTTGTACCCTATGTCACTTCCACTATCAACACGATTCAAATGAAACCACACATGACGAAATACATCAAGCTGTTTAGGCTGTAGGGCGTGCCAAAGAAACCTCATACAAACATCCACTCGAAAAACATACCCCTCCCTTTTTTAATTTAATTTGTTATAGCGAGTTAGTATTCTGTAAATGTTGCAATGCATGCACTTAGATGTTTCATGTATGGGTCAGAGGTAGATGCAAGTTCTGCATGTAGATTCAAGACCTTAGAAACAAGCACAAATGTGGAATAATTACAGATAGAGAGGTGACAGAAGTAATATCTAATCGTGTGAGAATAAACTCGCAGGCCAGTAGCGTGACTCTAATGGATGGGTGCGCATGCGCAATTACCCACCAATTAACCAGCGGCCGCCTCCGCCGCCGGCTACCTGCGGCTTTCACTTTTATAAATATACCCCAATTATTATTGTGTAGTTTAATTCTATGGGTATCTACAATGTAATGTACAGGTATGCGGTAATTTGCTTTGGTATCGATCATGCAATGGCTTTGTTTAAACGCTCGCGGCTGGCCTGTTCCGTGGAGGACAAAAACAAGCTGAAAGAAGTGGTGCTCTACAAATTAAATTGTTGAAATCATCGTTGCTTATTTTTTTCACACCACCCCCTGGACCAGTTGCATTTACTGTATCGTTAGGCCTGTATAATTCAGGCCTTAAGCTTAAACCGAAAAATCATAATTTAATTGACCAACCTTTGTATTCCATTAGCTACGATAAGTGCAGCTATACTTTTTTTGCTGATAGATTATATTTTATAGCAAAACTTAATTTTAACTCGGTAGAGCAAAAGCAAAATTAATAGTTTTGAAAGGTCGAGGAAATTAAAGCTGTCGTGTGTTAATAACGGGCGAGCCCGCGGGCGGCCGCTAGTCGCTTCCCATCACGATGGCAATTAAACAATCCAGGGCCATTAATTAATTTCCCATTAGGTAGTGTGCGAATGTAACATTTGCATGTAGTACATAAATCAGAGAAACTATAGCATTGCTCTATTAAGTCTGTGGTGAATAAAGGTGAGGTCACATAAGGAGCGCGACGGCACGGCGCGGCGGTGCGTGTCGGCGGCAGCGTAGCGCGCGCTGCTGCACCGCGTGTATGACAATAATAATCACGACACTACCGCAATCGTATTTACCTACAAATTGCTTAGTCTTATCCTGGTGAGCTCAATGAAACACAATGAAAAACTAAAACACAAATTATTTGCTATTATTTGCCTTGAAAATATTTGGCGTAAAAGCTTGTGTCTTGCGACTCGGGGATGCGCATGTACCTGCTAGAAATATTATTTAGTTACAATAAATTGTTGTTTTAAAAAAAATATTAGTAAACAGCAACTGCGTCTGCGCACAGTGCACTGGGTGTCTATCACCCCGCCGAGTCGCGCTTGCTGTGTGACGTGTGTAGCATTGACGATGACGACGTATTAGATGATGTGCTTAAGTTGCACTGCGCAATGGATTTCGGTGTTTTCGCTCTCAGTTTAACCAGACCCTAATTGAGCCGTTAATTGTGTTGGTCACGAGAGGGCGCTATTAGCTGGCCGGTCCGAATTAACATGAGTTATGGCGTTGATCGGGGATGCCGAGCGCCGCTGGGGCTTTCTGCTCCACAACTATCCGAGTCTGAGTCTCTAGTTTATGGTCTTGATCAAACATCTGTGTTTATTAATTTTCACGTGATAATTATTCAGAATTTGTGATTTCGTAATATTCATTTCAGATTCTAAAGTAATTTACTTCTCAAAGGTTTGCATAATGAGTTTCCTCCTAAGTAAGTACCTAGTAAAATTAAATAGGCTCATTTACAGTAAACGTTGGAGACGTGTACAGCAGTGGTTGTCGCGGCGTGATGGTGGTCGCACGATCACTTGTTTACTGCTAATGGAGCAGCGCAATTAAAGGAACGAGCGCCGATCCGCCGCGGCCGGTCGCGCTGCGCGCCGCAGGTGGACGGCGTTGCAGTGCCTACCATAACTTAATATCATCTCTAATGCATAACTTAATATTTTATTCAAACTCTTCCAAAATCTGTAAATATCAAAACTTGTAATAGTTTATAACAAAAAGTATAGTCCTAATCCAAATTTCCTCACAGTTTTTTGACGTTTTTAATTTTAGATTTTTGTACTATTTTAATTTAATTATATTTTTGGCAATTTTTTCTCTAAAATTTCATAAGTGTACTCTAATGGACCTATTAGAATAGATATTTTAATTTGAAATTGAAACCTTGCAGCTCAAAATCTAAAAAAAAAAGTAAAACTAACAGGAAACGAAACTTGCGCTTATGATTATCAACAAAGTACATAGGTTGAAATCGTAACGGTAATATGATAGCCACATGCATAAGGTAGGTCTCATAAGAGGGAGCTTGTGAAGAATTTATACGTAACCATAATTGTAAATAGCAAATTAATTTCCATGTCAGTATCTACTCGAGCGAGTCGTCCAGATGGCGATGAATCCCACTGGGAGAGACTTACGAAACAAACCTCTTGACGATTTCTCTGTCAACTGTTTATTCGGTTCTCTCTTCACTGTTCTGACGGTACATCGTCGTTTGTTTATGTGGTACGTTGTGGCTTGTTTATATGGTTCGTCTGGAGACCCTCCAAGCGTCGAGGAGTGCGTGAAGAGCACTCCATGTCGCGGGTACAGGCGCGCTGCTTGCTGTTTAGCTTCCAGGTGATGCAAACTTACAACAAAACAACAACGTCTGCGATGTCGACGATGGACGTCGAGAGGCTCCCACTGTACTCGCTCCCTAATGAATGTACTCAAGTACAATGCGCCTACTGTCCGTTGGATGTTTGAGTGTATCCTCAAGTGTTGCGATTGAACTGTCAGGCTGACTGCGAGTGAGGTGGTGTAGGACCAGCGCCGGCTCCCGGCGGCGTGGGCTGGAGGGTTCTCTGATGCGTGTCTTTTACTCTGTTGTCTATGATTTACAACATTGTGTTTATTTAAATGAAACTTGCGATCAATTTTTCCTATAGTGCTCGCTCTGTCAAAAATGTTTGTGTGGTTAGTGGAACCACAGCACGCACAGAAGTTTATATGCCCGGTTCCTATAACATAAGAACGGACAGTAAAGTAAAGTAAGTAGTAAGTAAGCAAGCAAGGTACGCATACCGCCCTGGGATCAATATTATGTTTATTGTCCATTTTATGTTAATTTTGTTGTAGAGCCAACCAACGTCACCTAATTGTATGTTTTTGTATTCACTTAGGTTGATTTACGACGGAAAGAGAATTTAATTAATTACGTACTCGTATTTTAGGGCAAAATATTATTTTATTGTTTTTTTTTTATTTAAAAATTACACTCCACGGACTCCGGGGACCGAGACTTTTGTTAACATAAATCTTTAATTATTATTTAAGGGGAATACAGGTAGAGGGAGGTTAGTTATTAGACGTTTTTATTGTTTGTAACTTGAGTTGTGTTTTATTACATAAATGAAAGCAGCTGTACGCTTCAGAGAGGAAATGAAAGGAGTTGTTGTACGGTTCTTTCCTTTACCTTTCCTGCCTTAACCAGCATCATAAAGTATGTACTAAACCAGTCAATTTCATACTGAAAACGTCTATGACTGGTAATGTAAGACTCTTGATACATAACTAGACAGCTTCACGACCCCATCAGCATGCCTTCTGCCTTCTCACCAGCCCGCGCCGCGGCCACATCGTCTAAGCTCCGCGATTTGTGGCTCGTCTCATTCAGTCGCGCAGAATTGATTGTAGATGAGGTTTCAATATAAAAGCAGCGGTCCCGCCAATAAATTCTGTTAACGTTACATACATTGCGCTGCGACATGCTGTATAGCTTCATTAGGCTCGCATACACGGCCGATAGAGTAGATAGTTGCGCTATCTTTTGCAGGTCAACGTTACTACTGAGAACTTGGAATTCATAGCATCTCTCCAGACAGGGTACCGGCTCGAACACAATATTAGTTGTTATGCGAAAGATTTTAACTTGAGAAAAGCAGGCTATCCAACCGGATACCAAAAAGAAGAATACTTTTTGGAATTTCTTCTTTTTTTTTTCCTGGTGAATCCACGATACTATGTGTCCTCAATGCTGTTATCTAAAAAAAGCTTCAGTGGAAGCTTGTTGGTATTTCAAGTTCTTCAATACTTGCAGCGAGGAACCCGAGCCCGCCATCCACTGAGCTATCAATACTAACAGTATTCCAAAGATCCGTAATTCAATCGGACGTGTATGCGACACTTTACGGTCTCGCGCTGGATGCGCCGGGACCCGTTATTCTATTAGCGAGAGCATCAAAAGCGAGGATTATGTATGCGCATGCGCATATGACCGTCTCCACGCACATCGTGCATTGAATCTCGCCGAGGCAACCTGCGCAGGTCACCTGCACACGATAACGTGCGACGTCGTAAAAGCGTCGTTAAACGGCCTCCTGCTCTCGGAGAGGTGAATGTGCTCCTACTGCGTGAGGTATGGAAATTAAAAGGTTAATTTTAACTACTTACATAAACATTAGTAGGCACCTTCTCGACGGGTATCCGCTATTGTTTGGGTGAAACTTTTATTTCTTATGAATAATTTATTATCATTTGGTGAAATACTTGGATTAAGTACGGATTTGTTTCATAATGGAATAGAATTTCAAGATAAGTCGTTTGCCTGGTAGTAAGCTACACCTGTACAGCGTAATCTAAATGACTAAATACTTAGGTCTGTGGGTAAATTTGTACTACTTACTTATTTAAGCGAGTATATATCGCTTACAATTAGCTTAATTCGCCGTTCAATTAAAAGCTTAGCCTTTTTAATAAACGACTACTAAACTAGCTTCCTAATTATATTCAGCCATTCAATCAAACGGCAAAATAACTTGGATCGCTAACGTTGACCACTTGCCTAGGCCAGTTTTAGGTAGGAAAGGTTTAAAGTTGTAATTAAAAAATAGCCAACCAATCCAAGTCAGATTTGCGCTGATGGAGGAGTCGGGCAGGAGAGGTTTTCGGTTATTATAATATCATGTCACGGATTTTGGATTTTATTTCTATCGTAATTAATTAAAACACAATTCTTCGGCTAAAAATAGTATTTTTGTCATAATATAATCACCCTATAGTGAATGAGCTGAGCATCACCCAGCCAGTTTATTACATGTTGTATTAGGCTACGGCTGAACATCATTCAGAACTCTAGTTGAACGGCAAAGTTAAGTGCCTATGCTATTTATGTCTAGGCTTTTAATTAAACGACTGATTAAGCAAGTTGACTGCGACCTGCGACATTTATAGTTATATATTAATTTAATTATCCATCTAAGTATGTATTTATAAAAATATAATTATGTAAATATGTATGTTTATCAGTATTCAGCTGCCATAGTACAAGCTTTGCTTCGTTTGGGGTCAGATGACCGTGTGTGCAAAATGTCCCAAATTTATTTATATATATATGTATTTAACTCTGTAACAGGTACATACCCAAATTTAGCAATAATATTCTAGATTTACACATGGACGTTATATCCCAAATAAAATACAATTTCTGAAAGCGAGTGAAACATAGAACCGCTGCTATAGTACCACAATAAAGTATCGATCGCAAGTATTTTCACACAAGTATGTGTAACCGTTGTCTGTCCGTCACATTTCACCATCCGGCCGAGGCGCTTCACACGCCGCGACCACTGCACCGCATCATAGGAACCACACGACGCCTCTCGGAGTAAAAACTCTGCGATTGTTCCCATAATGCCGCGCTCGATGATTCAATAATTATTACTAGTGTCCGTGTTGCGGTGGCGAGATGGCGCTGCGCTGAGTCGACGTCTCCACGCCGTTTTAAAGCTCTCCAAGAGAAAAATCTATCTTGAAAGTTAATCAAATTTATTTTATAGGATTTGCATGGTTTATCCTTTATTTGTATCGTATGTTATTATTATTAATTTAATTGTATGTTATCGTTTGTCGAAGGAAATTTACTAAATATTTATTGCAGGTAAATTTCGGTAGAAAAACCAATTAAGATAAAATTTAAGAGAAGGTCTACGTCACAAGCCTTTACACGGGGCAACCCTAGACCCGAGACTAGACTCTAGGTCTACTAGACTCTACTCTGCACGCAATCTTAACTTATCTAGGCCCCCCCTGGATAAGTTAAAATGGCGTGCAAGTAACTATGTTTTTTAATTTCTTGGACCTTATTAAGACTTTACGGTACTTACTTCAAATTTTTTAGTTGTACCATTCATGGTACTAGCGATACATCAATATTTATGATGATACTACTGATCGTAAACAATTGTCACTAGTACCAATAATTGTACTAAGGATACATAGTTGTTTCACTTGTACCATCAATGGTACACTGACATAAAGGCTAATCGGCAGCCAGCGTTCGAGCGTTAGCGGTTGTAGAAATAGAATCGCTTGGAAGCGATTGCAACTTGTCTAGATGACTCCAGAACTGGCCACTTAACATTTTGGATTAATTGACGTATTCCTTGTTATTGAAAACATTCTTGTTACTTGTATCGCCGGCGCTCCGCGTTCTTGCAGCCCGTGTAGAGCGCGACTAACGGACGCGGCCCACCTGCGCTTTCTTGCGTCGTCGTCGCAGAATGCCGACGTGTTATGATTCTTATGATCGATGCGTTTTTCGTCCGTTCATTGATGCGCACTCCCATTCTCACGTGACGCATGCGCGGCGAGAACGATAGCTCGTACACTGTACCTGTAACATACTCAGAACGAGGAAACGACTTTTCATGAAGCCTGTTCTTTGTAATAACATAAGTATATCGTTTTTCAATCAAGTTTCTAACAAGTCGTTATAAACAGTAATAAAGCGCATGCCTATAAAGTATGAAGGTAATAAAAAGCTCAACGTTACTTTGTATAAAGAAGATGTAGTCAGAAAGACGTAGTGTAGGCGTAGTACGAGGACTCTGCTATTGTAAATTAGACATTTACGAAATATGAAAATATTTTTTGATATGGACTAAAATCTGAAATAAATGATATTATACTTAATTATTTAAAAAAAAAAATGAGTGCATTAATGTTACACGAGCACTACGTCGGGTAATTGGTTTAAGCGCTGAAGTACGCAGAAGTGGCAATTACAATCAAGCAAATTACCCGCTTATCATCTGATTAATCCTATTTTATCAAATCCTAATTCCTGTATTTTTTTTAAACTATTATTGGGAAATGCAGTTTGTTCAAAATTTCATGATCCGATAATCACCTATCATCATTATATTTTGCATACACGTGGTCAGGGGTACAGAGGAGGACATAGAATACCATTCATCCCGAAAATAAATAGCTCTTGTTGAAAGAAGAAAGCTAGTAGCTAGATGAAAGCTAGTTAGCTAACCACTAGTTAGCTAGTTAAATTATAAGCTTTACGCTTAACAATCATCAATATCTTTATCACTTCTACTAAATATGTAAATATGTTTACAAGCGCAATATCAGGTTATTCGTGCGCAGTGGCTGGCTGCAGGTGCAATCACGCACCCGACCAGCACATGAATTATTCATGAGAATCACGGGCGAACCCGGGCGCAGAGCATTGTATTCAAATCGCTGGCTATAGCGGCAATCGACAGCTAACGTATTAATGAACATGACAGCCTTTAGATACTTACTTGTGATCGAATGTAGATTAACTCGACTATTTAATTAAATGATATACTTACACTTAGCAGACTGGCACCACGAGCACAGTGATCACGGTGACACGGGTCGCCGTGTGCTGTTAAACTCTGACTCTAGAGCGAGCAACGTTCTGCGTACACTACTTGCACAGGGACAAGTAAACATACTGACGAACCTATAAAGTTATCTATAAAGTGACAAAGTGCAATTTTAATTTTTAATTTTTTGTAGTCAACCTCCTTATGTAAAAGGATTTTTGATTTCCTTCGTCTACCTAGTAAAAAAATCAGTCAAAAGTGATCCCTTTCAAATGCCGATATTTTTCATAGCTCTATTTTCTCTTGAGGATGTTTTAAAAAAAAGCAAAAACGTAGGGGCGGAGATATTGTTTATTTAATTGTACATGCCAAATTTCATCATAATCTGACAAATGGTTTCCAAGAAATTTGAAAATCGCGTTTGTATGGAGAATTCAGAGCGTTGCGGAACCCTTAAAAATTGAAAATTCAGCAGACTTGAGGTTCAGGAAGATTTAATTAATTACGCATTCAATATTGCTATCTGACGGTAATTTTTAAAATGAAAAACAACAGGAAGGCTATTCTTATAAGTCGAGATATTTTTTGTCATTGTCTCTCTCGTTTCAAACGGAATGAGAGTTACCAAAAAACATCTTGCGCGTCAAGAATAAGGGGCCAGGACTCGAGTGAAACCGTGTTGTGCAGGTCGCTTTTAATGTTTTATGAATGTCTGACATTAGAAGCAGGTAATATCATAATGTAAACCGTTCTGTTTCTTAAGCAGTGAAATAAGATCCATATCGACGGAATCGTTACAAACTGGAAGCACAGATTCAATATTACGTACTTACGTAAGGCATAGAGCGCAGTGCGTAACAATGAGAAACCTATTCTCTATGCGAAATATTCATCGGACAGATAAGGCGCCCCGCACGCCGGCGACAGGCGGCCACATTATGCACATAATGTATGAGAGATGAGGCCGATACCGCGACCACGCACTCGATTGTTTACCGTTAATCGTTGTGCGAACTCACCGCGAACAACTGCACTTATTGCAAAGATATGGTATGATGCTTTGTAAGCAGTGACCTTACGCAACATTGAGGTCATAAATCTAACAAAATTTGAATAAACTAGTTTCTAGCACTGTAAGTAGTTTCGGTCGAGGTCCAATATTACAACGAGTCCGTATACGAGTGATCTTTTTAAAATTACCAACTTGTAGGCTATATGTCAGCAAAACAAAGTAACGGTTACTGCATCAGGCAGCATTCAAAACAAACGACAAATAATAATGACAAATAATTTTCTGTGAATGGGTTCTCATCTGAGCAAGGATGACTGATCGCTGCGTGACACAAATGCTCCGAGAGAATTGTTTTAAAATAAATAGCTGTCGTTATAATCCGCGCATTCGCTTCAATGGGGAGGCGTCAAATTAGTGCTGTGACAGATGGCGTCACTTGTCACCTGTCAGTGAAGCGAGGAGTGTGCGCAAACTGACGCCCACGTCGTCACGTCGCGCGTCACGAGTGTGCGCCGCGCTTTATTCAGCTCAGTCTTTCACTTATTTATATTGTTGTAAGTTCTAAGAGTGCTTTGGTCACAAATAATTAAGGCCATATTTAAAATAATTACTTGTCTTTTATTTATATGCCATACAAACATAAACAGACAAAGCTCTAAAGCTCAGAGCTTTCTTTTGAAAAGTTATCGGTCGCGTGGGTGGAGGAGGAGCGGAGGTACATCATCTATTTAATTGCAGTCGTCTTTATTATCGTCTCTACATTTAGTGTGCACGTTAATATCATTGAGTTGATCGTCGAGAGAAAATTCAGCCAAACCAACGCGAAGAATGCGTCACTGATACGAGGCATCCATACACACTGTGGCTGTTGTTTATACCCATTGTAACCAAGTACCATGGAGATGTGGCAATGTTAACTAAATAGGTAAGAACGCTGGCAAAATAAAATTGCGCTCTCAAACGAGGCTCGTACACGCAGAATTGTGGTTGCGATTTGTGTGTTTTGTGTTGTAATCATTAACAAAAGGACAAACATTTATTTTTAGCAAAAACAAAAAGATACAAAATAATAATAATACACAATTATAGAAATAGCACAAATATGGCACGAACCGGCCTCAACTCATTGGTTAAATGGTCTTGCCTCAGAATGGTAGTATGTATTGAATACAATACTTACAATGCTTTAATAAAAGCAAAAATGACTCCGAGGTAACTGGGGTAAAACCCATGGAAGCAATGACGCAGTTGCACAGGTGTGTCTCGACCTTTATCTCCGGTCGATCAATCACGCCGGCGCGATAGGGGCGGCGGTCGCGGCCACATCGCGGCCACACTCGGATCGAATGCCAAGTTCATTAACATTTCGTCTCTAATTCGGTTTGCTCATTTATTACCTAGTTAGAGCGCCTTTAGTTTTGGAGATCGTAGTCGTGGACGTTTGAACGTTTCATTAGATGGAATTACTCAATTATGTTTGATTCGTGACCGGTTCAAGTTGTTCACAGCCACAATGAGCCGAGCCGACGCGACAGACAAACTGTTGCAGTAACCGCTACAGGTTGTTCTGAAAGGTTGTGCTGACCCGAATGGGGCTCATGCAACTCGTTACTGTGATTTTGGCGAGCTTAGCATTCTTTTTCCAAATAACCCAGAATAGTTCGGTCTAATCATAAGTAAGAGTACATCAATAACCGCCGCTAGGTTATGTTCCGAAAGCCTGCGCCTGCGCACGCGATATGACACACAGATTACACGCCAGTAAGCACCTCATCATCGCGTCAACCGTTCGCATCTGACGGGACAATTATACACAACCGATAGTAATTTATATTCTTAGCCCGAAACCATCACCGTAATGAAAGAGAAGCACGGAAGAATTAACACAAACTTCATCCAAATTGTTACAGAGACTGAGCCAACATCAGTAAACAGAGACAAACTTCGTTTTAAACGGTTTTATTGTAGTTTCCATTTATTTCGTGCTTCCTTCAAATCTTGAGACAAATTTTTCGGCTACTTCCGCTGATCCGATTCTTATAGAATGCTCGCACATTCAGTTTCCGTGCTTACAACATTGCATTAGACAACATTACAAGACTAGTGCTCTGTGAGCTGAACACTTTACGGTTGGCGTCAGTCGTCCTCTACATGTCGAGTTTCTCAAAAATATGTCGTTCGCAATGTTTCCAAAAAACAAAAACATCTCGGCCACTTAAGAAATATCTAAATTAAAAAAAAAAAACAAAAACTGACTCGATAAAATATCTAAGTTTAATAATCAAGGAACCTACTAAAATTTCAAGAGAATCGGTTGAAAAATGGTGAAATAAATCAGCCATCCGGACAGAAATCAGGACCATAAGAAAGCATTTTTGTCAAAACTGAAGCATAGACGCTTCGCTTACGAACGCTCGCTCGGTACTATAAAAGTTTTTTTAAGTGTTGCTTGCTTATGATATTATTTACTGCGAAATCTCCAACTTCAAATGGAAAATTAGAGTAATTACTACGATAATTTTTAATGTCTTAAAAATACACGCTCGTTATGAAAAAGTTACAGGGGGACAATTTAACCAAAGGTGATGCTTAATTGAAAGTTTAACGTCAAGGCGTTAAGCTTTTCATAAACAAAGTCTAAAAAACGGCTCAGTATCACTAATACCTCACAAACCTTGCTTAATTTTACGTTTTAAATTTAAATTACTTTAACAGTTTAAAGTACTTTGAATTTAAATTGATTTAAATTTAAATTGCTTTAAATTCAATTTGGATTTACTTTAAATTAAATTTAAAACATTTTACTTTATATTTTATTTCATATTTCTCTTATGATTTTATTTTAGTTTTTAAATATGTTTTTATTATCTATTTACTTTATTTTATATTTAATTTTTATCTGTCACTAATTATGTATTTTCACATGTTTTGGAGTACGGTCCAGCTCTGTCTCTTTTTCTTCTATTTACTACTTTGTATTTGACTGTACTCTGTTTTGTGTTCAAATAAATAAAATAAAATAAACGTGCCAGCTGGACAACCGGTGACACGTTAGTGAAACGTTAATGATACTGGGACGTTCCTTCTCCGTTTTTAACCCCGGACGCAGAAACGACGCGGTGTTATAAGTTTGACGTCTCTCTCTCTTTCTCTCTCTCTCTCTCTCTCTCTCTCTCTTTCTCTCTCTTTCTTTCTTTCTGTGTGTGTGTGTGTCTTTCTTTCTTTCTCTTTGTGTGTGTGTGTGTGTGTATGTGTGGCATCGTAGTTCCGAACGGATGAACCGATTTTGATTTTGTTTTTCTCTTGTTTGAAATGAATAATTTGGGAGTGTTCTTAGCTATGTTTGGTGAAAAACGGTGTCAGGTTTTTTTAAATGTTTTATGTAAACTTGTTGTTATTAAGGCTAAAATGAGGTCAAAGATTCAATTAAGCATCGGCTTTAGTTAAATAAACTGTCTCCCTGTATTCCACTCCCTTTTTCATAACGAGCGTGTATTTTAAATTAGCAAAAACTTTAACGTGGGAATTACCCTAACTTTCCATTTGAACTATAGCGGACTATGGTTAGCTGGATTGCCACAGTACAGGTGAAATCCTCACGTAGTTGTATCGTGTTTCTTCACTCCTGATCCCGTGTCGTCACATCGCGTGATTCAGGTCCGCGGCTCGCGTGATGGACGAGCCTGCGAGCGCGCGGCGAAGCCTGCGTGAGCCACGCATTACGATACTGGCGGGGAGCCGCGCCGGCCCATACATAAATACCGCAGCGGTGATAAATATTGACGGCCCGATACGAACAAATCAATGTTACTTATAAAAAGATTCCATTCTTCTATCTGATCAGACAACAAACATGATAGAACAGAAATTAAAGTCAACTGGAGGTCACCATTTTATTGTTTTTCCGCAACTGATAGCTAGATACTTTCTTAAAACGTCTCAAGTCAATCGCTAGCTTTGATTCCATTTAATTTTAAAATGTATTTATTCTTAAGACATAATTATAAGCATTTGTCAACAAGCGTCTCAAGTACGCATGCTTGGAGACAGCGTATGAATTCGTCCCTTTTGCCGTCGAGACAGCGGGTTCGTGGGGGTCTGATGCCAAAAAGTTTGTGGCCGATTTAGGGCGTCGCCTGCGTGAACGTAGGGGAAATCCTCGATCGGGGCAATTTCTTGCCCAGCGTATCTCCCTGGCGATACAGCGGGGAAATGCCGCCAGCTTAATGGGCACTTTCGGAAGAGGCGTTCGGGATGGGAAGTGAAATTCGAGTGACTAGACTACATTGTATTGTATTGTTTTGTACTTATTTAATTTAACGTTTTGACATATTTAATGACGAATCAATATCTAATATATTATAGAATAAAATAGAATATTCAATTTAGTGAACAAGTTTGTTTGTATAGTTTATTTCATCAATGTCAAAAAACGAGTCAATAAAAAACAGCTGTGCATTATAAGCACATGAGAATCGTCAGCTTGTACAATAATTCATCATTGGATTCCAAATGTAGCTTCTAAAGTGGAGGAAACAATTATTTTTCGAGGTATTTCTTCTTTGGAAGTAAAGAATACATGAAACCTACATGCATGCTAAGTTTCGGCCCACCTGCCGACGGGAACTGTCAACAAGCCGTACTATTCCTTTCTCATAAAACCTCATGACATACGCCAATCATACAGATAAGATTATAGCAGAGAAGGGAACACTAAAATTAACAATAACTATAATAGAAAGCAGCTACCACGTTATTCCAACCCGACCAACTTAATCAACTCCAATGAACATTATTAAAACAAAAACCTGGCTTAAAATGTTGGACCCTATGTTGTTTACTTCTACTATAATGACGAATCAAATGACACTTCTCTTGTCAAAATCTATCAAGCTTTTTAGGCTGTAGGCCGTGCTAAAGAAACCTCAAACATACATAATAAATACACACACTCGAAAAACATAACCCTCCTTGTGAGGCAGTCGGGTAAAAAAACAAGCAAATTAACTTTATGATGGTTCTGGCCAAACCCTTAGTCTGCCAGTTGTATTTAAAAAAAGCTCCTCACATATTCTATAGACGTCACGCTTGTATACAGATTGAATAGAGCAATTAATACGTAGTGTGGAGTTGAGTGGCACCATTCATTAGATTACGTGTAAGTACGGACCGACCACCTTCTTCGTGCGGACGGATGAATCGTAGAACTACAAACATTTGAATTTCCAAAATAAAAATAATGTTCATTCTAGTTCATGTATACAAGGTGCTGGTTTCGGGTGTGCTATTACAAAAGGGTGTTGTTCTACCGACAGAGTAAAAACATAAGTTTGCAAAATTCGAAAGAAAAATAATCGAGTCTCCATACGAAATAACTAGTCACGTGACTAGTTTTATATGAAGACTTAAAAAAAACTCGAGTTTTGCAAGTTTGTGTTCTAAAGGGTTTTCTCTTTGACGCGCAGAACAACAACTACCCTTGTATAACTAGCAATGTTTGTCGGTTCCTCCTGATGATACGACGTGACAGTTCTTGAAAGGACATAATGTTTATTTTGTTTTTTAAATTATCTATATTACCAATGACATAATGGTCAGGGCATTTTACATTCAGATTTCAATTGCATTGTTTTTTGTCGAGTAAGTTCAGTGTTACTTTGTTCACACATTTCGGCGGTGGCTCCCTCCAACTCTCCTTGTAGCAAGTCGTTCTGTAATTGCGCTCGGCTCTATCAGCATCCGACATGTCTGTCGATATGTTTGCTTTAACGGTACCTACTCGTAGCTGTGGTTTAATTGCGCGAGGTGGTAATGGAATCTTTTATTTATTGGCCGAAACTAGTCGGAGTCGATCTAACGGGTACATTAATACCATTCTTGAATTGCGATGCCATACGATTTATGAGTACCAGTATTTATTTATTTGGTTAAAGTTAATTGCTTTTAACTCAGTTGAATTTAAGAGAGACAAGAAGAAAGTGGCTGTAAGACTTATTTATTATCTCTTAGATGTGAGCTGGGGGCCTACCATGACATTTTATTGCCATGACGGTTACGTTTTGTTTCTGACGCCGCGCGACCGCGGACCGTGCTGCGCGGCGACACCAACGTGTACGCTGCGCGACCGCGGACCGTGCTGCGCGGCGACACCAACGTTACCATCATGGCAATAATATGTCGTGGTAGGCCTCCTAAACGTTAGGTCCGCATTTAAATTAAACACATTGTACTTGATTGCCGAGTGGTTTGCCAGTGGCACTGCAGTATAGTAACTATACGATAATGTTTTAAAATCAAAACTAACTTAAAATTAGAACTCTACTAACTGCTTTCACACGCGGTGAATTAGTAACTGGTTATTATTATTTTAAGTGCTATTCTAGACTATAACCTATCTTTCTACCAAATTTCATCCAGATCCGTGTAGCCGTTCTGGCATGATTGAGTGACAAAGATCCATACATCCATCCAAACTTTCGCATTTATAAAATTAGTGTGATTTTGCAAAACAAATTTGTACCCAGGAAACTGTTACAGTCCTTTCTCAAATTTCATTACGAATTAAACATACTCATTAAATCTGACAAATAGACCACAACGCGACCACGACCCGATTGTGTGCACACTATACTGCACGCTACTATGCATCGACTCATTAACTCACTTTAATTCGTAGTTACCTTATCTCCACATCTACTTGGTGAAACAATACACTTCATTTGCAGCCGCCTGTCACATGCGACGTGATTGACGCGAGTTTGACAGATGACACACACAAATGAGGCTCTCAGTGTGAGTAGCCTAAAATTGGCGATGGTAGCGAGCGAGCGCGTGCGCAGCTGGAATGGGAGATGTGACATTACCAAAACGAATACATATTATGAAATTATATTTTTTATTTTAATGGCATTATCTCAAATTATCTTTAAAAAAATTATTATATTTATTTATATTAATTAAATTATTATAATTATTAAATTATTATATTATCTTTCATTATCTCAAATAACATCATTATAGTAATGCGTTGAGCGCAGCTACGTTCTACCGTGCTTGCTTTACTGATGATAGTTAATAACTTAGTACCTGGATGACCGAGCTTTGCTCGGTATATTTTTTTTTAATTGTGTTTTTTGGAAAATAAACAATTGATTTTAGTCTAACCTCAAAGCAAACACTCATGGACTTCGTGTTACTTAACAACGCCATCTGCTGTTGTGTCGTTAAAGCAATTAGTTGCTCACAAAAAATAGTATTAGGTATTATTCGCCAATAGATGTCAGGAAGAGTCATATTTTTCAGTTGAGACTACTCAAACGCCTCCTTTTTGTTATTTTTCTTCCAAGTTTATGTTTAAGTTGATTATCGATAAAACACGAATAAAATGACATTTTCTAAAAATGATTCCTAGCTAGATCGATTTATCGCCCCCGAAACCCCGTACATACTAAATTGTATGAAAATCGTTGGAGCCGATTCCGAGATTCCAATTATATATATATATACAAGAATTGCTCATTTAAAGATATAAGATTATAGGGTGACGTATTATTAGATTTATCCAAACTATCTTGCTACATTGGTCCGACTGATCACATCGGTCAGTAAAAAGGTTAGTGGCTGAAAATATCGGATCCTTGCAAGCATAGCAAAATTACCGAGCTTGCCCATTGCCTTGCCCTTGCCGGTCTTGCCCATCTTGCCTAAACTAGCCTAAATTGAATAGAGGGAAAAATACTGCGGTGGCGGCCATTCTTGCTGGCCTTGCCAACCTGTGAACCTATTGCAAAATTAGCCTGAATTGTTAGGGGGTAAGCCTTGCGAGTACTGTTGCGGCGACAGGCCTTGCCTACCTTGCTAAACTAGCCTTCATTGTACAGTGGGCAAGGGTTGCAAGGACAGCGGTGGCTACCAGCCTTGCCGTCCTTGTTTATCTTATTAAACTAGTTTACATTGTACAGAGACTAGGACTGCAAGGACAGCGTATTTTCAATCACCCCATACTGATTATCTCACTTAATACATCACAACTCTCATATCCAAACAATGCACACTTCACTAGGAATCCCGCTTAAAATAGAATGGCTGGAGAGATTTCAGATATTTTCCATTTACCACACCTTTTCTTTAAACTACAAACCAACATTCATCCTAAAAATCTGGTAATGATGAGAGGCAAAAATTGGTCCGATAACACTGAACCCCCAAACAATCCACCAAAATATCTCAATACTCTTTCCGGATTTCTTTTTTACGTAACAAACTTGAAACAAATTTTAAGATAGCAGTTTTAGACCTACCTCGAATATTGCTCTGCTATGCGGCTGCAAATGAACAGCCTAATGTAGTCAGACATCGGGTGCTCTATGAGAGAGTTATGATACTTATCTACTCTAGATGTCAAAATAGAGCAGTCAGTTGAACCCAGGCGGAAACAACACGACCACAGACAGTTATTGTTATTTGAAGCACACGTCAGAGCGTTTACAACACGAGTGGCGACTACGACCTATTCCCTGGCTCAATTAAACGGTAGAGTGCGCGTAGCTTACTAACTAACTACTCTTTATACTGCGGCGGGGGCACAGAGACTCTGCCGAGATCCCTATCTTAAAATACATCTTAAAAGCTTTGAGCAACAAACGTTTGCTTTTTTGCTCTACAGCCGTGTTGTGATAGATAATGCTTTGTGCTGCTTCGGAAATATTACAAGCGGCTGATAGAGTCGGTCTGTTGTACTTTAAATGGCTCAGCCGACCACTAAAAGGCTTCCATCTAGATAGTCTGCCTTGTTTCGGGTCAGGTCTCACCGCTCAACATTCGACTGGAGCTTACAAATCATCAACTATAACTAATTTATAGTGTTACTTTCTAAACAGAAAAACAGGATTCGACTAACTCATCTGATCTTAACCACTGTGTGACTAATTGACTATGTTGTCAAACAAATTTTAGACCAACAGAAAGAAACACTTTGGAACTAAAAAAAACTTAGAGATATAAAAAAGTTGAAGAGCCATTCTGCTTCATTACACCTGAGTGCATAATGTACATTGAGCCATCCATCTGGCCGCGGCGGCCGGGCGAACGGACGCGGGATATTGATGTTCGAGCCGATGTCTAATAAATGATGATGGCTGACATCGCTGCAGCCCCCGACCTCGCCTGAGCTCGCATTAATCATCCAACCACTCGTGCGTTATACAAAACACTGGCAGTGATTTAATTCTGAACCAATCGTAACAATTTACGCTCAAAAAGTAGTATAATTTCGTAATAATTCATATTACACATAAATTAAAAAAAACATACACAGAAATTCATCATAAAGTGTAGAATTTGTACGAAAAGTACGATGAAGCAACTTTTTCACTGCCGCGGCACGCTCGATCGAGTAAAGCGCATCCCGAGAAAAGTTTTCGTTAACTATGAAAACTTGCGATAAGATAATATATGGTCAAATACTTGGTCTAAGCAGGGACGGCTGATCGTAGTTAATTCAGTTAACATTGCTGCAGATGTGCTACTGCTCGCAGTTTGTAGTGTTGTGATGTATTGCAGCTATCTCTGCATAATAACGTCAGGTAAAAACTATGCTTATTACGAACTAACAAAGTGCAAGATTATCTTTCATTTCGGTTTTGAGAGTTTCAACTCTGTCACAATAAAATTCTATCATTTTGGATAAATAAATTAAAGGTCTGGTAAAATAATGCAGTTTGAAACGGTACCAAACACATATCTGTGCTAATAGTTGTAGTTGGATAGTTTTGCTAAATGGTTGGGATTCCATTACTAAACTTTACTATCAATCTTTCTTCGACGGACAACAAATTATTTTGCTCCGGAAAGTATTTGTTTGTGTAATTTTTTGACGCGAATTTATTAGTAGCGAGGTTTTGATGATCGGAGATAAGAATAGTCACGCATGCTGGACGATGACTATCCATCATTGCAGACAGGGTCAACTGGGGCAAATGCGTCTGTCGGGCAATTGCGTCTTTTGAGAATTACCGACAAACCCTTCACAAATTAGGCAACTAATGCCATCTTGTACAGATTATCGTAACTAAAGATTAAAAAAAGATGTAGGTGTCGCCTAATTTGTGAAAGGTTTGTGAGTAATTCTTGAAAGATGCAATTGCCCCACAGACGCATTTGCCCCAGTCAGCTCTACATTGTAAGTTTGTACGTACTTAGTTTTAAACACAGAGTTAAAAGATATAAACTGAGATTCGCGTTACGAAACAAACTAATTATTAATTTATACAAAATGCCAGTGCCTACATCAATATTACAGTAACTATCACTTACAAATAAAGATTTACATACAAATATACTTGATGATCAATACAAAAATATATGCCAATAAAACTTTACCACATTTTTAAAATAAGCTTCATTTCTGATAAATCGACGCCGTCAGTCAAGAGAGGAGCTCAGGAGAAGAGCTCCAGCATTGATAGCCCCGTAATGAGTGAAGCAAGCGAGTAATCTGCGAGATTGCCTAGTAACGGCGCACACAAGTATGTACATCTCGCGTCTCGCTCGGTGCATGCGCGGAAATAATAAGCCCTTCGAACCTGAGAACCCTGAGGTCCGGCACGCCGCCTGCTCGACGGCACTCGCCCCAACGTGGCCACTATGATTACATCCTCGGTCCAACTGTAATTAAATACGCGCTAGATGACTATCGCGGCTTCAACGCGGAATGCACCAGCTCGCAGATGACCAGATCTCTATCTGCTTCAACAGTTACCAGTTCGAAGCAATTGTTACAATTATAATAAATACTAGCTGCGCCCGAGGTTTTACCCGCGGTTAAAAAGTAGCCTATTTGTTTAAAATCAAGCTATCAACGAGATGAGAATTTCAATCTCCGAATAGGGTCTCTGATCTCTGCAAATACGGATCTAAATAAACGCGGACCGAATTCAAATACAGCTTATGCACTTATCAGTTCCGAAATACGTCCTATCCAAATTCGAGAAAAGTCAGTCTCAAGAAGCTGTATTACTCTGTGTAGTTGCTCACTGATCCGATATCCGTCATCCGATTTTAATTCGGATTTTTCTTATTTTCTCTGATTAGGATCGGACGCAGTGCGCGAATCAAATAATACTGTTTACTTCTGTTCGTCAATATTGATCTGAAATTGAGTTAAACGGACGGATTATAATGCACAACCTCACATACAACTAGGACACATACCGCTACTTTGGACCGATATTTCCTCGGATTTGGATCGGTCAAGTGCAGAAACTCTGTCACGGAGAGTTTATATTAGAGTGAACGTGGAGTTTTACATGGCATAATAATATACTGCGTCAGGTATAGCATTCAGTAAAACGTAGTGACGTCAATAGATGTATTTGCAAGACAGAAAAATATCATTTACAACAAGTTCGAAAAAGACGGGTGACGATGTCATCATTACGTGTTTGCGGAGGCTAGACCTTGTTTTTTTGGATCATAGATAACTCCATGATCCAAAATTTAACGAACTAATCCCTGATCTAACGATCAACACATAGATTTTTTTTCATTCATGATAATAAATTATAGGTGCGTTTGTTTCAGGTAAGTATCACTATAGTTGCAGTGCCACATTTATTATGATCAAAATAAAACAGAAAGAAAGTAGACTTCCCTCCTCCTCCTCAAGTCGCATTCCTCATGTCTGAGGGTCGTGACCACCACCTCCAATTACTCTCTCTCTTACGATCTTCCGCCAAAGTTTTCTATCTTCCGCAACATGACTAACTGTAGACTTCCCTAACCAAGCGTTAATGTTAATGGATTGTTTTGGTCACCGACCGAATATACAAGCGACATGTTTAGATACAGTTACACTTTAACTATGTCAATTACCGGAGTGAAATCACAGAAGTCGGCGACACAGCGCCGCGTCGCCATTCAAGAGAAACTCATCATTTTACAGCTCTTGAGGCCAGCACGGTGGTACTTTGACTTCAACGATCAACCATATACTTGGGTTTAGAAGCTCGATGAAGCGATTAATTTAGATTCCGCAGTCCATACATATTTCACCACTACTTACGTACCATACTCGAGCGGATCCAGTGTAACAAGCCTTCAAATTGCGAAGCCAGAACACAACTCAAACTAAGGAACGGGATGGGAAATTAATTTTGACACGGCAAGCTTCAGTAATTATCGATACAGCAGTGGTTTATTTTCAAACGATTTGACGTCTTTTGCTAACATTGACACGTCCGTTCCTTTATCCCCTAAGATGATTTGACACACCAACGACTGTTCAGTTATTTGCTGGTGTGTCAAATGATGTTATGATGCCCGCTGATCGCCGATGCTGTGTGTCGCTTAACAGCTCCGTGTTGGGTTGAGTCAGACTAACGAGGGCTCGTGTGGAGACGCAGCCTTAATGACTGTATTTACAACTGTGTCAGCGGACGCTGGCCGGCGCTGGCCGGCGCTGGCCACAGTGGCCCACTTGTGGTGACTATTTAATGGTGCGATAGACTATTAGACTATAGATAGGCTATTTAATACATGCTGCGTAGGGTTTTTGTGTCGTATTGTTTTGGAATAAATAATTTGAAATTTTGAGTTTATTAAGTCTTAAGCGTCGTCGTTTCAACCTGCAAGAAAACTGCCGCGAGAAATTTCCGACAGTCTGTCCTACAGAAACTTGTAAGTGTAAACTTCGGGACACATACATACTTCAAAGTACAAGTAGGTACTTCACGTCGACATTTGCTGCTGTCAGCCAAACTGTCGGACAATTATTCTTGCTGGAGTTTTCTTTCAGGATAAATGCCTCAGAGAAAAATAACACCGCTAAGTAAATTGACCTAGGACTAGTTTCAAGACTCTGGCTTACCATAGCAACATTTACAGAAATATTGTATCCCACGTTTCGACTAAATGAATAAATGAATTGACAGATAAAGTGAGTACGATGATAGGTGAGAGTGGCGAACCCATCCATCCGACTTGTTCCTATGTCGTGCGAAGACGTTAATAAACGCAGCGGAAATCAAACCACTTAATGTGCTTGCGAGTTCAACTTACGAGCTCTCCCGCGCGCGCAGCGCAGGCCGGGCCGGCGCGCGGAGAGTGACGGATGCGCGCCGGCCGGCACGTTTTATTGATGGTCATTGAAAACTGTACCTGTAGGTTTATTGCAGTCGGAGGAAAGTTTCGAAAGTGATTGTTGATTGTGGACTCATTCAAAAATAATTACATTATTATGACCTCTAAATAAATAAAATCCACACGCGCAACGGATACAACTATGTAGTTGGTTGTTGATTTGAATTTGAACCAATAAGAACTAGTTTTAATTAAAACAACTCTTCTTTGTTTTGTTAAGGAGACTTTCTCCTAAAAAGTAAAATTAAATAATTTATTATTGATTGGGTTTACCGCTTGATTACAAAACAACTTGAGATTCTTAAAAAAAATGCTAACTCTGCTTTCAAAGTACAGCGAACTTATTTAGCCCTCAATAGTAAGCAACAAAGTAACGCACCGGTACTTGACGAATAGTTTACCTGATCGTGACAATCAGCCAGCGCCGGCAGTCCGGCGACCGACACGACCGCGCCCCGCCCGCCGCGCGCCGCCGCCCGCGCCGTGACGCGCCGCTCGACACGACATGCGCCGCTCATTAGCGCGCACCGCGCATGTCCGGTGCCGCGTGTCGCGCTCACTGTGTGTAACATGCGCACTACACAACCTGCCACGCAGTAACATCGGAAATGTAAAACAGTCGCTGGCTTGTTAGGGAAGTTACGTGTTCAGCCACAGTAATATACTTACATTTAAAGTTTCATTAGAAAATGCTAATTTGTGTAATTTGGACTTTTTTCATTTTACAGAAAAAAGGCCACCGCTAAACTTTGGCCTTTGAAAAGAAGAATGATGACGGTGATAGGGAAAAAACGCATTTCTTACGTCTGTTTAAAACCAAACTGTTAATTTAACATTTAGAATTTCTCACCAATCAACTGTCAACATGAGAAATAGTTACATCGAAACATGGAGTAACAAATTGAGAGACGAATCGAATCAATAGATTTCACGTGTAAAACTATGCTCGATGGTTTCCAAATAACCGGACTCGACCATCTCCTCGAAACTAAGCACTTAGATCTGATAGCCTCAATAACTCGCCTCAAAGAGTCAAAATAGACGAAATAGAGCTGTCACCACCCACGCTCGATTGTTCGACGACGACGTTGACAAAACGGTCGGTCACCGGCGAGCGACGCGACGCGCGACCGCCGGCGACCGCAGCGGACTCCCACGGACCACCACCGGTGACGCTTACCGGCTGATAACGACTACATAATGAAAATTAGAGTAAAAAAGTGTAGAAGAAAATGACACGCGACGCGGCCGTGAAATCGCCACGCTCCGTGACGACGCCGCGATGGGACCGTGACGACGCCGTGACGTGACGTGACGAAACGGGGTAATTACGCGATCGCTGATTTAGTTTTTATGGAGTATTGTTTCAGTTGAGGATGATAGACACGTCGAGGTATACATACTTAAATTGGACAAAGCTGTTTTGTTCCCTCGTAGCCTATGAAATAATATTTATGATGTTTTTTACTATATTGTGTTGCTAACTACATCTATGTAGATCCTGTGGTTTTTTTAAATTAAATACTCTGAATAATTTGAATCGATATTTGTTTTATTGACTTTGATTAGATTATCAAAAATCTAATAGCTAATTCTTTATGTAGGTAGTATGTTGGTAGTAATTTAAAAAAAACTTTCATTTGTTCTTTTCACAAGCTGTTTACAACACATCATCAACTTAACACATTTTGAATGCCGGTAATCTTAAGAATAACAATATTGCATTATTCCAATCAATCACTTGTTTATTCATCTTCTTCTGATTTATATAACAATTGGCCACATGTCTATTGATGATAGGTTTCACAAACACAAGGCCCTGATGTAACAACACGCGCCCGCACCGCTCCGCACCGCTCCGCACCGCTCCGCACCGCTCCGCACCGCTCCGCACCGCTCCGCACCGCTCCGCACCGCTCCGCACCGCTCCGCACCACTCTGCACCACTCCGCACCGCACAGCACCGCGTCGCTCCGCAGGGCCGACAGCTCCTCTTACACTTTTAATTAAATCTATTATTTCTTGAACACTATACAATACTTAACTCGATTTGCTGCTTAAACAAATAAACCAAACTTCCTCTACTGCTTCTATAAACTTTATTTCATGAGCAGTAAGAGCGTGAATGCTGCGAACGAAGCCCACAGTTGTCTCGGCCAGGCTGATGGTGATCAGCTTCTTTCACACGACACCCTTGACCCGTCGGGATCAATAAATTATTTTATTCAAAAGATTTTTCATTCAACTTTCACAATTTCTGTGAACAGCTTATATTAGCTTTATAAAGAGTTCAATATAATTTGGTCTTTATCAGATCTGTAGGGTATTTTTCAACAAAATGTGAAACGTTAAAGCGGAACCTGTGGCGGAACGTCGTTAATAAACTCAATAAAGTTTTTCCCGGCTCGGCTCGTTTCTTTATCTCCTAACAATAGAGGAACAATGTAAACTAATCTAACGAACAATCTATTGTTCCTAGATCGTGGTCTCAATTAAGCGGCATATTGCCTCGGTATCGCGCGATCGTGGAACAAATTGTGCGCGAAATCGCTTGTAGCGTGCTCATGCGACGGTTACGCGACCAATAACAGCGCGTCGTGGCGACCAATGGCGGCTCGTTGTAGCGCTCATTGGCTGTCATCGCACGCGCTACTGCGCACAATGCTGCCTGAAATCTGAAACTTTACCTACCATTTTGAAAATGTAGAATGCCACATTCGTCGCGGATCGAAAGACCAACAATGTGAGCTTATTTTTGATTGCCGTTGGTATTGTGCCCGAACTCAAAAAGTCACGTACGACGGCGAGTAGTCAGTTCATAGTTATTAAAGTTTATTGACTAAAAAAACATTCGATCTCAGTTAATAAAGCTTTAAGCGAATAAAACGCTTACGACAATCCAAAGGAGAAGGGAAAATCAAGCTGTTTCCCGAATACAACTGCACATAACTACCATAAACTCAATCTCTCAATTTCCTATATTCAATTCTAGGTTCCTTTACTCAACTTGTTGCTGTAACGCCTCGGTGTAGAAACTACCTCGTTTAGCGGATGAGTAGATACAGTAGCGGCCGCTAGATCGAACAATACCGAATCAATGGCCAATTATCGGGCCATTAGAGCGGGGCGAGGGCGGGGCGGCGCGGGGCGGGCGGGCCGACCACCGGCGACGCTACACGACAACATAATCGCAGCTATCGGATGTCGTCGGATCGAACTGTACCGTGCTGTGGAATCTATAGGAGTCGTCTGCGCTCGGAGGATGCTAATGAACTCATAGCCCCGAGCCAGGCTTACGGTACCAATATGCGTTTTTATGGTTGTATGAGATCTTTCTATTTTGTATCGTGCATTTATTTACTAAAGCAAAAATACCTCTTCAACTCCAATTAAGTACCGTTCTCGTTCAAAAGCGCGAGCTTCTGGAACACTCAAACGTAACATCACACAGCTCCGCGAACCTAGTCGTCAATCGCTAGAGAATCACCTGCTGTAACCGTCTGCTTTGAAATGATCGCTCTTCACAGTTTATGAACACATTCTATCACTATCGATGATCATAATTTGTCACTGTGATCACTACATTGCCGGTTGACGGTCGGAGCTAATTTGTCGCTGTCGCCGACGATTTTTCACTTTAATTGAAGAGTCGTACGATCGCCAACCGACCGATCGACCGACAGGATGGATCGTTCGATGGTGGAGTGATAAGTCACACACGATCGCCTCACATCGACAAGTAGTTCTGACACTCGGCGATATGATGAGATCCAGCCATGTAACGGACGACTGTTCCTGTTGTTTAATACAGACAGTATCGACGACTTCAACTGAGAAGACATTGAATTGGGTATTTAGTTTGTGATAAAACAATAAATAAATTCTAGTTCTAGCTGGCGAAACTAAATGTAAATATCAGTACTGAAAGCATAGCATTATTAGTGGTAATGAAATAGAATCCGTTTTTATTTTATGAGTGATACAATAATACTTAAATTAAATAGTAGAGGGCGAACTAAATTGAACATTAAGTTTGTGATAAATCACGAACGTCTAATTAATTTTCCCACTACTGTTTGTAAAATTAAGAGTATTTATATCGCATAACCCAAATATAGTGTGTAACAAACAGATTGAAAAGTAATTTTTTTCAGTCGAATTATTTAACCTAAGCTCGACTACCCAGAGTACGTCTGTCAGATAGACGTCAGCACAAGTGTAGAGGAGGCAAGAGACTCAACATGTCTATTGTCTATTTGTTTGACCATCGGCGCTGTTTATCACCGGGGTATCTGTCGCGCGCAGCTGTGCGAGTAGCGTGAACTCAATAAGGGTGGCATTACACCTAGATGATAAAACTAGCTTCACTATATATTAGCACTCCTCAAACTCTCTCTTTGTCTCATAGACCACTTGCCATGTTCGACGTCAACACATGGGGGTTGATATAGTCCACTTTGGGAACTATTGCAATACATTGTTTAATATGTACTTTATTATTTTACATTATTAATCTATGAATACATTTTTCTTCTTCTTGTTACTTAGGTCCTACGCATGATTTATATATGTAAAATATTTGGAAAATTATTTTCATTAATTTCATTAACCAAGACAACTTAAAAGCCTTATCAGATCCACACAGATAATAACATATTTATAATAGCCTCTCAATTTGTCATGTGCAGCACCACCCTAACCAAAAAACTGACCCTATCCCTCTAATGAAACTATTTGTTCTCACTAACCCCTCGCCGCCGCCGCTGCAGCTATAGTTGATAGCCGGACAATGGAGGTCCACCCTAATATAAAGCGCGAGCCGCACAACTAATCTAAGATAAGCTCGCACTTGTCTCGTCGTTTCGTTTTGAAGTTTTTTGTTGTTTTTAATTGTTAAGTTCAGTTCACTTTACCCTATAAATAAAGCTCCACTGATGAGGTCCCTCAGTTTTCTTTTTCAGTTGTCTCCACTGGTCATACTACGTTATATTACACATTGTATTTCGTTAACAAAAGCTACAGTGCGTTGAAGTCTTTAGTAAACGCATTGATACTGTCTAAGAAAAGACATAAACGCAGGCGTGGGACTGTGTTAAAATACTTTCTGTATTTTGAGGTTGCGATACAATACAACATCCTTTGTCTACATTTGTCTTTTATGTGAATGTTAACACAAATCGAGGATCGTATTACACGAACACTGAAAAAACTCTGTATCTTGTGTATCTTTCTCATTCCATTAGGTATTTGGTTAATAACAAATCACAATAATTATTTTATAGGTACGGATTAAGAATAAGTAAGCCTAAGGAATTGTACGTAGGCTGAAAACTTTTACCAGCAAGTATATAATACAGATTAGGTAGTATTATACCTACTTCATAGTCACAACCAAAAATGTAAGAGAGATCCCCGACTGGAGTCAAGATAAAGCAGAGGAGACGGGCCGAGGCGTCCCCGCGGCTCGCGGCTCGAGGCGCGCCCGGCCGCGATTAGATTATCAACTCTTTAATTGGACTTTACAATTTCAACTCGACTTTTAGGGTTGCACCTAATCGCACCTGTCAATTAAAAGTAATCGATAAATAGGCAACACTAGGACTATCGATCAGCGCGATGTTAATTAGAGATACGCGATGGAGTCTCTAAGATACCACGCAACGCTTTCCAATTTGTTGCTGACAATCTGAGATACTCGCGCCGAGATAACCGACTCGATACATGACCGTACTTCACCACTGTCCGAATATAATTGGAAATGTGACGAACGTTTCTTTGAGAACTCTCTTTAGGAATTCGAGAAACACGGCCGAGACGAGCGGCACTTGATTTAATGAACCCGAAAATATAAACGAAATGAGAGCTCGACTGATTTATTGACGCGAGGAGCGCTCGCGAATTCATAAAACGGGTTTTATCAAACTCATTTGGAAGAGATATCTGTAAAATATGTAACAGTAAACATAATACATTAGATTACGGGCGATCTTAATTATTTGACTCACTTCGTCCGCCGCCGGATCAATTTACAATGGGAACATAAAACTAGTTTTTTTTCTAATTAATTTCCAGTGCAGGTCTGTCTGTGTGTCCACTGCGAGTGTATTTTATAGCGATAAATAAACTTGTCGGTTTGAGGTTAATTACCCGGTTTCAAAAAGCAATGTTTGTATTATACATTGATCTGAAAAAAAGGTTCAACTAGTGAACAGTTTGCAGTATAATTGTTGACTTTCTGTTCGTAGTGAGCAAAGTTTTTTACAAAAAAGTTAAAGTTAGTAAGTTGAGCAACAACTCCAACAGCATGGCTGGCTACTCAGCCTATATTTACTTACTTACTTTCTAAGATATTTGATATGTACTAAAGATGAAGGCCATGGATGGTTATTACATAACTGCAATATTTTGAGCTCGAACATAGAGACAGGTGGTAATAAATGATATCCTATAATGTAAGTGTTATATAAATGACTATGTATCTCTAATAGTAGATATTGTACTTATGGATACGTGCTCTGCGTGTTTGTACGAGGAAGAGCCGCGAGTAGACGTTGTAATCTTGTCATTATACCATTCCATGAGACAACGTGCCGGCCGACAGTGACAAGCAGCGAGCAAGCGAGGGGCCTACCATACTTACACTAACACTTGTAAAACAAATTTTCTTTCAGTTTCTTTTTGTATTTAGAGCGCGGAACAAGCCAAGCAAGGAAGTAAAATGCTCTGAGAACAAGTGGTAGGCCGCCGGCACAACTGACGACCAGTGCCAGTTCAAACATTTACTGTCAGATTTATTGGACTAGCTCGCTGTGCAAGTAACTGTACCGACAAATTAAACCAAATAAATGTATAATACGAGTCGTGCCATGCCCACATTTTTCTCTTAATCACCCATAAATCTTTGCTGCTTTTTCTAGATTCCTAAATAAGATGAATTGGACGTAAAAACTGAGCTACATCGATACTAATTATGGCAAAATTGACTCTAATGGTACTTGATATTACTAGTTTTGATAGCGATCTCGAATAGATTATTTTTCGATCGATTAGACTACCATGTATGTAGGTGTATCGATCGTGCGCAGACGCAGGGCGGGCGGCGTGCGCTGAGCATTAACTTAATTAACCAAATGAATGGCAGCGCCTTCGCAAACTTCGCCCGAGAACATTTGTTATATCTGAAGAAGGGAAATGAATACACATAGAACGGTTAAAAGTAGTACCACGCGAGGGAAGGTGAAGCGTTCTCCTTGATTTTAAACAAAATTTTTGTTTCTGTTGTTTCTATTGAACTAGATAACATAGTTTAGGTTTAGATATTTTGTAGATTTGTAGTTTCGTTTGTTCTGATTGCACAGATTCAGTGAACTCCACCTTACAGTCATTCTATGAAATGGTATCCGTGGTTCTCTGCGGGAGCCCCACGAGCACTGGCGGATTAATACCCGGGTGTCGATCTCATCAATCACGTCGCGAGCTCCTCTCCGCCGCGCCCGTCGGTTGCGGCGGCCGGCAGAGACCCTATTCCTACAACTTCAGATATTTTCTGGTCTTTGTCTCTCTCGTTTGAGAAGTCATAGGAGTGAAAGTGACCAGATCTCATTTCACGGGTCAAGAATACGGAGGCCAGGACTCTGCTCGGCCGCGCTCGACTGATGTGGGGGCTGTGCACCTCAGATGAACAAAACTATTGAAAATGCAAAAAAAAAAAACAGCAACTTTCCATCAGTGAACCGCGGTTTATGTGGTAATCAAGAGTGTAAGTATAGTATGTACCTTATTATACAAATAATAACTCTTTTGCCCAGGCTTTGCCCGCGTTTCACAGCCTGTGTCACTCAAGGATAATGTAGCTTTATAATGATAATGATGAATTTTTGAAATCGGACCAACTTCCTTTGACTTTATTCGTCACAAACATACAAATATTTCATCTTTATAATATTACTGTAGACGTGTAGAAGGAGGATGTTACTCCCGGTCACCCATCCGAGAACTGACCAAACCTAGCATCGCTTATCTTTTCAACAGCTTCCTAAGACGATTATTGGTTTGGGTGAAGTGAAATGACTAACATTGGAATGTTCCCAATAAATCATTCCATTTCGCTCGTCTCTAGTGGTCGTGTAGCAATTTATAACAAAGAAGATGCAATTAATCCGCTTTCTACCATCACACGATCTGAACTGCGCACTGAGAATAGAAAAATAAACATCGACTCTCGAACTCTTCCTCGTTAGAAATGTACCACAAGAGGAACAGACCGAATAACTACATTCATTTTATTAATGTCAATGAACGAGTGTGTGTAAGGAAGGATGTTTGTCACCACTCAGCTTCCTAATGACTAAATGGATTTTGACAAAATTGTTTTAAAGGTAATTGAAAGAAGTTTATTGGCAGATAAGCTGTTTTTGGTTATGCAAAAAACCGTATGCATTAAAATAACGATTAAAAACGAAGAACACGGCTAGTATAGTAGTATAAAGTGCAGTTGCTTTGCAGAGCATGTCCCATTGAATTTGAGAATTTAGTAACCTGCTGCAGTCTGAGTCTAATTACCGACGTATGTAGTTGATGTAGAGGCGATGCGATGCGATAGCTGGAATCGCACGATTTATACACCGAGTCTACGGGACGTCGCAACGAGCGCAGTCGCGGGCTGACGTTATAGTCGGCGCGGATCACGACTGACCTCCGATTCTGCCTCGGCTCAGTTTGCCTGCCCGTGTAGTAGGCCAACATCAAAACAAGTTTCATAAAGAAATTACCATTCGTTAATTGAAAGTTCTATCACTTTTACGATTTTTACCCGACTGCGCATGAAGGAAGGGTATGTTATTCACGTGTATATATGTATGTAGGCATGTATGTGGATATGTGTGGTTTCTTTAGTACGCCCTACAGCCTAAACAGCTTCATGGATTTCAACATGTGAGGTGTTATTTGAATCGTCTTGATAGCGGAAGTGACATAGGATACATTGGTTTCTACATTTTAGTGAGTTTTTAATCTTTATAAAATTTGTGATATTAGTTAAAATATAAACCTACTCAACTGGAAGCGTTTGGAGTCAAAGTCAACCTGTGTTTATTTAATGCACAAAAGTCTAAAGCCGTACTATGTACTCGTACCTACGTCTACGTCCTTGATTCATCCATGCTGCTCACTTACAGAGCTAGAAGAAATGGAAAAATAACTGTGAGCTGTACCACGTTGCGTAGAGTCCGATCTCACAAAACACATACAAGTCGTCACCTGCTCAAAAGGCAGCAATTTGTCCGCCGGAGTCACTGACGCGAGGACCAGCGGCTTATCTCCGCGCGTGATGACTGATATATGAACAACTGTTGATTTATGGAGGAGTTTAACTCATACAGCTAATGCTCCATAAATACTCGTAATCTCTGCTGCGACTACAGACTCACAACAATCACATTAATGAATAAAAATTAAACTGTCGAAATGTTTGTTTCTTCTCAGTCATATCAGTTGAATAAATGAACTTTAATAAAGCCTTTACCAGACTTGCCGCAAACGCCCGCGAAAGTGCCGAAACGCCCCGTTCGTATTGGTCTAAAATAATTAATTTTAGACAACTATTAGGAAAACTTTAGCGGGCGTTGGCGGCAATAGCCTAGTACGGGCTTTACAGATAGTGTATCCTGAAGTAACAAGTGAACATCTCCACTAAGCGTACCACAGGCACAAGCTTTACCACACTTTTAACTGTGCGGACATAACTGAGGACTGCGCGTACTTAACTTAGACACGTGTGGTAACGACGCGATCTTTTCTATACACAGGTGTACAGTTTTACCAACCACACGCGCGGTGTTCCGTGTTTAAACCTGGCCTGCGCAGTAAAAGTGTAGTAATGCTTGTGCGTGTGGTAAACCTAAGCTTCTACTTGTAACAAGAATATAATCACACACGCTATTGAAATCTAGAATATAAGATGGTAATAAACACTTCAGAACGCGCAGGTGAGCCAGCGCGGCGCGGCTAGTGTTTCATAAATACTGGTAATCTCTCCGTGTCGGTGGAGTGTGACTCTATCTATTAGTTTAAAAAAATTAGTAAGTGATGAAAGGAAAGTCGCTTGTACTGCTTACTAACGTTTGTCAAACGCTTAATGAGTAAGATATAGCAAGAGTTATGAGACAGTTTGTTGATTTAGGACCACGATGAACTTTGACATCAATATGGAATTGAATAGAATTAAAAAATATAGCAAAGTAAATATACCAAAATAATGTTAAGACTTGCAATACATATAAGAATTGCTTAAGTCCTTCCTTAACTAGTTTAAACTACTCCTAGCGAGCTCCTAGCGAAGTTTTCTTGCGAACCTTCAGCCATTCCTTAGGAGTCTCTTAGCTTTATGTACCAGATAAGCGAATGTTCCGCTAGGAGTAGTTTGAAATAGTTAGGCAAGGACTCAGGTAATTCTTGTATTCAGTGCAAGTGGGCATTAGACATATTTTCTACCTTTAGTTAGACAGCAAGATATGGAAGGCCTGAACTATACAGGCCGGGCGTGAGGCGAGGATGAGGCGCGAACAGGTTCAGGCGCGGTGTCGCTTTAAAATTGGTTCACTAAAAAATGTATGAAAGCGACGTGTTTAGAATTACACACAAGCAAGTGACGCGGTGCTTCACAGTTATCATGAGCTTAAGCAATTACTTTTCAAGAGCTTTGATCAATAGTTGAGCAAAGTCAAAAAATCGACTCCCATCCGAATTTGATTTTGTAAAAAATTTTTAGACTTTCACTGTTATTTTTAAAACCACTTGAACGATTTCGATAACATTTATATGGGACTATTTCTGAAGTACCACAACTACCAAACAAAAACAGATTTTTCAAAATCGATTAATATTGTCGGAATGATCGCGTAACATGAGCACAAAATAATATAACGTACAGTCGAATTGAAAACCTTTTTTGAAGTCAGTTAAAAATAAAACCATTTTACAACCAAAGTGATAAATGATTAGCAACTTAATGTAATTCTATCTATTCCTCTCGTTTGTTGCCCCGCGACATAGCGACAATGTCCCGCGACACGAGGCGCGAGGGTCACCTCGCCGCAGCGCACGTGCGTCCTGCCTCCTCTCTGTGCCCACACTCACAGGTCACCCCTAAATAAATGAGACAACACAATTAAGCTAGCTTTGATCGCCTCTTTTAATTGATTAAGTTTTATTGATAGCTTCACAGATAATGAGCGTTTAGAGGGGTGGGCATTATGGAGCGGATTATATGAGTGATTCGAAGTGAACAGTTGTTGGACTAACGATAATGTTGCGCTTACAATGTTGACCACGTGCACTCTGTGGCTGCATATTCCGCTGCTGTTTAGTGCATCACCATCACTAAAATTCATCTCCTATATGTTAGGTTACGTTATATTAAAACAAAATATGCCTGTTTCTCTATCTGTTTATCCTCTAATTCCTCATAAACCACACAACGGATTTTGAAACGGCTTTCGCAATCAGTTAGATATTGTTTTACGAAAGGTTTACGAGTCACTGGCTTTTTATTAACTGTATTAATCTTAAAAAGCTCCTAGTTCTTCCATAACTCATACAAGTTATTCCAAAAACTGGTCAATATTTCTGTACTCGCTCCGCCTACGGACCTACAAATTACAAATACAATATTTATCGAAAATTATGATAAAGGCTAAACCTTCGAAACAAGCTGACAAGTCTTAACTCGGCGCGTGATTGTGCGGCCCACGTAATCGTGATGTATGCTCCGCCGGGGAATTATCAAATAAACAAGTAATAACTTACCGATAAGTACCTGCTCTATGGCTACATTATAAGATGAATGTAGAGAAAGAAGTCAATGTCGCCACCGTTACCTGGAGCCGAGACTTATGTTCAGATGAAGAGGATTGTGCTCGTCACTTCTCTTCTAAACTTTTACAGGAAATCATAAAACATATCTAAAGAGACCGACAAAGCAAACAACTAACAACTTCTTTATAGAATGTGTTACAAAAACGATTTAAGATTTATTTTATTTATTCAAGCAAAATCCACAGCTCACAATAATGACATGAAATAAACTTACAGCTAATAACGGATTTACATTTTTTTAAGATTTATAATAATTTGTCCTGTACCTAGCAATTAGTGTGACATCCTGTAAAAAATATTACATTTTATGTCTAGAGGTTAGTAAACCTCTGTATGTACCGACACTGTAGATTTTAACACGCGTATCTTCGTATGTTTAAACTGTAAAGTTTTCAATTTTCTCAGCCATATTGCATCACGTTCTTTGAGCGTCAGCCTCAGGTGTGAGTAAACTCATTGACCGCTAATGTGTGTAGCGACACGCGTGTGCGCATGTTCCACACTCGTAACGATCGCTCATCGGGCGCATTACCGTCTCCGCACCAGGTCACACTCACTTTATTAATGAAAAGGTTTGTGTGTTAGTTTGATTGTCTCAATATCACTTGTCCGGTCAAGGACAGAATTTATTTTTTGGAAATTATTCACTTTTAACAAGTCAGTCCGAGCTGTCAGCATTTTCGCGCTGACATAGTTGTGGTAAAGCGATTGCTATCTGCAGCTATTTGTTCCATATTGTGATGTAAGCGTGTAGAATTGATGGATCCAAAGTCCTCATCAGAACTCAGTCCAGGTCATGTCAATTTCTTTAAGTGTAGCATTCGTCTTAGTCATAAATATGTACTTATTAATACATACTCAGTACATACCAAAAAACTTTGTAATCGAGATCTAATTAATTTTTATTTAGTTTCTTGTGAAGACGGACAAAACCGCAGAACTCCCCTAGTTCTACCCAAACAGGTCGATAATGCGACGAACATCCTCCAACAAACAAACACACATTACAGTAATTTGTCTTCATTATAAGCGAGCTCCGTCGCCACACCGCGTCACACCGCGCCACGCCACGACACGCTACACCGTTTTAATTCTCCTACAAATGGGGTATTAATGCACTTATTTGTAATCCCATATTTATTAGGGTCATTACCATAATCATTTATAGCGGATTGTCCACAACAGAACATAATTATCGAAGAGCCGAGCCTGGCCGCGTCTTCTTATACCTGTTTTATTATAAGAGCCTTCATGTTGGACAACTCGTCCCCAGTTCTTAAGTATCCATTATTTACAGCTGCAATCGGCATTAATGAAGAAAGCTAGATACACACTCGTAGAAGACCCAATTTTTAGAGCCGAAAACCCTGAAATATGTTAAATTGTTGGTTGTTATTTTTTTCCGTCTTTTTGTTAATGAAATGTTAGTCTGCAAATACATTGAGCGTGACAATAAATTATATATAAGTATTTGTATGTCTATTTTATATTCACTATACTTAAAATGTGAATTAACTTTTTAAAGGCAGACTAAAACCCGTTAAAGTTCTTCTTGTCGAAATAACAAAGTATTCAAATCAAATTACAATACAAATTCCTAATTATAAAGTTCTGTTATAAATGTATTATTACAGGTTATAATAATGGGTGCGTTAAGTCGTTAAATACAAATCGTTGCGTTACAAGGTGTTGTGTCACCGACTCCATTCTAATACAAATTAAAAGTTTTACGAACTAACGCCGTTTAAAACACAATAGCGGCCGTTAAACGGCGAGTTTTATTAGATGGGAAATTATCAAAAGACAATAAAATATGTCATGATGAGTTTTTACGAGATTGTTAAATTTGAATACTCATAAATCTGTCAGCGCAGCCAGTGACGTTGGTGACAAGCGAGTGACGTAGGGTTCAGGAGAGTGACAATGACAACAAGCGATGGAATTTTGTTGGACATCCCCTGATCATCCCCTGATGATTAACAGCCGAGGCTACGTCAGGCGTAATGGCGGGTAAACGGAAGCCTATTTATCCAATAAAAAAACACGTCGCGAGAGCTTGGATTTCAGTTAAAGACATTTTGTCAAGTTTTTAATCAACTTCGAAAAAAAGGTGGTTCAACTGGATATTTTTGTATGAATGTTACGCGATCATTTCGCTAATTATGAATCGATTTTGGCGATTCTTTTTTTATTTGTTAGATCATAGTGGTGGTCCCAGAAGTGGTTTCATTTACATTTTCTCGAAATCGGTCAAGCGGTTGTTAAAACATTTATCAAGAAAAGTCTAAAAACTGTTGACTAATTCAATTCGGATGAGGACAGTTTTTTTAGGATTTGCTTTTCAATTATTTTATAAATAAAGTTCCACAACCACCAACAGTCTGTCTTTACGTATTTTAAATTACTTGAACGGTATAAATTTTACTATTTATGTGTATTTTAAGTTAAAAACCTTTTATTAAACGTAAGAAACATTATCAGAATAGCAACTCGGATGCAATAATGTCGGGATTAGCCTTTTGCAGCGAAGTTCATTGATTGAATCAATTAGCAGTCCGTCAGTCGGCGCGATCGACGTTTGAAGGCGGCGATTGAGCTCCCGATTCGGGATAAACGCTCCATCGCCGCCGAGACTGCATTCCGGCCAAGCGGAGCGCGCCGCCTCGCGCGGGTTCTCTCACTAACTTTCGACTAGATTCATCTGTTCTGGAGCTCTATTCCTAAAGTTCGAAATATTTTCTGGTTTTTGTCTCTGCCGCTGTTCCATGGGAACCGTGTTTTTTGTCGGAAATAGAAGTACCGTATCCTTTTTGATATCCCGGACAACGTGAATTAAATATTACATGATGTTCGGTTAATTAGTTCAAGCCGTGAAGGCGTAACAAACAAATTTTGTAAACAACTCACTTTCGCTTTTAAAATATAAGTAAGGAAGTTTAAGATTAGGATTATAACAAAGATTTTAGATTAAACCGACGACAACAATTTTTAAGCTATAAAGCCATAAGAGGTATTCTGGATGCAACTTATCAGCTTTCAGTCTGAGTAGGTAATTACCAAAAGTTCGATGCTCTTTATAAAGACTCCGCAAAAGAGTCGCGACGCTGCGGCGGTCGGTGGCGGTCGGTGGCGGTCGGTGGCGGTCTGTAGCGGTTGGCGTTGGTCGGCGGCAGTCGGCTGCGATGGGAGAGAACCGCGGTGGGAAGTGACGATGTGCAGTTTTTGTAAGCTGGTAATTGAACCCGTATACGGCGCGCCGATCAGCGTGGAATGCGCGCAGTCGATGCGATGAGGTGCGCAGGCGCAGAATACTGGCGTTTATTGCTTGTGAACCGCGTTCTACGTAGTACTGAGATATATTGCTTTTATTGCTTACTGCTGCCGAATAAAACTTTGGGTAGCTGAGGACGCATTAGAAAGACATCATCTTAATGGCATTACAGCTGAAGCACAAACGCGTCATTAACCTGCTTTTTAGCAAAACGGCGACTGTATAAAAATATCCATACAGCAAAAAGTTGCCCCAAATCTTCTGCTAAAATCTTTCAAACCGTCCACTATGAAAAGATTTCAATTTGTTTTGTAGGATTTTGTTTTCGTTCTCGATGAGTTTAATGAGCATTTTATCGGATATATTGCCTTATCAAACGGCTGTAAGTGAAAGGACACCCATAAGACAAGACACAAATGACAAAATATGAGCGATAAACTGGTCTGTTTGTACCAAATGAAGTGTGCATGTTAGCGGCCGTGTCCCGGCCAGGCGCGTGAGTCAGCGGTCAGCGGCCGGCGGCAGCTCCAGACCGACTCATTGTGATTAGTGTCGTGTAATGTGACCCACACCCCCACGCCGCACACCGTGAGAATCACAACACTGCGCACACGGCGTCGGACGACGAATGTAGTCTACGTGCGTTCTAGATACCTCGCTGCACGAAATCGGAGCCAAATAATCGAGTTGTCAACGAAAACTGTTTAGATTGGCAACAAGAACCAAAGAAAAGGAATCTGTAATATTTTATCTTAAAACCAGTCAACTGAAGCTTTTTATTTGAGGTTACACAGTTTCGCCAACAGACAGCGCTACTAGTCAACAGTATGTACAATACTGGTCTATGCTAGTCACAAAGCCCTGTGGTGAAAAATTGATGTGGCATGGTATAATAATATACTCCGCCAGGTGTAGCGTTCCGAGTCAAAAACAGTCACGTGGGCAACGCGTAGTGAATGAATTGTATGTTCACGGGTGTCTCATCAGTTTATAGCTTCGAGGATCGTTAAGTCTATCAGCCTCAGCCCCGTTCGAATGTCCTCAGCAGTCCTCAGGCGTCCTGGGGTGTCCTCGGGCGTCCTTGGCTGGCCTTCGGGTATCTTCGGATCTCATTAGCGCATTCCGTGAGAATATAGAATATTTTAAGGACAGCAGTTCTTTTGCTGTGGGTGCATGTGAAGGAAGGTGAGTGATTGTATTGCTATTATTATTTAAATATCGATAGAATATTGCTCTCGTAGCCCGTCTGGGAGTTGAGATTTTTTTAATTACGAAGCTTTTAGATAAAGAAAAGTTAGTCATTTTAGTATTCCTTATATTATTATAAATGTTGTGTTGGTTTTTTTGTGTTTATTTTTAGATTGTACTGTAAATATTTCAAAGAATTTAAACATGCATCTAATTGGACATGGGTTTAAATTAAAATTACTATCTTAATTTTGTCATCGAGTATGTTTCACTAGACCACACTAGTGTCAGTGATGAGCAATAAACAGAAACTGCTAGTTACCCGAGTGGTGTCGGCGGTGGCGACTAGTGGTGATGATACAGCATCTCCATTCTTGGATTAAGTACAAAATAATGGATTGCAGATATAGCTTCTACTTAATTGACGGTTAAGTAACAATTGTATACGTAGTACTATTATTTATTTTGTGTTATTACTGTAAACACAAACAAACATGTACTACATGTATATACTATGTGATGTGATTATGATGTGTTCGTTTTGCAGTATTGTTTTAAATTTTCAAGTTTGTTTGCGTCTTTTAGTGTTTAAGTAAGTCCTATTTTAATGTAATTGATTTGTTTTTTAATATTTTTGCCGTCATTATATTACGCGACATCCGTACGTGACGTCACCTGCCGGTCCCGACTAAAGACCAGCGCCGGTTGTCTACAGCAGCCGGCATTATGCTGAGTTGGGACCGGTTTGTGGCAAAAACTTTGTTCTTTTTTTATAATTGTGTAATTTTTATTTTGTTTTTGTATGTTTTTGCGACAAATAAATATTTGTCTATTGTCTGACAAAAAGCTATGGCATCCTAGTTGGAGAAGGCCCGCCTATCAAGCCAGAGGGAGCGGGTTCGAACTCAGCCAACGGCACGCACCAATTTGTTCATTGTGTGAACATATATTATGTACGAATTGTATGTCATCTGCTACATGATTGGAGCCCGGTGTATGGCGACAGGTTCACCCCTGTCACATTTGGGACTGAATATCGTCCGCCAAAAAGGGGGTGTTGTATAACACCTCTGCCAGCCGCCTCGGGGGAAAGGCGTGACAATATGCATATCTTATATCTTTAAATGAGCAATTATAATTTTAAATAAGTCAATGAGTGTTTGCTTTGAGGTTAGACTAAAATCAATTGTTCATTGTTTATTTTCCAAAAAACACAATTAAAAAAAAAATACCGAGCTAAGCTCGGTCATCCAGGTACTTACTGTAAATGAAGTCCCAATAGTACTATACAAATAACCCATTTGAGGGTTAGATCGCTATCGCCGCTTCTCGCATGGTCACGACGTCATCGACGAATCATTTTCAACGGAATATTTATTTACACATCCTGCTGTCGTGTACACAACGACCTAACTAATTGGATGACAAAGTGATTTTATGTGCAGAGTTGCAGAAAAAATCGGAACAAGAAACATGATATTCGTTTTGATATTTTAAGAGCGTGTAACGTTGTAAAGTTCACTTTACGAGCTACACAGGATCCGCTCCTTCGACCGTGTCTGATGCGAACAGAGCAGCCAGCGTCTCTACAGACTAGCGATACAGCGGTGTGGGTTTTATTGCAGTACTGACTGATGCAATCTCATTCAAGCACAACCCAACCTAATTTAATTTCACAAGGTGTACATTTGCAATGACATTACCTGCCGTTGGTGTTACTGCAAGTCGCGCGTGCACTATATTGGGGAATTTTGTTGATGGTGTAGTATACGATATTGAGTCATACGTGGCAAACAAGCTGACGGGCTGCCTGATGGTAAGCGACCACTTTCGCTTATATACACCTGTAATACCAGGGGCATTATAGATACGTTGCTGACCCTTAAAGACTCCATTGACAGCCCTATGATTAAAAGTACATATGTTGACTCTACAGTGGCGACTCTCCGCTGACAAGCCTCTAGTCATCACCTGCGCAGTAACGATGTGGCTCTACTGTCTACTATCGCACCGCTCTCTACATTATGTTGTAGAAGTTTTACGACCCTCCCAAATAAAACTTTACAAGTCACTCTCGGAGCGAGCGGCTAGTACGTAGACTCCATGACAAACTTTATGACCTGACTCTGACCGTGCATGTTAACAGAACTGTGAAAAATTCGCAAAGATTCAACTGTGACGTGTAATTATAGGAGTTATTAACAAATTCTGATTTCTGAACGTATCACTGTACTATTCCTGCATAGTTTATGAGCGGGACATGCCTATAGGGATAGGTCGTAGGACAGCATCACATTTTAATTTCAAAGCAGCCATAATGTTTGCGTGCAGTGTACTAAATGCAATGAAAAGTGCTCATTGCCCTGACTGTTGTTTTATCGCTCTCGTCGGTCGCCGCTAGAGATGGCATGTACTACGAGCGCTCAATGAATTGGCGACTTCATGATACCACTCCACACAGAGTATCAACTGGACTGTGCATGTCATTGTGTCCATAACCTTGTGTTACAGCAATATTTTTTTAATAAGATCCTGCACGTTACGTGAAATGAGTGATCGAGTGAGGTTGTAGGACGCGACGCGGCGGGGTGCGGCTTACAGAGAGTCTCCTCTCAAACACATTACTCTGTGATGACGGGCCAAGGTTCGATTATGGTATTCTATAAATACAGTTTAATATACATACACCCTTAGCAATAAAGTTTGCATAGCCTCGGAATAGTTAGACATTGATTTTTTATATCAAGTTCAAATATTTTGAAGAAAGAAAAAGACAAAACAAACTATAAATATTTTGAGGCTATACAACGTTTATTGCTACGGGGAATAGCAGCAGCATGATAACATTTTTTATTTATTTTTTAACTTTTTTGCCAGTTGGACATAATAACTTATATAACGAACAAAAGATAATGTGCTAAGACCACATTTTTACATGTTTTTACTGACTTCGGCTAATAAATAAACTGATTCAAGATAAGATATATTTGCGAAAAAATATGCAATAAATAAAGCAATCAGAATTGTTAATTACTGATGATTATCTATCAAGTTTTCAAACATGATTAAATTGGATAATTATGCAGTCAGCCGTGCGAGGAAAAGACATCAACGCGCGATCCGCGGACGCGTAGCGTTTTGAGATTTGTGTAGAAAACTGCACGTAACAGCTAATAACAAGTAGTTTTAAAACTTACAATATATATATGAAAACTGCATGTGTTTAGATCTATGCACTGCAGTTTTAATTTGTATTTGAAACCGTCATAGTAATTATAGCCTCAGAACCACCGCGCACCGTCGTCGGTCGTCAATTTATTCATGTATGCAAATGTAGTTTGTCAATATTTGAATGTTCAACGATAATAGAGCTGAGAACGTAAATATTTCAGTTCACCACCAGTTTAACGAGGACCAGTAAAACGGTACAAATGAATGTTCGATGGTATTCAATTGATGTAGATCAAAGAATCAGAGCGGTTTTAATGGTAGGTAGCTGTGTGGACGTAGCACGCCGCGCCGCCACGCGGGACGCGCTCAGGATGGTTTTAGCCCTATTTACTGAGTCTACCACTCTGATCATAATCACTTATTACCATCACTCTTATAACATAATTAAATATTGACATCGGGATACTTTATAGATTAATCATACTTGTGTTCAAAACTTAACCTAACATCGTCGCTTACAACAAACGACAACTTTGTAGATTTATTTACATAATGTGGAAACATTTGCATTTATATCAACTAATGAATCAGGACAGAACCGATCTGGGATAGAAGATAAACGTCCGAGGGTAGCCATCAGGGCTCGGGCGCAGATTACACGATAGCTACTTCGAGCTCGGTGTAGATTGAATCATGGTGTCTATGTGTGTCCCACAAGGTTATTTAATAGTCAGTATAGTCTCGGTGTAGTTTTGTTGCGGTCGATGTCGGAATATGTCCGATTTAATTAGTTCCAGACACTGTCATAAAAACGATAAAATAGTTTGACTTCGAGGAATTTATTCGTTTTTATTGTTATTGGGAGGAGGCCTCGTCACCGCGCGGAGGAAACTACGCATACCTGAAATAGTAGAGTTTATACACGCTTCACAATCATAGGATAAAATACCGCTCACATGGCGCAGCGCACGGTAGCGCGAGCCGTTACGGCGGTCCCGAGATTCTTTAAACCAGAGAAGCTCCCAGTAATGCAACACTCGTTTAGTGAAACTGTTTTTTGTAAACAACCAATAACTATTTGATGCTGTACATTAATATTCACAGACATTCTGTAAATATCAATTCTAAAAAAACATTTTAGCGGTAAACTTTGTCCTAATGGCTATCACTGGCAGCCGGTTTGGTGCTGGTCGTGGGAGCAAGCCAAAGTTCCTTCTGTTTGACATGCATAATATATAAACCGGAAATCTATTGCAAGTCGCTGTGCCTATGTAATGCGAGAATTTCATCAGTCCACTTTTACTTTTCATGAAGTATTTTGTCCATTATCCCTCCGAGAACTCGCAAATAGTCCTGCCGAACACTCTAACGCTTTTTAAGAATGTTCCTAATAGTAGAGAGGTAGACTATTGCATCCTCTTCAGTAACTGGCGGCTAATCTGTGCCACTAATGGCCGGATCGAAACATTCGTTTGAGAACAATGTGTTCACGTCAGATCCTGGAGATAGCACTCGACAGACGGAGAGTCGATAGACAGCGCTCGCACTAGCACATCGCGGTGTTTCACACTACGGTATAATACACAACATACATTACAGAAGAGGACAAACAATCTGACGAATATATCGTTCCCTAAAGTTAATTCTTCAATTTTATTAAAATGGCGGAGATATAATTATTTTTAGAAAAGAAAATAAAAATTCAGAAATAAAAAAAAACAATAACTGAAATGGCAAAAAAATATATTTTATTTTTGAACCTGCCCACAATTTTTGACGAGAATCGGTTGAGCTGCGACCTGTAGAGGAGGACAGACGCCGGCCGCGAGGGCTCCAGCTCACAGAGCCACCAGTTCTAACTGTGGTGGACGGTGTACTGCCGGGTCTAGTGATAAGGAAATCGGCTATGACACGATATCACATCACACTAGTATTATAAATGAATGGATGTTACTCAATCCCGCCCGAACGGCTGAACGGATCTGGATGAAATTTGACACAAAGATACATTTTAGGCTGGAATATAGGTTACCGTACTTTAACCGCAGTAAACTCTACAGGCACAGCTAATAGCGTACATATCATAGTGTAAAGGCTCCTTAGCACGGTGTAGGGGTCACACAGGGGATCGACACCGTTATTCAATGTTTAGCAACTTTTAATTAGTGGTAATAGAATTCAAACAGTTAATTCAGCTCATCACATCTCAGTTTATTGTCCGATTGGTTGCGGTCTGCCGTCAAGTAACGCAGAACTTTACTGCAAGCACACCGTTATGTTATGAGTTGAGACTTCTGAGGTCAAACTACACCAGGTAAAACCAAAGTCATTTTATCTTTCACATTAAAAATATCAGTGCGAGACACAGAGGTATGCCATGAGTGTTGTAGTCACAAGTCTCATTGTTTCTCAAGCGTGTCGGCGATAGATGACGCGGGCGTTTCGAATCGCCGTTGACTCGCACCGTATCAGCGTATCGCGCCATCACGATGGATGGCGTTTTGTCAATTTAGATGCACGCCCGATACCACCTGACCCCGCCCGGCCGGCCCGTCGTCCCCGGCTCGGCTGAAGATCGATATAGGAATAGACGTATTAGCTGTCGATGGATTGGAGCCCAATTAGGTTATTGTCCGCCCACGGCTTCACACGCGCTGTCACGCGCTTCGCTCTACAGATAACACATCACGGCTAATGGGCTCGATGCTTCCAGTCGATATTAATACAATGTTGTAAATATCACGAATGCTAGAGAAACAGGGGGTGCATTACCGACGCCAGTGGAAGCGTCCAGAATGCATGATGATAGCAGGATAGCGCAGGCTGTCCGTTCTGCCACTGCGCCACGGTAGCCGCCTGTACCTCGGCGCGCTCTAGCCGTGTCCAAACAATCAATTATTGAATTTTGACAGTTATGGTCTGAGATCTTGATAAATCGGTCCATTCGATCGGAACTAATCCCGGCCGGGACTGACAGGCGAGCACTTAGCGGCGTGGATCCTCGCTGAACATCCTGGCACCCTATCTCCCCGGAATAGAGGCTATATCGCCGAGACACGGACCTGGAGGCATGTAAAGCGATTGTCTACACAAAGAGCGATAATCTGGAAGGCACGACTGCGTCTAATGAGACAAACGTATAATTATTCCGTCGGCCGGAGCCGCACCGACGAGCGGATGCGTACTATCTTATTTAATTTTCATCCGAACCAGTTTAGAGTTTAGAGGCTCTAAATAAGATCAATTTGAGCAGATTTAATGTTAAGAACGTAAGTTATAGATAAACATCGCCTTCATTAGTTCAAATCAACCAACCACACTTCGTATTGCTTAACAGAAGAAACGCTACTTTTGTAATCACACGCAATGAGATTGGAAAACGAATAAAAATATTGCATGTAATTAATAGATTGATAGTCAACATCAAAAGAAAATGTAAAGGCGACATCTATCGCTGCAACATTGCACAAATTAGTCGTGCATATCATTTATCTTGTTTTACTATATAAGGGCTAATGAACATCTCCAGACACTTCCTCCTGCTTCTCTTGTCGCCGTAAATATCACAACTTATCAAAAGTGACAAAATATATTATCCTCGTACGTATTCACCAAAGTTAATCATTCAAACCATCAACTCAAACTGTAAGTTAAAGCACTAATTTAAATAATACGAGCACTGAAGTATAAGGTTTTATGAAACATTGTTTGAATAAAATACAACGATACAAGTTTAGAAATTGTCACCTGGAAGCGATATGACCACCGAGCGAGCGTTAGCATTCCATTTTGAAAAAAATCCAAAAACAGAGTCGGCAAAAAAATCTGTATAGTTATTAAACCTGCTCACAAAATTTCACGAGAATCGGTTGAGGACTAGAGTTCACAGAGCCACTGGTCCGTTTGATGTCATTAAAATGTACTGTCATGTTTACTTTGGAAACCGTGAAGTCAATGGCATTTCATCTTCTCTTTGCTATTTCCTGTTACATTTGTCATGAATACGTGTTAAAACAAAGTTGTAGTGCAACGAACTCCGTCCGTCCGTCCGCGCGGCGCGTAGAGAGTGCTCGCTGGTGAAGAGGTGCTGCTGTGGAGTGTCGTAACGTGTGGCGTGTGCTGGCCGCCGGAGCGCGGGACACTCGGCCACGCTCTCGCCACCAGCGGGCAGCGGCCAGCGGGCCGGAGCGGTAGCGGAACAATGAACAAAGTACTCGTGTGGACAAAACTCGGGTTCACAAGGGGAAATTAAAGCTGCGGAACTATGTATAATCTGATTGTTAGGTTGGATATTATGTATTCATTTGCACGCCTGCCGCCTGTTAAGAGAGCCGCGACGCTCTGAAATTTCCATACGAACGCGCTTCTCAAATTTCTTGAAAACCTTTTGTCAGATTATGATGAAATTTTGCATGTACAATTAAGTTAACAATATCTCCGCCTCTATGTTCTTGTTTTTTTTTAAAAAAACGTTCTCAAGCGAAAATAGAGCTATGAAAAATTTCCGCATTTGTAAACGGTTATTTTTGACTGATTTATCCAATAGATAAACAAAGCAAATCAAAAATTCCTTTACATTTTACCCGAGCTTGTCTACATCATTAGCTTTTAAATGAATCCATAATATAGGGGAAATTCTTAGTTATAAAGAATGATTACAGAAGTGCCAAATTCATAAAAAAAAAACTGAAAATGTACTTTGTCACTCTGTAGGTAAGTTTAGAGGCTCGCCAGTGTCATTACTTGCCCTCTTCGCTCGTAGTCTTCTTCTAGATGAAATGGCTATAGAATACCTTAAGCCAATGCGAAGTTAGTCTAAAGTGGTCGCTGGACTCTTAATGGATATGAGCGTAATACTTAAGACCATGTACCACTAACATGCATGTAAAAAAATTGACTTTTACTTTGACTTTGAAAGTAGAGAATGTATTTTGTATGAACTTTTTAATTGTATTTTTCCGCTTTGTTTTAGTCAACGATTTCATAAAACTCAATGAGTTTAGGTTTTTACATGCATCATAATTATATTCTCCTTCTGATCATCATGTCAATCTCGCCGTCGGCTGTCGTCGCGTGGCCTCGCCACTGTCTACCGCCGCCGCTGTCGCTGCCGTCCGTTGAGGCGCAAAATTAATAAGAGCGTATAAATCTGAGGTCTAAACTGTGGCCTCATAGTTACTGACACCCACCAGGGGGAGCCTCTTGTTTATTCATTAGCCCTCTAAGTGTAGCTCCGCACTGTCGCCTCGCCTCACCGTGCCTCGCCTCGCCTCGCCTCGCAACACTCGCTCACACAGCTCTAACGACAACACATAAATTATCGACTTTATTTTTATTCACAAAAAGCAATTTCAGAAACGCGGCCGCTGAGGAAGCGTTGTTTCGGTAATAATTGGACAAACGTAATAACGAGTAAAATATGGGTTTTTTTGTTTTGAAATTTGAGCGTGCAAGACATTTATTAAGTGGAAACACTTTTACAAAACACATTTTTGCTTTTTAGTAAGGTCAATTTGACTGGTGAGTCAATTTCAGTTCCCATTGATTTCTTTACTCGGAGTAATCTGAAAACAAGCCTACTAAAGTAATTTCTTCCAAAGCAAGTACCACTAAGACCACTAAAACTTGACCCGAATCACTCACGTCGCGTATTGGAATAAAGGTTATGAGTGCTGCGAGTGTACGGCGCGTTCTCACGCGGCTCGGGTGCCGTCCTGCGACCGCTCGCGGAGTTGCGCCCGCGGCTGACCGGTGGTGGTTTGACCTGCGCACACGACAGATACTTGTGTATTTGCAGTCAGTATAGACTTTGCTAGTCGCTGGCGCGACAAAAGCCCAAGACCTACAACTAGAAAGTAAATAAAGTTCGTTGGTTAATGTAGACATGACCAGGTAACCGAGCGACATTAACGTGCTTGTGACAATAAACACGTGTGGATCAGAGAAAAAGGAGTAAATTCATTGTTAGTAAAAAGAAGTCCTGGACTGAAATCGTTCGTCTGCGCAGACGCTTAAGCCTTGCAAAAAGTGGCTCATGACTGTTGTCATCGAGAGTTCCACTTCATTTACACGTTTATTGGCGATCGCAGAAGTCTTCTCATTTCAGATCGAAGTCAGCCGCGGTTCACGAAAACAAGTATAATGAAATGATTCACTCACATACTGGTCGATCGGACCTACAGCCAGGCTGTCCCGCGACCGAGCGGCGACCGGCGAGCGAGCGTCGTACAGACGGACAAATTAGACAATTATAATTTAAATACTTACAGTCCAGTCACCACCGCCCTTCGAGACTTTATCGCAATAATGAAGCTCATTAATAAGCTTTAATTGCGGCTTGTATCGGAGGAGGCTGCGGTCGATGGTTGGCGCCTTTTTGCCGACCGCGAGCATAAATCCTCCGCGCAGAGGACCTCATTAAAATGCCTAAAACAGAATGCCCCGACATGTAGGACTACGATTCGTGAGAAGCGAGCGCTAATTAAGGTTGCAAAAACGAGAATCGCCAAAATCGAACCGGAGTGTAGTCCGGGCCGGCCGGGCCGGCGGCGCGGGGCCGGCCGGGCCGGCGCGCGGGGCCGGTCCGGCGCCCGCGGTGGCCCGCGTCTCGTATTGTTATTAGCACGACAGATGCAACCGATAGGGGTTTTTGTCAGACGTTATTATTTCCTGTCCTGATTGAGGATATCTGTAATTAAGAAAGACAAAACCTTACGTTCGCTTTGCAAAAATTCCCAAGATCACTTTGATTTTAAGGTTCAATATTGATTGCATCCTGTGAGGCTACACATATTGTATCTTTGTTACTCATAAATGTCACTTCCTGTCAGTATGTATGTACATACTGGCCAAATGGGCCTGTTTATGATGAGTACGTTATTTAGACAGACAAGTACTTGTCGTGTAGTATGGTAAATACTAATTTATTTATATGAGCGGATATTCATTATTGGTCTGGTATTGCGCGCCACCTACTGCTTCGTGTCCATGCGTACTGTGTACATGGTACCGTGTGACTTCATGCCGCATAGTGTGTCACCAACCTCGCTGCGCGGCGATACAGGGTGTCTCCGTTGGATGAGGCTATAAAGTGCCAACGAGACCGGCGACCAGTCGCAGGCGACGTGCTGTCTGCTTCGTGTACATACACTGCTCTATTGTTTGCGGCTGGACCACACCCAGACACATGCCTCAAGTTCAACTATTGTTTTGCACACTAGCGTATTTTGTACTCGCATTTTTATAAATAATGTCGCGTACCTGATTTCGAAACAGTACCAGCACCTTTAAAAAATAACGGTAGATCGGCATCGTACCGAGCTAAAGGCGTGTTGTTCCAAAATTGGCAACGTTAATAGCTCGCGGAACACACTCGTAAATCGTTTGTCGGTTATCGAGGCACAATGACTGCAGCATCTCTCTTATCGCGCCACGTCTCGCTGACAGCCGCGGACTCATCGCTAGCCAACGATGTTGTTATTAAATTGATACTTTATTATTAGCGAAGTCCAAGCACACATACCGGTTACCTAAATAGCATCTATAGCGAGCCCGGTAACCCGGCGGCGGCCGGTGGCGCGCCGGTCGCGGCGCTGCCACGACACGCCGACTACATATTTGGTAAGTCGCACCTTGCTGCCGACTAATACTATTGAGATAATCTACAGATAGGTATTCGCAATGGTCCGTTTTAGAAGCTTTGAATAATAGGCCCTGTTGTGTCACAGATGAAGATAATGACGTCGTAAATCCTCTATCTGATGGCATTCCGCCCGCGCCTGCGCCCGCGCCGCTCCGCCGGCGCTCTCATAATAATAAATAGGGATAAATCGGTTACATTTCGTTGATCGTATTTTTAATCAGCTACTAAATAAGTATAAAACTAAGAATTCCTTAGTCTCTGTAAAAAAATAAACCCCAAATAAGCATCGGCGGTGGTATTTAAGATGCTTGTTTGATCTCATTCTTAGAGACTACGAAAACACAACGTAAGGAATTATCATGCCTAGAAGCCAGCCGCGACGACGCGACGTCGTCGTCGCGTCGGTGCGCCCGGTCACCGATATGATTATAATTATTTCATGAAGCTTGCGATAATTCCATTAATTTCCAATGTCGCTCGATCTGGGGGCGGTCGACCGTGTAAGGGCGTAATTACACTACGTCTGGATATTGAATAGCGCCGATGCGCGTGATGAGAGCAAAAAGAGAAAAGCGCGCGTGCGGCCGCGGCTCGGTGCGCCGCGCCGGCCGCTTGTCAACAAACCGTTGTAAAAACATGTGCATATCGAGCTGGAGACGCTAGGGATGAGACATGTACCCCTAAAAACACAGGATGAGGCACATTGCCATTTTACGTCCTTTTGTCGACCGAGCGAGCGTGGGCGAGCGAAATGTCTACGCTTCAACTTCAACAAAAAAGCTTTCGTATGTTAGGATTCTGTCCGGAGCTCTGTCCTTCTCTAAAGGTTGGTTGAGAAATGCGACCTGTGGAGCAGGACAGACGTCGGCTGCGAGGTCTGCAGTTATATAGGAACTTGCGTACCTTACAATAAAATAAAAACAATAATACGGTTCAATACTTATGTGAGGCTTTTCCAAGACAAGTTATTACAATCTCAAATCTTTAATTGAATAATACTAACTATTTAAAAATCTTTTTTTTTCCACAAATAAAATTAAAGCCCTTGAGTAGCTGAAGTAATAAAGTGACACACTAATTATAAAATCAACCAACGCATACATAGCATGAGTATGATGATTCACTATACATATGGGTGTATTCTACTAAGTGAGTGATTATCATACGTAACATAACATCTTGGGTAGCATCATCGCATCTCTACACGAGTAAATCGAGCGGACGATCGAGCCCGGGCGGAGCGACGGGCGTTAATGAGTCGCCGCGCAACACACGCGGCCAGCACTGGCCGGGTCGCGCAGGTACGCGGCGTGAGGAACACAAAACGAACTAGTCGACGCGCAGGTGTGCTCGCTGCAGAGCACACACACCTATACAAAGGATAAACCCTTTTAAACGAGAATTTTAATTAAATTCTTACGGATTTGAGATCGCAGACAGAATGTGGCGCTGGCAGCCTGAATGACGTCACAGTGCGAGACGTTGCACTGGCGCAGTGCCGTGTAAGTATCTATGTTGTTTTATTTCTAAACATGAGCCTGTTACTGTGTTGTCATCTGGTTTCAATACCGATATGCTACTGTAGATACACAAGCAATGAGCCGCCGCTCGCACTGACGGTACCTATTTCCTTGCAGCCTCCAGTCCTCCACTTCAGCCCGTGTAGTATAGTATAGTACACATAGTGTAGTAAAGTACACACGGCTCCACCGGACTCTGCAGTCTCGACAGCAGGACGAGCCTGTCCTCCGGACCACAGATACCATCTCAGTTTCTTATTAGAATGTAAATTAATAAACCGTTTTAAATTAATTGCATCGCATTAGCATACTCTACCGGTGAGATAGCGTCGCTGCTAGTTTGCAAATACTGTGAAATCTAACTAGAAAAGGAATACGAAATTATTTTTCCCCGACTGTGCAAGAAGGAGGGTTATGTTTTTTCGAGTGTTTGTATGTATGTATGTGGGCATATATGTGTGTATGAATGAGGTTTCTTTGACACGGCCTACAGCCTAAACAGCTTCATGGATTTCGACATGTGAGGCGTTATTTGAATCGTCCTGATAGTGGATGTGACATAGGGTACAACAACGTTGTTTTTCTTTTAAAAATGTTACTGTTTTCTTTTGATACCTGTACTTCAAGACGCGCCCGAGGAGAACTCCTTGATAGCAACCTTTGAGGACATTAGTCTTGCTCTGAGTTCCTTTACCTTTCCGAGTGGGTCTGCGGGTGGCCTTGGCTTCCTCACACCGCAGCATCTGAAAGATCTCACTGGCGCAGGCTGTGGAGAGATACAATACAATACAATACAATATATCTTTATTGCACACCAAAAAGTACATGAAAAACTTAAAAACCAAAATACATTTTTCGGCAGTACAAGGGCGACCTTATCGCCTAAAGCGATTTCTTCCAGACGATCGGATCCAGATGATCGGAGACGCTCTGCTCAAGGAACTCACAGCATTAGTCAACCTGATGCTTTTTGGCAAGGTTGACAACAGTATCACATAATCATCACAAGCCATAATCTACGGGGCAAACTTGTGCGCACTTCTTAAGAAAGATGGGGGCGTGAGGCCTATTGCCGTTGGTACTGTGTGGCGGTACACAGCACCAATTTTGGCCTCACAGCCAAAATTTGTTGTAAAAATATTGAAGAAACCCTCTGTAAGGAATTTAGTCCCTTGCAGTTGGGTTTCAGATCTCGTGGTGGCTGCGTGGCGGCAGTACATGCGTTAAGAACTTTTTAAACAAGCTAGGAGGTGAGGTGCTCGTGAAGTTGCCCAAGGCCCCCTCGTCTCAGCGGCAATGGGACAGGCCGCTCTGAGTTTAAAAATCTTTTACACTCTTCAACTTCATCTGCAGAGCGCACTCGCCTTCTGGCTGTTGCCCGTTGGGAGTCGGGGCTTTGGTTACACGCTCTACCTTCCAAAAACATTGGAAATTTATTGGATAAAAATACTTTCTGTTTAGCCGTATCCCTGAGAATTGGCGCAGCTTGCCAGGTGCCCTACCGCTGCAATTGTGGTGATAATGTAGATCGCCTCGGTCACCACGGCTTATCGTGTCTAAAGAGTGCTGGGCGTATACCGCGGCACGCCAGCCTGAATGACGTCATCCGCCGGGCTATCGTCAGTGCCGGCGTCCCGGCGGTCTTAGAACCCAATGGACTGATGCGTGACGACGGCAAAAGACCCGACGGGATGACCCTTATACCTTGGAAGGTGGGTTAGCCATTGGTGTGGGATGCAACATGCGTAGACACAATGGCGCCGTCTCACCTTCCAGGAACATCGGTTCAGGCCGGCGCTGCCGCCGCTCAAGCCGAAAACCTCAAACAGCGCAAGTATACACATCTTGACCGGATGTACATGTTTGCTCCGTTTCGGGATAGAGACGATGGGTCCGTGGGGGCCGGCCGCTTTGGAGTTTTTCCGTGACTTGGCCAGGCGATTGGTGGAGGCGTCGGCTGGTCAGAATGCTGGCTTTTACTTGAGAAGAACTAGAAGCTGAGCATTGCCATTCAACGTGACAATGCCGCCAGCATTCTGGGGACCTTTCCTTGCACTAGTGGTCTTTTAATTTAAATTTTAAGTGATTTATTTAGTTATTTTAAGTTTTAGTTTTTAGTTATTAGTTTAAGTTTACTTTAATTTTCTGTTTTTATTTTAAGTTATTTATAAATAAGTAATGTTACTTGCAGTTAATAATGTTGTTAAAGTATGTGGATTTCAGTTAGTTTTTAGTGTTGATAGTAAATCTACTTGATGCTAATTGGTCTGCTACATTTTCCTTATCTCAAGAAATGGTCGTAAAATATCTCTAATTAAACGTTTAATTCTGAGAATAAGATCGATTTACTCGTAATAGTGCTCGTAGAGATGTAGAGTAGTTGCAAGAAACAGAGCTACGTGTACGTGTCGGCATTTCCGTTCCGATTCAGTAATTCGTCACGAGTTCATTTCTTGCTCATTAAATTAGTTCCCTGTGTCGCAATCCTTTACTTTTCTTTTTATTTGCAGATTACAGCGCAGCCTCGTGCGCGTGTGCCGCCATCCGACGATGTTGAGCGCATCGCTGCAATTTCCTAGGATCCGCGTCATTACACGCCGACACCCCATAAACATAAAACATTTAACTATCCCGCCGCCGCCCGCGCCCGCACCGATCGCGGTCGTTACTCGCAATCTGTACCCGCGCCGCCCGCGCCCCGCGCCGTCCCGCGCCGCCCCGCGGGGTCCCGGGGTCACTGAAGGCTTCTATTTTTGTTCGAGTCCGGGGCAAATTGCAGCACGAGGCCCGGCTGCGCCGCGCGCTCCGCTCGGGCTGGCCGCCCGCTGCGCCTCTCCTCTGCACAACCGATCGATTTATTGTTATGTACCGCGCTTAATGAGAATTTTGTTTTCGTACTCGCGAGATGGCTATCTGTAAAGATTGTATTTCTCGTTTTGTTTGCTGTAATACCGTCCCTCAGGTCACGCCACCTGACTGATCCACGTTCACTTGCTCCGCCGAGCCTGCTCGCGTCACCCGACGCTGCCCACCCTGTAGCCGGTCTCATCCATTCTATGTTCTAGATTGTAAAAGAATCTGCCTATTCACGGGTCGTTAACAGCCACAATGAGAGCAGTTTTTGTGGAATCGCCGCTGTGGGTTCTCGCGAGATCTAATTTAGTTTAGATCGGTGCACAATGGCGCGTCGACACGCTCGCTCCCGACTAATAAATTCGATTACTCGCTGTGTTGTGAGGCGCGGTAGTGACCGCGCGGCGCGGCGGCCCGCAGGCGGCACGGCTCGCCACGGATCGTCGCACAATGCCGACACAAATTAAATTTGTCCGTTTACGAGCGGATCATCGCCACGACTCGCCGCGGAGCCGCAGCGGACTGACGGATGCGTGTACTGGCGAGTCATGTTCCAAATTACATTTATGGGACTGTGCCGTAAAAAAGGGCATTTAATTAAAGGCATTATACGCGGAAATCGAATCTCTGCGTGATGATACGCAGGAAAGGTTCATATTCGCTCCGGCACACTGGACAGAAATATGTACTTACAGTCTATCTGTAAGGATAAGACTAGAGCACCAAGTAGTAGAGACAAGTTGCACCTTATCGTAGTAGTGCGTAAGTAATCAAATTACTAAAAGATTCATTTGTTCACCTGACCCTAATATTAGCTGTGTCTTCCCCAAACAGCTCTCCTCATCTCTGAGTCACGCTGCATGAAACACATCGCCTCGTTGCAGTTCCCGCGGTGGTTTCGTGGCGCGGTTTATGGTACCTACTACGAAAGAAGCAGGTTTGTCGGTTGCTCGGCCCGTGAACCCGCGCCCGCCGCCGCCGCTGCCCGCCACCTCTCCACTCTGCCGCCGCGAGGGTAATTGGATTATTTGATGTATGATGGATGAAGCCCCCGCGCCGGGACCGCGCCGCCATTTCACGCCACTTGCGCTCCAACCTTCCTTGTTTAAGAAATCGCTCGAAACACATATGACCCCAAATAAAACAACAACATCAGCATACAATTACAAAAAACTATTCAGGTATTTTAATAAGAAAAAGAAAAAAACAACTGAAAAATGTTACCTGTGACACTCCGGGTATAAAGACTGACTACTATCTCGCAAGCCAAGTCAAGACGAGCTCACAAAGGAACAGACAAAGATACTTAAATGATGTACTTATTTATGTACCTATTAGGTTCTTTTACAAAGGGGTATGGGTAAATTTGTATCGAGCAGTGGCGTCGTTTTTTTTTTAATGCGACCACTAATGCAATAACATTCTGAATTTGAGTACTATATCTGTATACCTATTAACACAATCCTAAACCCACCCAGTCCTACTCATCAACAGAAAAGCTCAAATTCAATGGTCTTATTGCCTACTGATAACGTCGAGGTAGAAAAAATAATAAAAGGCCTACGGTCTGACTGTGCGAAGGGTTGGGATGAGATTCCAGTTGCTGTTCTCAAGCATGCAAGTCATGTACTTGTTCCTTCCATTACTCATATATGTAACGCGTCTATTGCTTCTGGAATATTTCCTCATATTCTAAAAAAAACCATTGTAACACCAGTCTTCAAGTCTGGAAAACGAGACTGCATATCCAACTATAGACCTATATCTGTGCTCCCAGGCCTCTCCAAGGTTTTAGAACGAATTCTAAATAACCGCCTCACTAGTTACTTATTTAAAAATAACATTATTTCCAAAAACCAGTACGGATTTAGACCTGGTATTTCCACCGAAGATGCAGTTCTTAGTCTGTCAAACTATTGTCAACAAACTAGACAGTAAAAAGGCATGCTATGGAATTTTCTTGGATATGTGCAAAGCCTTCGAAACAATCTCGATTCCGAAATTAATTTCTAAGATGAATAGCATTGGCATTCGTGCTAATGCACTCCAAATCTTTGAAAGCTATCTAGAGAATCGATCCCAGCGTACAAAAATTGGCCAGACTGTCAGTAACGATGAGATAATTACTTACGGTGTCCCTCAAGGGAGTATTCTCGGACCCACTATGTTCTTAATTTACATAAATGACCTGTGTAATCTTTCTCTGTTGAATACTGAAATTTACGCTTACGCTGATGACACAGTCCTATTAGTACAAGGAAATAATTGGTTTTCAGCTAGAGCTTCCGCCGAATCTTCCCTTCGTCAAGTAATGTCCTGGCTGTCATACAACTTACTTACTTTAAATGTAGATAAAACTAAAGTGATCCAGTTCAATATTGCCAAAAGGCCCAAACCCCCGACAAATAGCTCAGTGATTACGGCTCACTGCTGTGACCCAAACTCTGCCACGTGCATTAGCAGCTGTAACAAAGTAGAAACAGTTCCATACCTGAAATATCTAGGTGTATATATCGATGAGAGACTTGACTGGCACTACCATATTGAACAGTTAAACATACGTATTCGAAGGCTCATCTACATATTCAAAAAGCTGCGAGATTCTGCAGACATGAATACTCTGCTTATGACTTACTCAGCCCTGTGCCAGTCAACTCTCTCATATTGCATACCTGCCTGGGGCGGAACCTTTAAAACAAATTTCTTAGGCTTAGAACGAAGCCAAAGAGCGGTGTTAAAGGTTATGACGAATAAGCCAAGAATTTACCCAACCTCAGCTTTATACTCGGAATGCAAAGTACTATCTGTTAGCAGCTGTTTATTCTACGGACCATTCTCCACAAGCACAGCAACGTGCCATTTAACAAAAGTTCCGTACTGAAGCGTCGCGGTCAGCCGATCTGTGACTTCTTCCCACGTCGTACCGTTTTTGCTACTAAACAGTATGAATCCCTTAGCTCTAGACTATACAGTAAGCTTAATAAAAAGTTAAATTTTTTCTCTCTTTCAAAATTTGAAGTCAAAAGGAAACTAATGTCATGGTTGCAAACTCTTAATTATAACGAAACAGAAAATTTACTAGTCTGATTCTCACCCTAAATTGTGTTTTTGGTGCATATTCCTAAAAACCTCCACCCCTACCACGGTATTCCCTTTTTTACCTATGTGTTACCTTACTCTGTCCTTGTCCAAACACTGGCAATTAGTTGTCCCTTATGTACCCATCCCACTGAAGAACTAACTGTCTCCCATAGCACAGGATCACCCTAGTTTGGGAGACAGGAAATCTCATGTAATTGTATTAATAACTATTTTTAAAAGCAAATAAATGATTAAGATTATGATTAAATAAAATGATTATGATTACAAACAAAATATGCCATAAATAATATCGGAACCGAAGTATTCCACTTTGAAGTTAGAAGAAAAAATCGTCTCTTAAAAATTATAATCTTACCCTCAAATTGGTCATTAGCTCCGGTTTCCACTTCGTTTCGGATTATTAAATCAAGGAATTGTGCAGGTCCAGATAGATTGTCTTGGTATCGCCCGACCCAGGTACCATTTAATGGACAAGACGTGAGCACAACACCCTAACTGGGGTTTCTCAAACCAAGCTAAACCAACCAACCTAAACCAAGCTGACTTGTACACCTTATCTGGGTGGAAGTGATATTTCTCGTAATATATGGTGCAAACGGGTACAAAGGACAATTACATTAAAATACAAACATATTCACGAGACTCATAGACGGTTACGCGACGCGGTAGTACTAAGTCGAAAGGAGATCATTGTTCTCATCATTGTCAACAACTTTTTTTAATAATCCCAAACTTGGAATCACGAAAAAAACATCAGCCGTTCTAAAGAAAAATATTGTTGAACCTCGACAATGTAAATAATAACAATACTAATTGAAATCAAGACGAATAACTATCGCAAAATATCCTGAAGGACGGTACGGTCAACATTTGTCGGGCATGCCACCGTCACGGAGAGTCACTCAGGCATATCATTTCCGGTTGTTCGCATCTTGCTAACGGAGAGTACTTGCACAGGTACCAAGTAACCAGAATCATCCACCAGCAACTTCCCCTTCAATACGGTCTTGTCCAGTCCGAGGTGCCGTACTATAAGTACGCACCAGCGCACGTTTTCGACAATGGCCGTGCTTTGCTTTACTGGGACCGCACTATCATCACGGACTATTGTAGCCAATAAGCTTGATATCGTGATAGTCGACCGGTCCCAGCGCTGGGCGGTACTCGTCGACATCACCATCCCACATGACGAGAACCTCGTGAAGGCCGAGAAGGACAAACTCAGCTAGTATCTTGACTTGGCTCACGAGGTAACCGCCATGTGGGATGGTGACTCGACGATCATTGTCCCGATAGTCATCACGGTAAACGGTCTCATAGCGAAAAGCCTCGACCTACATCTCGAGACTCTTAGAAGACAATTAGGTAGTTAGAATAGTATATGGTAAAGTAAAAATAGTAAAATACTTAATAAAATACATGGGTAAGTAGTACCTACCTGCTTAGTCATTTTTTGTTTACGCTCCGGTAGACAGGACTGCACAAGTCCTCAGACAGGCACTGTAGGTATAACATTATTCGATCCCCGTATTCTGTCCCAGAAAGATGCAATACGAGACCGAATAACCGTAAAGAAATCAGGAACCCGTGCATCAGCAAACATGTACGACGCGCTACAAAATCTAGGTTTGTTCATAAGGATAAAAATGCGTCATTATATTGCGCCCTTATGGTATAGTGAGATATTTTGGTATACTTTACCCATGTATTTACCCTATACTAAATGGAACAGCCAATACTATTTTTCGCGATTTAAAATAAAAATAAACGTCTAAAAATAAAAGTTGTTTACAAAGACAATTACAACAACCTCCTTTCGGCTTAGTACTTCTGTTCTGCGTTACCATGTATATTGTAGTTGTTTTTTTTTTAATCTCATTTAACGGTTGTTCTGAATATCGCCGGCGAAGTGTGGGTGTTGTACACCTCTGCCAGCCCCTTCGAAGAAAAGACGTGACGATATGCGTGTACTACATATGTTAACGATTGCTCTTTACGAAATAAACTAACGTTCATCCAAACCTTACCTACAGCTAGCTACATTGATCCTTTAGACAGTTGTAAGTTTACTCGTGAAAAAATAACGTTTAGTTGAACAAACAAAGCTTATTTATGAAATGTGCACAAACATTTCTTAATTCAACCATGTACTTAGTAACTCTATATGTATATATTTTGTAAAAAAAACATTTGTATTCAATTATTATGTGCCCATGCTGTAATGTATTGTATAAATGTCTTGGATGTGGATGCAAAAGAAACAAAACTCACCTCTCGTACACCCATAACTTCAACAAAGTAAGCCATCACAAACGGATGATTTTGCACAAACTCTTCTGGCACATCATATGACCTTCGGCGATTGCCACCAATACGTCTCAAACTTCTTTTGCAACAAATGCATGATGCAATTTTAGGTTCACTCATTTTTTCGAAAGTCCATTAACACTGCCAGGGGCTATATTCCTAGAATTAGAGATATTTTCTGGTCTTTGTCTTTCTTGTTTGAATAGTCTTAGGAGTGAAAGTAACCAGATGTCATCTCACGTGTCAAGAATAGCCCTCCTGGTCACGTTACTAAATCACAAAGTCTAGTAGTACTAGACTTTGTGATTTAGTACTGATAGGTATAGTTAAACGAATAGAGTGCTGTGATTGGTTGTCGTAACTGAACCGGGCTCGGAACAGCTTTACAGAGGGCACGTTATGTTCAACTTCGTTTAGCAATAATTAAATTCAGTGAAATACATGTTGTTTACTAAAATAGTAAAGAATCTGATTCTTAAATTGTCTATCTAGACGATATTTTTTTTGAGTTTTTGCAATAAAATATCTCGCTTGCGTTATGTGTTAGGTAGTGACTGTGATGATAAAAGTTGCTTATTTTTAAGAGAACTAACCAGTGGTAATCGTTTTGTTACTGGTCGCGGATCTTAGAAAACGACGCCACTTTCACTCATTGATTTTTAAATTTTTATTTTGCCTCTGGTCTATTAACGGCCGTAATAGGTAGTTTTCACTAACTAAAGCGATGGAACATTGCTTAATAATAATCATCATCTCGTCGGCAGCTAGCTGCGCAAGCGCAGGCGGCTGCACTGTGCGCGAATTCCACACGATTACTTGATAATTGCGCACCAATATCGAGAAAAACACGTTGTTTAAGAACCGCCGCCGCCGCCGTCTGACCGGCCGCCGGTGTGCGGTCCTTCCCTTCCCTTCCTCACCTCGCGTCCGTATTTAATAACTCATATTTCTTACAAAATGCCGATGTTATCGTCGTCGCGCCGAATGTGCTGTAATTGGCAATACGAGGAACACATTCGCTAACATTACGGGACATGTCGCGACACTCCGCGCATACTTTATGAACTGGGTACCTCCGGAACTGCTTCAACTTGAACTAAATTTATCGTGGAGGTAAGAAACTGAACAATACTCACAACATGAACCTGATGTTCATTCCAGCTCAGTATTATTTATAAAATTAACTTTACTCCTTTTGATATTGAAACAGTTTAAGTAGGCAAACGTCGTTCGAACATTTAGAATTTATTTTAATTTTACATTGTTCAGTTCTATAACATCATAAAATAGATCTATTCCTATTCAATACTAACGTTAATATCCGTTAACATGTTGTATAGAATGACAAAGGCCGAATAGAGTCTATCATAATTATGCAGGAGAGGGTGGAGCGTCGCGGTGCAGTCCTGTGTACCGGGGCCGCCGCTGCAGGCTCTGTTCTACTTGTAGTCATCTCTTATACTAGGCTAAGAATAAATACGGTCGGTGTTCATATCCATGGTAGAGCAGTACCACAATACAATACAATACAAAGTCTTCGTTGATTCTAAATAAAGCAAAAAACTAAACTAAATATATGCAAGTATAGGAGCAAACTAAGGGCGGTCTTATCGCCACTACTACTATTACACCAATACCACTACTACGTTACACTAATTACAACCAACCAGCTGTCTTATTTTATAATTGTTTTTAGAATTGTAATATTTAGTCTTGTAATAGTTAGAACCAAATCTGTATTATTTATTAAAGTTACAAAGTATTGAATTGCTCCGGCTCTGGCTCAATATTGGTTAACAAAGCTTAGCTCGTAGTGGTCAGTCCTACTAGAGCAGAGCGGCGGAAGCTTGGTTCGCAGTAACGTTCGTTGCCGCCAGCCGCGATGTCGAGATAGCGCGCCGGCTGTAGAGCTCCGCTGCTCAAGTCGCTGCCTACTGTCTACTAGCAGGTGGTGGAATCGATCCAATATTCATGTTTAGTTTGTAACGTAATGTTTAATCTCAGATCTATTAACAAGCTGAACTGTTATAGGAGAGCGCACACCAGCAGGCGAGCGTCGTCGTGCTCTTCTCTTGCCTCGTCTCGACCCGCGCAGTCCGTCTGTAGTGGTCACATTGCGGTATTCGTGGAGTAAAAAGTTTCGGCCGCGAAGGGAAGCCATAAACACAAGCTCCCCGAAGAAGCAAACAAATAGGTTCATTTGTATCCACACTGTATCGCACTCGGCTCCGGCCCCCGAACCAACTTACTTACATCCTACTTTTTGCGCGCCATCCACTTGGAATTGTGAAATGACGAATGTGCGCAAAAACGCGTCTGCCTCACCTCAAAGACGCTCGTTTGTGCAGCTGTCGGGGGATTTGTAACTCTCTGTGCTTGTGATAAAGACGAGGAATGGGATGGTGGGAGAGCACAGGGAGATAAGGAGACAATGAAATCAGCAGTCAAGAGACGTGCCGGATCGAGTGCCGGCGGCGCGTCGGTGACCACGCGCTCTGACTTGACATCACTGTGAATCACAAGGACAAGTAAGTAATTGTACATTTACGATCAAAGTAAATAGCGCAGAAAAGCTAGTAGGAAAAGAGATATTTTGGCTGACCGGTCCTGCCCTGCCTGGCGACGATGCGGCTTGGTCGTGTACCACTGACCGTGATGTAGCTAGCTGACTGTTTGAAATGAATATCTTGTTATAATAATGTTGGAATATCCCCAACTTCCACAATAGTTGCTGCACAATGTAAACAATTTATTACAATAGAGGTTTAAATATAAAAGTAAAACCTTAATTTTTCACCGAGTACCATGGTCACTTGGTCCACAGCGCATGCTTTGTATCGTGGAACAATACGCCATCAGCGACGGCGGCGGACAAAAACTACCGCTCGCCATCAGCCGAGTGGCCTGATCGCCGCTTCACACTCGCCTCTCAATACAACCTCAACATTGTACTTTACGCGACACTAACTCACGCGTAATGTCGCCACGCCTGCACCTGCGCCGCTCGCCGCGCAAACTTACTGCGCCAAAAAAGTATGGTATCTATGAAATACAAATAAATATTTCCTACAAAAACACTCATGTTCAAGCCGCAGTCATTACAACATTGTGTGAAGGCAGTAAACTTGTAATGCAACATCCTACTAATATTATAAGCGCGAAAGTTTGTATGTTTGGATGGATGGATGTTTGTTACTCTTTCACGCCAGAACGGCTGAACAGATCTGGATGAAATTTGGCACAGAGACAGATTATAGTCTAGAATAGCACATAGGATACTTTTTAACCGGGGGATTTTAGCGTTTTAAATAATCGATATAACTCTAAAATCATTCTTAAGCACATGCATGAAGCAATGGACCACAGTCCTTCGTCAACCAGGTGGTGGAGAGGTCTCCACTTTTTCAGATACAAAAGGCAGTGATCCTAGACACGTGCCGTATTGTAGCCCTAACCACCGGTAGCTTGGGCCTCGCCGCGCTGCCGGCGGCACCCTTGTTTTTAAGTTTTTTATAGTATTTGGTTATATATTAATTTATTGTAAATAACTTAGAAATTAAGAAGAAAAATAAATATCTTTTATAATAATAATAAAGCCTCTTTATTCTTTATTGTATCGAGGCGCTTAGTAAGCAACATATCGGTTGTCACATTGATGGCGTCTGTTTTAATAACATTAGCTACGCGGACGATATGGTGCTACTAAGCGCCTCGGTCTGTGGAGTTAGAAAGCTGCTGAATATTTGTGAAAGCTATGCTGTGGATCACGGACTTCAGTATAATGTCAAAAAAAGTCAGTGTATGGTCTTCCAGGGTGGACTTAGAAGAGCGACAGAGGTCCCACCCATGAAGCTATATGGTTCACCATTACAACAGGTACAGGAATTTAAATATCTGGGCCATCTAGTTACACCCACCCTGAAAGATGATGCTGACATTGAGCGGGAGAGGAGGGCGCTAGCGGTCAGAGCCAATATGGTGATCCGCAGGTTTGCACGGTGCTTAACAGAAGTTAAGATAACTCTTTTTCGATCATACTGCACCTCTTTCTACACGTGCAGCCTGTGGGCTAATTATACTCGAAAAACGTATAGCGCCCTTCGTGTCCAGTTCAATGACGCGTTCAGGATGCTGGTGGGGCTCCCCCGCTACTGTAGTGCATCTACAATGTTTGCGGAGGCACGCGTTGATTGCTTCTATGCAACGATGCGCAAAAGATGCGGCTCGCTGGTGCGGCGAGTGCGGGGGAGCGCGAACAGCATGCTGGCCGTGCTCGCGGATAGGCTGGACTGTCCCTACATGGCTCACTGTTGTGAAATGCATGTTGTGCACAGAGACTAAGCCGAATAGGTAGTAAAATTTTTATTATTATTTAATCAAAATTTTATTATTATAATATTTTTAATCTGACATGTGTACTATAATATAATTTGATTTGACTTAATTTATAAATTGTATGTGTAATGTGACTAATTGTAATTTTAATTGTATGAACTTATTTTGTTACCAATATGAATTTGACATTTGAAATAAATGAATTTGAATTTATTCCATATCTTACTTTACATTTCACACGTAATTATTATGTAGTACCAGAGATATGGATCTCGTGTTGAGTAAAGGCCTCCTCCATTTTCTTCCACAATTCTCTGTTTTTTCTTGTACTCATCCAGTCTTTTCCCGCTATCTGAATAAGGTCGTCAGCCCACCGTTTGACTGGTCTTCCAACTTTTTTTTTGCCGGTTGATGATCCTTTCCATTGTGTGGTTAGTAGTGTACATCTACTGTCAATGTATCGTGAAGTATGTCCTGCCCATTTCCACTTGAATGTAAAAGCTTGCGTAAGTGCATCTATTACTTTTGTCTTTTGTTTTATTATGCTATTCTTAATTTTATGTTTTTTACGAATTTTCAGGATGCTCCTTTCCATTGTTCTCTGTGTTGTATTTATTCTTTGTTTCACTTTGTTTGTATATATCCATGTTTGGCAACCATATAGTAAACTAGGCAGGAGACATGTATCCATTATAGTCATCTTTATTGTCATATTGTATCTTCCTTTCAGAATTTCTTTTAATGACCAAAACTTTTTCCATGTGATATTTATTCGTCTTTCCACCTCCTCTTCATTGTTAGTCTTTTTGAAGGATATTTGTTTTCCCAAGTAGGTATAGTTATTACCATATTATGTGATGTTTTCTTTTATGATGACGGCTATTTCAAGGATGTTAGTCATTATTTTGGTCTTGCTTCCATTCATTTCCAAGCCTACTTTTGAGCTTTCTTGGTCTAGTGTGTGTAGCATATCTTTTAATTGTTTGGATCTTTCAGCAAATATGATTATATCATCAGCAACATAATATCCGAGCTCAATCAGCGCGGCATCAACAATAACCTCCTTGCTAATAAACGTTGTGTGGCCTCGGAATAGGTATAGTGTTTTGTCATTTTCTTTCTCTTAAAGTTTTTTCTCCCTAGCCCGTTCTTCTATAAAACAACCAAGAGTACAAAAAAGTGGCATCGTTTTATGGTCGACATCCCCACAATATGCACGAAACGCGTTACAATTTAAATATTATATGTATTATAAATATATTACAATAAAAATAATATTAATAACTCGATTGAAAAAAACAAAACAATGTAAAATGGTTCTCAACGTTTACTAGTAGGGGGCTAAATAATTACTCTGTAAATAATTCTACAACGTATCGGCGACGTAATAGATTATGAAACAGCACAGCTAATATAACACATTTATTGTCCATGTGAATGTTATTTATTTTTTTTGGGATGAAAGGTTGTCCATGTACTTTTCTATACCTAAGGATGCTGGACAAGCTCAAGCCTATTACTGTTTTTTAAATACTTAAAAAAGGATACAACTGCAGAATGGAAGTTGATAGAAACAGAGTTGCCGCGGCGGAAGGCGAGGCGATAGCGGCATCCGCGCCGGTTACCCAATTAGCAGATAACTGCAGGCCAGCTCTGTGCACAATAATCATGTAACATTGTCTGGGTAGCTGCTTCGTATGTTTGTTGAGTTCTATGAAGAATACAATTTCAGTACAGTATGGACAGAAGTTAGTTGAGTCAGGCAGAATACATCTTGATCGGGATATTTCTACAGTAAGTCGTTTCGTCTTCGTAGCGGAGATCGTAAGTGTTTTGCAAAGGTATTTTGCTCAATAGGTATTTGCCTCTTGAAACGACAATATTTTTATAGCAGTGAGTTAAGAATGGTCGCGATTGCCAATCAGAGAGGATGTCGCCAGTGGGTGATGAACCCTACAAGATATCCATCCGTCACTCAGTACTCAGTTGCTATTTAGACATATATTCGTGTGGCAAAATATCTACATGGTAGACTTGCCGCTTGCGAGTAATTTAGTGAGTCTTGCATCTCGACGGAAAACTTCATTAAGATCCGCAATCAACTCGTAATGCATCCGTAGCTGCTGCCAAATGAGCGCACCGGTTTGCGAACCTCTCTCGCGCCGCCTCGGCTCTGCCGGAGCGGTGCGAGTCAGGCGCGGGGTCGCGAGGAGGTACCGCACCAGTACCACCGCGCATACATTACGGCCTTTTTGAAACACTTTACTTCGAGTTGCAGAAAATTGAACCGGGAAGTGAACCGCGACCGCGGCCACGGTCACGAGTCCCGTTGCACCTTCATATCGGCTCCAGGAGAGATTGGTTTGAGTAACGGCGCGGCGCATCGTTTTGATGCCACCAACAGCAATGTCCGCAGCGTAAGCATCCTTTAATCGCCATGTATAATACTAATATTAGCTTTCGGCATTTGCGATAGTGTGCACGTATAATCATTATGAATATAATTATATATCTTTAAATATATATATAAGCCTTATTTAAGTACTATTATAATATTTTATGTTTTTAATAAAGAGTTGTTGTTGTTGTTGTTGTTGTTGTATATATATATATATATATTATCATACTTCATTTTGTGGTTGTGTGTGTTGGCAACACAACAAAGTAAACTACTAAATACTAGGTAGGATTAATTACTTTTTATAATTTTGAGTCTAGCCATGCGTCCATTTTTATCAAACTAAGTAAGTATAGGAAAAATCGATATTTGCCATGAACTCTATAATTTCACTTCACAAGACGCAACACCTGCCGTTGACTACAATGCCAAGCTTGTAACTCCAACAGTTTGCAAGGGGCAGCTGACAACGTACGTACCTATATCAGCTTGACATTACTCAACTGACTCAATTTTGTTCCAGCTAAGACTGCTGGAATAACTTTAAAAAAATCTCACGTCTCTATATGCGTTTTGGGGATTTATTTGCATATTTTATAACCCTAGCTATTCTCAGTGTCCCACGCATAACTCAGAAGCACATTTTGACTTCCTCGGTGGCTCAGTTGGTAGTGAGCCTGCTTTCTGAGCTTGGGGCTGTGAGGTCGATTCCCACCTAGGACAAACATTTATGTGATGAACATTTGTGTTTGTTCTATGTCTGGGTGTTAATATGTATTTAAGTATGTATTTAAAAATATCTAAGTATGTATATCAGTCTCTGGCAGCCATAGTACAAGCTTTGCTTAGTTTGGTGTCAGGCGACCGTGTGTGGAAGTGTCCCGAATGTATTTATTATTTATTTCATATTTAGTTATCAACTATCCCTGTAGGCAGGTGCAGGCGCACGCGCCGGCCGATAGCGGGGCTGCCCAGCAGTGGGCGGTCTCTGTCCACGGGCTGTCACCTACTGTGTTATCTGGCTCGCGCCATTGTGCCAAATGCTCCGTTATCTCGAGCATTATGTCATACACTGCCGCTATCTATACTCACGACAGTGTACAGCTGTACGTAGTTCACGTAGCACAGAAGGACTAAGAGAAAGTAGCTGTTGCGGAAAACATATTCTAACAGCGTTGCCAGAATGTAATTTTGTAACATTTTACGTTATATTTGACCCTCTTTCATATTAATTCCATGTTACACGACTCAAAATGTGACTTTTATGACTTGATAAAATATTAAAATATTTTCCAGGAAAAATCTTGAAACAATCATGTCTGTTCAGTTTGTCCTTATTTTGTGTTTTAATTACTTTGAATAATTTCGTTTTCCCCACAAAATAAGATGTTTTGTTATATTTGACTATCAGCCACTGGCAAAACTGCCTTGGAACAAACTCCTAATTCAAACGTTCTTTTGACAAATCTCTAGCGTGTTTCCGTTTCCGCGTCTTTCACTAGACAATTGTTGAAGAAAGAATGTTAAAGAAGAACTTCCGCAAAGTTAGGCCTGATTCAATCAACAGACTCCCGAATTCCTGATGCCCAAAAGATTAGGTACTCAGTACTTAGGTACTTTGCAGTAGGTTCAACAAAAGTGCATACAGTGCACTGACTTTATAAAAATCCTTGGTTTTATTGCCTGTTGTAATTTATGACCCCTCTTATAAATAAGTCACCAGAAGAAAAGCAGTTTGTAAATTCATAAAATTTCCGCAGCGATGGGATTAACCTCGTTATATAGCGGCCGCGCGGTGGCGGGCGCATCCCGAGCTATTTGTCAAAATAAATTCTTCTTACCAACAGGTTTCTTGATAATTTTTATGTTGTGTTGTAAATCGTACCAGTTAATGTGAAGGTTTGTTTATATTTGCACGCGGGCTCGTCGGGGCGAGCCACTCAGCTCAGCCTCGTATGTTGGCGCAGAGTTGCGAGCGCCCGCTGCGTGACGGACGACCGGCGACCGTGAGGTGAGACATGCTGCAGCATGGCGCGACACATCGCGACATGCTGCAGCATGGCGCGACACAGCGCGACATGCTGCACTGCTGTGCGGCGGCGTATTGAGTCTGGAGTCCTAATCATGCCTGAAAACTTGCACCTTAAACAAGAAAAAGTTAATTTCTAAACTGAATTTGTCTTTGTGATTACAAATCACATTTTGCCGCAAGCGACCTCAATCAGATGTATGCGTAGAGAATAGAGATACAAGCTTGTCGCTAACTTTACGCGTACATATGTATTAAAGTAAGTAAGTATGAATTTAAAATAATATATATGTATGTATATCAGTTTCTGGCAGCCATAGTACAAGCTTTGCTTAGTTTGGGATCAGATGACCGTGTAACGTGTATGACGGAGGACCGAGTTTAATATAGTCAGATATTCTTGTACATAATTAGACCTGCCGTCACTTGTTGTTATCCCCTATGTGAAGATCACAGGAAGTAAGTTTATCAAACACAATGACATAGCATTTTGTACGCGAGCATTAGACCTGAGGGAGGGAGAGCCTGTGCGTGGACTGAGCGGGCGCGCCATTAGCTGCACAGCGAGGTGTCGCACCAGCACCACGCAGCACGCTGCACCGTGCAACACAGCAAACTCAAAACTCACACCGAAGTCCCACACTCGCACAAAAGAGCCGCGTCTCACGCTGCCATACAAGCTTGCTCGCTCTTCATCAGGGTATTATTTGGTAGCCAGAGTTATAACACAATTATATGTTGTTTTTGTGCGATGCCATCGTAGAATGTATAATGAGCGCTCCCTTTAACGATGATTTTACGCTTCTTGAACTCGAACCCTGCCGTCGATCGTGGTCGTTACAACGAGCGAGCGCCGCGCGGCGGCCGGCGCATGGCGGCGCGGGGCGGTGAAGAGCCGCATTACGTTTTTACTTCCTCTACTAATAAAATTCTTTCCCACAACCCGAGTTTACACAATTAAACCTATTACAATTAAATTATCGGCTAATGACGGTAGTTTTGAAATAACATAATAGTCCTAACTGAATTGACGGCGGCGTCCGTCATTCGAAAGAAATTTCTCGGGCAGTCTGCGTACCCGCACCGCTCGAGCCGCTCCACCACATCGCCCCTACCAACGCAATTTCCATAAAAGATGGTACGATGTGACAAATCGAGAGAGCAGATAGCCTTCCCGAGGCATGCGGTTTGTCGACAGTTGTTTAGTTTTCGTGACGATACACATCGCGCGGTGTGAGAACCGTAAACGTGACACGCCTGCGCCGGCGCTGCTCGCCACGTCACCGGAATGAATAACCATCGGCGCTGATCTGTTGCAGAGACTAATGTAGCCGTCTTACCGTAACCTGTCTGCAACTAATGTGCCGATTGTCGCGTACAAGTGATAGTAAACATTGTAAACGAGGCGAGCTAACGAGCCTGCGTCCGCACCTCCGCCCCGCGGCTGACTCACAGGCGGGCGCATGCACAAGTGACAGAGTTTAGCGTCCGCGTCGCGCGTACGTCGCCTGATTAGCGCGAGCTATCGCCTCGAGAGGACTTCCCTCAGGCCGCCGCATGCGACAGTATCGACAAGCGCGTTATCAATTCAATTAACCTTTCCGCAGAACCTGCGCAGCCCTGTTCACCGCCTCGACCGCGACTCCCAATAACTATGCATCTCTGGTCTTAAAATACATAAATAAAGAATTGCAAATAAGTGCCGTAAAGCTGTACAGCTGTCCAAGAGGCGAGAAAACATTTTACACTCGCAGATTGAATTTCCTAAACAAAAACGGTCCGTATGTGGAGACATCGAGAATGAGTTGGCATCACGTAGGCAGATGGCATCACGTCGCAGTCAGCTGATGTACCGTGGCTGGGAAACGGTCTCTAATGGCAGAGAAACTGTGCTCGCACCGCGGTCCGAGTGGAGCTCTACATATACCGACAACTCCACATATACAGCGTTTGGAGTCTAGCAGCTCTGCGTCGCGTCGCCACGTCGCGTCGGTCGTCGCATGGTTCGTCGTTGCCGAGGTGCGCTCACTGTGCGGACACGCGACGTGCCCGAGAGTCTGAGTGACTGACTGAGACCACAATTTTTTTTTTACAACAAACTAGGCATGTGTTGACCACTGACTTGCCTGATGGGAAGCGTCGACGTGATCGAAGGTGTAACACGCTTGCCTAGGAGATACCTATTCACTTTACTCTTAAACACCCCTGGATTGTATTTAGGTGGAATCTGAGTGACGTCATACTCACATTATACTCGTACAATGTGTTTAAATAGGGTGAGGTTTTATTAAAAAGCGGTGTTCTATCCGTCAAATTGAGCATCATAACACTAGTTTGCTAAATTAGAGAGAAAAAAAAAATGCAAAATAATTAGTTAGAGACTTGATTTTTTTTTTCGATTATAGGAAACAAGCGTACAACAAAATGTCCTCAACCATTTATCACTACAAACTACTACCATTTTTAAATAAAGCATGAAATAGACATATCAATTGTAGGTTTCGTGAAAAGGTTTTCGTATTCAGCAAGCAGGAATAATGATGGCAAGAGCTAGCAGATCATCGGAGAGATAGCACGCGGCTTAGAATATAATTTAATATTGAGTTTTGTGCCACATGGGCGTAGTCATCAAAACCAATAGAAACAAATTTCGCTCCCATCTGCCGAGAGCAGCGAGTGACGAGCGTGTGACGTCACACACTAGTGGAGTGTGCCCATACAACGATCGTCTCAGTGACCCTTCAGTACACGAGGAATACGGATCATAATACATCCAGCCGAGTAGCGAGGCCTCGGTTTTCGTCTACCATTCAATTGGTTGCAGAATAATATAATAACTAGAGTCATAGAAGTCATAGAACGCACACGCATCCGTCCACAATGCGGCGTTGTTTGCACGCGCGCACCCCTCGTGTATAATATCGCCACTCGGTGCCATATGTCCTCACTCTAACCACCAACCTGATTCTACTTTTCATACATCTGTTATGATTTTTATACCTCTATTGTGACGCGATGTATGTCAGTCGGTGTGTGGTTGAAGTTACAATATTCGTGTAATTGGCAGCGGCTGGCAGCGCGCCGAGGGACCACCGCCCGCGCCGCGCGCATCTGCATACGTCACACGAACCGCCGTTACTAGACCGTATGCTGTTTCTGAACTGAGTTAAACTAACGAGTCTCAGTAATTCCTTTACCAAACCTGTCGATCTCCGCAATAATTACCCAGATAAACAATCTTACACTTCAGACAAACAAAAATGTACACATCATTTAGCATTAACTCTATGAAAGAACTAACTCCCAGAACACGCTCTCACGCCCAGTTTGGTTAGTGCCAACAATAACACAATGTACTTTTCATAAATCAATAGTTTTGTATTTGAATTTTGAACAATAAAATAACTTTTGCAATACAAATTTTTTTAAATGATGATGTCACTAAACGTGGAGCTGCCGGCGCTAGTCCGACCAGTCCGTCGCAGGAAACATTGCAGTCTCATACCGCGACCATTAATACATATTTATTACTTCTTTCCGCTGTAACCACTAAAATAGCTTAATAATCAATGTACTAAAAACCTCGTGAAAACTCGTAATTGACCTTCTATTTTTTTCTATCGATAATTTGAAAATAGTTGTTAGATTTCAGAAGACAATAAAAAAATGGCTGTAACTCATCCTTGGCAACTCAATCATGTCAATGATCGACAATACTAGAAGATATTTTTTCTCGGTAAAATTCCTGCAAGCTCTTACAGGATAGCAGCTACAACCAAGGGGCGATGAGGCGCTGTTAGTATTAAGATTATGAGACTGACATTGTTTACTAAACTGACATTGTATATGGCGCATGAGGAATCAATCAGTAGGTTTTTACGTGTCTCCTCAAAGTACGGCTCGATGCGGCACGTCGCGGCACGGTGCGGCACGGTGCGGCAAGGTGCGGCACGGTGCGGTCCCGGTGCCGGTGGTCCCGGCGGCAGCGACGGGCCTCGTTACTGCACGATGCATTTGAATAACGGACCGTTTCAATCAGGTCTTATGACTGATGAGATAGAAACCTCTCCCGACGCGCGCCGGAAACCGTTTGCAAGCCAAATGCATGCTAACTAACGGAATGTATAACGAATCAATTCTTATAACGACTAGACAGTCATTATTTCTAAAAAAAGATAGTAATCAAGATAAAAAACTAAAATAAGTTTGTCAAAAGTAAGAAACCAATCATAATAGGTCTCCGAATAAATTCGCTCCGTGGCGGAGGAGCAGAGGACTAGTTCTCATTAGAGCGCTCGGTTCACACACGAGGACTGATAGCGGGGTAACGGAGCGATCACGATGCGATCCGCCGATTGGAAGCAGCCGATGGGATATATTCACCCGCAAGCTAATTGGCAGCCGAGCCGGAAGCGGAGCGACACGACACGATACCACGCGACACGATGCGACACTGAGCGACGTGTGTGGACGCGCGCTCATGACGACTTATTAATTAAACTATATTCTAACGTGTCAACTTCAATGATTTTCTCTTGAATACATTGAGTAACAATCGTCAATTTTACAATAATATCTATTTTAAGTTTGGGGTCAGGCGGCCAATGGTCAGGGAAAAATATCCCGAATTTATTTATTACTAGCTGCGCCTCGCGGTTTCACCCGCGGTTAAAAGTATAAATATAAAGACTATATTTATATAGTATATAAAGACAGTATTGCTATAATTTTAGGAACTAATCCATTTAGGAAATGAAAAACTATTAATTCTAAAGTTTTATTTTCTTGAAGTGCTCATATATAAATACGGGGATCTGACAGCTAGGTATAAATAACAGTTTTAAACAATGAGTGAGTGTCGAAGACATCTGTAGCCGGTGCCGGCGATGACTATAACTAGTCAGCAGATAACATAGCAATACCTACTCAGTTAGGCAGTCTGGTAGTTGATAGAAGATGGAGGTCATTCGAATCAGAACGGAAAGAGATCGATGGAGACGCTCGGTACCAGAACCACAGATGTAAGAACTTTGTCGTATTATACCGCCTAAGAACCATGATAAGAATACGATGATTTTTCTACGTATCTTATAAAGAGAAATGATGGATCGACGAATCATTGAGAGATTTATTCAAAGAAATAAATATATTAACTTTACCTTCTTTTTATATCTTTGAAAATATTATGTACGTTCGCAAAAATAAACATAAATTTAAGTTGAACTGTGACTATCACAATAATAACACTAGAAATAAGGATAGGATAGCTGTACCGAGGTTTAGACTGACAAAGTCGAATAAGTCATTTTTAGGCAACTGTGTTCGTTTTAACAATAAAATCCCGAAAAATATAACAGGGCTCACTGAGGGAAAATTCAAATCACATGTAAAAACTACATTAATGGAAAGATTGTGTTATAAGGTTAAGAATTATTTAGAAGACAAAGATGTCTGGAGCCTTCTACTTTGGCCGAGTAGCCACTAGTATTTTTAGACATTACCTAGTTGTATGCACAAATTTGTGAGACTGTAATTTATTTATTATTTGAAAAAATAATGCCCCTCAGTTTCTTGCCTGTTCTTCTGAGTAGAAGCTCTTTATCCGAACAAGGCGGTCGAGTCTATTTTAAAAAAACTTTGACGTTCATTAGTCTATCTTTGATACCTAAGGGAACGTACCCATACTACGTGACCATTTTGTAAAATTTTTAACCCTCTTCCCTCCCCCCTCGGTGAACATCTGTACTCTATACTACTCTATTCTAAGACCCCCTCCCTCCTACTCTAGTTTTACGTAGTAATTCATAGTTTTAAATCGTGTTTTGCAAACAAAACATTAAAAAATCGTATCGCCCCCCCCCTCCCCCCTAAATGAGTCACGTAGTATGGGTACGTTCCCTAAATTGAATAATAACATTTTGACTTTGACTTTGACTTTGTGGGTGGTGAAAGAGCACAGCGCAGGAACAAAATATCTAACCTTAGCGAACTACACCTGGCCACTCACCCTCTGTTCTCGCAACGACCAGGTTTTCAAAGAACTGGGCACGCGTCAAATTGATACTTGTTCTTCTAATACGGTTTGTATAAACATCGTCCGATCCACCTGTTAGTGTTGACGCAGCGGCTGCTGCGATGCAATCCCGGCTCTCTCTCGTTGCAGCACGGTCTACGTTTCGGTGACACACTGGCTTCACACTGCTCGCTTGCAGTGGACTCGGTGCATGACACACTCCCCTCACTCTATCTATATATCTATTGCCTGTCAATAGATGCTCCTACCATTACCAAATAATATAATTACCTACTTATGTCTGTGAAGAATACGAAACCATTGATTTGTTTGATAAATACTTTGCTATGTCGCGCATTTAGCGAATATAATTACTGTGATGTGAACTTTTAAATTACGTTCTCTAACAAACGTTTATCTCCATGTTATTTAAATTAAGGTTTGGCTCCACTCCATCGACTCCACTCCATCTTGAAATCAAAATAAATTAAAATAAATCGTACATTAGCGATATCTAAACCAAATTAAGCGGTCCTTTTTTCTTTGGAACCTGATTGGCAAAACATTGTCGACACGTTGCCGGTCCCACGCCCACGTCTCGCCGGAGCGAATCAATTATGCATAAAATGCAATTAATTCGCATAATTTATTCGGTTGACAGGTCGCATTGTGAGAGCACGGCTCGAGAGGATTAGTCCGAGGTCTGAGCCCCGTCTGGCGGCGAGCGGCCACCGGCCCGCCGCTGTCACAGCCACGCCACGCTTTGATAAGATAATCTCGGTCTCCTTCACTCGGCGGATGCTTTCAACTAGGCAAATCTTATTTTTTAGATGAAGCCGTTACCTATCTAATGATATTGTATCGAATATAATTACCATTACCATCGAATTAAAAACCACACCATTCAGAACAGAAGTCTGATGTCTGCAAGAAGTAGCCGTGCACATAATCCTCGAGCTACCAAAGAAGTTGTAATATCGATGACTGCTTTACTAAAATATAATCCGATGGCGAAAGGCGAGAGTGTAACGCTCGGCTAATCTCCGAGTTGACTCCAATTAACTCTGTGACAATTGACACCGCTCCGACGGACGGTCGCGGTCAGCAGCTCGCGCCATCCAACGGTTGAACTGGCACCAAACTGTAACATTACAATATTTTATAGTAGACATTTTCATAAGAACTACTAACTACTACCTTCCCGTTCTGGGAAAAGTACCTAATAAGTACCTACTTGCGAAACTGTATTCATTGAATCTAGGCAAAAACATAAAAGTGAGCAAGACAAGAAACGCCCTGGAACACCTGCCGGCTAACTGCCGAATTATCAACTTTCTTATTTGACTGGAATAAAAAAACATAAGTGGTCGATCAAAGCAAACTCACAGGTAGAAGAGCGAGTGGATTCGAGGCAACCTGTTAAGTTATAAATAAACACACGGAACGGCGCGCGGCGTGTGTGTGTGCCCGCGCCGAGATTCCACCCCGACAGGTTCAGGACGAGCCCTCCCCCCGGCCCTGCGGCGCCGTGCTGGACCGGTCGCGGCCACTCGGCCAATGGTCGCGAACTCACGCCCCGCGGGAGCCGCTGCAGCGCGGCCGCGGGCGCTCGGCGGCCGCACCACCCGCACCGACGAGGGTATCGCACCTGCAGCCGGCCGGCCATCACGACGCCGCCGCCGCTGCACCCAAAGAATCTGCCGTCGGATACAAGGAAACTAGTAGAGTACAGGATTTCAGTTATGTGAATTAGGTAATGCAAACAGTTTTGCGATTGATTCTTTATCAGTAGTTGGTATAATTATGTATTTAAATTAAAGTTGCATCAACTTTGAAAAACTAAAGATATAATTTTGGCAAAAACGCCTTTTTTTATTTGCATCATAAAAGAAAGCAGAGGACATCACCGACAATCGCATTACCGCATCGCATGTGATGGTTCCCGGCGGGCGCGCGGGCGCCGCCGGGCAGCGCACTCACACGCACGCACCCCGTGTGTATGTGTGCGCGTGCACTTGCAGCGACCGGTTCCCATGCGGCCACCGAGTCATTCAATTTGTCTAACATACCAACAATTGAATGTTTTTCATCAATCACAGGTATGCGGCGCAGTCCTCGTCGCTCACTAGAACTCTTCCCTTAACGCTCTTACCCTCTTTATTACGTACCTAACCAGTGGCTCTGTGAGCTACAAATCTCGCGGCCGACATCTGTCTCCCCTACAATGAAAAAAAATATATGTCTCCGCAATTTAGAAAAAAATCCAAAAACTGACTCTACAAAAAAAAAACAAAATAGTTATTGAACCTACTCACAGAATTTCAAGAGAATCGGTTAAGGAAGGCGACCTGTAGATGAAGACAGAGATTCGGAATTCGGACGTACGAAAGCATTTTTTCGAAGCACAGACACTGCTCGCTCGGTCGATCACAGTAGAATATGGCTCTGCCTTTGACCATGACTATCACAAATTTGAAGAAACTCAAAACCTTATTATCGGCAACCTAACTAAGAGTGAGTGCATTATGTAAGTGCAGGCAGGAGCCGGCGCGGTGCCCGCGGCGGTGAGCCGCCGCTGCACGCCGCCCGGCGCGCGACCCTCCCGGAGGCACCGCGCACTACGGCTACAGCCACAGCCCCAGTACGGACACTATCCACCTGTGCGGAGCCGCGGGCAGTCATGAATGATTTTATTTGTGGAAGCATTACGGATTACTATAATTGAGACTGCGAACGACCAGTGCCAGTAAAGCCATCGACTACACCCAGTCACACAATGTGGCGAGCTTGATGCTTTCTCGATGACTCATCTCGCGGAATATGCGGGCACCGCGCAACGGTCGTCTAATTAAGTTAATATCATTAACAAAGACGGCCGAGACAGCTCTCACTCGCTCCTCCCTCTCCTGGAGGAGTCCCGTGCGCAGGCATTTTAATTAAACTCCCCCTTCACCCCCTCACTCTCCACCGGGCCGTGAGCCCGCAACGTCAAGAGTCGGGCGCGGGCGCGGGCTCGCGTGATGCACTACGATTACTGCGCCAGGTCACATGCGAATACCGTCCATCCTCTTCTCCGAGGTTCCTACTTTATATGAATCCTGTCAGCGCAATAGAAGCAACTTATTACTTTTATATAGTCCATGTATTAACGCCTTCCTAAACATTAAGTGAGTAGTCGTAGTACGGTGGTGTGCGCTGACAGCGGTCACACGATGATTGTGCTAATTAGTCGATACAACGCGCGATTAATTCGCAACTCGCACTCGCCGTAATTGGACGTAATTTGCGTGAGAAGTTGTGCAATGGAGCGGAACGCGGCGCGTTCGGTGTAGTGTAGCGACGCGCGGCGGCGGCACGGCGCATGGCGGTGCGGCGGCATGGCTTGAGGCCTAGCCTAGCCTAGCCTAGCCGCCCGCGCCGAGACGTTGGCTTGTTCCAATTTTCCAAGGCGTCCTCGCTGCATCCAAGTGTCAACGAGGTCCTTGTATGCCGTGGTCTGAGGTCTCTAGAATATTGGTTAAACGTAAGAGTTCAGAAAAATATTATAAAATCAAAAGTAACTCTGTTTGTCTGTTTTTAGGATTTTCTGGACTTAACGGCTGAACGGATCTTTATGAAAGACGTATTTCACGAGAAATATTTTGAATACTTTCTTCTGAACAAACGCAAACAAAGTCGCGGGTAACAGCTCGTATTCCTAAAACTTTAAATTGAAGTTCGGAGTTTAAATATCATGAAATGTATGAATTTACAGCGACTTGCGGCTGAGCAGCAGGCAGCAGCAGACGAGGAGAAGCTGGGAAGCTGGAGTCCCGCGGCCGCGCTCGTCGCCGGACAGCCTGTGCACGCGTCGCGTCGCCCGCGACACTATATCGCGTCGCCCGCGACACTGCGACCTTCAAGCTATATTTATAACGCCAATATTTATGGGTTATTTGAATATCATCAGCCTACGATGATCCTTATCTCAAAATCGATCTTAAGATTTGTGATAATAAAAATAATTTAAATAAAACTTCCATAATGAATTTTATTGATGGGTTCATGTTTGTCACCGATTGCGGCGCAGATAAAACTTTATTAATACAAGTTTAATAAGTATTAAGTAGTTGTGTAACGTCTCGAGGTCTGCGCGATAGCAGCCGTGGACCGCAGCATCGTTTACGAAAACAATTTATATTGTTAAAAGAAAAACAAAAACCAGGCTGCAAGATGTTGTACCCTATATCGCTTCCTCTATCAAGACGATTCAAATGAGACCTCACATGTCGAAATCCATCACGCTGTTTAGGCTATAGAGCGTGCCAAAGAACCCTCATACATACATTCATACACACACACCCACATACATACACTCGAAACATAACCCTCCTTGCGCAGTCGGCTAAAAATATGCCCTTTTTTGCCTGTTCTTCTGAGCTCTTTTTCTAAACAAGGGTTGTAGAGTCAGTTTTATAACTGTGACGTTCCTGAGTGTATCTTCGATACCCAGCTTATCGGCGCCAGTAACTAACCAACACTTACCTACCAGCACTTTTGAGTAACTCACAAGGAAGTTGATTGGTTTACGCAACAGATGGTTATCAGTGAGCAGGGACACTGCTCGGCGGCGCGACTCGGCCGTCGCTCGCCGCGCTCACCTACACTCGGAGAGCCAGCGCACGCGACGGGCCGGGTGTCCACTGATCAGCGACACGCCGCACAATAGCCTCGTTAGCATTCGCAGTCACTCGCGCATTCTATCTATCACACGCGAACAATATTTGGGGATCTACTTACAAATAATCATTTTATCTGACCTGTCAAAAGGACTGAGTAGGTACGGAATGTTTTTCGGTTCTTTGCGCTATGTTCGTTTTTGGCTAAGTATATGTATAACCTCTTATCGATATCGCAGTTATCCTGGGCCGTATTTCGAGTAGTGAGGTGTCGTTACGAGAATATCCGGTCCCGTATTACATCCTTCCTGTCATCTTGTATTGAAATTTCTACCTACTATACCTACCTACTACAGTTTTTTGTAAAAAATAATTGTTAAGTTTGATTGTTTATTTATTTTAATTTAATTAATTTAATTGGTTTTAATTACTAGCTGTGGCTTGCGGGTTTGTTCTCGTAAAAAAACCATTCCACTGTTTTCGTACCCAAAGGGTAAAACGGTCCCTATAACTAAGACTTCGCTGTCCGTCTGTCTGTCTTTCCGTCTGTTACCAGACTGTATCTCAGGAACCGTGATGTCAGTAGAAATTTTCACAGATGATACCTATTGTACCTATTTCAGTTGCCGCTATACAAATCTAAAAAACAGAATAAAATAAATATCATCATAATTCATCTAAATATTTGTTTATGTCTTAATGTAAGTTTATGTAGAAGTTATTATTTTTTGTCTGTTAATGTTTTATTGTGTATTTTGTTTGTTGTTGTTGTAGTGTTTTGTGCGGTGAAATCTGTCATTGACTGATGACGTCTTTATCTATTTCTACCAAAGGTTTTTATTTTTTGTAATTTCAAACAACACTGCCGACAAGTTAATCAAATGGCTGACCAAACACCAGGCAGAAGTCTCAGAGTAACACAGAAATTGGTAAATAAATCGACTTCTATGTCAGTGTGAAACTTGTACGTTGTTCCGAGGTAGGTAGAGCTACGTAGAGTCTGATGTAATCGCATGCGGGATCAGGATCGCCTCGCGTCATCCTCCCTCGCGCCGCTCCTGCACTCGCTGCATATCGCAATAAAAATAAATCACCGCTTCGTTCGCGGGATTAAAAGCTCCAGGGGCGGAGCGGGGCCACCGGGGGCCGCGGGCCGGCGGAGGCGGGGGGCGCGCGCCGCCGGCAGTCCCATGCCGGAGCCCGCGGCGAACGCGCGTGTCACGAAGTTTCAGAGCCGCGCAGTAGTGAGAGAGTGCAGTGAGTGTGGTGGTTGTGTGCAGTGCAGTGAGAGGTCGCCACCGGGCGGCATGCGGGAGCGCGCGCCCGGGCCCGGGCGCCCCGCGCTGCGCTGACCCGATGCTGTGTGCGCCGGCGCCGACCAGGCGGCGCCTGCCGCTGCTGCGAGCCCTCGCCCTCGCCTGCCTGCTGCAAGTACGTGTCCCCGCTGCGCCCGGCCCAGCCTGTCTCCTTCACCTTCCAACACTACCAGCCCGGCTGCCAGCCGTATCCCGGCCTTTCGCACTATTCCCCCTTCAAAAACCACAGACATGACATTCGAGCATTTTGTAGTTTTCACTTCAATATTTTCTTTTACTTTATGTAAAATATAAATTTATTAAAGTTTTATCATGGGCAAACCATGATCTCAAAGTTTTTTTTAGTTTTCATATATGTAAGACTAGTGAAGTCATTGAGTTCTTGAGAAGACGAAACTTAACCTGATTCATAAAACCTTTGAATTTAAAGACGTCAGTTTGACCTTCGCTGCAATTGATTACTGATAAAGAGCTCACCGGCTATAAGGGTTATATTATAACGTCCATGTAATTCAAATGTAACGCATTCTTTGAAATCAAATAATTCCCAGTCCATTGTAAGCAAGGTGCACGAGCGCCTTGCTCTCGGAGCGATCCGACCGACACCTCATGAGCACTTCGTCCGACGTCGGACCGAATGACCGTTGGTGCAGTATGTAGTGCCGTCATGTCCGCGGTACGTGCGCTGCATGCAGATGCGCTCACCATCGCCTCGTCGCCGGCTCACGTACTCTCGTTAGTGTCCGACCTGTGATCATTTCCCGCAGTCCGCTCCATTCAACGCAACAATGCTCAACTGTTTTGGAAAATTAGATTTCAAGTTAACTCAGACCTTTAACACATTCTATTCGGAGGCAATGTCACCATGTAAACCATTACAAAACGCATCTATTTTATTCAGTTCGTAATAATGTATCTAATTTAGTTTATTTTGGATGTTCATCATGTTTTGAGTCTTCGTTAAATCATTTCCAGTTTCCTCTTCAGTAATTTTGTTTATGTCAGAAATTAAGCGAGAAGTAAAACATCCGGTCCACTCTAAGCAATAAACAGCGCTCAGAACCGGTCCCTGCTCGATGAACTCCACCTGCAACTTGTTTAGTGTTCGCTTTCAAATGCACCTTATCTTCACATCTAAATTAAACATTTTAATGTGGATGATCGACTCACTCGGCTAAATCGAATAATTCAAATGGATATATAAGACAACGTTATACCTAGCCATCATTCAATTAAATTTGTTAAATGTTTAAAATACTTTTTAGATCCTAAATTTTAATGATGGACAATAATTTATTTTTATTGTATGTTTATACACAAATTTGTACTACCATATCTAGTAAATATCTAATTTCCAATAATTATTAACCACTATTTGTCGTGGGCTTCCTTTTGATGACTTCAGTCTCCTCGGTTCCTCACAAATCGATTACATTCACATCCTGCGGTTTTTTAATGTCATCAAACCACTTTAAGCTCCGGCAATCTAGTCTGGATCTAGTCTGGTTTATCTACTTACATAATTTGCCGTCACCAGGTCTTAAAGAATGATGTCCAGCTCCATTTATTGTTACGTATGCGATGTCTTATCTCCGAGTTTTTAATCCCAATCCAATCTCAAACCCAATCTTGTAATTTAATGCCAAAAACAAAATTCAAGGCAAGAAAATATGCACCTCATTGGCAAGCTTGCTTCATCTGAGACCGCATTGCTATTTTTCATCAGCTACTGTCAAACGCAGCCCAAATTAATCACAAAAAATACACCATGGTTCTCTGTACTTCTCTTATTTTGATTGCTTGTCCGGTGTTTTTCGTGCGTGAGATACTTTTACTGCGTTTAGAACGTTATGGACAGATCTTCGAAAATTGTAGTACCCACCTACTTTATTCGAAATCAGAATTTTCTTTAAGTTTTGCAACCGCTGGTGAATAGAAATTTAACATCCAACCAATTTCGTTTATTATTTGGATCCAAAGAAGAGAAAATGTCCAAGATATACAATTTAGTAATAAAATTTAAAACACCTAAGATGTCGGATTGTAAAATAACACGAAATAGGGATTCCTTCTAAAAGGATTAATTTAGGAGCCAAAGATGTAGGTACCTTGCTTAATAGAAATAATATGTTTTGTTTATTCTGCCTACCTATTAAATAAATTTGTTCAAAAATGACCCTTTGCAAATGCGGTTAATTTTCATAGCTCTATTTTCTCTTGAGAATAATAAAAAAAAGCAATGCGGAAATAGCCCATTTGATAGCACAACAAATACATAGCTCGGCTACCGCGTGCGCATATAAATCTGACAACTAGCTTTCGAGAAATTCAACAAGCGTTTGTATGGACTTTGTAGAGGTTTTGCGACTTTGATTAATTTAAGAAATACATTTTTAAATTTGTTGTATACGTTATGTTATGTTATTTCCTAAGTAAAATTTTATTAAGTAACATAAACATAATGATTTGTTACGAGCGTGTAGAGACACACATGCAGGAAGTAAAATTGCGTGGACACATTCCCAAAATGATTTAATGAAGCGAATTAGACTTGGGAAAACTTTGGAGGTGAGGCTCGTCGCAACATTACACAGACTTGTTATGATGATACGACTAGATGAAAAACTTTTTCAAAGGTACTACTCAACTAGATTTAACTTTGAAAGTTTCAATCCCAATGTTTTCCTTTAAAATTGAAATTTTGTTGACAGCTCCCTTCTGGTGTTCCTATTGAACTCCTTTAGTTCATAAATCACATCACGTTAATAACATTATCAAGTTTGTGATTTAGTTTGTGTAACGTAGGTACCTACTTTATTGTTATCTTCGCGCTCAAAAGGTTCAACGGATTATGATTAAACTTCGTATGGGCTCATACTTGGAGTTAACATACAAACTACTTTGTGTGCCAAAAAAATACAGTTTCTGTGGGACGGTAGGTGAAACTGTTGAGCGCAACTAGTATAGAATATTCTAGATGCTGTGATACAAGTTTTCGTGGTGTGGCCTATGATCTTTTTAAAGATTATCTAACTGATAGGAAACAATGTCTCAGGATAGACGACTATGTCAGTTCAGACCGAAATATACTCGTATCATATGGGGTACCGCAAGGCAGTGTACTGGGTCCTACTTTATTCACCCAGTACATTAATGAGTTATGCAAGCTCTCTCTTCCAAATTGTAGAGTTTTCACTTATGCTGACGACACGGCCCTTCTAGTTCACGGAAATAGCTGGACTAACACTCGCATACATGCTGAAGATTCTCTTAAAATTGTCATGGAATGGCTGACCAAATACCTTCTTACGTTAAATATTGATAAGACAAAGTATATAGCTTTCTCGTCGAATAGTGATTCGCAGCCACCAAACTCTTTTGAAATAAAGGCTCATGCTTGTGATCTAAATTAGACAACAACTTGCTCATGCCTTCAAATAGCACGTAGTTCGAAACTCAAATATCTAAGAGTCACGATTGACCAAACGCTAAACTGGAATGAGCATTTAAAGGCGTCTAATCCCTCGCGTTAGAAAGCTGTTATTTGTCTTTAAACGTCTGAGATCAGTAGCATCGGCTGAAGTTCTGAAACAAGTATACAATGCACTAGGACAATCAGTTATTTCATACTGCATTCCAGTGTGGGGTGGCACCTACGCCAGCAACATAAAACACCTGGAAGTAGCACAGAGGGCTGTTCTGAAGGTCATGTATGGTAAACCGTTTAGGTATCCGACCGCCGATTTATACAGGGAGAGTTCTGTGCTCTCCGTGCGCCAACTCTTTATCTTGCAAGTGGTTCTTCGTAGACATAAAACTCTAGTTTTTGACAGTACGTTTTAGGATAACAAACGAAGAAAAGATAGAGTGTGTAAAATTGAAAGACAACGAACCGCACTGGCACGTCGTCATTTCGAGGCTGTTAGCTCGTATCTATACAACGTTATTGGCGAATCGATATGTAACCCACTTAATCTAAATAATTGTAAACGAACTTTGGTGAATTGGCTCAAAACCCTCTCTTATTTTGAAACTGAACAATTATTTAAAATTCAAGAATAAAAGACTTGTTCCTGAAATACTACACTCACATTGCATATTTTCTAAGTCTAAAGTTTGACTATGATAATGCGGAAATGATTTGCTTCTAACACTATTAATCTATAATTTTAATTTTTACTAAATTTATTATTCCAATGATTTACAAAATTCTATAAAATTAATTACTCCTTAAGTTATAAATTTTTAAAAGTATAATACAAGTATGGTATAGAACTTAGTATTAAGACAATTGGAAGGACTAACTACCAAGACACGGGTTTTTCAACACCCAGTTTGTTGGTTAGTGCCGAATTAAAAATAATGTACTATGTATTTTGAAATAAACAATTTTGAATTTTGAATTTTTTTGCTTAGTATAGCGGCGGTGAGGCGGTACGGGCACTATGATATAATAGTGATTTTTGGTTGTACTTGGGGAACCTAGAAAGTGCTTGGAGTCAGCGTATGAATTCGTCCCTTTTGCCGTCGAGACAGCGGGTTCGTGGGGGTCTGATGCCAAAAAGTTTGTGGCCGATTTAGGGCGTCGCCTGCGTGAACGTAGGGGAAATCCTCGATCGGGGCAATTTCTTGCCCAGCGTATCTCCCTGGCGATACAGCGGGGAAATGCCGCCAGCTTAATGGGCACTTTCGGAAGAGGCGTTCGGGATGGGAAGTGAAATTCGAGTGACTAGACTACATTGTATTGTATTGTTTTGTACTTATTTAATTTAACGTTTTGACATATTTAATGACGAATTTATAAATGAACTGTTTGTATTTAAGTTCTTGAATGTAAAACCTAGAAAATAGAAAGTTTGTTCTAAATGTTTAAATAAAAATATAAACCATCTGGACCTATATCCTAGTCTTTCAGGATTCCACCATAGATAAATATAAGTACAATAATAAACATAATAGGTAGGTAGACATTTTGTTTAAATCTGAATTTTATCATTCTAATATATTTTAATCAGATGGTCTGGGTACCTATTCGTTCTCTTATTGAGAGGGCACGTCAAGTTTCAGCTCGAGTGCACAGAGCGAAACGTAATGGAAGTGAATGAAAGCCTCGGCTTGTAGCACCAGTAGGTAGTGGGTATAGACGAGTAGTGTAGGCGTGCCGGGGGGCAGGCAAGCGGCGCGCCGGCCCGCGGGCCGCGGGGCCCGGCCCGCCCGCACTCACTCCGCCCCACTGCTGCGGGCTGCCATCGCTCTCACTTGAAGCGTGCAACGGACTGCGTTCATACCGAATTATGTTCAGGTACTTATCCCTATTTCACCATAAGGTGAATTTAAGAACAAAAATATTTAACTAATAGGGTAGGTATGATTAATAACATAATTGCACAGCCGTGCAAAGGGTTTAAACAAATAATCAATCTTTCTGAATTGTAAAAACAGTAAGTATAATTTCCCTGTACCCACTCGTAGTAGGTACGATTTCGCTATGCGATCGCACAATAAAATTGTAAAACGGGCATAAAATCTTCTAATTACAATTGACATCGTTCATCTGGCAACACTGTACTGCAAAATACTGGATTTATACGATTTCTATGAGAATACGACACTGCAAATGACAGTTCGAAATACAAAAGCACCACAGAATATATGATAAGCACTTGTATCGTACATTCTTTCACATCACTATAGCAGGAGTAGAAACGTTGTAAAACATTGTTGTTTTCAATGCTTGTGGTATGGTACAAAACAGTTACTTAATAAGGGATGAAATAAAACGTTCCTGCGCAATGATGTTTTTGTAAAAGTTTGTGGTAAGCCCCCAGCACTGATCTTCCGGTGGAGCCTCTAGTTGACTCACGCACGCGTCTAATGGCGCCGATACGCGACCTAATCAAAAATTACAAGTTGTCGTATACATACTCGTAGGTACTATGACAGTGTAAAAAGCCTTAAGTTTCAGTTTAAAATATTTAAGTTTAAGCTTAAATAAATATAAATATCAGACTACTTAGGAAGACTACCCGGCATTCATCCTTCCTATTAGGTACATAGAGCAAATCGGAGTAACCCACTCAAATCGTATGAGTGTAGGTACTTCTCGTGTTATAAACTAATAATGTGTGGATACCACGTCAGCTTTCATATTGAAATTGAAAAAGATTTAGATCATACATCATATGTAGATCATCCTTACCACCAAAAACTGGACTGAAAGTTGCACTATTCTGTTAAAATACCGCCAAGAAGAACAAGTTCAGGGGCGCTGGTACTGTAATGTATTGATTGATTGATTTTCCATTTTATTTCCCTAGTCTGAGTATATTACTACAGTTAGATTCCTAGCCTATAGGTACTGAAAAGTAATTTGATTAATATGAAGTAATTGATATCACACTAATATTATAAAGGCGAAAGTTTGTGAGTGTGTGTGTTAGTGTGTAAGTGTGTATGTTTGTTAGTTCTTCACTTTCAAACGGCTGGACCAATTTATATGAAATTTGGTATGGAGGTAGCTCACACCCTGGATTAACACATACTTTTTATCTCTTAAAAATGTAGTGTTTCCGTGGCATGAGCATAAAACTCAACCAAACTTATCCACAGTTTTTATTATGATAATTACTGTTAAGTGACTGTCGTAGCGCAGTTCTAGCTCAACATAACCTAGACACAGACATTTATGTATGTTAGTCACTCTCATTGAAATAATTATCAAAACAATCAATTAAGTTACATTACAATCAAATTTATTGCAAAAGCATGATAAGTTAAATTATTATTATTTCAAACAATTGTATGTACTTAATCTAAACGGTATGTCATAATAATGTTACCTATAAACTGATGTTATTTCAGCTGAAAAATATATCAAACGTATAATTTCAATATTATTTTATTAGTTCGATACAAATAAAATAATGTACACGGATTGGTATGTCAAATGTCTCTTATTCGCAGTGAGCAATATTGAAATAAAAGTACGTCGTTCAAGTATGGCGCATCCCTAAAACACGCAAACATTGTCATTTATCATAAACTTTTTATAGTTTACGTTCAGTTTTACTAGATGGTGCTGAACTATCTTAAAACGCGCAAACGCTTAGGTTCCCCATTAGGATTAGGATACCCATAAGCGTTTTTGAATAACTAAACTATTCAACGGAAGTTTGCGTACTTATGTTTTTGTGTCGGAGTTTGTCTAACCAACTCTAACTTTATGCACCTGTAATGTGTACTTTTTACCCGCGGGTAGCACTTCGGGGCGCAGCTAGTCTTTGATAAATTATTTCTCCAAAGAACTGAAAAACATTGTACGGGCCAAAAAAAAATTAGCAAAATATGACGCAACCCTAATAAAAGACTAATCTGTCACGCACACTAGCATAAAAAAGTTATTAAACAGTACGGAACATATTTTTTTTATATTCTTTTTTTCTATTAGCTTTCTTTTTGTACATAAAACTCTTCACAGCTGACAGCAGTTCTATTTTTAAAGTTCATTCCGGCCCTTAGGTTGGAAGTAATTAGTATGAGTTTTTCCCTCTCTATGGAGGGAAGCAGCATTTTCCACCCAATAATCAGATCAAAACAACACTACTTTCCGAGTATGAGAAATGAAAAATATTGTACCTACGTCACTTCCACTATCAAGACGGTTCGAAAAGCACCTTGCATGTCGTAATCCATCAAGCTGTTTAGGTTGTAGCCTCAGATCAATCTAGAGGAAAAGATGGAACACTGCGTTATATCTCGCTGAAGCCATTTCTTTTTAAACGTGTGCGCGTGGTAATGTTGCCATGAAAAACATTTACAATTGCACGGAAACTAAAATTTATTCCCAAACTCTACGTTAGCCATTTCCGTTCCAATATACAACCTTAGTAGATTTAATATTCTAGAACTGCACATATTTGTAAGAGTTTAATGTTTTTGATTCAAAATTGATTTGTATCAAAACTGCACAGCTTTTAAAAGAACCTCAAAATGTAGTCCTGGCCACACTTTTATAATGCACTATGGATATTTATGTACACGAAATTATATCATAAACCAATGCACATAATGTCGAGGTAAGAATGACTAACCGAGTAGCGTAGTTTTTTTTGAGTCTATGTGTGCGTGTTGTGTACATATACGACAATAGCGTAGTTTTTGAATGGTTTTTGGCTTCACCTAAATCATACGCCGTGCGCCATCTTATTCTCTAGGTTAATCTGAGGTTGTAGCATGATAAAAAAAAACAAGGTCTAGCATTCAGAGAGCAAACACGTAATGACGTCACTCGTCTCTTTCCAATTATTTGTAAATAACTCATAATTGTTTAATTCGGTCTTGCTTAGCGTCGATTGACGTCACTACGTGTTGCCTACGTGACCGGAATGCTACACCTGGTATTATTATACCTTGTGCATTCGGGTAAAAAAAGAAACCGCGCCAACACATGCCTAGAGAAAAAAAAATACGGCGCCACAATTTTATTTTAATTTTCATTTTCATTGACAATTATTATATTATGTCATTATAAAGACGTTATCTTCATAAGATAAATTATTAGTGAAGAAGAAGAGCCTAGAGTCTATCTCGGAGACAGCAAAAACAATGATGGAGATGCTGCAATTGCCTACAATCTCAAAAGAAAAATAGGTACTTGAAAACCTAATAGGGAGTATTCAATGTTGGAAACATACAACGATTACATAATACAAAAAATTTATGGAAAGCGGAAAAAAGTGAAATCAGAGAGTTACAGAATACTACCGATTTTATCTATCTTACAGAAAAGGGCACAGAAACAGGCACAGATTAAAAAGCTTCATACACGCACAGCCTACCAATTATTAATATTTACACGATGATTCAAGACACGATTGTCATCGTACATAACTATGATATGTTTTTTAGGGTTCTGTACCTCAAAAGCAAAACACGGAACCCTTTTAGGATCACTTTGCAGTCCGTCTGTCTGTCTGTCAAGACTCTTTTTCTGAAGAACCCGTGGAGGTATCAAGCTAAAATTCATATAAGTACCCAAATCTACTGTCCCTTGGAGCTGTGAAAAAATTGAACTTCTAAACCAACGCAATCAAAAGATACAGCCGTTTATGCTGCAAAATTTCGACACTCGCGAGGGAATCAAAACCTACAGGGTGCTTCCCGTGAACTCAAAATCTTGAAATTTAGGACGAAGTAATGTCTTATAGCACAAGACAAAGGAAAAATTGCGAAAAGCGTATATTTTAACTTACATCAAATAATAAAAATATTTTAATACTTATTATTTTATATTTATAATCTATTAGTTTTTCTGTATATTTTTGGAAATGAAGCCGCGCTATTCATGATATTCAAGGCTGTGGAATTGGTCATATTTATTGAAGTTGGTCGCACTCTCATGTATGTACTTATAATTGGTTTCTTTTTGTCTGGTATATTATTTTTGACCGTATATAATATAAGTAACTAATTCTTCTTTCTGTAAATGCAGAAAGTGAGTTTCTTGCGATGTTTTTTGACGAATTATTATCGAAAAAATATTAGCACACTTCGTTATAAAGCGTTTGTTCCAAGCTGAAGCCTTATTATATATTATTAGTTGGTTAAAATAACTTGTTTCATGAAAGTACAAACGACGGATTTAAAAGTTGAAGGTTTTTAACGCTCAAAATATTGATATGAAGCTCCTGATATAATACAATTAGCTACGAAGGTAAAGAAATGTGCTTATTCGGAACACATTTGCAGTTAAGTAATTAAAAGTCACTAAAAAGCGTTTCATTTGATGACAGATCGTTTAAATTTTTGGAATCGGCAGCGCTTGTAGAGGCAGCAAGTTTGTGAATATTAAGATGGAAGATGTAAAGACAGGGTGATGTACTAGTTCTAAATTATCTAAATTCTAGTTAAATTTGAAGAACACCAAAACCAAAATAACTACACACGAAACTATAATAGTAATTTTAACTAAAATAAAAAAATAAAATAAATTTGATTTAATTTTAACTACTAGTAGTTAAATTTGAAGAAAACAATAACTACTAAACAAAATAACAACACACGAAACTGTTTGTTTCCACTGATTTTTAGGGTTCCGTACCCAAAGGGTAAAACGGGACCGCGAGTCCGACTCGTACTTGGCCGGTTTTTTGTTATGTTATGAAAAACCTTCCTAGCGCTTTGTGCCGTTTTATATTCAGGATGCGCTTGACCATGATCTAGGATTATTGTAAAATACATTTTTCTAAATTGATTATTGTATTATATACGACCACGGTAAAATAACGTGTAACGTAGCTGAAATAGAAAATACATCTATGTCCACAAATGTTGTTAACTTGCGTGCAAATAGTAATCTGTTCCTCTTAAATAAATAAATAAATACATAGATTGGTAGTAGTACTAAGTTATCATTACTTTTTACCTAAAAAAGAGATATTAGGCGAATACTAAATAATGGTGCGATACAAAAAGTTATTGTTGATTAAAATTATTGCCTTTTTAAAACTAGTTTTCAACAACATTTAATGGATTTTATGAAAAGACTCAAGACCAGAGAAATAGGCCGCGAAACTCGGAGGAACGGAACCTGCCCTGCTTCCTGCAACGGTTCATAATCAAATATTTTTGTTTTTTTCCTTGATAATTTTATAATAACCATATATTGTTTGTTTGTTTGTGGCAGGCTGCGGCGGGGGCGGGCGTGTTCGAGCTACAGATCCTCGAGTTCTCCAATTACCGGTTGGAGCTGGCGTCGGGCGCGTGCTGCGGCGGCGCCCCCCCGGCGCTCGGCTCCGGCCCGGCCACCCCGGCCCCGGCGGCGTGCCAACACGCGTGCCGCACGCGCTTCACGTTGTGCCTGAAGGAGTACCAGTCGGTGGCGGCTCCCGGTGCCTGCTCATTCGGTCACAACGCGTCTCCCGTACTTGGCACCGACTCTTTCACGCTCGCCGAGCCACTCTATACGCTCGCGCTGCCGTTCTCCTTCCGCTGGACGCGCTCCTTCACACTCGTGCTGCAGGCCTACGACGACTCGCCCTACGCGGATCCTGGTGAGTTCGAGCTCTATACTGGCCTGTTCGCGCTCCATGCTCGTAACGAACGCTCACCTCTCCCGTGCTTCGTTACAGAGGAGGGGCTAATCGAAGAGGCGTGGTGGTCGGGAATAGTGGAGCCGAGTGCCGAGTGGCACGCTTTGCGGTACGCGGGGGCAGCCGCGGCCGTTGCCTACCGCGTGCGCGTGCTCTGCCAGCCCAACTACTACAACACCACGTGCACCACATTCTGCCGCGCGCGCGACGACAAGTTCGGCCACTACTCCTGCTCCGAGACCGGCGACAAACGCTGCCTGCCCGGCTGGCAGGGCGACAACTGCGAGAAACGTGAGTTTCCTTATTGTTTTTTTTTTTACTGCTTCACGCATACCCAAATACGACGCTGTTTCACTAACTGTGCTCTCTCACCCGCAGCCGTGTGTAAAGAGGGTTGCCACCCTGTGCACGGACGCTGCGATCAGCCCGGCGAGTGTGCGTGCCGGCCCGGCTGGCGCGGCGAGTTGTGTGCGCAGTGCCAGCCCTATCCGGGCTGCAAGCACGGGTACTGCAACGGCTCCTCGTGGGACTGCACATGCGACACCAACTGGGGCGGCATTCTGTGCGACCAGGACCTCAACTACTGCGGCACCCATGAGCCGTGCCGGCACGGTGGCACCTGCGAGAACACCGCTCCCGACCAGTACCTGTGCCGCTGCGCCGAGGGCTTCTCGGGCGCCGACTGCGAGCGTGTAGACAACCCGTGTGCGCCCGGCCCCTGCGCTCACGGGGTCTGCACACTCGAGGCAGCTGCACCGCGCGGCTTCCGCTGTGCCTGTGAGCGCGGCTGGGGCGGTGCCACCTGCGACCGCGACCTAGACGACTGTGCTAGCGCTCCGTGCCACAACGGGGCCACGTGCCGCGATCGCTTAGACGCTTTCGCATGCGAGTGCGCGGCCGGCTGGAGCGGGCCCAGCTGTGAGGAGGACGTGGACGAGTGCGCCGTGGCCGGGGCCGGGGAGGGCGCCACCCTCGGGCCGTGCGTGAACGCCGCCGCGTGCAACAACACAGCCGGCGGGTACAGCTGCGTCTGCCTCGCCGGCTGGACCGGCCGCGACTGCGAGTCCAACGTGGATGACTGTGTGGGCCAGTGCCTGAACGGTGCCACTTGCATCGACCTGGTGGACGACTTCCACTGCGCGTGCGCGGCGGGGTACGCGGGCCGCACGTGCGCGCTCGACGTGGACGAGTGCGCGCCGCGCCCGTGCCGGCACGGCGGCGAGTGCGTCGACCTGCCCAACGCCTACCGCTGCATATGCCCCGTCGGATTCTCCGGCACCAACTGCGAGGTTCACATTCTCTACTCTTCTCAATGCTTCAGTCATCACAGTTCTTTTATTTCGCAATTAACGTCTCGCTCACTCTGCTCATTCTTATCCTCTTCACTTGTCGTAGGTACTCGGTATCTACTGTACTGCCACACGAACTAACCGCCTTCTGCTTTTAGCTATCCTCCTGCCCCGGACGGTACTGTGCGGTGAGTCTACTAACCTTTAATTACTAACATTATACTCATAATAATAAAATGATATGTTAGGTTTAAGTAATTAATACCAATTACTAAATTTTTGACTAAATGCTTTATTGAGCCTAACAAAAAAAAATTTTTTTGGAAACATCAAACCCAATCGAGTTTTCAGGAATCGTGATGTCAGCTGAGTTGATGTTCTTATCTGCGTCGGTTAGCTCGATGATTGCAAATAACAAAAACACTCATCATGTTAACTCACTTAGATTCTTATTATAGAACATTTACAACAGCATCTAAGTCTTGAACAATGATTGAAACGGTTCTTGTAAGATGCAAACATTCATTTAAATAAAATTCATTTAACTATTTTAGTGCTCTGTTTTAACATTGAGCTAATTCTTCAAAGATTAAAACATTTTAAACATTCAAAACGCGTTTGATTTCCGCTTGATCAACGAAGTTTTTTCAACTGTTTCTGTTACATACAACTTTACAAAAAACATTTTCAACTAAAGCTTATCGCTTATTCTTATTGCTTATTAATTAAAACTATGATGAGGCTGCGTGATGAGGCAGCAGCGGTTTATTACAGAACTAAATCTGAAGTCAAGAAAAAATATTATAAAAGCTTAAAATCTACAGTTACTAAAGCACTATACCATGAAAAGTCAGCTTTTTTTAAACAGAATATAAATAATAATTTGAAAAACCCTAAATTACTCTGGAAAAATCTAAAATTCAATTTGTTACCTACAGATGATACCGAATTGCCATCTTCCTTTAGCGACCCTAACATAATAAATTATCACTTCTTAGATATAGCAGGTAGCCAAGAGACCTCAATTTCATATTTATCGTATTTCGAACATCATAGATTTGGTGATGCAGTTTTTCATATTGAACCAACTAGCCTAGACCGTCTGATCAAAATAATTAGAAGCCTAAAATCAAATGCTTTAGGTAGTGATGCCATTAGTCTAGATATGCTGATAATGACTTTCCCAGATACGATAAATATCATACAATTGCTTATAAATACCTCTATTGGTGCTAGAACATTTCCCGAGATCTGGAAACACGCAATAGTGCGACCCTTGCCTAAAGTTTCGAATCCAGTTTTCATAAAAGATCTTCGACCTATAAGCATTTTACCGTGTTTGTCTAAGATTTTGGAAAAGGCAGTATGCATGCAGCTAACTGAATTTCTAGAGAAAAATAAGATTTTACCCGAAGCACAGTCTGGGTTTCGAAAGGGTCGCAGTACTTCAACAGCTCTGCTCGATGTCACCGACAACATACTTAAAGCACAAGATGAGAGTATGTGTACAATTTTGGTTTTATTGGATTTTTCCAGAGCTTTCGACTCTTTAAATATAGATATTCTCTTGTCAAAATTGAGTTACTATGGGTTCGACTGTGAAGCTGTACAGTGGTTCAACAGCTACCTAACTAATCGATACCAATCTGTAAAGCTAAATTGTGTGGATGGCTCATCATTTCTATCTGATAAGTTGCCTATACATAGGGGAGTGCCTCAAGGTTCAATCTGTGGGCCTGTTCTTTTTACTTTGTACTCTGCTGATGTTGTAACGCATATAAAAGACTGTCACTTTCATATATGCCGATGATATACAGGTGTACATGTCATGCAAACCAAAAGACATTGATATTGCAATTAATAAACTTAATGTTGATCTCGCGAGAATAGCGGCATGGTCTACAAAAAACTGCTTATTACTTAATCCAGCCAAGACAAAATATTTAATATTCGGAACAAAACATCGGCTTAACAATCTCAATCCAACTTCAAATGTCATGCTAATGGATGAACCAGTAGAGCGTGTGTATGAAGCGAGAAATCTAGGCTTACTTATCGACTGTGAACTGCGATTCGAAAAGCATATAGCTAATTGTGTAAGAAATTGTTTTTATAAACTTAAAGTACTGTACAAATTAAGACCATTTTTGAAAGAAGAATTACGCATTCAATTGGCTGAATCACTAATCTTGTCTAAATTAAATTATATGGATACGGTTTTTGGCCCGCGACTTTTAGTCAAAACTAATAAGCTGGTGCAACGAGTTCAAAATGCTTGCGCCCGCTTTTGTTTTGATATTCCGTTGAGGTCACATGTATCCCCATTTCTTAATTAAAATCAACTTTTGAAAATGATCCACCACCGTAAACTTCACTTGGCGTGCCTCATGTTTGGCGTCATGAAATACAAATCCCCGAGTTATCTGTACGAGAAGTTGTCCTGGAAATCGAGTCGTAATCCTAGTCGCCAATGCTCGACGCAGCTCACAACACAGCGGCATTTTTCAGCCGCTTTTAGAGGTAGTTTCCGCTACGCTGCGTCAAAGTGTTGGAACAACATTCCGCCACCAATTAGGAACCTGCAAAATTTCAACGGTTTTAGGCTTACACTTAAGAAATTTATGTTTGAGCATCAAAAGAGCCAAGAACTTTTAAGAAATGACACTAGTGCCATCTAAGAATAATTTAAACCACTCACACTCACTATAATAATCACCTACATTTCAGAATTTTTCATTATTCGTCCTTCTGTGTAATTTTATATATTTAGTACCTGGATGACCGAGCTTTGCTCGGTTTTTTTTTTTATTGTGTTTTTTTGGAAAATAAGCAATTGATTTTAATCTTACCTCAAAGCAAACACTCATTGACTTCGTGTTATTTAACAACGCCATCTGCTGTTGTGTCGTTAAAGCAATTAGTTGCTCACAAAAAATAGTATTATTATTCGCCAATTAATAGATGTCAGGAAGTCATATTTTTCAGTTGAGACTACTCAAACGCCTCCTTTTGTTATTTTTCTTCCAAGTTTATGTTTAAGTTTATGATCGATAAAACACGAATAAAATGACATTTTCTAAAAATGATTCCTAGCTAGATCGATTTATCGCCCCCGAAACCCCTTATATACTAAATTGTATGAAAATCGTTGGAGCCGATTCCGAGATTCCAATTATATATATATATATAATATACAAGAATTGCTCATTTAAAGATATAAGATTTATTCAATTCAATTATATATTATGTTTAGTACTTACGCTATGTTTATGTTGTTATCGTTGTTGCTCGTAGTCGTAGTCCATGTAGCTCTTGCTCGTGCGTGACGTCACCTGCCGGTCGCAACGGAAGACCAGCGCTGGTTGGACACTACCAGCACTATGCTGAGTTGCGGCCGGTTTGTGGCAAAAAGCCAAGTTTCCACCTTTTTTAGTTAAGTTTTTGTCTGTATTCTGTGTGTTTTTTGCCATAAATAAATTATTGTCTATTGTCTATTAATTAAGAAATTAATTTATTAATTTAACAATGGTTAACTGGTTTTTAAACTATTTTTCGAATAAACCTTCAGTTGTGTTTTGTAGTTATATAGACCGTAAATCATAACATGGCTTTTTTAACATTGAAAGATAGCAAGCTGCTAACAACAATTGAATCCAAAGTAATTTTAACATACTAATATTTAAGTGCTAGATTTGAACTTAGAGTTTGATTGGATCCTAGCATGACTTCTTGAGCCAAAGAGGAAGCTAATGTACGTGTGTAATTAACGAACGCTGGTGCGCGCAGGACGACCGGGACCACTGCGCGGGCGCGCCGTGCGGCAACGGCGCCGCGTGCTACACTGCGCAGAGCGACTACTACTGCCACTGCGCGCCCGGCTGGGCGGGCAAGAACTGCACGCAGCGCACGGCGCCGCCCGCCTCGCCCGCGCCCGCCGCGCCCGCGCCCGCGCCCGGCGCCTGCGTGGGCGGCGCGGCCTGCGCGCGCGGCCGCTGCGTGCGCGCGCCGCCGGCCGCGCCGCGCTGCGCCTGCGACCCCGGGTACACCGGCGCGCTCTGCACCGACCGTCAGTACCTCTCGACATCTGCACTCGACACGCCGCAGTCCAGCATCCCATGCGCACCCGAGCTCACTCTTTTTCCCTTGCAGAACTAGACGAGTGCGCGGTGAACCCATGCCGCAACAACGGCACGTGCATCGACGGCGCCGCGGACTTCGCCTGCGTCTGCCGCGACGGCTGGACCGGTGAGTGTCTCGCTGGCCGTCGTCGATCGTGAAACGACCGCCCGACATCAGAGTGCTCGAACGTTTTCTAATCCACAGGTAAAACGTGTTCGATGCGCGTGGAGGTCGTCGACCGGTGTCCGGAGGGCTTGTGCGCCAACGGAGGCACGTGCGTGCGCGAGGGAAGCGCGTGGCGCTGTTCTTGCACGACGGGGTGGGGCGGTGCCACGTGCGAGAGCGCCGCGCCGGCGACGGCGGCGTGCGCGTGCGCCGCCGGCGGGACGTGCGTGCCGGCGCCGGGCGGCGGCGGCTGGGCGTGCGCGTGCCGCGAGGGTCGCTCGGGCGCGCGCTGCGAGCTGGCGGCGGACCCGTGCGCCGCCGGGCCGTGCCTGCACGGGCGCTGCGTGGCGGCGGGCGGCGGCTGGTGGGCGTGCGAGTGCGCGCCGGGCTGGCGCGGCGACACGTGCGCCGAGCGCGCCGCCTGCGCGCCGCGCTGCCCGCCGCCCGCCGCCTGCGCGCACGACCCGCAGCGCCCGCTCGCGCCGCCCCGCTGCGTCTGCCCGGCGCTACCGCATCACACCGCGCGACGCTGTCTCGAGTGTACATTTTCAAAACTATTTACCTACTATAGAAATTGTGAAGTTAGTCCAACTTGAAAAAAAAAAAACAAATTTATTTTGAAACACATACATACAATTAATAAATAATATGAATGATAAAAGTATTAAATAAAGTACTTAGGTAAATTATAATTATTATTAGGTATGTTTCAAAAAGAGCTCCATCTCAGCATATGCTGTTTAATCAACAGCGCTGATCTTTCGGTGGAGCCTTCAGTTGAATTTACACAGAATTATATAACTGCAATTATAAATGTATTTATATTAATTGTCACGTAACTGTCTACGAGTCTCGTAACTTGAAATAAATAAATAAGATAAAAATAAAAATGCTGTTTTTGTTTTGCAGTGCTGGCCGGCCTCAGCACGGGCATAGAACGTGGTTCGAGCGGCGCAGAAGGCGAAGGCGAGGACGGGGAGGACGCGGACGGGGGCACGGGCTCCGGCGGCGGGGCGTGCGGCACCGGGAACGGCACCTGGTGGTGGGGCTGCAACGTGTGTCGCTGCGCTGCCGGCGCGCCCGCCTGCACGCGCCTGTGGTGCGGCGTGCCCGACTGCCTCGCGCCCAACGCGCAGCCTTGCCGCACCGACGAGGTGCGTCCGAGTCCGCCGCGCTCCGCCGGTCCTCTCGCTCGAGTCACTGACGGCGGCTCTCCTCCGCAGGTGTGCGTGCCGGCCGCGCCGGCGCTGTGCCTGCGAGCCCCGTGCCCGCCGCTGGGCGAGTGCAGGCGCGTGGCGGGGCGCAGCGTGGAGCCGCCGGCGCTGCCCGCCCCGGCCGCGTGCTGGCCGGGCGCGCGGGCGCCGCCGCCGGCCGGCTGCGCGCGCGCGCAGCTGCAGCTCGCGCGCGAGCGCCTGGCGGCGGGCGCGCACGCCGAGCGCGCGTGCACGGCGCTGCGCCGCGCGCTCGCCGCCGCGCTCGCCGCGCGCGCGCCGCGGGCGCCGCCGCTCGCGCTGCTCTGTGACATCGCGCCCGACGACGACGACGCACTCGACCTCGCCCTCGTTAGTATCACTATTATTATGTTAGAGTACATAACATCCGATCGCTCGGGATGTACGATTTTTAAAGCGATTTTCACTCCGAAAATTCAGATAATCATTTATATTTCTTAATATATATAAATCTCGTGTCACAATGTTTGTCCTCAATGAACTCCTAAACCACTTAACCGATTATAATAAAATTCGCACACCATGTGCAGTTCGATCCAACTTGAGAGATAGGATAGTTTAAATCTCAAATTATAGTCGCAATTTTAATTTATTGCTAATTAAACGCGAACGAAGTCGCGGGTGACAGCTAGTAGTTATATATGTTTGGGTATCCGACAGCTTATAAATATTTGACTTAATTAAAAAAAAAGAGTGTGTGTACTTATGTACACGCGTTAGAAGTTATGCTTCTTAACCTCAAATCTATAAATGCACTTAGAACAGTTTATTCAAATCAGTTTTATTTATATTTATTTATATGGAGTACGCATCTCAAATCTGGAACCCCCGGTATGACAAGTACATTTCCAGAATTGAGCAAATCCAGATTAAATTCTTAAAGTATATTTGCTATCGTCTTCGAATTCCTTACTCATTCGATAATTATTTTAACCTTTGCAAAAAGTTTCATCTTCTACCTCTTTCAAAACGACGTGAAATTGCAGACCTCGGATATCTCCTTAACATTACGAATAACATTGTTGATTGTCCGGACCTCATTAATAAAATCAATTTGAAGGTTCCTCTTAGGGCAACCAGATTTAATGCGTCGTTGTTCATTCCTATAGTGGCAACGAAGTATAGACAGAACTCTTACTTGTGGCGAGCAAGCAACAACTTTAATAAACTGAGCATCCGACTTGACCTTGACCTGTTTTGCACTGGAGCTTCCTCGGCGAGGCGGCAGCTGAGCAGTGAATTTTTCCTACCTAAGGACCAGCTGCCATAGGTCGTGGAGCGTATTTCCATAATTTATATATATATATAATTATATATATAAATATTTAATATTTATTTTACTTTACTACTAATTTGTTATTCTTCTTAGTGTTTGCGTGTTCTTCTTATCTAAAGTGTATATATTCGTGAGAACCTATTATTATTGGCTATCCATAGTTCATTTTACTGTATATTTTTAATGTAAGTAGCTGTTGGTTCTCCTATAAATAAATAAATATTAAGGGAAATCGACAGCTGAAACATCTTACTAATAACTTGTAGCATCAGAGAGCCAATTATAGATTTTCACGATTAGTGACAGCCTTAGCAACTATAATTATGAACTTTGATGTGAACGCACGATAACACAAAGTTCTAACAAAAATAGAATAACACACGCAAAAACAAAAAAACAAATTACAAAGCTAAGTAATTATTAATTACACAGTAGCAACACCTGCAAAGTAGGATCTGCTCAGCCGCTGCTTGGCCGAATTAACGCTCGTACCGAAAAGGTCGAAGTCACTTAACTTGCACAATTTATTGAGTTGGTCGCCAGCTTGCCAAAGAAATGAGTTCCGCCTGTACCTTGTTCCAACGACGGGAGTAGAAATGGAAAGTTAAATCGAGTGAATCTAGAGGGAACGCGGATGGGAATTTTACTGAGTAGTTCTGGGCATCTGGTTTATCACTAATATTCAATAAAAAATATATAGATTTACTAATTAATAATCAATTATTAGTAAATACTATCACCGTCGTATATGAAATTGATTTAATAAAAATACCAAAATAATATTTATTTATTCACTGTTTAATTGTACTCTTACGAAACACGTGTTCTAAATATAAAAATACTAGAATATAGGAACATACAACTTGAACATAGTTATCAATTTTCATACCACCTAGAACTAACTTCACGATGTAGAATTTAGGTGTCGGTGTGCGCGCGCATCGTAAAAATTCACTCTCATAATTTTTCTCTATCGCGCCAATAGAAGTATAACATCCAAAACACACGAAGTAAATTTTCTTTTAATCAAATCAGTCAAAATCAAAATGTACCTACGTAATGTCCAATTACAATGTACGCCTAGTCAACCACACCTGGTATGAGGCTCCAGAATTGTTAACTCGATAGACTGGTCGACGACGGTCGATCGGTCCACCTTTACCGATACGGACGGCACGAATGTAGAGTTGACTGAGCGTGTACTCAGTCGTTTTCAGTCAATGACAATTTTCCAGTGGATCGGCGACGAGGTGGGAGGCGACGGAGCCATGGGCGCCGAGGAGCTGAGCGCGGCGATACGTGAGCTGAGCGAGCTCGTGTCGCGGCGGCGGCTGGCGCAGCACCCGCTGCTGGGCGCGGCGCTGCGCCTGCGCGTGCCCGAGCCGCCGGGCCCGCGCGCCGCGCCCGCCGCCGCCGGCGCCGCGCCCTCCGCGCTGCTGGCGGGAGGCGCGCTGGCGGCGGTGGCGGCCGCGGCCGGCGCTGCCGTGCTGCTGTTCATACGCAGACGCCGCGCCGCACGCGCCCTCGAGCGCTCGCGCCGCTGCGACGAGGAGAAGTCCAACAACCTGCAGAACGAAGAAAACTTGCGCCGGTACGCGAACCCGCTGCGCGAGGAGCCGGCGGGAGGCGGCGGGGACGCGGCGGGGGCGGGCGGGGCGGAGCTGCCGCGCGCGCACACCCTGTACAAGGCGCAGAACGCGGACGCGCGCAACGACACGCCGCCGCGCGACAAGGAGCTCACGAAGCGCGCGCTGCCGCCGCCCGAGCCGCCGCCCGCGCGCCTGCACCCGCCCGAGCGCCTCACGGTGCTCGTGTGACGTCACCCCGCCCCCGCCCCCGCCCCCCGCCCCCGCGGCTCGGCCGCGCTCTCGTGTGATACTAGTATAGTGCGATGCGACCTCGTCGTCGTCTCTATAATTATTTATTTTCACTTTGTGAACTCGCCTTGTAAATATTCTGTACGTTTGTAAATAATGTTGATTGTGGTATGCAAAGTTTTATCGAGAGATTATGAACGCGTATTTTTGTAAAGATTGTAAACCAGTGAATGAAAACTTATTGTTGTAATAAATTGCTGATTTATTTATGCATTTATTATTGTCCTACCATCCATAGCCATTCAATCTGGTTGTCAATATGTCAATCACAGACTGAATAAATTTTTGTAAAGGTGAAAGTGAGACGGTTCCTGCGAGTAAATGTTTTGTTTTTCTTTCACACGGCTTACCTAAAATGATATACAAATTTAGGAAAATGCATACAAAAAGTTCTGGCCACTTTCGGGCCCCTGTCAACAACTTAAGAAATGTTGTGGCCAAAAATTTTGCCACGTTTCTTTGCACCTTTTCAACGATATCTTAATGTTTTAGTTTTATTTATTAAGATCTTCGGCTGACCAGTGTGGCAGTCGTGTACGCAGATGTGGAGCTGGCATTATTTATTTATTTATATTAAGGAAAATCAACAGCTGAAATATCTTACTAATAACTTATAGCATCAGAGAGCTAATTATAGATTTTCACGATTAGTAACAGCCTTAGCAACTATGGTTATGAACTTTAATGTGAACGCACGATAACACAAAGTTCTAACAAAAATAGAATAACACACGCAAAAAACACAAAAACAAATTACAAAGCTAAGTAATTATTAATTACACAGTAGCAACACCTGCAAAGTAGGATCTGCTCAGCCGCTGCTTGGCCGAATTAACGCTCGTACCGAAAAGGTCGAAGTCACTTAACTTGCACAATTTATTGAATTGGTCGCCAGCTCGCCAAAGAAATGAGTTCCGCCTGTACCTTGTTCCAACGACGGGAGTAGAAATGGGGGGGTTAAATCGAGTGAATCTAGGGGGAACGCGGATGGGAATTTTACTGAGTAGTTCTGGGCAATCAATCGAGTTAGAGGTTATTTTTAGTAAAAATGTTAGGTCGGCGATATAGCGTCTTTTTGATAGGGGGAGGAAATGAAATCTTTTGCAATGATCATCGTAGTCGCGTGTCTTAAAAGGAATTTTGGAACGGAAGCAAAGGTACCTAATGAATTTGAGTTGGATTCTCTCGATTCTATCTATATATACCGCATATTGAGGATTCCACACCTGAGATGCATATTCAAGGATACTCCGGACAAATGTGCAATAAAGTATTTTAAAAGTCTTAATCCGATTAAAACCAGCCGAACTTCTCATGACGAAACCTAGTGCTCTTGAAGCCTTGGAGACGATATTATCGATATGCTTATCAAATAACAATTTTGCGTCATGCAACACTCCGAGGTCCCTGACAACGTCACACTTTGTCAATAACACTTGTTTAAGCAAATACAAAGACTGAATTATACTAATTTTACGGGTGAAAGTGGTCACAGTACATTTAGCTGGGTTGAGGTCTAGCTTATTAATTTTGCAGTAACTATCCAATCTGGAGAGGTCAGCCTGTAGGTAGTTTAGAGACATCCTCCAATGATTTGATGACCCTAAATATTTTCATATCGTCAGCGAAACATAACAATTGGCTATTAAGAAAGCATTGGGAAATATCATTGACGAAGATTAAAAAGAGGAGGGGACCTAGCAGTGATCCCTGGGGAACGCTACTGGGGACGGAGACCCAACTAGATATGTAGTTGTTTATAACAATGGCTTGAGAACGGTTTTTTATATAGGACGAGAACCACCTAAGCAGGTCGCCCCTTATACCAGCAAGTTGTAGCTTGGACAAAAGCAGCCGGTGATCGGACGATCGATTATAACAGAATAACGAGATGACCCTTTTTTTTTACCTTGGGAAAATCCTTTGTGGATACCACCAACAGCCCCGGGGCGGGCACAGAGTGGTTATGTGGGAATCCCGCCACTGACGGCCTACCCTTTAATAACCCAAGGGTGTTCCACCTCGACGCAGAATGTCGGTACAACAGGAACACTTTCAGACACGACCGCGGCCCCGACAACGTCAGCCCCTGCGGGCACCTCCTCGAGCCTACGCTCTTCCTCACCATGACGATGTATCGAACACTAAACACATCGTCATCATCCACCTCGGGAACCAACTCAGCCAATGGGCGTAAAACTAGATCAGTTTATGCAAGGCTGATTTTCAGCTTACCCCTAGACTCGAATTAAGATGTTCGTCGAGGGTATAGTCATGCGAGTATTCACTTTATACATTATTTCGAAAAATTACAGCAAGTTTTATAATTATGTCATATTGAGTACTTGTGTAAATGTTGTCAGCAGTGATGTGTGTGAGTTTAGGAATGTGTGCAAATGAGTGTATGTTTGTTTGTGAGTGTGTGTGTGTGTGTGTGCGTGTATGTGAGAAAGTGTAACTGTGAGGATTGTATGGTGGTATTGTCATGTGAGTTTAAAGGTTGCTTTAAAATTATTTTCAAGCCGATCCAGTAGCAAGATTTTGTACTTTGCTTTGAAGTTATTACTACCTATTTTATTTCTCATAGGTGGAGGAATATTATTCCACACTTTTGCTGCACTGTACTTAAAGCAACCTCTAAAACTAACGGTCTTGTGTTTAGGGAATGAAAGAGTTAGCAGAGACTTGGCCTTGGTCCCTATGCGACGGGTCAGGTAAGTGGCCCCGCCGCCTGCCACTTCGGCTGCAGAGGGCACTCAGAGTGGAGCGCTGTTGAACCACGTTCGAGTTCCCCCGCTGCCCCACCTCGACCGCACCACATTCACGTAGCCTCCTTCAAAACCTACGAAGGATCCCACCCAGCTAGCGGCCCTCAGCCACTCCAACGGGGACACCGGGAGATGCCACCCCACAGCTAGCAGTCCTAGGCCACTCCAGCAGAGACTTCCCGAATAACGAGATGACCCAAATCTAACCCCAAATTCTAACTTTTTTAATAATATAAATGCGAAAGTAAGTTTATTCGTTTGTTTGTTTTTGCTTTCACGTCTTAACTACTCAACCAATCACCATCATGACATTTTGCATATTTTGCGAGCAACTTGAATATAATATGAACTTTGATAAATAATGCTCAAGAGTGTCTCTTCTGCGCAACTCCTCTAACAGAACAAATCCAACTCGGAATGGTTAGGTTTGTAAGCTACCCGAGTTAAAAAATTTCATTTACGGTGCACCAGGAACGATATTTTACTACTTTGTTAATTTTAATATATGGAAAGTAGCTCGTACGTCTCTGGAACACGCTTGGAAAAACAATGCTAGGCTTTCTCCCGTCCATTATTTATTTATTTATTGATACGAAAACAAACAGCTGTTCACAATAAACTAAGTACACAACGAAATAAAACACATAAGCCTAGATAGTTTTCTCTAATAATTAAAAGGACGCTGGAGCTAATGATGACAATTCAATACTGCCATGGTAAATAATAACTTCCAAAATAGTAGAATTAGGTTTTTTATATTTTTCGGGAAAACATCCTCTGTTGAATTCACAGACATCCAATACAGTAGCAGTAATGAGCAGAGTAGTCTCATATGCAAATGCATCAGCAGATGCATGTGCGGCAGTGAAGGTTAGGTGAATTGGATGAAAGGTTTTTCCTGAGTTCGCCACAAAAAGAAACACTGTTTTCGGTAGTCACTGTTCGTACGTATTTAATATTAATTGTATTCACTATTCGGTCGTATACTAATAGGTCATTAATATGGATATAATTATGGACACAATCGAGCGAGCTGAACCTGACCAGCGCAGAGCATAGAGAGGAAAAAGGGAAGAGTCATAGATAAAAGACATGTTGCTAATATCCGATAAGTAGTGATGAGACACATGACAACTATTATAGAGTTGTAGGGCATAGACAATATTATATAATCGATTTCCAACACTCCTCCTTATGCTCTACATCTTATAAAGATATAGATGGATCCATAAAAATACATCATGGCCAGGTAATCCAAATACAGCAAACATACAGAGATTATACAACATTTTAGGTCACAGAAATAAACTTATCATACATATAAAAATAGCTGATAAACATGAACCCTTTTTAAATATACATATTCTACAACTCTACATGTTCACATATTTATTTTACACATTTCAAATGTAATCCCATTACAAAATTACAATGTTTTTGACTACATAATGGCTTAGTAAGTATATCTGCAAGCATTTTATCAGTTGGTAAGTATTTTACACATATTAAATTTTTGCCTACTAAGTCTTTTACAAAGTGGTATCGCAAGTCAATATGCTTGGTTCTTTTGTGACAATACTCTTTTACTGACAATAATTTCTGAGCACTTTGATTATCATTATACACTATGATATCAAATCTTTTGTTGATAATTTCCGACAAGAAATTCCTAACAAAACAAAAATGTCTTTACATACATCAGAGATTGTTAAGTACTCAGATTCTGTACTTGATAGAGCTGTACAACGCTGTTTCCTTGCTTCCCAATTTACAACACTGGATCCTAGCTTAATTACAAATCCTGTGTAAGACTTCCTGTCACATAAGTCATTTGCCCAATCTGCATCAGCATAGGCTTTAATATCAAAATTAGCATCTTTATAAAAATAAAGACCATAATTTTTGGTTCCTGCCAAGTAACGAAGTACACGTTTAGCAGCTTGCCAATGTTATGACTCATAACAAAGCAAGTACTATATTGGCTGAGTTGACTGCAAGCATATTTTTTTTTTTTTTTTTACATCAGACTAGTTGCGTTTGACCACTGACTCGCCTGATGGGAAGCGTCGACGTGATCGAAGGTGTAACACGCTTGCCTAGGAGATACCTATTCACTTTACTCTTAAACACCCCCGGATTGTATTTAGGTGGAAAGACAGACACAGGTAACGAGTTCCACACCTCTGCAGTTCTTACAAGAAAAGTTGACTTGAAACGCTTAGTGCGTTTTAGCGGAATTTCCACCATAAGAGGGTGTCTTTTACTGGTGCGCCTGGTACAATTATAAAAGAACGGCGATGGCTGGATCAGGTCGTGCAGTTCTTGTGCACACTCGCCGTAGTGTATTCTGTAGAATACCGACAGGCTGGCCACTTCACGCCGGTGTGACAAGCTCTGAAGCTTGGATTCAATCAACGAGTCATTGTTAATAAGCCGTTTGGCGCGCTTTTCGATGGAGTCCAGAGCGTCCAGCTGATACTTGGCGGAGCCATGCCATAGGTGGCAGTAATACTCCAAACAAGATCGAACCTGTGCTTGATAAAGGGTAAGAAGCTGTTCAGGAGTGAAGTACCTCACCTTGGAAAGGACACCAAGCAGCAACTTTGGCTTTAGACTCAATGAATGAACCAAAGTTCAAATTAGACGTAAGCTGGACACCTAAGAGCTCAAGGCAGTCAACCGTCGGTATCGGTACACCACGGAAAGTCGGCGTCAGAGAAAATGGGCTCTTTTTTGTGGAGAACAGACACGACTGAGTTTTGGTGGCATTGAAATTCACCAAGTTAGCGTCGCCCCAGTCTGATACAGCTTTCAAGGAAGAGTTTAGTCGGGCAACCATAGCCTCTCTTTGCGGTTGGGTATCAACACTGCTGGTTCGCATATGCAATATCTGGACGAGTACACGCCGACAAATATAAAATTGATCCCAAAAGCTGTCTGTATTTGTAAATCTATACACTTTTTATCTGATTTATCTAATTTACAATTTACAGGCAAAGCAGTTGAGACAGGCTTGCAATCACTCCTCCCCCGAGGGTTCCCGCCTTGTCGTGGCGGGGGGGCTCAGTAGCCGTGGCTTCGTCAACCACGGTGAAGCCAAGAGGAATCCGAGGTGGGGCCGCTTCTTAGGGCTTTTAGCTCCAAAGCCCACATGGAAGCGGCCTAAGTAGGGTGTGGGTCTGTATGGGCAGACCCACAACTGAGGCGGGGTGCAGTGTCGCATGTGCAACACTGCAACCGAAGGCTGGGGGCCGCGGCGGGAGAGGACTGTTGGTGTGTCGTTGCCACTTTCCCTACCTTCCGCGGCCCAAACGGGGTCGCTACCGTTTGATGGCGGACGCGGTGGGGCCGCAGAGGAAGAGGCGTGTTGGTGTATCGTTGCCGCTCTCCCTATCCTCTGCGGCCGAAGTGGCAGGCGACGGGGCCACTCATCTGACCCGTCGCATGGGGACCATGGGCGCCTAGACACGGGTGCTGTCTGGCGCCCACGAGCAAATTGGTCCCCGAGGAGGTGGATAATGACGATGTGTCTGGTGTTCTTTTTCGATCAAGTTCAAAAATGTAAAAGAAAGAAAAAGACGAAACATCGTCACGCCTTTCCCCGAGGGGGCTGGTTAGGTTAGGTTTTTTTTTTTTTTTTTTTTTTTTTTTTTTTTTTTTTTTTTTTTTTTCTCTCTACTACCTCCAATATGTAAGGAGCCTGTGTTTTCTGGGCTACTCTTTCATTCTAGTTCTCGCAATTATTCTTCTCGCACTTTTATTCTTCATACTGTATCTTTCTCTCATTCGTCACCTTTCTTACTTGTATGGCTGGGATTACCATCTACTTTTCTATTAATTTCGTCTAATTTAAATATATTTATACAGTTGCAGTACTTGGTTAGGTTAGGTTAGGTTAGGTTAGGTTAGGTTTTTTTTTTTTTTTTTTTTTTTTTTTTTCCTGTCCGGGCGCTTATCGGCCCGGCCCGCGAGCTATTTATCTCTACTTTTCATTTTGCAGAGTTTAAGACTTTGCAAGTAATTTACTAGGGCAATAAGTTTTTCAAGGTTTTTTTTTTTTTTTTTTTTTTTCTTATACATATACAATATTACTTCTAACTTATCTTAATTATACCTCACATATTATAACTGCTTATACATTTTTATAGACTAATTTGAGTTCTGAGAAACAGAGAAATATGCATTTATACAATATAATATACAATAGCATTATACAATAACATTCATTGAATTTACAAATTATACATTAATTTAACAAAAAGAAACTTAGAATTTAATTTACACATATTTATTATTATTTAACTCACACAATTCTACTTATATTTTTTTTTTTTTTTTTTTTTTTTTTTTTATTATAATATTATTACTTATACATATACAATATTACTTCTAACTTATCTTAAATATGCCTTACATATTATAACAGCTTATACATTTTTATAGACTAATTTGAGTTCTGAGATACAGAGAAATATACATTTATACAATATAATATACAATAGCATTATACAATAACATTCATTGAATTTACAAATTATACATTAATTTAACAAAATGAAACTTAGAATTTAATTTACACATATTTATTATTATTATTATTATTTAACTAACACAATTCTACTTATATTTTAATTGTTGACCCATTGGCCTTTACCGCTATGCCCAGAACAGCTTCAGCAAAGGCCAAGAAATGAGTCCGGCTGTCGTCATTGTCAATGAGTTCGCTAATTGTTCTTTCTTTTATTTGACAGCCCACTCTGCACTCGCACTCATGTCTTTTTAGGCCGTACTTAGGGCACTCAGTTAGGATATGGAGAATGGTTTCCTCTGATTGGTCATCGCATGTGCAGTATGGGCTATCAATTAATTTAAATCTATATAAATAAGATCGGATCCCACAATGACCGGTAAAAAGCTGCGTTCTAAGGTTGGATATTTTTATTTTGCTAAGAACTCGATAGGCTCGTGTCGCTTCCGGGAAGAACATTTTTGTGGTAGATGCAGTTGTTCTTTCAGCATATCGCCTGCTCCATTCTTCTTTGGTGTTCATTCTAATAGAGCGCCTTGCGTACGATAGCGGGAATGCATCGTAGACGGGTGCCGTTTTGGACTTCAATGCCGCTTCCTTTGCTAGTTCATCAGCTCGTTCATTGCCTTCTATTCCAGTGTGCGCTTTGATCCAGTATAGTCTTACGTTTCCACAGCACTCCCTCAGCCGGTCTCTGATCTCTGCAGCTATTGGGTTTTCAGTGGTGGGATTCGCAATTGCCTCGAGTGCGGACCGCGAATCGCTCAGGATGTTTCCAGATTCGTTTCCTTTCGCCAAGTACGAGACTGCTCCCAGTATTGCTGCCAGTTCTGCTTGAAAGACTGTACAGTAGCTTGCAAGTAGGGCCTTCTTTTTGTAGGTTTCTTGCCCTTGGCGCCAGCAAGAGATTGCTGCTCCGACTTTTCCTTCAATTTTACTACCGTCAGTGTACAGCATGAGCTCGTTGTTGTCTATGGCGTCTGCTTCGTCCTGGCAGTTGATGAGCCCAAATGTTAGGCACTCCCGTTTCGATGGGTGCAGTAATTGAAACGGGCTCACTCTTCTTTCCAGAATTCGGCCGGGAAGTTCGCTTAGAGGTTTGCCTCTCTTGGTCTTAAAGAGCTCCGCATTCTCCTTCAGACGCATATCAAGTGGAATGATACGAGCTAGAAGAGCGCTAGCTTCTAAGGAGGTGGTCCGGTGTGCTCGGCTGATCTTTATTGCGAACATTCTGGTGATCTGATTCAGCTTCTTCCGTACGTACTCCTTACTGCATATATGCGCCCATACGCTAGCCGCATACAGAATGACAGGCTCTACTGCCGCTACGTATATAAGTCGCGTTATCTCCGGATTCAGACCCCAACTAGACTTTACGGCTCGGGATAACATCTTGAAGATATTGATAGCCTTCGTGGATACTGCTCTCAGATGTTCTTTAAAAGTAAGAGCCGCGTCTATTGTCAGCCCGAGAATCTTAAGGTCTTTCGAGTATTCTAGATTCTGTCCGTCCAGCACCAGCCTTGGCATATCATATTTCAGCTTCTTGGTGGCCAATATCACTTGAGTTTTGTGTGGAGCAAATCGCATTTTGTGCTCCTTTCCCCACCGTGATATAGTTTCTAGTGCCCTGTTGACCTTTCCTTCTAATTCTGCGGCTGATTTGCCCGTAGCCACTACCAATATGTCGTCCGCAAATGCCTGCACGTGGGCTTCTAGTTTGTCAGCTTCCTGCAGGAGTGGGTCTAGCTGAATATTCCAGAAGAGCGGACCACAGATTGAGCCTTGGACACATCCCTTGTTGGTGTCTTTTTTTATCGTTTCGCCCAAGTAGAGCAACTTGACGGATCTATCTGCTAAGTAGCTGAGGACAAGTCTAAGAGTTTGTTCGTCTATCCGTTTCTTGTGTAGTTCATACATTATCCCCGGCCACCAGCAGTTGTCAAACGCTCCTTCTATATCCAAGGAGACTACCAGCACTAGCTCCTTTCTTCTTATTCCTTGGTCGATCAGCTGGAATGCATCGTGTAATGCGTCTTCTGTTCCACGCTGAGGAGTAAATCCATATTGCCTTGGGCTAAGCTTTCCATCATTTCCAAGGCTCCAGGAGATTCTAGAAGCGAATAATTTCTCCAGAACTTTGCCCATAACTGGGAGTAATCCTATAGGCCGGTATGCCTTCGGGAGTGAGTAATCCTCTTTGTCAGGTTTCGGGATTACCTTGATTCTGGCCAGCTTCCACATGAGCGGAAAGTGGCCTAGGGATAAGCACAGATTAAATATGGCAAGCTGCACTTCTGGTGCTGCTACATAGGCTTCCAGGCATATATCAGATGTGAGGCCATCTTCTCCAGGCGACTTCTTGGGGTTCATCTTCCGGTACACACTTTCAACTTCTTGGTGAGTAAAAGAAGGACTCTCCCGGGGATATTCTGGGTCGCTCTCAATGGCGTCCAATAGCCTTCTTGATTGGGATCTGATTTCTGCCTGATACGCCGTGTCATTAGATTCCTCGTCCCAAGGGAAGAAAGTTTCAGCGAGAAGTTTTGCTGATTGCTCTGGGGTAAGGACCTGTGAGGTCAGTGTTTTTCGCAGTAGTTTGTCCTCCTTGTGGTTGCAGCCTACTTTGAGAATACGGTACGATCGCTGCCAGACTGTTTCCCTCTCTTCCTTGTTGCAAAAGTTCTTCCAGCTTTCAGTTGCTGTTTTTTGTATGAGCTCTTTATACTCCCTCTTTAGTCTTGTATACTCCTGAACTAATAGAGGCCTCCTGACTGGATTTCGTGAGCATTGTACCTTTCCTCCTACCTCCGACTAAACCGGAGACTTTATCTACACATAACCATTCATTCATTCATTCTTATATATTTCTCTCTTTAACTCTATCTTTAACTCTACCTTTGTATTACAGGAACTACGAGGACACAGGATTTTGCGGGTAAGTAATTTTGAGGCGTACATATTTTTATATTCATCTTACAATATCTTACATTTATCTTTCTTATGCTATTAATTTACAGTGTTTTATGATTACAGTTTAATTTTTATTCAATTTTACAGTATTTGGGCACTATCTAATGCAAACTTAATTGTACAGTAGTGCACCTATTTTAAGTCTTATTTCTATGTATTACTTTTATTATTATCTGCTTACAGTATTCTATAAACTTAAATCTAATTTCTTTATTTTCTAATATTTCACACAAGTATTCTGTTTTGATTTCTTTTTCAATTGCATTTTCAGTCTCAAATCTTAACCTACCAAATACGGGACACTGAGTGACGACATGCAGTACGCTTTCCTCGGCATCAGGTTCACAGATACACGATGGACTCTCCTTGCACTTGAACCTGTGCAGGTACGAGGAGAATCCACCGTGTCCTGTGAATAATTGCACCAAGATGTGGTCCAGGTCAAGGTTTTTAACTAATCGGTATGCTCTTATCACGTCCGGAAAGAACACTTTTGTTACGGAGCCTTGTGCAGCATTCTGGTATCGCTGGTTCCATTCGACAAGTGAGCCACACCGGATGGCTCTTTTGGCGAATGAAACCGGAACGCTGTCGTATTTTGGCCTGACTTTTAGGGTCAATGCGGCCGCCTTTGCCAGCTCGTCCGCTCTCTCGTTTCCCTCCATCCCCACGTGTGCCTTTATCCAGAAAAGCTTTACTAGTTTGTTTTGACGTTCAAGTTTGTAGATGTTGTTTCTGGTTTCGGCTGCGAGGGGATGGAGGGAGTCGATGTTGACTACTGATTCTAGTGCGGAACGAGAGTCGCAAAAAATGCCGCATGTGGAGTAAGACCTCTTGGCAACTTCCTTTGTCGCCTCGACAAGCGCCAGCAGCTCTGCTTGGTAGACGGAGCAACGCTCGTCAAGCCTCAGCTTACGGGTGCTGGTCTCCGCGGCACCAATCCATATGGAAAGCGCCGCACCAACTTTCCCTTCTATTTTACTACCATCAGTAAAGATATTCAGGCCGTCGCTGAGGTGTTGTTCGAGCGCTGCTCCGTCCGCCACGCAGGTAAATTCTAGCTGTTTTTGCAGCGCTGGATGTGGCCTGGTTTCGTACAGCATGGGCGTCTCTATCTCTCGGTCTCCTATTATTCGCCGAGTGTAACCTTTCTTCAGCTCATAAAGCAAGGCTGCTTCCCGGATCCTGATGTCCAGCGGAAGCAACCCGGCGAGTAATAGGGCCGAATTGAGAGATACTGTTTTGTACCCCTTTATGATTTTCTGTACGAAACCACGCTGCACAGAGTCCAGTTCTTTCCTGACCTTGATTTTGTTCGTTGCCGGGGCCCAAACACTAGCCGCGTACATTATTGTCGGCTCTACTACTGCCGTGTATAATGTGCGTAAGATTTCGGGCTGCAGACCCCAGTGAATTTTAGCCGCCCGCGAAAGTTGCTTGTAAAAGCTAAGCGCCTTGCGACAGACGTTCGTGGCATGAGCGTTGAAGGTCAACTTGTGGTCGATGGTGAGACCGAGTACTTTGATTTCATTGGACATGCCAATGTCAGTCCCTCCCATTTTCAGGCGCGGGGAGTCATACTTAAGTTTACGCGTTATGACCATTGCCATGGTTTTTTGTGGTGCAAACTTAAGCTTATTCCGGACTCCCCACGCTCGAACATGCTCGAGAGTGGCATTGGCCCGCTCCTCTATCTGCAGTGCGGTCTCACCATCGAATACAAGGACTACATCGTCCGCGAACGCCTGGACATAATCTCTTCTTTTTTCCAGGTCCTTGAGGAGTGGGTCCAGGAGCAAATTCCACAGGAGTGGGCCTCCTACCGATCCCTGCACACACCCCTTTTCGGTTTCTTTGGCATGCTCTTCTCCGGAGTATCGTACTCTGACTCTCCGATTGCGAAGATAACTGTCGATCAGCCTCCTTAGGTTTATGGGGCACTCTTCCTCAGCCAGTCGGACTCTGATGGCCGGCCACCATGCGCTGTCGAAGGCTCCCTCAATGTCCAGTGACACCATAGTTACGATACGTTTTTGATCTAACTTCTCGTAAATATGGCGCATGAGGACATAAAGGGAGTCTTCGGTGCTCTTCTGGGGCATGAATCCGAATTGGCGAGTACTCATCCTCGGAACTAGGTGAAACTTCATTCGGCTGATCAACATCTTCTCGAAGATTTTTCCCATTACTGGGAGGAGTCCGATTGGCCTGTATGATTTAGGGGCTGTGTATGTGTCTTTGCCGGGTTTTCGCAGCACGATGACCGTTGCTTCCTTCCACGGATCAGGAAAATGTCCATATTCCAGGCATTTATTCAGGCACGCCAGGAACCATTCCGGGTCGTGCTTGATTGCCTCTCGACATATGTCAGCCGTGAAGCCATCGGCTCCGGGAGCCTTCTTCGGATTGAAAGCGTTCACTGCATTATAGAGCTCGGTCAGTGTGAAGGGTGGGTCGCAAGGACCACCTTGTTGCCCATCGTTCACTCGCTCAGCTTTTTCTCTTATTTTGCAGTGTTCGTCATTATCCTGTTCCGTGAGATCTCTCGGGTAGAAAGTATCCGCCAAGACCTCGACGGATTCTTTTGCGTCTAACACCTTGCCATCAATCCGAAGCGGTAGATCCTCCTCCCTGCTCCTCGTCCTGCCTATCACCCTGTATATCCCATCCCATACCCCCTCCCTGTCCTGTCTACTGCAAAAGTCCTTCCAACTCCTAATCCTTGCTTCCTCTGCCTTTAATTCATATTCTGCTTTCTTTTCCAGGTACTCAGCGAGAACCTTCGGCCTTCTGATCGGGGCGGCACAGCGGAGTCTTCTCTTCCTGGTGGTGAATTCTCGTTTTAACTGCGCGAGCTCTTCGGACCACCATGGCAAGGTAAGTGTTTGTGTACGTTTTTTAGTAGGTATAGTGTGTGTGCATGTCTGTGTGATTACTTGCGTGTAGGTGTGTAGTGTCTTTTCTATTTCGTCTGTGTTATGTATGTGCTCTACTTCTTCAATTGTGAGGTGGTTTTCTGCTTTGAATTCGGCCAGTTTCTCATGAAACTGGTCCCAATTAGCCTTTTTTGTGTTGTAGAGCCGTGTTGTGCGTGTGATATGTGTACCGTGTGATTTGTGCAGTCGTATGTTAAATGTAATACCATTGTGATCCGAGCTCGTCAGTTTTTCCACTACAGTCCAGTCCTCCACCAGGGGTATCATGTCGTCGGAGCAGATTGTGATGTCAACATGACTGGCGTACCGCTTGCCTCCTCTTATATCATCGAAGGTCGGTATGGAGTCGTTTGAGTTGAGTACCTGGAGTCCCCATTCGCCGATAGCGTCTATCATCTCCTCGCCTCTGGAGTTGGTCTTCACACTTCCCCACCAAGTGCTCCAGGCGTTGGCGTCCCCTCCTATGACAAGCCTTCTTGGCCCTAGCTCCAGGATTATTTTGGACAGGTGATCCAGGTATGGTGTTAAAGGTTTGTCTCCTTCGAGGTATATGGAGACGAGTGTTATGTCCGGATTCCCACCACAGCGATGTTGTTGGTGGTGAGTTGCGGATACTGGATAACGTCTAGCGTAGGGTCCAAGATCGCTATCGCGGCTTTCACCATCCCTTCTCCTTGTTCAGTGCTCTGATATACTCTCACCCCTGGATACGTTTTTAACCTTTTGGGAGCTCCCACGTAAGGCTCCTGTAGGAGTACGGCAGCGGCTTTGCGTTGGACGGCTTCTATAAAGACTTCGTCAGTCGCTAACCGCTTCTTTTTCAGGTTGGCTTGGATGACTTTATATTGAACGCCTTCGACGCCCTCAGCAGTACGCCACGGTGGATCTCGCAAGTGTATCCCACTTGCGCCTCACCGGGCAGTCATTGCTGAAAGCGTTGTGGTCCGTTCTTGTCGTCTTTGCCTTGACGCAGTTCGTGCAGGTCGGGGGGACGTCGGTAAGGAAGTCCGGGCACTCTGTTTTTAAGTGAGCTCCGCCGCAGTGGCTGCACACATCGACTGCGTCGGGACAGAACCGCTTTCCGTGTCCATACCCTAAGCAGCGGGAACACTGCACTAAGGGTGACTGGTCGGCAGCTCTGATCCTCTGCATGTCTATGTGTACAGCCCCTGCGGTGGTAATGCACTGCCACATCCGGGGTGACACTTTGGCTACAACATGGGATGTAAGCGGGTTTCGTGCCCTGCGTCGGAATCTGATCTCTATGCGGTCGTCTCCCTCTTTCACATCTCGCAATATGTTTTTGTTTTGTCCCCGGATTGCTCTCACTATATCCTCGTCCGTATTGCAGTTCAGGACGCCATACAGGATGATAAGAGGATCCTTGTTCTTAATGTCTTCTACACTAAACTGTCCCTCTTTCTCTGCTATTTTTAATTTTTCTCTCTTGATTTCTTCCTCGCTCCTGCATCCCACTATGATTTTTCTGTCCCTTGCTCTTCTTATCCTATCAATCCTTGCTCCTTCCTCCTTTGCATTTACCACCTTCCGTAGTCTCTCATACACCTGTTCCCCTGTCTCGTTCTCGTCCCTAGAGGCCACGATGATAGAGTGCATAGCAGTAGCTTCCAGAGGTTGTTTCTTTGGAGAGCCTGCCACTACGCTTGCATATGTACCTCTTTTCTCGTGCCATTCCTGTTGCCTCCTTAACGTGTCTGTCAGCTTTTCCATTTCTAATCTATTTTCGTTGAGCAGTTTACTATGCTCTTCCATTTTCTTTAAGATTTCTTCTGATTTTTGTGGCCTTTCTTCTTTTTCTTCCTCTTTTCCTTTTACCTTCTCCGTTTTCCTCTTTCCCGCCGTTTCTTCTTCTGCTTCTTTCACCAATGCATATAGCCTTTGGATCGCTTCTGACACTTCATTTTTTATTTCACTTTTCAGGTTTCGGCTGTTTCCCAGGTGAAGTTTGGCACGCATGAGGCAAGCTTTCGCCTCTGCTGTCCTGTTCTGGTACTTGGTCGTCTTGATTGTCGGGGATTTGTCAGCCCCGGTCGTCGTGGCTGCCGCCGCGGCGCCCCGCGAGCCCACCCTGTTAGCGAGGCGAGTCGGAGACGTTATCATCTTCGAGACGCCCGCAGCTGGCTGGCTCGCGGCGAGCCGCGGCGGGGGCGGTGACTCTGAGGAGCGCGCCTCGATCTCCCCGACACTCAGTCGAACCTTACTTGGTTGCTCGTCGCACCTGTCAGAGGAACCAGCTCTCTCTGTCATCGCTTTACCGTCGTTGCGAGACTTAGCAGTCTCTTTGGCAGCAAATAGGTGCTTGGGATCCGGTGTCCTAAGTCCGAACATTTTCAGTGGGGTAGGATTTGTCAAATGTTATAATTAAGACGTGTAAAGAGCGTCCGTATCTAAATCGTAAATATCTAATGATATTTTAATGGTCAAAACAGGTAAATTTTGTCAAAAATATAATTAAATATGGTAGTCAGAACTACAGTCCAAATTAAGCGTCTAAAAGTTAAAGTCGAAATATTGTAAGTCCCAATCGAAGTTTCCACCTGTATCATTAACACCAATGATTTTGAAAAATGTGCGAAATTCGATGTTTAAAGGGTGGGGCGCGATGCGCTATCACCCTCTGAACTCTGTAAAAATAAATAAAAAATTCTAGTATGCCAAATATAGAAGTTATACAACTCCAAAGGTGTGGGTTATGTTAGGATGGTGAAATTTTGAATGTTTTTCAGTTTTTCTCTAAAGTGCTGCGTTAATTTCAGTTTTTTCTTTCAGATCCTGGTGCAGTTCGTCGAGCCGAATCCAGCGACGTGTCACACGATAAGGTAAGTAAAATTTTTAAACAGTCTAAAAATCGGGTTAGGTTAGGTTAGGTTTTTTTTTTTTTTTTTTTTTTTTATTAAACATTTCTATATACCCCGGACCTCACCCGGGACCTTTATTATATATTTTTATAAATCATTTGTTTTTTTTTTTTTTAATAAGTCTGAGATAGAATGTTTTTGGATGTATTATTTTACTATTTTTATCAATATGCGTTTTATAATTATTAGTTGTTTGTTGTTTGTATCTTTTGTGTTGATTAATTGATATAATCTATATTTTCAAATATAGGTATTCAATTTATATTATTTATCTATTTATTTTTGTTTATGACTCTATTTGCTATTTTTTTACAAAAATCTACAAATCTCCATCTAATATTTTTATTTGCCATTATGATTCTTATATTATTTATAGTGATATTCTCCCCAATAAGCTGCTCAACATCCATTCGTTCCCTGGAATATACTGGGCATGTGGTCAGGATATGAGGGACTGACTCCTCTTGTTCTGGTTCACAGATGCACGACGGGCTCTCCTTGCACTTGAAGCGGTGCAAGTACTCGGAGAACCCACCGTGCCCCGTAAGAATCTGCGTTAAGGAGCCAGTTGGTCTGAGTTCCTTAGTGATCCTGTAGGCCGAGATCGCGTCCGGTAAAAAGATTTTTGTGACTGCCGCAGTTTCTCCTGACTTATATCTCCGATTCCATTCGCCAAGCGATCCCATGCGGATTTGTCGCTTTACGAATGAAATCGGACATCTATCGTAATTCGGCTTCGTCTTAATCTTTAGCGCTGCCTCTTTGGCCAACTGATCCGCTCTTTCATTCCCCTCGAGTCCCGCGTGTGCTTTAATCCAAAAAAGCTCAACTTTTTTGTTTTTATTTTGGCACTCTTCCAGTTTTTCGCGGATTTTGACTGCGAGGGGATTGAGAGAGCAGTAGTTTGTTATCGCCTCCAGCGACGACCTAGAATCACTAAGTATAGCGAAGCTGGTCTCCGAGCTCTTCAGCGCCTCGGTCGTTGCCCTGTATATAGCCAGCATTTCTGCCTGGTATACCGTGCAGTATGACGGCAGTTTTAATTTCAAGCATTTGGTTTCGGCAGCATTGCTCCAGAGAGACAATGCCGCTCCAACTTTTCCCTCTATTTTACTGCCGTCTGTATATATTTGTACTGCAGAGTTTCTGTTTCTGTCTACGTCCTCTTGGTCTGCCAGGCAAGTGAAATGCAGCTGCATATGACGGGCCGGGTGTGGCATCTCAGCGAACGCGGCTCTTCGCTCTATCTCCACATCTCCTGGCACTGGCTGTGCAACCCCCCTCCTTGCCTTGTACAGCGCGGCTGCTTCTTGTACTCTAAGGTCAAGGGGCAGCAGCCCAGCCAGTACCAGTGCCGAGTTCAGAGAGACAGTGCGATAGGCTTTACACAACTTTTGCGCAAAACCCCTTTGGACCACGCTCAGCTGCTTCCTAATTCCCAGCTTTTCTGTCGCCGGAGACCAGACGCTGGCTGCGTACATGATTACGGGCTCAACTACTGCCGTGTATATGGTGCGGATAACTTCGGGGTGGAGGCCCCAACTGATTTTGGCGGCTCTGGATAACTGTTTGTACAGGTTCAATGCCTTCCTACAAACGTGTCCTGTGTGGGTGTTGAACGTCAACTTGCAGTCAATCCAGAGTCCCAAAATCTTGATCTCTTTCGACATGGCGATGTCGGTCCCACCCATGCTCAGGTGCGGGGTATCATACTTCAGTTTCCGCGTTAGAACCATTGCGTTCGTTTTGTGCGGTGCGAACCTCAGCTTGTTCCGGATACCCCACTCGTGAACATAGGCGAGAGCGGCATTAGCCTGTCGTTGTACCTCCAAAGCAGCATCGCCGTCGAATACCAACACCACATCATCGGCGAATGCCTGACAGTAGGTTCCCTGTTCCTCGAGACCTCGAAGTAAGGGGTCCAAAAGGAGGTTCCAAAGTATTGGACCCCCTATGGAGCCCTGTACGCATCCCTTGGTTGTTTCCCTGGTCACCTCTTCGCCCGCGTATCTGACCGATACCCGTCGATTCTGCAAGTAGCTGTCCATCATCCTCCTAATGTTAACTGGACACTGTTCTTCAGCCAGTCGGATTCTAATTGCGGGCCACCACGCGCTGTCGAAGGCTCCCTCTATGTCTAGCGACACCATTGTGATCAGTTTTTTGTCTCTTAACTTCCCACGGGTGTATTCAACCAGGTCATAGAGGGAGTCTTCAGTGCTCTTCTGGGAGCATGAAACCGTACTGGCGTGTGCTCAGTCTCGGGATGATGTACCACTTCAACCGGCTTATCATCATTTTTTCCAAGATTTTACCCATCACTGGCAACAGTCCAATCGGCCTATACGATTTTGGCTCTGTATAGGTGTCTTTGCCAGGCTTCCTCAGTATGGCTACGGTTGCCTCTTTCCAGATGTTTGGAAAGTATCCATACTCGAGGCATTTATTTGCCAGTGATAGGTAAACTCCCGGGTCTTGGGAGATAGCGCGCTTGCAGATATCGGCCGTTAAGCCGTCTGCTCCCGGGGCCTTCTTAGGGTTGAAGCTGTTCACAGAGGTCATCAGCTCTTGATGAGTAAACGGCGGGTCATGTTGTTCATCATGTCTCCAACCGTTTACTTGTTCGGCTATTTCACGGGTCCGTCTGTGAACATCGTCATCTTCTTCTTCCCTATCCTCCGGGTAGAAGACTCTGGCGAGTGTTTCCGCCGACTCTTTTGGGTCAAGCACTCTGCCATTTACAACCAAGGGCAGGTCTTCGTGCCTCTTTGTTGTCCTACCTATAACCCTGTATATTCCCTCCCATAATCCCTCCCGATCCTGCTTTTCACAAAACTCCTTCCAACTTTGTATTTGCGCTTTTTTCGTTTCTAACTCATATTCTTCTTTTAATTTCAGGTACTCCGCGACGACCATGTCTCTTCGGACCGGCGCTGCACAGCGTATCCTGCGCTTCCTAGTGGCTACTTCTTTCTTCAGTTTGGCGAGCTCTTCCGACCACCACGGTAAGTTTTCATATTTTTTAGCTTTTATTTTTGGTATGCTTTTATTTGTAGCTTCAGTTATTATGTTTATGTATGTACTTATTTTGTTTTCTAATTCTATTTCATTATTTATACTATTTTCCAAATTATTTATATTATTTTCCTCTAGCAACTGGCCCATTTTCACATGAAACTGGTGCCAGTTTGCTTTCCTACTATTATAAACTCTCGTGGTTCTTTGTATATTTATGCCTTTTGCTTTATTTAATCTAATTTTAAAAATAATTGTATTATGGTCTGAGCTCGTCATACCTTCATCTATGTCCCAGTCTTCCACTAGGTTTAGCAGATCCACTGTGCATGCCGTTACGTCAACAAAGCTACTATACACCTGTCCTCCCCTAATGGTAAAGTAGGTAGGTATAGTGCCGCCGTTGAGTACCTGCAAGCTCATGTCTTCTAAAGCCCCAGCCATTTCTTCACCCCGGTCGTTTACGGTTGGACTGCCCCACCAGGTGCTTTTGGCGTTGCTATCTCCCCCAATTAGGGTGCTCTGGTTGTAGTGTCGCTTAATCCTGCTTAGCTGCTCCAGGTATGGCTCGATTGGTTTGGGTTTGGGCTCGAAGTAGAACGAGACGACGAGGATTTCCCAAGCACTGGTCCTGACTTTTACCACTGCGATGTTGGGTGTGGTAAATTCAGGACACTGGATGACGTCCATGTCTTGATCGAAGACAGCAACTGCTGCTTTGATTGGATCGTCACCAGATGTCGTGCATTGGAAAATCCTCGCGCCCCTGTAGTTCTTCATCATGCCCACCCTACCAATATAGGGCTCCTGGAGTAGTGCGAAGGCCATACCCCTAGTTTTGGCCTCATGCATAAGTTCATTTGTCGCGGTCTCGCTTCTTTGAAGATTAGCTTGGGCTATGGAGTATGGTCTAGCACCGTTTGCAGCAGGATTCGCGCTAGGGACCACCTTAGCAGTACGCTACAGCCGCTCTGGCTAATGCATCCCACTTCCGCCTAATGGCGCACTCCGGGCTAAACGCGTTGTGGTCCGTTTTCTCCAGTTTCGCGTGCGCACAATTGCAGCAGGATGGAGACGCGCCGGCGAGCCAGTCCGCGCACTGCGCTTTCAAGTGGGGACCCCCACAGTGACTACATTTTTCTATAGTCTCCGTACAAAATCGTCGGCCATGTCCATAGCCGAGACAAAGCGAACATTGAACCAGCGGGGATTGATCCTCTACTCTCACCCGCTGCAGATCAATGTGCACTGCCCCGGCTTCTAACAATCGCTGCCAGACTTTTGCGGAGACTCTCAGCACGATATGACACGTATGAGGGTTTCTGGTGCGTTTTTTGAAAGCTACCTCTATCTTTTCTTCTGCTTGTAGGTTTTTAAATACGTTTTTATTTTGGTTTTTTAGTGCTTTCAGGACGTCCTCATCAGTGTTGTGCTGCAACACGTTCCTGAGCACTACCAGGGGATCTTTATTTTTAATTTCCTCTACGTGCAGTTCTGGAGCCTTGCAAATCCTTTCTTTAATTTTTCTTCTTTCTTCCTCTGTCCTACACCCTACAATTACCTTCCTATCCTTACCCTTCCTAACATTTTCCACAGATATTCCTCCCTCCCTTGCGTTCACCACTTCCCTTATCCTATTCAAAATTTGCTCTCCTGTCTCTTTTTCATTTTTCGCGGTGACCACCACCGAGTGCAATGCCGTCTGTATCGGTGGTTGAGGCCGCGTGGTAGACGCTACCACGCTAGCATATGATTTCTTCTCCAGGCTTTCCTTCAAATCTTCAATTTTTTGGTTGCTCTCCTTAATCAGCTCCGCATGTCTCCCCAGAAGCGTTTCCAAGTCTGTCAGGCAGACACTTGGGGACGGTGGCGCGGAGCTGCCTTCTTTCGCAGCCTCGTCCTTCCCCCGGACCTGTTGCTGTGTGAGGGAGGTCTGATTCTTATCAGAATAGGCCTCCTTCACCAGCCGGAACAGACGATCAATGGCCTCTGTCACAGCGGCCTTGATGTCTGCTCGCAGATTCCGGGAGTTGGAGAGGTTGAGCTTTGCCTTGACGAGGCATGCTTTAGCTTCAGCTATTTTGTCTGGACTTTTGGTCTTTGTGGTTTGCATGGGAGGGCTGTGCGCTGCTTCCACCGAGAGCTTCCTCACAGCTTCCGGTTTGTTCTTCGCGGGATGTGTCGTCTCAGGCGTTTTCGGAGAAGCCTTGGGGGGCGTCGTACTCTTCCTCTCCGGTCTACCGGACTCCCACTCCCCAATGCTCCGCCGCACGCTCGGGGCGACAGATCCCGCGTGTTTTGTGACAGTCCCGGGTCCGGCCGGTACTGTTGCAGCACACTCTTCGGACTTCGCAGGTGTCCTAAACATTTTCGTCAGGTGGCTTGTCGTTATCAAATAAAATAAAACTTTATTCGATAATACGATCGTCAATGTCAATTTATTAATACGATAATGTTATCGTCAGTAAAAGTAAAATATTCAAAAGCAATAATCTTGCTTAGTTTAATATAAAGTTGTATTTCGTCAAAGAATTGCCCGAAGCAAAAGTGAGGAATTCTTCATACCCGATGACACAAATGGGTGGGTGGGCGGGCGAAAATTTTGAAAAAGTGTGCAAAATTCGTTGTTTAAAGGGTGGGGCGTGATGCGCTTTCACCCTCTGAACTCTGTAAAAATAATTAAAAAATTCTAGTATGCCAAATATAGAAGTTATTCAATGCCAAAGGTGTGGGTTATGTTAGGTTAGTGAAATTTAGAATGTTTTTCAGTTTTTCTCTAAAGTGCTGCGTTAATTTCAGTTTTTTGTTTCAGATCCTGGTGCAGTTCGTCGAGCCGAATCCAGCGACGTGTCACACGGTAAGATAAGTAAAGTTTTGAAACACTCTAAAAATCGAATGTATGAGAAATGATCACCCCTAAGGTAGACTCGGTTTGAAAAATTTTGAAAAAATGTGCAAAATTCGATGTTTAAAGGGTGGGGCGCGATGCGCTATCACCCTCTGAACTCTGTAAAAATAATTAAAAAATTCTAGTATGCCAAATATAGAAGTTATTCAATGCGAAAGGTGTGGGTTATGTTAGGTTAGTGAAATTTAGAATGTTTTTCAGTTTTTCTCTAAAGTGCTGCGTTAATTTCAGTTTTTTGTTTCAGATCCTGGTGCAGTTCGTCGAGCCGAATCCAGCGACGTGTCACACGGTAAGATAAGTAAAGTTTTGAAACACTCTAAAAATCGAATGTATGAGAAATGATCACCCCTAAGGTAGACTCGGTTTGAAAAATTTTGAAAAAATGTGCAAAATTCGATGTTTAAAGGGTGGGGCGCGATGCGCTATCACCCTCTGAACTCTGTAAAAATAATTAAAAAATTCTAGTATGCCAAATATAGAAGTTATTCAATGCGAAAGGTGTGGGTTATGTTAGGTTAGTGAAATTTAGAATGTTTTTCAGTTTTTCTCTAAAGTGCTGCGTTAATTTCAGTTTTTTGTTTCAGATCCTGGTGCAGTTCGTCGAGCCGAATCCAGCGACGTGTCACACGGTAAGATAAGTAAAGTTTTGAAACACTCTAAAAATCGAATGTATGAGAAATGATCACCCCTAAGGTAGACTCGGTTTGAAAAATTTTGAAAAAATGTGCAAAATTCGATGTTTAAAGGGTGGGGCGCGATGCGCTATCACCCTCTGAACTCTGTAAAAATAATTAAAAAATTCTAGTATGCCAAATATAGAAGTTATTCAATGCGAAAGGTGTGGGTTATGTTAGGTTAGTGAAATTTAGAATGTTTTTCAGTTTTTCTCTAAAGTGCTGCGTTAATTTCAGTTTTTTGTTTCAGATCCTGGTGCAGTTCGTCGAGCCGAATCCAGCGACGTGTCACACGGTAAGATAAGTAAAGTTTTTAAACACTCTAAAAATCGAATGTATGAGAAATGATCACCCCTAAGGTAGACTCGGTTTGAAAAATTTTGAAAAAATGTGCAAAATTCGATGTTTAAAGGGTGGGGCGCGATGCGCTATCACCCTCTGAACTCTGTAAAAATAATTAAAAAATTCTAGTATGCCAAATATAGAAGTTATTCAATGCGAAAGGTGTGGGTTATGTTAGGTTAGTGAAATTTAGAATGTTTTTCAGTTTTTCTCTAAAGTGCTGCGTTAATTTCAGTTTTTTGTTTCAGATCCTGGTGCAGTTCGTCGAGCCGAATCCAGCGACGTGTCACACGGTAAGATAAGTAAAGTTTTTAAACACTCTAAAAATCGGTTAGGTTAGGTTAGGTTAGGTTAGGTTTTTTTTTTTTTTTTTTTTTTTTTAGCCGTCCTCCTCCTCCAATACTCCCCGGACTACGTCCGGGACCTTTTTTTAGGTATGTTCATGTATCTATATTTATTATTTATTATATATGTATTTATTTTAAAAGTTGAAAAAGAAGATACATGTTTTTTGAAAATTATTTTATATATTTTAAATTTTAACGCAGCTTTGTCACAAATAAGAATTAATAAAGAAAAGTCAAATAATATTTAGTCGATGTTAATTTTGTTTCCAACATAATTTCACCTGCGTTCCTCTTACCTAGTCCTACCATCCCCATTATATTTTATTTTTGAATTAATTTTTATATCTTATTATATCTATGATTGATTTACCTATATTCAAAATATAGGTATTCAATTGGTTTTTTATCTATCTATTTATTTTTATTTATTACTTTATTAGCTATTTTAATACTATATTCCAAAAATTTATTTCTTATATTTTTATCTAACATTATATTACTTATTTTTTCTGCTGTTATACTCTCTCCGATGAGTATCTCTGTGTCGAGTCTTTCCCGAGAGTATACAGGGCACTCTGTCAGGATGTGGGTTACGGATTCCTCTTTGTCGGGTTCACAGATGCACGATGGGTTCTCCTTACACTTAAAGCGATGTAAGTATTGGGAGAACCCACCGTGTCCCGTCATTATTTGGGTCAGAACGCCGGATGGAGTTAATTGTCTGCATATGGCAAAGGCAGCTATCGCGTCTGGGCAGAACATTTTGGTGACCTTCCCCGTATCCTCGGTTTTATATCTCTGATTCCATTTGTCAAGCGTCCCCATTCGGATTTGACGCTTGACAAATGAAATCGGACATAGTTCGTATTCCGGCCTTGTCTTGGTCTTTAGGGCTGCGTCCTTGGCCAGCTGATCCGCCCTTTCATTCCCGTCCAGCCCTGCGTGTGCTTTAACCCAATAGAGCTCAACTCGCTTGCTACGCTTGTTGCACTCTATTAGGTTATCGCGCACCCTCACTGCGAGGGGATTGAGAGAGCGGTAATTGACCACTGTTGCCAATGACGATCTTGAGTCACTGTAAATGCCAAAACTCGTTTCTGGTCTATCAAGCGCCTCATCCGTCGCTTTCCATATTGCCAGTAATTCAGCCTGGAACACGGTGCAGTGGGATGACAGTTTCAATTTCCGGCTTTTGATTTCGGCAGCATTGCTCCAGAGAGACAATGCCGCTCCAACCTTACCTTCAATTTTACTGCCATCCGTGAATATTCTGACTGCCTGTGTGTTGTGTGTGTTCACGTCTTGCTCGTGTTCCAGACAAATGAATTCCAGGCTGATATGGTGCGCTGGATGCGGTGTATCAACGAACGCTGCCGGTCGCTCGATCTCCCTGTCTCCTAGTGTCGGCTGTGACACCCCCCTCTTGGCCTCGTACAGGGCTGCTGCCTCCTGTATTCTGAAGTCGAGAGGGAGTATCCCAGCCAACACTAGTGCCGAGTTTAGGGAGACCGTACGATAGGCTTTGCACAATTTTTGCGCAAAGCCTCTTTGGACAGTGTTCAGTTGCTTCCTGACCCCGAGCTTCTCCGTGGCGTTGGCCCAGACACTCGCGGCATACATTATGACCGGCTCTATCACCGCCGTGTAGATGGTCCGGATCACTTCCTGGTGGAGGCCCCAACTGATCCTGGCGGCTCTGGATAGTTGTTTGTATATGTTCAGTGCCTTTCTGCACACGTAGGCAACATGTGTGTTGAACGTCAACTTATCATCTATCCAGAGCCCCAGGAGTTTAAGCTCTTTCGACATGACTATGTCGACCCCTCCCATTCTCAGCAGTGGGGTGTCAAATTTAAGTTTTTTGGTTATGACCATTGCGTTTGTTTTATGCGGTGCGAACCTTAACTTATTTTTGACTCCCCACTGCCGAACATACTCGAGGGCGTCATTTGCGCGTCTCTGGACCTCCAACGCTGTCTCCCCATCAAACACAAGCACCACGTCATCTGCGAAGGCCTGACAGTAGTCTCCGCGAGTTTGAAGACCCTGTAGTAGCGGATCGAGAAGAAGATTCCAGAGAATCGGGCCGCCAATGGATCCCTGTACGCAGCCTTTTGTGGTATTTCTCGTCACTTCCTCACCCGCGTATCTTATTTTCACCCTTCTGTTTTCGAGGTAACTGTCGACAACCCTGCGTATGTTTATGGGGCACATTTTTTCGGCTAGCCTCACCCTTATGGCCGGCCACCATGCGCTATCGAAGGCTCCCTCTATGTCCAACGATACTAGCGTGACGAGCCTCTTCTGTCTGAGCTTCTCGCGTATATGTTGGATCAGGACATAGAGGGAGTCCTCAGTGCTCCTTTGGGGCATAAAGCCATATTGGTGGGAACTAAGCCTGGGGATAATGTGCCATTTTATACGGGCCACCACCATTTTTTCCAGGATCTTTCCTAACACTGGCAACAGACCTATTGGTCGATATGATTTTGGTTCTGTGTAACTTCCCTTTCCCGGTTTACGCAAGATTATGACCGTCGCGACTTTCCATGCGTTCGGGAAGTGACCCAGATCCAAGCATTTGTTTGCCAGTGATAGGAAAGTATCCGGAGCCCGGTATATGGCACGCTTGCAGATGTCTGCAGTTAGACCATCTGAGCCAGGGGCCTTTTTGGGGTTGAAGGTCTCGATGGCGGACACGAGCTCCGCAGAGGTAAATGGTGGGTCATGTGTTTCATCATGACCCGCTGCATTTACTTGTTCAGCTTCTAGTCTGATGCGCTCGTGTTCTGCATCGTCTGTCTCTCTACTATCTTCAGGGTAAAAGGTTTCCGCGAGCAATTCCGCGGACTCTTTTGGGTCCAGTGCTCGACCTTCCGTAGCAAGGGGCAAGTCTTCGTGCCTCTTGCTAGTCCCCTTTATAACCCGATATATTCCCTCCCATACTCCTTCCCTATCCTGCTTCTCACAAAACTCCTTCCAGCTCCTCACTTGTGCCTTCCTTTCTTCCTCTTGATATTTTTCTTTTGCTTGCAGGTACTCGCCGACGACCTTGGCTCTGCGGACTGGCGCTGCGCAGCGGATTCTTCGCTTCTTCGTGGTGACCTCCCTCTTCAGTTTTGCGAGCTCTTCCGACCACCATGGTAAGTTTCCTTGTTTTTTACTATTTATTTTTGGAATACTATCATTCGTAGCTTCAATTATTAAATTTATATAGAGATTAATTATGCTTTCTAACTCTTCTTTATTTTGTATTTTATCTATTTCCGGAATATTTATGTTATTTTCTTCTAGCAGCTGTCCCATTTTCGCATGAAACAGGTGCCAGTTTGCTTTTCTGCTGTTATATATTCTAGTGGTTCTCTGTATATTTATTCCTTTTGCTCTAGTCAATCTAATTTTAAAAACTATGGTGTTGTGGTCTGAGCTCGTCATTCCCTCATCAATTTCCCAGTCTTCCACGAAGCTGAGCAGATCCGCCGAGCATGCCGTTATGTCAACAAAGCTGCTGAACACTTGTCCGCCCCTGACAGTAAAGAAGGTAGGGACTGTGCCGACGTTGAGTACCTGCATAGCCATATCCTCTAAAGCTCCAGCCATTTCCTCGCCCCGATCGTTCACCGTTGGGCTGCCCCACCATGTGCTCTTGGCGTTGCCGTCTCCCCCTATTAGGGTACTTTGGCAGTAGTGTCGCCTGATCTTGCTCAGCTGCTCCAGGTACGGCTCGATCGGTTTAGGTTTGGGCTCAAAGTAGAAGGAGACGACGAGGATCTCCCAAGCACTGGTCCTGACCTTTACCACTGCGATGTTGGGTGTGGTAAACTCAGGACACTGGATGACGTCCATATCTTGGTCGAAGACGGCAATTGCCGCTTTGATTGGTTCGTCACCAGGTGTTGCGCATTGGAAGATCCTCGCGCCCCTGTAATCCTTCATTCTGCCCATTCTCCCGATATATGGCTCTTGGAGTAGTGCGAAGGCCATCCCCTTAGTTTTGGCCTCAAGCATTAGTTCATTGGTGGCGGTCTCGCTTCTTTGAAGGTTTGCTTGGGCTACGGGGTATGGTCTCGCATTTGCTGCGGCAGGGTTTACGCCAGGGACCACCTTAGCAATACGCTACCGTTGCTCTAGCTAGCGCGTCCCACTTCCGCCGGATGGGGCACTCCGTGCTGAAGGCATTGTGCTCCGTTTTTTCCAGCTTGGCGTGCACACAGTTGCAGCAGGATGGGGTCGCGCCGGCGAGCCAGTTTTCGCATTGCGCCTTCAAGTGGGGGCCTCCACAGTGGCTGCATTTTTCTATGGTCTCCGTACAGAAGCGGCGGCCATGTCCGTAGCCGAGGCACAGTGAGCATTGAACCAGCGGGGATTGATCTTCCACTTTCACTCGCTGCAGATCAATGTGGACTGCCCCGGCCTCCAGCATTCGCCGCCAGACTTTTGCGGAGACTCTTAGCACAATTTGACAAGTATGAGGATTCCTGGTGCGGTTTCTGAAGGCGATCTCTGCCCTCTCCTGTCCGTCCAACTCCTTAAATATATTTTTGTTCTGGTTTTTTAGGGCTTTCAGGATATCCTCGTCTGTATTGTGTTGCAGCACGCCTTTTAATATGACCAGAGGGTCTTTATTTTTAATGTCTTCCACATTTAATTCTGTGGCCTTGCTAATTCTTTCTTTGATTTTTCTTCTTTCTTCCTCTGTCCTGCATCCTACAATGACCTTCCTATCCTTAGCCTTTCTAACATTTTCTACCGTCACCCCTCCTTCCCGCGCGTTTACCACTTTCCTTATTCTATTCAAAATTCCATCTCCTGTCTCTGTTTCGTCCTTTGCGGTGACGACTACCGAGTGCAACGTCGTGTGTACCGGTGCGTGCGCCTGAGTGGTCGTCGCCGCAACGCTTGCATATGTTTTCCTCTCCAGACTTTCCTTTAGACTTTCCATCTTCTGATTATTTTCCTTTATTAATTCTGCGTGTTTCTCTAATAGTGTTTCCAAGTTTGTTTGGCAGATTCTTGGGGCAGGCAATGCAGAGGCGTGTGCTTTTTCCATCTCGTCCAACTCTCGGATCTGCTGAATTGCGCCGAAAGACTGTCTCTTTACAGTGGCATACTCTTTCACAATCTCGAACAGACGTTCTACGGCTTCGGTGACTGCTAGTTTAATATCTGCTTTGAGATTCCGAGAGTTGGAGAGATTGAGCTTTGCCTTCATGAGGCACGCTTTGGCTTCCGCGACCCCATCGTGACTTTTCCCTTTGGCTGGTTTGGGTGGGCTTCGTGCTGCTTCCACCGACAGCTTCCGAACGGCTGCAGGTGGTAGTTGGGTTAGGTTAGGTTAGGTTAGGTTAGGTTAGGTTAGGTTTTTTTTTTTTTTTTTTTTTTTTTTTTTCCTGTCCGGGCGCAGTGTGGCCCGGCCCGCGAGCTATCCTACCTCTAACGGGTAAGCGTCAGAGACCTTATCTTTTCTGTCCTGTCATTCTGCTCTCGCTGCCATTCTTCATACTATATCTTTCTTACATTCATCTACTTGCACACTCTTGTTGGTGGGATTCCAACGCTAATTTTTCTTCTAATTTTTAAGTCTAATTTTTCTTTATTTTTACAATGGGAAGTTTGGAAATTAGGGTGTAAATACATTTTTATCATGTTTTATACACAGAGCACTTACGTGTATATTGCAAATATACAGTAGTGCATCCTCTTAATATCTACTTATTTTTATTTGCTACTCTTATTATTATTTCTTTACAGTAATTTAAAAACTTATCTCTAATGTATTTGCTTTCCAGTATTTTATGCAAATTTTCCTTATTTATGTCAACATTTAATTCGTTCTCTATATCAAATTTACGTCTGCCATAGATCGGACAATCTGTGATGATGTGAAAGACGTTTTCCTCAACTTCGGGATCACAGTCGCACGCCGGACTCTCCTTGAGCTTAAAACGATGTAAATACGAGGAGAATCCGCCGTGCCCCGTTAGCAACTGAGTAATTGTGGGCGTCAGTTCGATTTTTCTAATCAGATTGTGCGCCTGGATTGCGTCCGGAAAGAACACTTTAGTAGTAGAGGCCGTCTCTCCGTCACGGTAGCGCCGGTTCCATTCCTCAAGCGACTCCTTTCGGATTTGTCGCTTGACGAATGAAACCGGACACTTCTCATAGTTCGGCTTTGTTTTTAGATGCAATGCTGCGCTCTTCGCTAGTTCATCCGCCCTTTCGTTACCCTCCAGACCCGCGTGTGCCTTTATCCAAAATAATCTCAGTATTTTGTTCCTAGCATTGAGTTTGTGGATGTTGTCTCTTGCTTTCACGGCCAGGGGGTGGAGGGAAGACGGGTTTGTCACGGTTTCCAGGGCGGATCTTGAGTCGCAGTAAATGTTGCAACTAGGTCTCAAAGTCTTGAGTGCTCTTTCCGTCGCTTCCACGAGTGCTAGTAGTTCCGCCTGGTATACGGAGCAGCACTCTGGCAGCTTTAACTTCTTGGTACTAATCTCCGCGGCACCTATCCTAATGGATAGCGCCGCGCCGACTTTCCCTTCGATTTTACTTCCATCGGTAAAAATGTTCAAATCATCGTCGTGATAATGCTGTCCTAATGCTGCTCCGTCCACCAGGTGTTTGAACCCCAGCTCTATCCAACGTGCTGGGTGTGGCATCGCTATAAAGGACGTCGGCGTCTCTATATCCCGGTCTCCTATTATTTGCCGGGAGTAGCCTTTCTTTATTTCATAAAGTGAGGCTGCTTCCCGGACTCGGATGTCTAGAGGAAGCAGCCCGGCCAATAATAGTGCCGCGTTCAGAGACACCGTTTTGTGCGATTTTGTGATCTTTTGCGCAAAACCCCGCTGTACTGCATTGAATAGATTTTTAATCCCTACTTTGTGTGTCGCCGGCGCCCATGCACTTGCAGCGTATAAAATTGTGGGTTCCACCACGGCCCTGTAGATGGTTCTTATGGTATCCGATTGTAATCCCCAATGAACTTTTGCGGCCCTCGACAGCTGCTTGTAGAAGTTTAGCGCTTTTCTGCAGACGTTTGCAGCGTGAGCGTTAAATGTCAGTTTTTCGTCAATCGTAAGGCCCAGGAGTTTAATCTCTTTGGACATGCCAATGCCGACGCCGCCCATGTTCAGGTGTGGGGTATCGTGCTTCAGCTTTTTTGTAATCAGCATAGCCATGGTCTTGTGTGCTGCGAATTTTAGTTTGTTTTTGACTCCCCAAGCCCGAACACGCTCAAGCGTGGCATTGGCACGTTCCTGAATCTCCTGTGCCGTTTCTCCGTCAAAAACTAGGACAACGTCATCTGCAAACGCCTGCACATAATCGCCTCCTCCTTCCAAATCCTTCAAAAGTGGGTCCAAGAGCACATTCCACAGGATCGGGCCTCCGATTGATCCTTGTACACACCCGTTCTCGGTTTCTCTTATGTACTCCTCCCCCGCGTATCTCACTCTTACTTTTCGGTTCGTCAGATAGCTGTCAAGCACCTTTCTTAGGTTTTTGGGACACTGTTCCTCAGCCAGTCGGACTCGGATGGCAGGCCACCATGCGCTATCGAAGGCCCCCTCTATATCCAATGATACTAAAGTTACTATTTTCTTCTGTCTAATTTTCTTATGTATGTATTGGATTAGGGTATAGAGGGAGTCTTCGGTGCACTTCTGGGGCATGAATCCGTACTGGCGAGTACTCATTTTCGGCAGTAGATGAAACTTGATTCGGGTGACCAGCATCTTCTCAAAAATTTTTCCCAGCACTGGGAGGAGTCCAATAGGTCTATACGATTTAGGGGCGGTATATGTCTCTTTCCCTGGTTTTCGCAACACTATCACTGTGGCTTCCTTCCACTGATTGGGAAAGTGGTGATACTCCAGGCACTTATTGAGTATCTTTAAAAACAACTCCGGGTCATTTTTTATCGCCTCCTGACAGATGTCCGCTGTAAAACCGTCTGTCCCAGGTGCCTTCTTTGGGTTGAAGGTGTTCATCGCAGTTTTCAGCTCAGTCTGCGTGAATGGTGGATCACATAGACCATCTTGTTGTCCAGCATTCACTCTTTCCGCTTCCTCTCTAATTCTGCGATGTTCAGCGTTGTCACATTCTCGTAAGTCTTGCGGGTAAAAGGTTTCGGCTAGGACTTTCACTGAACCTTTTGTGTCTAACACTGAACCTCCAACTTCCAGTGGCAAGTCCTCTTCCCTTGTTTTAGTTCTTCCTATAACTCTATAAATTCCCTCCCAAACACTCTCCCTGTCCTGCTTCTCACAGAATTCTTTCCAACTTTTTATTTTGGCTTTCTTTGTTTCTAATTCATACTCGTTTTTCTTTTTCAGGTACTCTTCGACTACTCTCTGTCTACGTATTGGCGCGGCGCATCGGATTCTTCTCTTCCTGGTGGTGACCTCCTTTTTCAGCTTTGCGAGTTCTTCGGACCACCACGGCATGGTAAGTATTTGTTTGTTTTTCTTTTTAGGTATTGTGTCTGTGCATGTTTGTGTTATTGTTCTTGTGTACTTGTCTACTATTGCTTCTATTTCGTCTACGCTGCTAATGTGTTCTGCTTCTTGGTGTGTTATTTTATTCTCATCTTTAAATTGGTTGAATTTTGTATGAAACTCAGGCCAATTTGCTTTTTTGGTGTTGTAGAGTCGTGTTGTCCTAGTGATGTGAGTACCGTTTGATTTGTGTAGGTGTATGTTAAATGTGATGCCGTTATGGTCCGAGCTCGTGAGGTTTTCTTCTACTTTCCAGTCATCCACCAGGGTCAGGATGTTAGCCGAACAAGCCGTTATGTCGACGAAGCTACTGTACCTTGTGTTCCCTCGTATTGTGTCGAAGGTAGGTGTGAGTCCGGTATTTAGCACCTGAAGATCCATTTCATCGAGGGTGCATCTCAGATCTTCTCCTCTATGGTTTGTCGTTGAACTTCCCCACCACACATTCCAGGCGTTTGCATCTCCTCCGATCACCAGGCTTGTAGTTCCCACTTCTTCCCCGATCTTGACTAGATGTTCTAGATATGGACCCATGGGCAAGTCTTTTTCAAAATATATGGAAACCAGCGTGATTTTCCAGGCCTGAGTTTGGATTCCTACAACCGTAATGTTGTTCGTGGTGAGTTGTGGGTATTGTACAACGTCGAGTGTAGAGTCTAGTACGACTATCGCTGCTTTTACAATCCCTTCCCCTTGCTCAGTGCTTTGGAATACCCTTACGCCCTGGTAACTCCTTAGTTTTTTGGCAGCGCCCACATACGGCTCTTGAAGAAGAGCAGCTGCGACTTTTCGTTTCGTTGCCTCGATGAGGAGTTCTTCTGTTGCCAGCTGCTTCTTCTTGAGGTTTGCCTGTATGATTTTGTACGGGACGCCCTTAGCAATAGGCCACGGTAGATCTCGCAAGTGCGTCCCACTTGCGCCTTACCGGGCAGTCATTGCTAAAGGCGTTGTGTTCCGTCTTTCCCATCTTCGCTTTTATGCAGTTTGCACAGCTGGGTGGTGCCTCAGCGAGCCAATCGGCACAGTCGGATCTCAGGTGCGCCCCTCCGCAGTGGCTGCACACATCGATGGCTTCTTGACAAAATCGTTTGCCATGTCCGTATCCTAAGCAGCGAGAACATTGTATTAGGGGGGACTGGTCTGCGACTCTGATCCTCTGCATGTCGATGTGTACAGTCCCTGCGTCGGTTAGACACTTCCAAATGCGTGGCGATACTCGCGCTACTATGTGTGAGGTAAGTGGGTTCCTCGCTTTCCTTCTATAGCGTATCTCTATTTTGTCATCTTCCCCGATCACCCCTTTCAGTAGGTGCCTGTTCTGAGTCCGGATGGCTTTTTCAATGTCCTCATTCGTGTTGCTTTGGAGGACTCCGTATAGGATTATAAGAGGGTCTTTGTTTTTTATTTCCTCTACGTTCAGCTGCACATCTTTTTCTCTTATCCTGTCCCTAACTTTCCTGATTTCCTCCTGGTTTCTACAACCGACTATAACTTTTCTGTCCTTCGCCTTCCTAATCCTGTCTATTCTCACTCCTTCCTCTTTCGCGTTCACCACCCTTCTAATTTTTTCGAAGACCTGCTCTCCCGTCTCATTCTCATCGTTTGACGTGATTATGATAGAGTGCATAGCAGTCGGCTCTGGAGCTTTCCTCCCCGGTGAGCTGGCTGCAACACTTGCGTACGTACCTTTCGTTTCATACAGTTCTTGTTGCTTTTTTAAAATTTCCGTTAATCTTTCCATTTCTTCCTTGTTTTCCTTAAGCATCTTACTGTGTTCTTCTATCTGCTTCAGTATGTTCACCTCTTGTGTTGGTCCCACCTCTTTCTGGTTTTCTGTGTGTTGTTTTTCTTTATCCTTTCCTTTTTCTGGTGATGCTTTCCCTTCATCCTTCCTTTCTTCTTCCGACTCCTTGACTAGCCTGTAAAGCCTTTCTGTGGCTTCTAGTACTTCTGTCTTTATCTCTCCTTTTATGTTGCGGCTGTTTCCTAGGTGCAGTTTCGTTTTGAGGAGGCAGGCTTTCGCCTCAGAAGTCCGGTTTTTATATTTAGGGAGTGGTTTTTGGGGTCCCTCTGGGTCAGTCGTCGACGCCGCCACCTTCCCCTTCAGTGGTCCGAGTTTGTTTTCAGGAACACCCGAAGCCGTTTTGGCTTTTTGTTTTCCCTCTTGCTGACTCAGGGACCTCTGCTGGTGAGGCGGCGAGGTCGCCGTCCGTGCTCCAGCCTCCCCAAAACTACGTCGAACGTTCGAAGCTTTTCCGTCATTTTCTGTCGAGGGGCCGGCCCTCTCCGTCCTTACTCTACTTACTTCGGCTACTGGCGACTTTTCGGTCTCTTTCATGCTCGCGTCTTTAAGAGGGGTTCTAAAACCGAACATTGTTTGGCTTTATGCCGGACAGGAAAACGTCAAACTTGATTTCACGTGTAAAGGGCGTCAAATCAATAAACTTAAACGTATCAAATAAATATTGTCGTAATAAAATAAAGTATAAAATAGCCGCTTAAAATAATGGAAAGCAAATACTAGTTTACCTAGTCAACTGTACCTTTCACAAGAAAGGTTGTCTATATTACTATCTTAATATTAAATACTTAGATCTATCTTATATAACTTATAATACTCTTAACAGTCGGTAGTTAGTTTGAACCGAGTCAGTTTAATCGTGTGGCCAATAAGCCCAGTCGTGAACAAGTATCGCGAAAGAACACAAAATAAAATTAAAATAACTTTCGCAACACCTGCAGTATGTGCGATTAATTTTAACAATTTTTATTGTCAGTTTCAGATGGAGCCGAGCGGTGAACTGGTGGTCAGGACGTCGACGGATGCTGAGGGAACAACGCTGTGTAAGTATAATTTTATATTTAGTGATAGTTATTTAAATAATCAATTTATTCCACAGATGCTCCACTGCGTAGCTCCGTAGGCGCCCGAAACTAGGTCAACGGGGCGCGGCCGAGAGCGGGCTGCGTGCTACGCGGCGCCGCTACGCGCGAGAACTTCGGAGCCGGTCCGCCTCACCTCAGTCTCGCTCCGCGCTCCGCGACGGGAGGACGTCGCTCGGCTGTGCAATTTTATTTCGTAGCGCTGTGCCGCGGACAATAGATCGCGACCAGTTTTGAAATCCGCTTTTTTGGCTTTGAGTTTTTCCGAAATATTTTGCTTGGGTCCTTTTTAGGGGCCCAAAAAATGGATCGTACCGTGCTTAGAAATTTTAGAATATTTCGGATGTGGCCGTAAAGCGGGTTTCAAAAATGTAAACAGAGCTACGAAAATTAAACAGATTTTTAGGCTGCGCTTTAAAGTACTGCTTACATGTGATGAGGGGCTTAGTACTGTGTTTGGGAACTAATACGCAAGTAAATATATACTTTATTCAAAGTGGGGTGGGGGGGGGGGGGGGTCAAAAAATGTTGGGGGGTAGTTGTGTAGGTGTGATGTACATTGGAACTGCTGTCGAAAATTTTCTAACTTCTACCGTTCTCAAGTTACAGGTATTTCTTTATTGGTTCCCACGAGTCAGTAATTTTTCCCACGCTCTTGAACGTAGGCGCCACTACACAGAATAGAATATATTTAAATCAGGGTGTTGCACACAGATCACAATTTAAAATCGCCTTATAATAGAAATAAATAGAATAAAATAATAATAATAAATAATAATAAATAAATAAGTAAGGGGGGTGATGGCCAAAAAAGAGGGGGGGTTAGATAGGAATGGCTTTTTGGACACCCAAACCGTGTTCAGAAAATAAAAAATAAAAATAAATAAATTTCCGTCTCGAGCCGTTTCCGAGATACAGGCGGTTCTCACGGGTCTTAAAAAGTTCCCACGGCTTATGAGAGAAAATCTTTATGAGAAATTCGAAAAGAGGGGGGGGGACGTTGGGTAGCGAAAATTTTGGAGAAGCCAAAACCGCTGTTTAAAAATTTTTCTGGCGCGCCGTTCCCGAGATACAGGTGATTCTATATCAGCGTAATATTCCCACGGTCAGAGAAAAATTCTCACGCTCATGCGCACAGGCGCCACATCGGAATGTCGTATTCTATTTTTAGATTGTAAGCAGAAGGAGCACCGACCTTTTCTTTTTTTGCCTATATATCGGTGACCTTATGTCAGAAAAATCTGAATTTTGGCAGAGGCGTTGCTGTTGAAATATTGTAGATAATATGTTTTGAAAATTTAGAAAAATGTTTATGGAAATAGGAAATTCTTTGATTACAATTTTAAGTTAAGGCTTGATGCAGTTTGTGGTATTCAGAATAATGTGAATATCTCAGCAACGCTTTAACCGAAAATTTCTCTTTTTATATATTTAAGTAGGGCGTAAGTTTGGTGACCAGCACTGAAATTTTCAGGATGGGTTGTCGCTGAAAATTTAGAGAAATTTTCGGTTTCCTGCTATATTAGAATGTTAAAATCTACAAGGGGCTATCCTACGTTTGTTTTCCAATATTTTTCAGTTTCAGGAGCGGCTCCCGGCTGCTTCCCTCTTCCTCCGTCTGGTGTGTGTTCGGTGTTCCCCGCTAGGGTCTGGATCGCCGACCACGTGCCACGTGGTTTTGGAGTTTTTTAGGGATTTCTCCGCGAGGGAGCTCCCTAAAAATCTGGAAGTGATGGGAGCTGGTGCAGCTCCCGAAGGGCCTTCTCAAGGCCCGACAAAAGGTGTAGGTCGTCGCTCTAGTTTTGGCAGCGTTTCACTTTTTGTGTTTTTAAAACTCACAAGTTTTCACTCTTTTCACTATAACTTCGTTGAAAAAATTTCAAACTGAAAGCGGTTTTCACAGTTGTATGCACCTTTGAAGTGCGCGTCTCCTGACACGTATCACGAGGTTGGGGGATCACTCCTCGATTTTTGGCGAATTTTTAAAGCGAAACGCGCGCACTAAAATATTATTTAATAAATGCCTGTGAGGCAACGGGTTAGGTTAGGTTAGGTTAGGTTAGGTTAGGTTAGGTTAGGTTAGGTTAGGTTAGGTTAGGTTAGGTTAGGTTAGGTTCCCCCCCGAATGAGTTCCCGCCTTGCCGTGGCGGGGGGGCTCAGCGGTCGCAACAGTTGCGGCGGCCGCTGCCAAGAGGAACTCGAGGTGGAGGCTCGACCGGCGCCCTGGACATTCCGGGAAGCGGCGGTGCGAGCCTAGGCGGCCTTGGTTGGCCGCGGGACCCGGTCGGCGTCTCGGCCGTACGCCAAGTAGCGGCGACGCGGGTTGGGGCTCGCCTTTCAGGAGGCAGCCCAGGGAGCTCTCGCTCGCGTTTCTCCTCGGAGAAGCGCTAGCGATGAGCTCGAAGGGGCCTTCTCCGCGCGCCCCAGAGCTTTTATCTGGAGCGCGCGTAGAAGGCGGTCCGGGATTTCGCCTGGGCCTCTCCTCGGAGAGGCTCTTGATGAGAGGCCCGGACGAGGGGGCCGTCTTCGGACGGATGGGAGGGACACCCGGTGCGTGGCTAACCCCACCACCGGACGAGGTGTCACAAATCGTAACCCCGTTAGCCGCGAGGCGCGGGACCGAGGGCCTTGGCTTAACCGCCCGGGCCGCGAGGAAGAAAACCTCTATAAAAAATCACCCCGAAGGTCAAGCGGCGGAGCAGCGCGAGGACCTGCATGGCCACCGGGAAGGTTGGTCGCAACTGCTACCCCCGCGGGGGCCCAGCCGAAGCCCTGCGCGGGAGACGCCTAGGCTTACCCGGGTACAGGGGGCACTGCCCGGGTGGACCACTTATATCCCCCATACTCGTGGGAACTGTTATGGATCTGAAACTAAAATTCTCATCATCAGTTCGGAAGGTGGATAGGGGGCGTAGCTCCGAGGAGGACCTGGGTGGAGAGTCTGACTCTTCGCTCGGGAGCATGGTGTCAGTGACATCACTGGACGGGACGGAAGGAAAAGGCCTTCGTAAGCGGGTGAGATCCCGCGAGGTCTTAAGTCGTGTTGATAGCGATATCGACTCGGACGACGACGCGGACGCACCGGCCTCGAAGGTCATTGCTGTACCTAAGAGAGGCAGAGGCCGGCCGCCTACAACAGGCGAGTACGTCGGCCTCGCCAAGGCGAAGGAGGCTCTTCTGGCTGCGCAGCGCCAGGAGATGGAGCTGAGGGCCGAGCGAGAGGTCGAAGCGTTAACCGCTACCTTGCGATCGCAAAGGTCAACGAGCGCTCGGCTCTCGGTATCGTCGGCGGTAAATTCGGAGGTGCTGACTGCTGACCTTAATAAGAAGGTCTTGGACTGTGTGGCCACGATTAATAACGTGGCCGCTAAGTCCACGAACTTAAAGGGCACATTTCAGCGCGCGTTGAAGGAGGCGGCGTCCACTATCAAGGAGGTAGTGGACGACCTGCAGTCAAGGTCCTCGACAGAGGAGACCAAAATCCTGCAGGCCGCCAATGCGCGACTGCGCGAAGAGGTGGCGGAGCTCCGCAAGGAGATGGTTGAGCTCCGCAGGGACATGGCTTTGGCCTCAGCATCGGCTACTCCGCAGGTCTCGGGATATGAGATCCGATCCGAGACCCGATCAGCGGAGGACCTGGAGCAGGCCATACTGCGACAACTCGGGGGAATGTTGAACGCTCGGTTCGAGGCGCTAGAAGGGCGTCTCCTGCCTGAGCAGCGCACTCGTCCCCCGCTTGCCGCAGAACGGCGAGACAAGATTTCCCGAAAAGCCCCAACGGTTCCAATACCGGAATCAGGGCTTCCGGGGATAACGGAGATGACCCAGCCTTCATCTAAAGCCCAAAAGGGCAAGAAGAGGAAGGCCAAGAAGGTGGCGAAGGACGGACGCTCCGGTGTCGTCCCAGACTCGCAGATCCCACAATCGTCACCCGCAGCCCCTGGCAAAGAGTCTTGGGCCGCGGTCACCAAGAAGGGGAAAAAGAAGGGTGGCTCGACGGCTTCTGCACCGCCGCAGCGACAGTCGCAGGCGAAAGCCGGTTCGCGACAGTCGCAGGCTGGTGGTGGGAAAAGCCGTCGCAAAGCCAAAAAAGAGGTGGCCAAGCCCAAGCTCCAAGTCCCCCGCTCCGCAGCTGTCATCATGACGTTGCAGCCTGGAGCGGCGGAGAGGGGTGCAACGTATGCGAAGGCGTTGCTTGAGGCAAGGCGAAGGGTGGACCTGACGAAGTTGGGCATCACCGTCAACTTCCGGATAGCGGCCACTGGTGGCCGCATGCTGGAAGTGTCCGGTGATCCCAGCGGCGAGAAGGCGGACTCCCTGGCTGCGAAGCTCAGGGAGATCTTTGACGAGGGCGACGTCCGAATCTCCAGGCCGATAAAGTGCGCGGACCTGCGTGTCACCGGCCTGGACGATTCGGTCACCACGGAGGAGGTCGCCGCCGCCATCGCGGGGGTCGGCGAGTGCGATGTTGGCCACATTAAGGCCAACGACATCCGCCGCAACGCCGCCGGCATCGGTACGACTTTCGTCCGATGTCCGGTGACCGCGGCTCAGAAAGCTGCCAGCAATGGCCGCTTAAAGGTGGGATGGGTTTCGGCCCAAATTAAGGTGTTGCCAGCTCGGCCGTTGCGCTGCTTCCGGTGCCTCGAATTGGGGCACTTCCGGGAGCAGTGCGGGGCGGATAAGACAGACCGTAGCGGTGAGTGCTACCGCTGCGGTCAAAACGGCCACAAAGCCAGTGGGTGCTCTAGCGAGCCCCACTGCTCGGTGTGCGCAGCAGCGGGCAAACCAGCCTCCCACCGGTTGGGAGGCAGGGCCTGCGCTGTGCCCCAGAAGAAGGGCAGGAAGGTAGTTGCCGCGGCCAAGTCCCGGCAGCCGCCACCCCGCAACCCGCCAGCTGGGCCTGAGGAGTCGCGGATGGACGCCAGCTAAGGCCGCCCATCTGCGACTGGGAACTTGGGCGTCGGTTCGGGGGAACCGGCGTCCACCACAAAGCTCCCGAGATGGCACGATGTGGGAGGTGTTCCCCACATCGTGACAAGGTGGGTGGAGCAGAAGCTCCCCGAGGAGGGGTCCCAGGGGACCAGCGCCCAGGCCGGGGCTGCGGAAGAGTACGAGAAATGCTCCCGGGCCCCGGCACATAGCGCAAAGGAGGAACACCCCAGGGTTTTTAGTGGGTATGCCGCCACTAGGGCGGAGACTCCCACATCACCACACTGCTCCCCCCGGGGTAGGGTGGTACCTATAAAAGGTTTTCCCTGGTAAAAAAAAAAAAAAAAAAAAGGTTAGGTTAGGTTCAGCGGGCTCAAACGAGATGGAGGTCTCTGGCCCACCCCCTAAACCCAAGAAAGGTAAGGGGATAGGGAAAAAGACACCGGTGAAGGCCAAACCTACCCGGGAAGCTGCGATGGAGATAGAACCAACTGCTGGTCCATCGGCCCCCCGTCCGGCCACTGTTCATGAACAGTGGTCTAAAGTGGTGCGACGGGGAGCCAAAAAGAGCGAGAAGGTGCCAGTGGCATCCAGGGAAAACCTTCCACCCTTAGCGAGGACTCGAGGCTCGAAGCCAGCTGGACCTACAAAGGTATCGAAGGCAGCCAAGCTCCGCCCTCCCCGCACTGCAGCGGTTATTATCACCCTGCAACCTGGGGCAGTGGAGCAAGGCTTGTCGTACGCTAAGGTGCTCACTGAGGCAAGAGCAAAAATAGATTTGGGGGAACTTGGCCTGCCGCCTATAAGCATGCGGACGGCCGCCACTGGAGCTCGTATCATTGAGGTGCCAGGCGTGGAGAAAGCAGAAAAGGCCGACGTCCTTGCCGCCAAACTGAAGGAGGTGTTTCGGGACACGGAACAACTAATTCGGGTGTCCAGACCGGTCATAACAGCGGATCTGCGAGTGAGCGGCCTCGATGACACAGTGACCATCCTGGAGCTGAGAGAGGCGCTATCCAAAGCAGGAGGGTGTCAACCCGACGAAATTAAGTCTGGCGACATTAAGAAGGGTCCCGGCGGTATGGGTGCCGCATTTGTGCGATGTCCATTAACGGCCGCAAAAAAGGTAGCTGAAAGTGGCCGTCTCCTTGTGGGATGGGTGGCGGCGCAGTGTAGGATTCTTGAGTCCAGACCGCGCCGCTGCTTCAAGTGCCTAGCACCAGGTCATGTGAGGGCCCAATGTAAAGCAGAAGTAGACCGCAGCGAAGAGTGCTATCGCTGCGGTCAAACTGGCCACAAAGCAAGTGCCTGTACTTCTGCTCCAAACTGCTCTCGTTGTGCTGCAGCGGGGAAACCTGCAAATCACCTTTCTGGGGGCAAGGCATGCACCAAGCCCCCAGCTAAATCCAAGGCGAGAGGGAAGACGACTTCGACTGAGGCCACTGCCAAGTCCCAGCAGACACGCCCCTCGGGGGAGCAGGAGATGCGCATGGAGGAGAGTTAATGCAGGACACCCTGACATTCCTCCAGGCGAATATCAACCACTCTGTCAGGGCTCAAGATCTTCTCCTTCAGAGCATGGCAGAGAGGTTGATTAAAGTTTGTGTGGTCGCAGAGCCGTACAGGGTCCCACCCAGAGTAGACTGGGTCGGGGATCTGGACGGCCTGGTAGCAATCACTACACAGTCGCCTGTACAATCCCCTTCCCTCGAAGACGTGGTCAGAGGTAGGGGCTACGTTGCGGCCCGAATTGGTGGGATTGTGGTTGTGGGGGTCTATTTCTCCCCCAACAGACCCCTCGCTGAATTCGAGGACTTTCTGGGCGAGGTGGGGACTCTGATTGGTCAGAACCGTCCCCGACCAATCATAGTCCTCGGTGACCTCAACGCAAAGTCCACGGCGTGGGGGTCCACAAGGACAGACCCAAGAGGGGAAAAAGCCGGCGAGTGGTTGGTTGAGGTCGGGCTCTGTGTCTTGAACCGTGGCTCTATAGACACGTGTGTACGGCATTCGGGAGGGTCGGTGGTGGACGTGACCCTTGCTACTCCCGAACTTGCGGTGCGGGTCCGGGACTGGGAAGTCCTGGTCGATGAGGAGACGCTTTCCGATCACCGGTACATCCGGTTTAGCGTCTCCTCAGTCTCGGCGAGACAGGACAACCGGTCACCGTATGCGAGTGGTCCGCGGTGGGCGCTGAACCGCTTGGACTCCGAGGTGCTGCTGGAGGCAGCAATAGTCCAGGCGTGGAATGCCCCTCCATCAGAACCAGTAGATCTGAACGTGGAGGCCGATGGGCTGTGCAAGGCGATGGTGCACGTGTGCGACGCCGCCATGCCTCGTGCGAGGCCACCACAGTCCAAACGTCAGGTCTACTGGTGGAACGAGCGGATCGCAGAGCTCCGCCGCGAGTGCCTGATGAAGCGCCGCCGCTTCCAGCGGCAACGCAGAAGAAGGCGTCGAACCCAAGAGCTAGACACAGAGCTGGATGCCCTCTACGCTACATATAGGGAGGCGAGCAAAGCTCTCCGCGTCGCTATCAGTGCGGCAAAAGCGGAGGCTTGGCAAGATGTCTTGGAGTCGTTGGAGAGGGACCCGTGGGGGCGGCCGTACAGGTGGGCAAGGCAGAAGCTTCGCCCCTGGGCCCCCCCGGTCACCAGCACTCTTGAGCCAGAGATACTGCGTCGGGTGGTCGAGGGATTGTTCCCCGGTAGTCCGGGGACCGAATACATCCCTCCCACCATGGTAATATCTCCCTCGGTGGACGACGAGTCTAGCAATCTCGAAGAGGTCTCGGCGGGTGAGCTGAGGGCTGCTGTCCTGAGAATGAGGGCCAAAACCACAGCACCGGGGCCTGACGGCATACCCGGTCGTGCATGGGCCCTCGCTCAGAACGCCTTAGAACCTAGAGTGAGGAACCTCTTCACCAGGTGCCTTCAGGAAGGGCGCTTTCCGATTCGTTGGAAGAGTGGGAAACTCGTGCTCCTGAGGAAGGAAGGACGACCGGTGGACGCACCCTCAGGGTACCGCCCAATTGTACTGCTCGACGAGGCGGGGAAGCTACTGGAGCGGGTGGTTGCTGCTCGCCTCGTGAAGCACCTGGAGAGGACTGGTCCGGACTTGGCGACTACTCAGTTCGGCTTTCGAAGGGGTCGATCTACGATCGACGCGATCGCCCACGTGCGGGACTTGTCGGAGGAAGCGTGCTCCACAGGCGGCGTGATGCTTGCAGTGTCTTTAGACATAGCAAACGCATTCAACACGCTGCCGTGGAGCACGATCCTAGAAGGGCTGAGGTACCACAAAGTACCCAAATACCTCCAGAAAATTGTTGGGGACTACCTCTCCGATAGGGAGGTAGTCTTCCCAACGATGAAAGGGGAGATGAGGAGCTCCATGACGCGCGGTGTTCCACAGGGGTCGGCATTGGGCCCCCTCCTGTGGAACATCGGTTATGATTGGGTTCTCCGGGGCGCTACCCTCCGTGGCGTCGGCATCGTTTGTTATGCCGACGACACACTGGTTACCGCCCGGGGAAGGGAATATCGAGAGGCGGCAATACTCGCAACGGCTGCGGTTGCAGCAGTGGTGGGGAAGATTCGGAGGCTGGGCCTGGAGGTGGCGCTCCACAAGTCCGAAGCGATCTGCTTTCACGGACCGCGACGGGCGCCACCTGCAGGCTCAAACATAGTGGTGGGGGGAGCCGACATCCCCGTCGGGGCAACGTTGAAGTACCTCGGCGTTGTACTCGACGGCAGATGGCGGTTCTCAGAACACCTCCGAAGGCTGTCCCCTAAGCTCATTGGAGCGTCTGGGGCACTGGGCCAACTGTTGCCCAACCTGGGGGGAGGTGGAGCTAGCTGCCGCCACCTTTACATGGCGGTAGTACGCTCCATGGCCCTGTATGGGGCTCCTATCTGGGCCGACGCTGTGTCCCCAAAAGAGGCGGTCTTACTCCGCAGACCCCAGAGGGCTATAGCCATCAGGGTCTGCAGGGGATACAGGACCCTTTCGTATGAGGTGGCGTGCGTCCTTGCTGGGTCGTTGCCGTGGGACCTCGAGGCGAAAGTCCTGGCCCAGGTGTACTGGCGTCGGGCTCGGGTGCGGGAACAAGACCTGCACCCCCTGCCTGAAGAGGTCCTGCGGTGGAGGAGGAGTGCCAGAAGAGAGGCCATAACGACCTGGCAGGAGCGCCTTTTGACGGGGCCTGCGAAGCGGGGCACGGGAGCTACTCGGCTTCTCGAGGCGATCAAGCCCATCCTGCGGGAGTGGGTAGAGCGCAAACACGGGGTCCTCACCTTCCGGATGACGCAGATCCTGACCGGGCACGGCTGCTTCGGCAGGTATCTGCACAACATCACCGGAAGGGAGCCGACTCCGGAATGCCACAGCTGCGGCTGTGCGGAAGAAACCGCACAGCACGTGCTGGAATCATGTCCGGCCGACAGTGGGTTGCGCCAGACCCTGGTTGCTGTTGTGGGGAATGACCTGTCCTTGCCGGCCATCATTAGAAAGATGGTCGGCGATGAAAGGTCGTGGGACGCAGTAGCGTCGTTTTGTGAGGCCGCCATGTTGCGGCGAGAGGAGGAGGAGAGGGAGAGGGAAATCGCTCCTCTCGCTCACCCAAGAAGAAGAAGACGGACACGGAGGCGAGCCAGCAGAGCTCGGACTCCGTCTCCGATTGGAGGCCATGGGGCGTCGGATGCGGGGGTGTCCGACGCTTCCGAATAGGTAAGTGGCCATGAGGAGATGATGCCTGGGTGTCCCGGGCATCACTCGAGTGACACGGAGGAGCAGTAGCCCTCCAGAGTATGGGTCCGGTCACGGACAGCGGCATAGGCTGGGTCGCGCGGGAGTGAAGCAAGCGGTCTCGCGACCCCGTCTTTGCTGGCGATGAGGGACACCGTGGGGTTTTAGTCGGTATGGGGGCCACTAGGGCCTCGAGTCCGACATACCCCGCACTGCCTCCCCCCGGGGGTGGAGCGGGAATGCGTAAGTGCATTTCCCCACGAAAAAAAAAAAAAAAAAAAAAAAAAAAAAAAAAAAAAAAAAAAAAAAAAAAAAAAAAAAAAAAAAGGTTAGGTTAGGTTAGGTTATGGCCATTAGGGTATGTAGGGGATACCGGACCATATCCCATGAGGTGGCGTGCGTCCTTGCCGGGTCGTTGCCGTGGGACCTCGAAGCCAAAGTCCTGGCCCAGGTATACTGGCGCCGGGTGCGGGCGCGGGAACAAGACCTGCGCCCCCTGCCTGAAGAGGTCCTGCGGTGGAGGAGGAGTGCCAGAAGAGAGGCCATAACGACCTGGCAGGAGCGGCTCCTGACGGGGCCTGCGAAGCGCGGCACGGGCGCTACTCGGCTCCTTGAGGCAGTCCGACCAGTTCTGCGAGAGTGGGTGGAGCGAAAACACGGGGTTCTTACCTTCCGGTTGACGCAGATCCTGACGGGGCACGGATGCCTCGGCAGGTATCTTTGTAATGTCGCCGGAAGGGAACCAACACCAGAGTGCCACAGTTGCGGCTGTGCGGAAGAAACCGCACAGCACGTGCTGGAGGCATGCCCTGGTGACAGTGGACTGCGTCAAACACTGGTTGCAGTAGTGGGGAGCGACCTCTCCTTACCGACCATCATCAGCAAGATGGTCGGCGATGAGAGGTCGTGGGACGCAGTAGCGTCTTTTTGTGAGGCCGCCATCCTGCGGCGAGAAGACGAGGAGCGGGAGCGGGAAACAGCCCCCCTCGCTCATCCGATGCGAAAGAGACGGACACGGAGGCGAGCCAGTAGGGCCCGGACTCCGTCTCAGATTGGAGGCCATAGGGCGTCGGATGCGGGGGCATCCGACGCTTCCGATTAGGAAATTGGCCACGAGGAGATGATGCCTGGGTGTCCCTGGGCATCACTCGAGTGATATGGAAGGGCAACTGCTCTCCGAGTATGGGTCCGGAAGCGGACAGCGGCGTGGGCTGGGTCGTGCGCGAATGCTGCAAGCGACCTCACGACCCGACCTATGCCGGCGACGAGGGACACCGTGGGGTTTTAGTTGGTATGGGTGCCCTTATGGCATCGAGTCCAACATACCCCGCACTGCCTCCCCCCGGGGGTAGAGCGGGAATGCGTAAGAGCATTTCCCCACGAAAAAAAAAAAAAAAAAAAAAAAAAAAAAAAAAAAAAAAAAAAAGGTTAGGTTAGGTTCCCCCCCGAATGAGTTCCCGCCTTGCCGTGGCGGGGGGGCTCAGCGGTCGCAACAGTTGCGGCGGCCGCTGCCAAGAGGAACTCGAGATGGAGGCTCGACCGGCGCCCTGGACATTCCGGGAAGCGGCGGTGCGAGCCTAGGCGGCCTTGGTTGGCCGCGGGACCCGGTCGGCGTCTCGGCCGTATGCCGAGTAGCGGCGACGCGGGTTGGGGCTCGTCTTTTAGTAGGCAGCCCAGGGGAGCACTCGCTCGCGTTTCTCTTCGGAGAAGCGCTAGCGATGAGCTCGAAGGGGCCTTCTCCGCGCGCCCCAGAGCTGGAGCGCGCGTAGAGGGCGGTCCGGGATCTCATGCTGAGAGGCCCGGGCGAGGGGGCCGTCCTCGGACGGACGGGAGGGACACCCGGTGTGTGGCTAACCCCACCGCCGGACGAGGTGTCACAAATCGGAACCCCGTTAGCCGAGAGGCACGGGACCGAGGGCCTTGGCTTAACCGCCCGGGCCGCGAGGAAGAAAACCTCTATAAAAAATCACCCCGAAGGTCAAGCGGCGGAGCAGCGCGAGGACCTGCATGGCCACCGGGAAGGTTGGTCGCAACTGCTACCCCCGCGGGGGCCCAGCCGAAGCCCTGCGCGGGAGACGCCTAGGCTTACCCGGGTACAGGGGGCACTGCCCGGGTGGACCACGTATATCCCCCATACTCGTGGGAACCAAATGGATAAGCTTACCTTAAAATTTGGCACGATGAGGAGGGAGGAGAAAGGGCGTAGGCCCGAGGTGGATCCTGGCGAGGAGTCAGACTCTTCAGTCGGGAGTATGGCTTCGGTGACGGGGTCTTCGGATGGTAGAACTCATCTGAAGCGGGTTAGGTCCCGCGATAAGATGAGCATCGCCGGTAGTTCGATAGACTCCGATGACGAAGAAGCTCCGGCTACTAAGGTAGTAGCTGCAGCGCGGAGAGGCAGAGGCCGGCCGCCCACCACGGGCGAATACGTCGGCCTCGCTAAAGCGAAGGCTGCTCTGGTAGCTGCTCAAAAGGCGGAGATGGAGATGAGGGCTGAGCGGGAAGTCGAGGAACTGACCGTAAACTTACGGTCACAGGCTTCGACGGAACCTCAGCTCTCCGAGTCCTCGGCTGGAGAACAAGAAGAGCTGGCGTCGGACTTGACACGGAAGGTGCTGGAGAGTGTGGCCACCATCAACAGTGTGGCCACGAAATCCAGCAATCTCAAAGGTACCTTCCAAAGAGCGCTGAAGGTGGCAGCTTCCACCATTAAGGAGGCGATGGCAGACCTGCAGACGAGGTCCTCGACTGAGGAGACCCGGAGACTGCAGGTCGCCAACACACGACTCCGTGAGGAGATAGCGGAGCTTCGCAAAGAAATTTCGGAGCTCCGCAAGGACGTTACCGCGGCAACGGCTTCCGCTCCTCCACAGGCCTCGAGGTCAATGACCGGGCAAGAGCCTCGCTCGACGGAGGAGTTGGAGCAAGCCGTCCTGCGTCAGGTAGGGGGCATGATTAACGCTCGTTTTGAGGCGCTAGAGGAGCGCCTCCTACCCGACAAGCGAATTCGTCCCCCCCTGGCTGCAGATGCCAGAAAAAGTGCCGCTTCACGGAAAGCCCCCACTAATCCACTTTCGGACCCGGGGCTTCCCAGTACATCAGCGGCAACGGGAGTTACACAGCCTTCCTCCGATACTCGAAAGAGTAAGAAGGGGAAGGGGAAAGAGAAGGCCACGAAGGGTGCACAACCAGCGGCAGCCTCTGGCTCGCAACGTCCAGAGTCAGCCCCGACGGCCGCAGAAAACGAGACGTGGGCCACGGTGACTAAGCGTGGTGGAAAGAAGAAGGGTGGTGGAACGGCACCTGTGCCTCTTCAGCGACAGTCAGCGCAAGCTGGTTCGCGACAGTCGCAGGGCGCGTCGAATCGTCGCCCAACAAAAAAGAAGGAGCCTACGCCGAAGCTCCGCGCCCCTCGCTCCGCAGCTGTCGTAATGACACTGCAGCCTGGAGCGGCGGAGAGAGGAGCGACGTACGCCGCTGCGCTTCTGGAAGCGAAGAGAAGGGTTAATATACAGGATCTCGGGATCTTAACCCTGAACTTCCGTATAGCAGCAACCGGCGGCCGGGTACTGGAGGTGTCAGGAGACTCCACTGGTGAGAAGGCGGACTCCCTCGCTGCGAAGCTGAGGGAGGTCTTCGACCCGGGGGACGTTCGGGTGTCCAGGCCGATGAAATGCGCGGACCTGCGCGTCACTGGCCTGGACGACTCGACTACTAAAGAGGAGGTAGCCAACGCCATCGCCAGAGCAGGGGAGTGCGAAGTTGGCCTTATTAAGGCCAACGATATTCGCCGCAACGCCGCCGGTATCGGTACAACATTCGTCCGATGCCCGGTGGCTGCGGCAAAGAAGGTCACCGGCACTAGCCGGTTGAAAATTGGCTGGGTTTTAGCCCAGGTGAAGGTGTTGCCGGCAAGGCCGCTTCGCTGCTTCCGGTGCCTAGAGTTAGGTCATCTCCGGGAGCGGTGCCCGGCGGACAAGGTAGACCGCAGCGGAGAATGCTACCGCTGCGGTCAAACAGGCCATAAAGCGAGTGGATGCTCGTCCGAGCCTCATTGCTCGGTGTGCGCGGCAGCGGGCAGACCAGCCATCCACCGGTTGGGTGGCAGGGCCTGCGCTACGCCCAAAAAGAAGGGTGGGAAGGCTGCAGTCTTGGCCAAGGCCAAGAAGCCGCCGGCCCGCAACCCGCCAATGCGGGCAGAGGACTCGCAGATGGACGCCGGTTAAGGCGCCCATCAGCGACTGGGAACTCTGGGCGTCGGTTCGGGGGAACTGACGTCTGCTATAGAGTTCCGAGATGGCACGATGTGGGCGGTGTTCCCCACATCGTGACAAGGCGGGTGGAGCAAAAGCTCCCCGAGGAGGGGTCCCAGGGGACCAGCGCCCAGGCCGAGGCTGCGGAAGAGTACGAGAAATGCTCCCGGGCCCCGGCACATAGCGCAAAGGAGGAACACCCCAGGGTTTTTAGTGGGTATGCCGCCACTAGGGCGGAGACTCCCACATCACCACACTGCTCCCCCCGGGGTAGGGTGGTACCTATAAAAGGTTTTCCCTGGTAAAAAAAAAAAAAAAAAAAAAAAGGTTAGGTTAGGTTAGGTTAGGTTAGGTTAGGTTAGGTTAGGTTAGGTTCCCCCCCGAATGAGTTCCCGCCTTGCCGTGGCGGGGGGGCTCAGCGGTCGCAACAGTTGCGGTGGCCGCTGCCAAGAGGAACTCGAGGTGGAGGCTCGACCGGCGCCCTGGACATTCCGGGAAGCGGCGGTGCGAGCCCAGGCGGCCTTGATTGGCCGCGGGACCCGGTCGGCGTCTCGGCCGTATGCCGAGTAGCGGCGACGCGGGTTGGGGCTCGCTTTTCGGGAAGCAGCCCAGGGGAGCTCTCTCTCGCGCTTCTCCTCGGAGAAGCGCTAGCGATGAGCTCGAGGGGCCTTCTCCGCGCGCCCCAGAGCTTTTATCTGGAGCACGCGTAGAAGGCGGTCCGGGATCTCGCGTGTACCTCTCCTCGGAGAGGCTCTTGCTTGAGAGGCCCGGACGAAGGGGCCGTCCTCGGACGGATGGGAGGGACACCCGGTGCGTGGCTAACCCCACCACCGGACGAGGTGTCACAAATCGGAACCCCGTTAGCCGCAAGGCGCGGGACCGAGGGCCTTGGCTTAACCGCCCGGGTCGCGAGGAAGAAAACCTCTATAAAAAATCACCCCGAAGGTCAAGCGGCGGAGCAGCGCGAGGACCTGCATGGCCACCGGGAAGGTTGGTCGCAACTGCTACCCCCGCGGGGGCCCAGCCGAAGCCCTGCGCGGGAGACGCCTAGGCTTACCCGGGTACAGGGGGCACTGCCCGGGTGGACCACTTATATCCCCCATACTCGTGGGAACCATATGGAAAGTTTAACACATACTTCTTCGGTTCGGAAAGGGAGGGGGCAAGGCCCCGAGGTGAATCTGAGCGAGGAGTCTGACTCCTCGATCAGAAGCATGAAGTCGGTGATCGGGTCGCCAGCTAGATCGCTGGACGGCAGTCTCCGACGGAAGAGGGAGAGATCCCGTAAGAGCGTCTGCGATGCCAATCGTAGCTTCGGCTCTGGGAGTGAGGAGGACGCCCCGGCTGTGAAGCTAGTCGCAGCCCGGCGAGGCAGAGGCCGGCCGCCTACAACAGGCGAATACGTCGGACTCGCCCAGGCCAAGGCGGCTCTAGTAGCAGCCGAGAGGCAAGAGATGGAGCTGAGGGCCGAACGTGAAGTGGCAGATATGACCGTGATGTTGCGCTCACAGTCGGCAACCGACGTTCGGCTCTCAGAGTCTTCCACCGGTGACCAAGAAGAGCTGGCCACGGACTTGAGCAGGAAGGTGCTGGACAGCGTGGCTACTATTAATAATGTGGCTGCGAAGTCCAGCAATCTCAAGGGCACGTTCCAGCGGGCTCTGAAGGTGGCTGCAAACACCATCAAAGAGGCGATGGAAGACCTCTCGAAGCGGTCCTCTACGGAGGAGACCAAGAAGTTGCAGGCGGCAAATACGCGCTTACGTGATGAAGTCGCGGAGCTCCGGAAAGAAATTGCAGAGCTTCGCAAAGAAATGACGGCGGCTAGAGTCCTCGCCCCACCACAGGTCTCGAGATCCTCGATCCAAAGCGAGCCTCATCTGGTGGAAGAGCTCGAACAGGCCATACTGCGCCAGGTGGGTGGTATGTTAAGCGCACGATTTGAGGCACTGGAGGAACGCCTCTTACCTGAAAAGCGCATACGTCCCCCACTGGCTGCAGATCGCAAAAACGCTATGGCCTCGAGGATTGAGAACGAGCAACAGACACCAGGCCCATCTAGGGTCTTAGCTGGCTCGAACCGTACGGAGGTCTCTGCCCAACACCCTAAACCCAAGAAGGGAAAAGGGAGGGGGAAAAAGAGCGCGAAAGTGACACCGGGTATGGCCGAGCCTACCCAGGAAGTCCTGATGGATTTGGAACCAACCGCTGGTCCATCGGCCCCCCGTCCGGCCCCTGTTCTCGAACAGTGGTCTAAAGTGGTGCGACGGGGAGCCAGAAAAACCGAGAAGGCGCCAACGTCGTCAGGGAAAAAGCCTCCACCCTCAGCAAAGACTCGAGGCTCGAACCCAGTCGGATCTGCAAAGGCACCAAAGGCAGCCAAGCTCCGTCCTCCCCGCACTGCAGCGGTTATTATAACGCTACAACCCGGGGCAGCGGAGCAAGGCTTGTCCTACGCCAAGGTGCTCGCGGAGGCCAGAACTAGGATTAATTTAGAGGAGCTTGGCCTACCGCCAATAAGTATGCGGACAGCTGCCACAGGAGCCCGCGTTATAGAGGTGCCCGGTGCGGAGAAGACCGAGAAGGCCGATGTCCTAGCCGCCAAATTGAAGGAGGTGTTCCAGAGCGCGGAGGAGCTCATCCGAGTGTCAAGACCAGTCATCACGGCGGATATTCGCTTGAGTGGCCTTGACGACACGGTGACCGTCCCGGAGCTCAAAGAGGCACTATCCAAGGCGGGAGAGTGCCCACCCGATGAATTTAAAACGGGTGACATCAGGAAGGGACCCGGCGGGATGGGCACCGTGTTCGTCCGGTGTCCGGTAACGGCCGCAAAAAAGGTGGCTGCGAGTGGCCGTCTCCTCGTGGGATGGGTGGCGGCGCAGGTCAAGATTCTTGAATCAAGACCGCGCCGCTGCTACAAGTGTCTTGCGCCGGGTCATGTAAGGGCCCAATGCAAATCAGAAGTTGACCGCAGCGAAGAGTGCTATCGCTGCGGTCAAATTGGCCACAAGGCTAGCAGCTGCACTGCCGCTCCAAACTTTACCCGCTGTTCAGCTGCGGGGAAGCCGGCAGGTCACCTTTCTGGGGGCAAGGCATGCTCCAAGCCCCCAGCTAAACCCAAGGCGAAAGAGAAGACGACTGAGACTGAGGCCACGGCCAAGTCCCAAGCGACTCGCCCCTCAGGGGAGCAGGAGGTGAGCATGGAGGAAACATAATGCAGGACACCCTAACGTTCCTTCAGACGAATGCCAATCACTCTGCCAGGGCTCAAGACCTTCTCCTTCAGAGCATGGCAGAGCGGTCTACGCAGGTATGTGTGGTCGCCGAGCCATATAGAGTTCCGCCCAGAGCTAGTTGGGTTGGAGACCTGGGTGGCCTAGTGGCAATCACAACGCAGTCGCCTGCCTGGTCTCCTCCCCTCGAGGATGTGGTCAAGGGAACAGGTTATGTCGCGGCTCGAATTGGTGGGATTGTGGTTGTGGGGGTTTATTTCTCCCCTAACCGAACCCTCGCCGAGTTCGAGGACTTTCTAGGCGAGGTGGGGACTTTAATTGGTCAGAACCGTCCCCGACCAATTATAGTCCTCGGAGACCTCAACGCAAAGTCCATGGCGTGGGGGTCCCCAAGAACGGACGCAAGAGGCGAGGCAGTCGGTGAGTGGCTGGTCGAGACGGGGTTGTGTGTCCTGAACCGCGGCTCCCAGAACACATGCGTTCGACGATCAGGTGGCTCGGTGGTCGACGTGACCCTCGCCACCCCTGAGCTCGCGGTGCGGGTCCGTGACTGGGAGGTCCTGGTCGACGAGGAGACGCTCTCTGATCATCAGTACATCCGGTTTAGCGTCTCCTCAATTTCGGCGAGACAGGACACCCGGTTGCCGTCTATGAGTGGTCCGCGTTGGGCACTGAACAGCCTGGACTCGGAGTTACTGCTTGAAGCAGCGATAGTCCAGGCTTGGAACCCCCCTCCACCGGAGCCAGTAGACCTGGATGAGGAGACTGATGGGCTGTGCAAGGCCATGGTACACGTATGCGACGCCGCCATGCGACGTGCGAGGCCTCCACAGTCCAAGCGCCAGGTCTACTGGTGGAACGAACGGATCGCAGGGCTCCGCCGCGAGTGCCTGATGAAACGCCGCCGCTACCAGCGGCAACGCAGAAGAAGGCGTCGGAACGAAGAGCTGGACACAGAGCTGGATGCCCTCTATGCCACCTACAGAGAGGCGCACAAGACTCTTCGGGTCGCAATTAGTGCAGCTAAAGCGGAGGCCTGGCAGGTGTTACTGGAGTCACTGGAAAGGGACCCGTGGGGGCGACCGTACAGGTGGGCAAGGCAGAAGCTTCGCCCCTGGGCCCCCCCAATCACCAGCACTCTCGAGCCTGAGGTACTGCGTAAGGTGGTCGAGGGATTGTTCCCTAGTAGTATGGGGACCGAATACGTCCCTCCCATCATGGTGGTATCTGCCTCGGAGGACGAGGAGGCTAGCAGTCTCGACGAGGTCTCGGCGGGAGAGCTGAGGGCTGCTGTTCTGAGAATGAGGGCCAAGACCACAGCACCGGGGCCTGACGGCATACCTGGACGTGCATGGGCCCTCGCTCAGGACGCCTTAGAGCCTAGAGTGCAGGACCTCTTCACCAGGTGCATCCGGGAAGGGCGCTTTCCGAGACGCTGGAAAAGTGGGAAGCTCCTCCTCCTGAGGAAGGAAGGACGACCGGTGGACGCACCCTCAGGGTACCGTCCCATTGTACTGCTTGACGAGGCCGGGAAGCTGCTCGAGCGGGTGGTAGCTGCCCGCCTCGTCAAGCACCTGGAGAGAAACGGGCCCGATTTGGCAAACACACAGTTCGGGTTTCGGAGGGGTCGCTCAACGATCGACGCAATCGCGCACGTGCGGGACCTGTCTGAAGAAGCTTGCTCCACAGGCGGCGTGATGCTAGCTGTGTCTTTAGACATAGCAAACGCATTTAACACGCTGCCGTGGAGCACCATAATGGAAGGACTGAGGTACCACAAGGTACCCCAAAATCTGCAAAACATTGTCGGAGACTACCTCTCCGATAGGGAGGTAGTCTTCCCGACGATGCATGGGGAAATGAAAAGCTCCATGACGCGCGGTGTTCCACAGGGGTCTGCACTCGGCCCCCTTCTGTGGAACATCGGCTATGATTGGGTCCTCCGGGGCGCTACCCTCCGTGGCGTCGGCATCGTTTGGTATGCCGACGACACGCTGGTTACCGCCCGGGGTAAGGATTACCGGGAGGCGGCGATCCTCGCAACGGCTGCGGTTGCAGCAGTGGTGGGGAAGATTCGGAGGCTGGGCCTGGAGGTGGCGCTCCACAAGTCCGAAGCGATCTGCTTTCATGGACCGCGACGGGCGCCACCTGCAGGCTCAAACATAGTTGTGGGGGGAACTGACATCCCCGTCGGTACAACGCTGAAATACCTCGGTGTTGTACTCGACGGCAGGTGGCGGTTCTCGGAACACCTTCGGAGGCTGTCCCCTAAGCTTCTTGGAGCATCCGGGGCACTGGGCCGACTGTTGCCCAACCTAGGGGGAGGTGGAGCTAGCTGCCGCCACCTTTACATGGCGGTGGTACGCTCCATGGCCCTGTATGGGGCTCCGATCTGGGCGGATGGCTTATCCCCAAAGGAGGCAACTTTGCTCCGCAGACCCCAACGGTCTATGGCCATTAGGGTATGTAGGGGATACCGGACCATATCCCATGAGGTGGCGTGCGTCCTTGCCGGGTCGTTGCCTTGGGACCTCGAAGCCAAAGTCCTGGCCCAGGTATACTGGCGCCGGGTGCGGGCGCGGGAGCAAGACCTGCGCCCCCTGCCTGAAGAGGTCCTGCGGTGGAGGAGGAGTGCCAGAAGAGAGGCCATAACGACCTGGCAGGAGCGCCTTCTGACGGGGCCTGCGAAGCGGGGCGCGGGAGCTACTCGGCTTCTTGAAGCGATCCGACCAGTCCTGCGCGAGTGGGTGGACCGCAAACACGGCGTCCTCACCTTCCGGATGACGCAGATCCTGACCGGACACGGCTGCTTCGGCAGGTATCTGCATAACGTCACCGGGAGGGAGCCGACTCCGGAATGCCACAGCTGCGGCTGTGCAGAAGAAACCGCACAGCACGTACTGGAGGCATGTCCGGCCGACAGTGGGCTGCGCCAGGCCCTGGTCGCAGTTGTGGGGAACGACCTCTCCTTGCCGGCCGTCATTAGAAAGATGGTCGGCGATGAGAGGTCGTGGGACGCAGTAGCGTCGTTTTGTGAGGTCGCCATGTTGCGGCGAGAAGATGAGGAGCGGGAACGGGAAATCGCCCCTCTCGCTCACCCAAGTCGAAGAAGACGGACACGGAGGCGAGCCAGCAGGGCTCGGACTCCGTCTCCGATTGGAGGCCATGGGGCGTCGGATGCGGGGGTGTCCGACGCTTCCGATTAGGAAATTGGCCACGAGGAGATGATGCCTGGGTGTCCCTGGGCATCACTCGAGTGAAATAGAAGGGCAATAGCTCTCCGAGTATGGGTCCGGAAGCGGACAGCGGCGTGGGCCGGGTCGTGCGCGAATGCCGCAAGCGACCTCACGACCCGACCTGTGCCGGCGACGAGGGACACCGTGGGGTTTTAGTCGGTATGGGTGCCCTTCTGGCATCGAGTCCGACATACCCCGCACCGCCTCCCCCCGGGGGTGGAGCGGGAATGCGTAAGTGCATTTCCCCACGTAAAAAAAAAAAAAAAAAAAAAAAAAAAGGTTAGGTTAGGTTAGGTTAGGTTAGGTTAGGTTAGGTTAGGTTAGGTTAGGTTAGGTTAGGTTAGGTTAGGTTAGGTTAGGTTCCCCCCCCCCCCCCCCCCGAATGAGTTCCCGCCTTGCCGTGGCGGGGGGGCTCAGCGGTCGCAACAGTTGCGGCGGCCGCTGCCAAGAGGAACTCGAGGTGGAGGCTCGACCGGCGCCCTGGACATTCCGGGAAGCGGCGGTGCGAGTCTAGGCGGCCTTGATTGGCCGCGGGACCCGGTCGGCGTCTCGGCCGTATGCCGAGTAGCGGCGATGCGGGTTGGGGCTTACCTTTTGGGAGGCAGCCCAGGGGAGCTCTCGCTCGCGCTTCTCCTCGGAGAAGCGCTAGCGATGGGCTCAAAGGGGCCTTCTCCGCGTGCACCAGAGCTTTTATCTGGAGCGCGCGTAGAGGGCGGTCCGGGATCTCATGTTGAGAGGCCCGGACGAGGGGACCGTCTTCGGACGGACGGGAGGGACACCCGGTGCGTGGCTAACCCCACCGCCGGACGAGGTGTCACAGATCGGAACCCCGTTAGCCGCGAGGCGCGGGACCGAGGGCCTTGGCTTAACCGCCCGGGCCGCGAGGAAGAAAACCTCTATAAAAAATCACCCCGAAGGTCAAGCGGCGGAGCAGCGCGAGGACCTGCATGGCCACCGGGATGGTTGGTCGCAACTGCTACCCCCGCGGGGGCCCAGCCGAAGCCCTGCGCGGGAGACGCCTAGGCTTACCCGGGTACAGGGGGCACTGCCCGGGTGGACCACTTATATCCCCCATACTCGTGGGAACTGTATGGATTTAAAATTAAAATTTACATCGGTTCGAAGGGAGGAGAGGGGGCTTCAGAGCCCCGAGGTGGACCTGGGCGGGGAGTCAGACTCCTCGGTCGGGAGTATGCTGTCGGTGACGGAGTCGCCGGACAGGTCGGGTGGAAAAGGCCACCTAAAGCGGGTGAGGTCCCGCGAGGTACTGAGTCGCGCTGTTAGCAGCGTTGACTCTGATGACGATGAGGACGCTCCAGCCACAAAATTGGTTGCAGTGCCGAGAAGGGGCAGAGGCCGGCCGCCTACCACAGGCGAGTATGTCGGTCTCGCTAAGGCGAAGGCGGCACTTGTGGCCGCTAAACGCCAAGAATTGGAGCTGAGGGCTGAGCGTGAGGTCGAAGCGCTGACCGCAACCTTGCGGTCGCAAAGATCGACGGATGCTCGGCTCTCAGAACTTTCGAAGGAAGACTCTGCAGTGCTGGCTTCCGACCTCAACAAGAAGGTCCTAGACTGTGTGGCCACGATTAACAACGTGGCCACTAAGTCTAGTAATTTGAAGGGCACTTTTCAGCGCGCATTGAAGGAGGCGGCGTTCACTATCAGGGAGGTAGTGGACGACCTGCAGACAAGGTCCTCGACAGAGGAGACCAGAATCCTGCAGGCCGCCAATGCGCGACTGCGTGAAGAGGTGGCGGAGCTCCGAAAGGAAATCGTTGAGCTCCGTAAGGATATGGCCCTGGCTTCAACTTCTGCTCCTCCGCAGGTCTCGGGATCTGAGATCCGAAGAGAGGCCCGATCAGCGGAGGAGTTAGAGCAGGCCATACTGCGGCAACTCGGGGGAATGCTGAACGCTCGGTTCGAGGCGCTAGAGGGGCGCCTCCTACCTGAACAGCGCACTCGGCCTCCCCTTGCCGCAGACCGGAGAGACCAGGTTTCCCGGAAAGCATCATCGGTTCCGATTCTGGACCAGGAGCTTCCGGGGACATCGGAAGTTACGCAGCCTTCCCCCAATGCCCAAAAGGGAAAGAAGGGGAAGGCCAAGAAAGCAAAAGATGGACAGGCTGCTGCTGACTCTAGCCAACAGACCTCGCGACTGGCACCCGCAGCCCAAGTCAAGGAGACTTGGGCGACGGTAACAAGAAAGGGGCGCAAAAAGGGCGACAAGACGGCTGTACCAACACCCCAGCGAAAGTCGCAGGCAGGTGGTGGGACAAGCCGTCGCCCAGCGAAAGCGAAGAAGAAGGTTACGCCTAAGCTTCAGGTGCCCCGCTCGGCCGCAGTCGTCTTGACGCTGCAGCCTGGAGCGGTGGAGAACGGTGCCACGTACGCCGCTGCCCTGTTGAAGGCGAAGCGTAGTGTCAACTTGCAGGAACTAGGCATACCGGCCGTCAACTTCCGCGTTGCCGCCACCGGTGGCCGTGTATTGGAGGTATCAGGCGTGTCAAGTGGAGAGAAGGCGGACTCCCTCGCTGCGAAACTGAGGGAGGTCTTCGACGCGAACGATGTCCGGGTCTCCAGGCCGATGAAGTGCGCAGATCTGCGCGTCACCGGCCTGGATGACTCGGTCTCCAAGGAGAACGTCGCCACGGCCATTGCCGAGATTGGAGAGTGCGGTGTAGGCCTTGTGAAGGCCAACGACATCCGCCGCAGCGCCGCCGGCATCGGTACGACATTCGTCCGATGTCCGGTGGCCGTAGCGAAAAAGGTTGCCGGCAACGGTCGCCTTCAGATCGGATGGGTCGCGGCCCAAGTGAAGGTGTTGGCAGCTAGGCCACTGCGCTGCTTCCGGTGCCTCGAGGTGGGGCACCTCCGGGAAAAGTGTCCGGCGGAGAAGACAGACCGCAGCGGTGAATGCTACCGCTGCGGTCAGACGGGCCACAAGGCGAGTGGGTGCACGAAAGAGCCACATTGCTCTGTGTGTGCAGCGGCTGGCAAACAGGCCAGCCACCGTCTAGGAGGTAAAGCCTGCGCTCTGCCTCCAAAGAGAAGGAGGGTTGCAGCCGGGGCCAAGGCCAAGCCATCGACCCTACCGTCAGCACGGCATGAGGAGTCGCAGATGGACGCCGGTTAAGGCGCCCATCTGTGACTGGGAACTTGGGCGTCGGTTCGGGGGAACCGGCGTCCACCACAAAGTTCCCGAGATGGCACGATGTGGGAGGTGTTCCCCACATCGTGACAAGGCGGGTGGAGTAGAAGCTCCCCGAGGAGGGGTCCCAGGGGACCAGCGCCCAGGCCGGGGCTGCGGAAGAGTGCGAGAAATGCTCCCGGGCCCCGGCACATAGCGCAAAGGAGGAACACCCCAGGGTTTTTAGTGGGTATGCCGCCACTAGGGCGGAGACTCCCACATCACCACACTGCTCCCCCCGGGGTAGGGTGGTACCTATAAAAGGTTTTCCCTGGTAAAAAAAAAAAAAAAAAAAAGGTTCCCCCCCCCCCCCCCCCCCCGAATGAGTTCCCGCCTTGCCGTGGCGGGGGGGCTCAGCGGTCGCAACAGTTGCGGCGGCCGCTGCCAAGAGGAACTCGAGGTGGAGGCTCGACCGGCGCCCTGGACATTCCGGGAAGCGGCGGTGCGAGCCTAGGCGGCCTTGGTTGGTCGCGGGACCCGGTCGGCGTCTCGGCCGTATGCCGAGTAGCGGCGACGCGGGTTGGGGCTCGCCTTTTGAGAGGGAGCCCAGGGGAGCCCTCGCTCGCATTTCTCCTCGGAGAAGCGCTAGCGATGAGCTCGAAGGGGCCTTCTCCGCGCGCCCCAGAGCTTTTATCTGGAGCGCGCGCAGAGGGCGGTCCGGGATCTCATGCTGAGAGGCCCGGACGAGGGGGCCGTCTTGGACGGATGGGAGGGACACCCGGTGCGTGGCTAACCCCACCACCGGACGAGGTGTCACAAATCGTAACCCCGTTAGCCGCGAGGCGCGGGACCGAGGGCCTTGGCTTAACCGCCCGGGCCGCGAGGAAGAAAACCTCTATAAAAAATCACCCCGAAGGTCAAGCGGCGGAGCAGCGCGAGGACCTGCATGGCCACCGGGAAGGTTGGTCGCAACTGCTACCCCCGCGGGGGCCCAGCCGAAGCCCTGCGCGGGAGACGCCTAGGCTTACCCGGGTACAGGGGGCACTGCCCGGGTGGACCACGTATATCCCCCATACTCGTGGGAACTATATGGATACGTTTAAACCAAAGTACCAAGTTCGTGGAGAGGGAAGGGGGCGTAGCCCCGTTGTGGATACCGCTGAAGAGTCTGACTCTTCGGTCGGTAGTTTGGTGTCGGTAGCGGGGTCCTCGGATGGCAGGACTCATCTTAAGCGGGTGCGATCCTGCGACAAGATGAGTGTAGCCGGCAGTCCGATCGACTCCGACGACGACGAGGAGGTACCGGCCACTAAGGTCATTGCGGTGCCGAAAAGAGGCAGAGGCCGGCCGCCCACTACGGGAGAGTACGTCGGCCTCGCCAAGGCCAAAGCTGCCCTAGTGGCTGCTCAGAGGTCTGAGATGGAGTTGAGGGCTGAGCGGGAAGTCGAGGAGCTGACCGTAAACCTACGGTCACAGACTTCGGCGGAACCCCGGCTCTCCGAGTCTTCGGCCGGTGAGCAGGAGGAGCTGGCTTCGGACCTGCGTAGGAAGGTGCTGGAAAGCGTGGCCACCATCAACAGTGTGGCCACGAAGTCCAGCAACCTAAAAGGGACGTTTCAGCGGGCGCTGAAAGTGGCGGCTTCCACCATAAAGGAGGCGATGGCCGACTTGCAGACGAGGTCCTCAACAGAGGAGACCCGGAGACTGCAGGTCGCCAACACGCGCCTGCGCGAAGAAGTAGCGGAGCTCCGGAAGGAGATTGTGGAGCTCCGCAGAGACGTAACTGCGGCAGCGGCTTCCGCTCCTCCACAGGCCTCGGGATCCACTATCCGGCACGAGGCCCGCTCAATGGAGGAGGTGGAGCAAGCTGTGTTGCGCCAGATTGGGGGCATGCTCAACGCACGGTTTGAGGCGCTAGAGGGGCGCCTCCTACCAGAGCAGTGCACCCGCCCGCCACTGGCTGCAGACTTGAAAGGCAAAAGTTCTCGGAGAGCCATGGATCCGATCCCGGACCACGGGCTCCCGGGAACATCGGCCGTGACTCAGCCTTCTTCCATTGCCCAAAAGGGCAAGAAGGGGAAGGCCAAGAAAGTTACGAAGGAAGGACCCCCCGGTGTGGTCCCAAGCCCAGAGGCCCTTCGACCGGCGTCTGCAGCTCCTGCAAAGGAGTCATGGGCCACGGTGACCAAGAAGGGCCGCAAGAAGGCTGGTTCGACGACTTCTGCACCGCCGCAGCGACAGTCGCAGGCGCAAGCCGGTTCGCGACAGTCGCAGGCCGGTGGTAGGAGAAGCCGTCGGAAGGGCAAAAAGGAGGTAGCCAAGCCCAAGCTCCAAGTCCCCCACTCCGCAGCTGTCATCATGACGTTGCAGCCTGGAGCGGCGGAGAGGGGTGCAACGTATGCGGCGGCGTTGCTTGAGGCAAGGCGAAGGGTGAACATAAGGGAGATGGGCATCACCGTCAACTTTCGGGTAGCGGCCACTGGCGGCCGCATGTTGGAGGTGTCCGGCGACTCTAGCGGCGAGAAGGCGGACTCCCTGGCTGCGAAGCTCAGGGAGATTTTTGACGAGGGCGACGTCCGAATCTCCAGGCCGATGAAGTGCGCGGACCTGCGTGTCACTGGCCTGGATGACTCGATCACCACGGAGGAGGTTGCTGCTGCCATAGCAGGGGTTGGTGAGTGCCACGCCGACCAGATCAAGGTTGGTGACATTCGCCGCAACGCTGCCGGAATCGGGACGACTTTTGTCCGATGCCCGGTGGCCGCAGCGAAAAAAGTTGCCAGCAATGGTCGCGTGCAGGTGGGATGGGTCTCGGCCCAGGTAAAGGTTTTGCCGGCCCGGCCTTTACGCTGTTACCGGTGCCTCGAGTTGGGGCATCTCCGGGAACAGTGCGGGGTAGACAACCGAGACCGCAGCGGTGAATGCTACCGCTGCGGTCAAGAAGGCCATAAGGCGAGTGAGTGCTCGTCCGAGCCTCATTGCTCGGTGTGCGCGGCAGCGGGCAGACCAGCCACCCACCGGTTGGGTGGCAGGGCCTGCGCCGTGCCCAAAAAGAAGGGCGGGAAGGTTGCAGTCGTGGCCAAGGCCAAGAAGCCGCCAACCTGCACCCCGCCAGCACGGGAAGAGGAGTCGCGGATGGACGCTGGTTAAGGCGCCCATCTGTGACTGGGAACTTGGGCGTTGGTTCGGGGGAACCGGCGTCCACCACAAAGTTCCCGAGATGGCACGATGTGGGAGGTGTTCCCCACATCGTGACAAGGTGGGTGGAGCAGAAGCTCCCCGAGGAGGGGTCCCAGGGGACCAGCGCCCAGGCCGGGGCTGCGGAAGAGTACGAGAAATGCTCCCGGGCCCCGGCACATAGCGCAAAGGAGGAACACCCCAGGGTTTTTAGTGGGTATGCCGCCACTAGGGCGGAGACTCCCACATCACCACACTGCTCCCCCCGGGGTAGGGTGGTACCTATAAAAGGTTTTCCCTGGTAAAAAAAAAAAAAAAAAAAAAAAAAAAAAAGGTTAGGTTCCCCCCCGAATGAGTTCCCGCCTTGCCGTGGCGGGGGGGCTCAGCGGTCGCAACAGTTGCGGCGGCCGCTGCCAAGAGGAACTCGAGGTGGAGGCTCGACCGGCGCCCTGGAAATTCCGGGAAGCGGCGGTGCGAGCCCGTGGAGGGACCCGCTCGGCGTCTCGGCCATATGCCGAGTAGCGGCGATGCGGGTCGGGGTGGCCTTTTTAAAGGTAGCCCGACGGAGCACTCGCGTGCACCTCTCCTCGGAGAGGAGTCGTTGACGTGCTCGGGCAGCCGGTGTGTGCTCACCCCACCACCGGATGCGGAGGAAGCAGATCGTAACCCCGTTAGCTGTAATGGCGCGGGACCGAGGGCCTTGGCTTAGCCGCCCGGGCCGCGAGGAAGAAAACCTCTATAAAAAATCACCCCGAAGGTTAAGCGGCGGAACAGCGCGAGAACCTGCATGGCCACCGGGTATGGTTGGTCGCTACTGCTACCCCCCGCGGGGGCCCAGCCGAAGCCCTGCGCGGGTTACACCCTAGGCTTACCCGGGTACAGGGGGCACTGCCCGGGTGGACCACTTATATCCCCCATACTCGTGGGAACTTTATGGATATTACAAGTCATAAAATTTCTTCGGATCGGAGGGGGAGGGGGCAAGGCCCCGAGGCGGAGATGGGTGAGGAGTCAGACTCCTCATTCAGGAGTGTAAGGTCGGGAGCAAAGTCGTCCGCGGGATCGCGTGATGGCAGCATTCGACGGAAGAGGGAGAGGGAACGGGAGAAATCCCGTGAGAGTCAGGCCGACTCCAACCGTGGAATTGGCTCTGACAGTGATGAGGACGGGCCGGCTCCGAAGGTGCTTATAGCCCGGCGAGGCAGAGGCCGGCCGCCTACCACAGGCGAGTACGTCGGCCTCGCCAAAGCCAAAGCGGCGTTAGCAGCGGCCGAGCGGGAAGAGATGGAGCTCAGGGCCGAGCGTGAGGTCGTGCAAATGACTGCGATGCTTCGATCGCGGTCATCGTCTGGCACGCGACTTTCGGAGCTGTCGGCTGGAGGAGAAGACGCATCAGGCGCCGATCTTAGCAAGCAGGTTCTGAACTCTTTGGTAACCATTAATAACGTGGCTACCAAATCAGGAAACCTAAAGGGCACGTTCCAACGTGCCCTGAAGGAGTCGGCGTCTGCTATCAAAGATGCGGTGGAGAAGCTGCAGAGCAGGTCCTCAACAGAGGAAACGCGGATCTTGCAGGTGGACAATACGCGCCTCCGTGGAGAAGTGGCAGAACTCCGCAAGGAGATGGCCGAACTTCGCACAGAAATGGCGAAGCTACGAGCCTCCGCTTCTCCACAAGTCCCGAAGCTTCCGAGTGGAAGTAGCCGGATGGAGGACCTGGAGCAGGCCATACTGCGCCAGGTGGGAGGAATGTTGAGTGCGCGGTTTGAGGCGCTCGAAGAGCGTCTCCTACCGGAGAAACGCATCCGTCCTCCTCTGGCTGCAGACCGCAGAAGTGCCTTGGCCTCGAGGACCACTGCGCAGTCTGCGGAGGTAGACCCGACACCGGGGCCATCTGGTGTCCCTGCAGGCTCTATTGCCATGGAGACGTCGGCTCCAGCCCCGAAACCCAAAAAGGGTAAAGGGAAAGGCAAGAAGAGCAAAGCGGCATCGGGTAAGGCCGAGCCTACCCTGACACGCCCAGCAGCAACGGACCCAACCCCGGGTACCTCAGCTTCCCGTCCAACCCCACCTGCCACTGAACAGTGGACTAAAGTGGTGCGGCGGGGAGCCAAACGGAACGAGAGGGCCCCAGCGACGGCAAGGCGTGGGTCTCCACCCGCAGCGAAGACGAAAGGCCCAAAGCGGTCTGAACCCGGGAAGACCCCGAAGGTGGCAAAACTCCGCCCTCCCCGCACCGCAGCGGTTGTCATCACCCTGCAACCTGGGGCGGCAGAGAAGGGCCTTACATACGCCACAGTGCTTGCTGAAGCCAAGGCGAAAGTAGACCTGGGGGAGCTTGGGCTACCGCCCATACACATGAGGACGGCTGCCACTGGCGCCCGAGTCATAGAGGTCCCTGGAGCTGATAAGGCGGAAAAGGCGGATGCCCTTGCCGATAAGCTCAAGGAGGTCTTCCGAGGGGCGGAGCAGGACATCCGCGTGTCCAGGCCGGTCATCACCGCAGACGTGCGCGTGACTGGCCTCGATGACACCGTTACGGTCCCAGAGCTCCAGCAGGCGCTGTCTAAAGCGGGAGGGTGTCCACCAGGCGATTTTAAGACTGGGGACATAAAGAAGGGTCCTGGGGGCATGGGCACATCGTTTGTCCGTTGCCCAGTGACGGCTGCGAAAAAGATAGCGGCGAGCGGCCGACTGCTGGTCGGATGGGTGGCGGCGCAGGTCAAGATCTTAGAGTCGAGACCGCGCCGCTGCTTCAGATGCTTAGCACCTGGCCACGTAAGGGCCCAGTGTAAGGCAGAGGTGGACCGCAGCGAAGAGTGCTACCGCTGCGGTCAAAAGGGGCACAAGGCGAATGGCTGCTCCGCCACCCCGCACTGCACATCATGTGCTGCAGCAGGGAAACCCGCGGCCCACCTTACTGGGGGCAAGGCTTGCACCAAGCCCCCAGGCAAACCAAGGACGAGTAGGAAGGCGAATGCGACCGAGGCCACGGCCCAGTCGCAGCGGACACAGCCCTCAGGGGAGCAGGTGACGCGCATGGAGGAATCGTAATGCCAGACACAGTCACGTTTCTCCAGGCGAACATCAACCACTCTGCCAGAGCTCAGGACCTACTACTCCAGAACATGGCAGAGCGGTCAATCAAGGTGTGCGTGGTTGCCGAACCGTACAGGGTCCCTCCCAGAACCGACTGGGTCGGGGATCTGGACGGTTTAGTGGCAATCACCACGCAGTCGCCAACCCAGTCCCCTCCCTTTGAGGACGTGGTGAAAGGTAGGGGGTTCGTGGCAGCCCGGATGAGCGGAATTGTGGTTGTGGGCGTGTATTTCTCTCCCAACAGGGCCATCGCTGAATTCGAGGATCTCCTTGGCGAGGTGGGGACCCTGGTGGGCCGGAACCGCCCGCGACCATCGATAGTCCTTGGCGATCTCAACGCCAAATCAACGGCGTGGGGATCGCCTAGGACGGACGCAAGAGGTGAAGCTGTTGGCGAATGGTTGGTGGAGACGGGGCTGTGCGTGCTGAACCGCGGCTCCACGCAAACGTGCGTACGGCGCGCGGGCGGGTCGGTGGTGGATGTGACCCTGGCAGCCTCCGAGCTTGTGGCGAGGGTACAAGGCTGGGAGGTTCTGGTTGACGAGGAGACGCTCTCCGACCACCGGTATATCCGGTTCAGCGTCTCCACGTCCTCGGCGAGACAGGACACCCAGCCCCCGCCGGTGGTTGGCCCGCGTTGGGCGCTGAAGCGCCTGGACTCAGATAAGCTGCTGGAGGCGGCTATAGTCCAGGCGTGGAACGCCCTCCCGTCGGTCACACCTGACTTGGAGGAGGAAGCTGATGCCCTGTGTAAGGCCATGGTGCACGTGTGCAATGCCGCAATGCCACGCGCGAGGCCTCCACAGGGCAAAAAGCAAATGTACTGGTGGAACGAGCACATCGCGGAACTCCGCCGCGCGTGCCTTGCGTCGCGCCGCCGTTACCAGCGGCAACGCCGCATAAGGGTTCGCTCGGAGGAGCTGGACAGGGAGCTGGATGAGCTCTACGCCACATACAGACAGGCATGCCGGGCCCTCCGCATCGGCATCAGTGAGGCGAGAGCGGAGTCCTTCCAGATGTTGCTGGACGGTCTGGAGAGGGACCCATGGGGACGGCCGTACAGGTGGGCGAGGCAGAAGCTCCGCCCCTGGGCACCCCCAGTCACCATTACGCTCGACCTGGAGGTCCTCCAGCGGGTGGTCGAGGGTCTGTTCCCCGGGTCACCGGGGACCGATTTTGTCCCTCCCACCATGGCGTTGCCTGCTGAGGTGGGCGAGGATAATGGCGACCCTGACGAGGTCTCGGAGGGGGAACTGTGGGCTGCTGTCCTCAAAATGAGGGCCAAGAACACGGCGCCGGGGCCTGACGGTATACCCGGCCGTGCCTGGGCCCTCGCTCAGGAAGCACTCGAGCCCCGAACGCGGGACTTCTTCAGTCGGTGCCTCAGGGAAGGGCGATTTCCGAGACGCTGGAAGAGCGGAAGACTCGTCCTTCTGAGGAAGGAGGGACGGCCGGTGGACACCCCCGCTGGGTATCGCCCCATAGTCCTGTTGGACGAAGGGGGTAAGCTCTTGGAGCGGGTCGTCGCCTCCCGCCTAGTGAGGCACCTGGAGAGGGTCGGGCCGGACCTGGCGCCCACACAGTACGGCTTCAGGAGAGGTCGCTCAACGGTCGATGCTATAGCGCATCTGAGAGACCTCTCTGAAGAAGCGTGCTCCATTGGCGGCGTAATGCTAGCAGTGTCCTTGGACATTGCGAATGCATTCAACACGCTGCCGTGGAGCACAATCCTGGAGGGGCTGAGGTTCCACCGAGTGCCCCAGTATCTCCAAAGCCTCGTCCGGGACTACCTCTCCGACAGAGAGGTAGTCTACCCGACGATGCTAGGGGAGAGGAGAAGCCCAATGACGCGGGGGGTTCCACAGGGGTCCGTATTGGGTCCCCTGTTATGGAACGTGGGCTACGACTGGGTCCTCCGAGGCGCTACCCTTCGTGGCGTCGGCGTCATTTGCTATGCCGACGACACGATGGTTACCGCCCGGGGGAAAGACTTCAGGGAAGCGTCGGTCTTGGCGACTGCCGCAGTAGCGGTCATAGTCGGAAAAATCCGGAGGCTGGGCCTGGAGGTGGCGCTCCACAAGTCTGAAGCGATCTGTTTTCATGGACCGCGACGGGCGCCACCTGCAGGCTCACATATAATCGTGGGAGGGACCGCCATCTCTGTCGGTACCACGCTGAAGTATCTCGGCGTGGTACTCGACAGCAGGTGGCGGTTCGGGGAGCACCTCCGGAAGCTGTCGCCGAATCTCCTTGGTACAGCTGGAGCCCTGGGCCGACTATTGCCCAACTTGGGGGGAGCCGGAGCCACTTGCCGCCACCTTTACATGGCGGTGGTGCGCTCCATGGCGCTGTACGGAGCCCCCATTTGGGCCACCGGACTGTCACAGCAGGAGGAGGCCGTGCTCCGCAGACCACAAAGGTCTATGGCCATACGGGTATGCCGGGGCTACAGGACTCTGTCCCATGAGGTGGCATGTGTACTTGCCGGGTCGATGCCGTGGGACCTCGAGGCCAGAGTCCTGTCCCAGATATACTGGAGACGGGCGCAGGCGCGAGAGGACGGCCAGCACCCCTTGCCGGAAGAGGTCCTGAGATGGCGAAGGAGGGCCAGGAGGGAGGCCATAGAGGCCTGGCAGGAGCGCCTACTAACGGGGCCTGCGAGGCGGGGCACAGGAGCGACACGGCTCCTCGAGGCAATAAAGCCTATCCTTCGGGAGTGGGTTGAGAGAAGGCACGGGGTCATGACCTACCGGCTCACACAGATTCTGACCGGACACGGCTGTTTCGGCAGGTATCTGTGTAACGTAGCCGGGAGGGAACCGACCCCGGAATGCCATAGCTGCGGATGCGCCGAAGAGACTGCGCAACATGTCTTGGAGACATGTCCAGGAGACGTAGGGCTGAGGATGGCCCTGATACAGGTGGTCGGTAACGACCTCTCCTTGCCCACTCTCATACGCAAGATGGTGGGCGACGAGAGGTCGTGGGATGCAGTGGTGGCGTTTGCGGAGGCGGCCATACTGCGGAGAGAGGAAGAGGAGCGGGAGCGAGAGATCGCCCCTCTCGCTCATCCAAGACGGCGAAGGCGGACGCGGGGGAGGGCCAACAGGGCCCGGACTCCGTCTCCGGTGGGAGGCCCTGGAGTGTCGGATGCGGGGGCGTCCGATGCTCCCGATTAGAAAAGGGCAACTGAGCGGTGATGGCTGGGTGTCCCCAGCCATCATTCGAGCGAAAGTGTTGAGGCACGGCCTCAAGAGGTGGGTCCGGACGCGGACAGCGACATGGGCGGGGTTGCGAAAGCGTGCAATCAACGGTCGCGTGGCCACGCCCTTGTCGATGAAGAGGGACACCGTGGGGTTTTAGTCGGTATGGGGGCCACTAGGGCCTCGAGTCCGACATACCCCGCACTGCCTCCCCCCGGAGGTAGAGCGGGAATGCGTAAGTGCATTTCCCCACGTAAAAAAAAAAAAAAAAAAAAAAAAAAAAAAAAAAAGGTTAGGTTAGGTTAGGTTAGGTTAGGTTAGGTTAGGTTAGGTTAGGTTAGGTTAGGTTAGGTTAGGTTAGGTTAGGTTAGGTTAGGTTCCCCCCCGAATGAGTTCCCGCCTTGCCGTGGCGGGGGGGCTCAGCGGTCGCAACAGTTGCGGCGGCCGCTGCTAAGAGGAACTCGAGGTGGAGGCTCGACCGGCGCCCTGGACATTCCGGGAAGCGGCGGTGCGAGTCTAGGCGGCCTTGGTTGGCCGCGGGGCCCGGTCGGCGTCTCGGCCGTATGCCGAGTAGCGGCGACGCGGGCTGGGGCTCGCCTTTTGGGAGGCAGCCCAGGGGAGCTCTCGCTCATGCTTCTCCTCGGAGAAGCGCTAGCGAGGAGCTCGAGGGGCCTTCTCCGCGCGTGCCAGAGCTTTTATCTGGAGCGCGCGTAGAAGGCGGTCCGGGATCTCGGGCTCTTGCTTGAGAGGCCTGGACGAGGGGGGCCGTCCTTGGACGGATGGGAGGGACACCCGGTGCGTGGCTAACCCCACCACCGGAGGAGGTGTCACAGATCGAAATCCCGTTAGCCGCGAGGCGCGGGACCGAGGGCCTTGGCTTAACCGCCCGGGCCGCGAGGAAGAAAATCTCTATAAAAAATTACCCCGAAGATCAAGCGGCGGAGCAGCGCGAGGATCTGCATGGCCACCGGGAAGGTTGGTCGCAACTGCTACCCCCGCGGGGGCCCAGCCGAAGCCCTGCGCGGGAGACGCCTAGGCTTACCCGGGTACAGGGGGCACTGCCCGGGTGGACCACGTATATCCCCCATACTCGTGGGAACTATATGGACAAGCTAAAATTAAAGTTCACAGTTCGTGGGGAGGAGAAGGGGCGTAGCCCCGTGGTTGATACCGGGGAAGAGTCAGACTCTTCGGTCGGTAGCATGGTGTCGGTAGCGGGGTCCTCGGATGGCAGGACTCATCTTAAGCGGGTGCGATCCCGCGACACGATGAGTGTAGCCGGTAGTCCGATCGACTCCGACGACGATGAGGACGCACCGGCCACGAAAGTAGTGGCCGCAGCGCGGAGAGGCAGAGGCCGGCCGCCCACCACGGGCGAGTACGTCGGCCTCGCCAAAGCAAAGGCTGCCCTGGTAGCCGCTCAAAAGGCGGAAATGGAGCTGAGAGCCGAGCAGGAAGTCGAGGAGCTGACCGCTACTCTTCGGTCACAGACCTCGACTGAAGCGAGGCTCTCCGAGTCTTCCGTTGGAGAGCAGGAAGAGTTGGCCAGTGACCTGAGAAGGAAGGTGCTGGAAAGCGTGGCCACCATCAACACGGTGGCCGCGAAGTCCAGCAACCTGAAAGGCACTTTTCAGAGGGCACTGAAGATGGCGGCGTCCACAATTAAGGATGCGATGGCTGACTTGCAGTCGAGATCCTCAACCGAGGAGACCCATAGACTGCAGGCGGCCAACACGCGCTTGCGTGACGAGGTGGCGGAACTCCGCAAGGAGATTGCTGAGCTCCGCAGAGACGTAGCCATGGCCTCAACTTCCGCTCCTCCGCAGGTCTCGGGATCTGAGATCCGTCGTGAGACCCGATCGGCGGAGGAGCTAGAGCAGGCCATTCTGCGACAAATGGGGGGCATGATGAACGCTCGGTTCGAGGCGCTAGAGGGGCGCCTCCTGCCCGAGCAGCGTAGTCGGCCCCCCCTGGCTGCAGACCGGACAAGCAGGGTTTCTCGGAAGGCCCCATCGGTCTCGACTCCAGACCCAGGTCTTCCGGGAACATCGGAAGTGGCGAAATCTTCCTCCAATGCCCAAAAGGGGAAGAAGAAGATGACAAAGGTTGGTCAACCCGCTGCCATCCAATGTCCGCAGACCCCTCAATCGACACCTGTGGCCCACGGCAAAGAGTCCTGGGCCGCGGTCGCAAAAAAGGGGCGAAAGAAGGAAAGCTCGACTTCGGCTTCTGCACCACCTCAGCGACAGGCGCAGGCGCCGGCCAGTTCGCGTCAGTCGCAAGCTGGTGGTGGACAAAGCCGTCGTCGAGCAAAGGCGAAGAAGGTCGCTCCGCAACTTCGCGTCCCCAGCTCCGCAGCTGTCGTCTTGACATTGCAGCCTGGGGCAGCGGAGAGGGGCGCGACTTACGCCGCCGCGCTGTTGGAGGCGAAGAGGCGGATCGATCTGCCCCAGCTCGGGATCCCGGCCGTGGGCTATCGTCATTCGGCTACTGGTGGCCGAATGCTAGAGGTGTCAGGTGAGGGCAGCAGCGACAAGGCTGATTCCCTCGCTGAAAAGCTGAGGGAAATTTTCAGCGAGGAGGACATCCGAGTCTCCAGGCCAACCAAATGCGCAGACCTGCGCGTCACCGGCCTGGATGACTCGGTTACAAAAGGAGATGTCACTGCAGCCATCGCCAGGGTTGGCGAGTGTCGGGCTGACCTTATTAAGGCTGGTGACATTCGCCGCAACGCTGCCGGCATCGGGACGACCTTCGTTCGATGCCCGGTGGCCGCGGCGAAAAAAGTCGCCAGCAAGGGTCGCGTGCAGGTGGGCTGGGTCTCGGCCCAGATAAAGGTTCTGCCGGCCCGGCCTTTACGCTGTTACCGGTGCCTCGAGTTGGGGCATCTCCGGGAACAGTGCGGGGAGGACAAACGAGACCGCAGCGGCGAATGCTACCGCTGCGGTCAAGAAGGCCATAAGGCGAGTGGGTGCTCGTCCGAGCCCCACTGCTCGGTGTGCGCAGCAGCGGGCAAACCAGCCAACCACCGATTGGGAGGCAGGGCCTGCGCTGCGCCTCAAAAGAAAGGCAGGAAGGTCGCGACCGGGGCTAAGTCCCGGCAGCCGCCGTCCCGCACCCCGCCAGCGGGGCCTGAGGAGTCGCGGATGGACGCCAGCTAAGGTGCCCATCTGCGACTGGAAACTCTGGGCGTCGGTTCGGGGGAACCGGCGTCCGATATAGAGTTCCGAGATGGCACGATGTGGGAGGTGTTCCCCACATCGTGACAAGGGGGTGGAGCAGAAGCTCCCCGAGGAGGGGTCCCAGGGGACCAGCGCCCAGGCCGGGGCTGCGGAAGAGTACGAGAAATGCTCCCGGGCCCCGGCACATAGCGCAAAGGAGGAACACCCCAGGGTTTTTAGTGGGTATGCCGCCACTAGGGCGGAGACTCCCACATCACCACACTGCTCCCCCCGGGGTAGGGTGGTACCTATAAAAGGTTTTCCCTGGTAAAAAAAAAAAAAAAAAAAAAAAAAAAAAAAAAAGGTTAGGTTAGGTTAGGTTAGGTTAGGTTAGGTTAGGTTAGGTTAGGTTAGGTTAGGTTAGGTTAGGTTAGGTTAGGTTAGGTTAGGTTAGGTTAGGTTAGGTTAGGTTCCCCCCCGAATGAGTTCCCGCCTTGCCGTGGCGGGGGGGCTCAGCGGTCGCAACAGTTGCGGCGGCCGCTGCCAAGAGGAACTCGAGGTGGAGGCTCGACCGGCGCCCTGGACATTCCGGGAAGCGGCGGTGCGAGCCTAGGCGGCCTTGGTTGGCCGCGGGACCCGGTCGGCGTCTCGGCCGTATGCCGAGTAGCGGCGACGCGGGTTGGGGCTCGCCTTTTTGAAGGCAGCCCAGGGGAGCCCTCGCTCGCATTTCTCTTCGGAGAAGCGCTAGCGATGAGCTCGAAGGGGCCTTCTCCGCGCGCCCCAGAGCTTTTATCTGGAGCGCGCGTAGAGGGCGGTCAGGGATCTCGCGTGTACCTCTCCTCGGAGAGGATCTTGCTGAGAGGCCCGGACGAGGGGGCCGTCTTCGGACGGATGGGAGGTACACCCGGTGCGTGGCTAACCCCACCACCGGACGAGGTGTCACAAATCGTAACCCCGTTAGCCGCGAGGCGCGGGACCGAGGGCCTTGGCTTAACCGCCCGGGCCGCGAGGAAGAAAACCTCTATAAAAAATCACCCCGAAGGTCAAGCGGCGGAGCAGCGCGAGGACCTGCATGGCCACCGGGAAGGTTGGTCGCAACTGCTACCCCCGCGGGGGCCCAGCCGAAGCCCTGCGCGGGAGACGCCTAGGCTTACCCGGGTACAGGGGGCACTGCCCGGGTGGACCACGTATATCCCCCATACTCGTGGGAACTGTATGGATAAGCTCAAACTTAAATTCTCAGTTCGGAAGGAGGAGAAGGGGCGTAGCTCCGAGGTGGACCTGGGCGGAGAGTCTGACTCGTCGCTCGGGAGTATGGTGTCCGTGACATCAACGGACAGGACAGACGGCAAAGGCCTTCTAAAGCGGGTGCGGTCCCGCGAGGTCATGAGTGGTGCTGCTAGCAGCATCGACTCGGATGACGATGTGGACGCACCAGCCACGAAGATACTTGCAGTGCCAAGAAGAGGTAGAGGCCGGCCGCCTACCACAGGCGAGTACGTCGGCCTCGCCAAGGCGAAGGCGGCTCTTGTCGCTGCTGAGCGTCAAGAATTGGAGATGCGAGCCGAGCGCGAAGTCGAGCAAATGTCGGTGACTTTGCGGTCCCAGGCTTCGACGAGCGCCAAGCTCTCAGAGTCCTCGGTGGGTGAGCAGGAGCAGCTGTCCTCAGACCTGCGCGAGAGGGTGCTGGAGAGCTTGGCCACCATCAACACGGTGGCCACGAAGTCCAGCAACCTCAAGGGGACCTTCCAGCGTGCGCTGAAGGTGGCTACTGCCACAATACAGGAGGCGATGGCTGACCTGCAGACGAGGTCCTCAACCGAGGAGACCCGTCGACTACAGGCAGCCAACACTCGTCTGAGAGAAGAAGTATTGGAGCTCCGCAAGGAAATTGTGGAGCTCCGCAAAGATGTGACTGCGGCAACGGCTTCCAATTCTGCTCGTCCACAGGCCTCGGGGTCGTCGACCCGGTACGAGCCTCGTGCAGCGGAGGAGTTGGAGCAGGCCGTTCTGCGCCAAATAGGGGGGATGCTGAACGCTAGGTTCGAGGCGCTGGAGGAGCGCCTCCTTCCCGATAAGCGCATCCGTCCCCCCTTGGCAGCAGATGCCAAAAACGCCGCTACCAGGAAAGCCCACGCTAATCCGGTTTCGGATCCGGGGCTTCCAGGAACATCAGCGGCAACTGGAGGTACGCAGACTTCCTCTAACACCCGAAAGGGCGGTAAGGGGAAGGGGAAAAAGACGGTGACGAAGGATGCCCAACCTGCGGCATTCTCTGGCTCGCAGGGTCCGCAGCCAAAGCCGCAGGCTCCCGCCAACGAGACCTGGGCCACGGTCACCAAAAAAGGGCGAAAGAAAGGTGGCCCGACGGCTTCTGCACCACCGCAGCGACAGTCGCAGGCGCAAGCCGGTTCGCGACAACCGCAGTCAGGTGGTGGAAAAAGCCGTCGGAAAGGCAAAAAAGAGGTGGCCAAGCCCAAGCTCCAAGTCCCCCGCTCCGCAGCTGTCATCATGACGTTGCAGCCTGGAGCGGCGGAGAGGGGTGCAACGTATGCGGCGGCGTTGCTAGAGGCAAAGCGAAGGGTGAACCTGACGGAGTTGGGCATCACCGTCAACTTCCGGGTAGCGGCCACTGGTGGCCGCATGTTGGAGGTGTCCGGCGATCGCAGTGGCGAGAAGGCGGACTCCCTGGCTGCGAAGCTCAGGGAGATCTTCGACGAGGGCGACGTCCGGATCTCCAGGCCGATGAAGTGCGCGGACCTGCGTGTCACCGGCCTGGACGATTCGGTCACCACGGAGGAGGTCGCCGCCGCCATCGCAGGAGTTGGCGAGTGTGATGTTGGCCACATCAAGGCCAACGACATCCGCCGCAATGCCGCCGGCGTCGGCACGACTTTCGTCCGATGTCCGGTGGCCGCGGCTCAGAAGGTTGCCAGCAATGGCCGCTTAAAGGTGGGGTGGGTTTCGGCCCAAGTAAAGGTGTTGCCAGCTCGGCCGTTGCGCTGCTTCCGGTGCCTCGAATTGGGGCACTTCCGGGAGCAGTGCGGGGCGGATAAAACAGACCGCAGCGGTGAGTGCTACCGCTGCGGTCAAAACGGCCACAAAGCCAGTGGGTGCTCTAGCGAGCCCCACTGCTCGGTGTGCGCAGCAGCGGGCAAACCAGCCTCCCACCGGTTGGGAGGCAGGGCCTGCGCTGTGCCCCAGAAGAAGGGCAGGAAGGTAGTTGCCGCGGCCAAGTCCCGGAAATAGCCGTCCCGCACCCCACAAACGGGGACAGAGGAGTCACAGATGGACGCCGGTTAGGTACCTCTGTGACTGGGAACTTGGGCGTCGGTTCGGGGGAACCGGCGTCCACCACAAAGTTCCCGAGATGGCACGATGTGGGAGGTGTTCCCCACATCGTGACAAGGAGGGTGGAGCAAAAGCTCCCCGAGGAGGGGTCCCAGGGGACCAGCGCCCAGGCCGGGGCTGCGGAAGAGTACGAGAAATGCTCCCGGGCCCCGGCACATAGCGCAAAGGAGGAACACCCCAGGGTTTTTAGTGGGTATGCCGCCACTAGGGCGGAGACTCCCACATCACCACACTGCTCCCCCCGGGGTAGGGTGGTACCTATAAAAGGTTTTCCCTGGTAAAAAAAAAAAAAAAAAAAAAAAAAAAAAAAAAGGTTAGGTTAGGTTCCCCCCCGAATGAGTTCCCGCCTTGCCGTGGCGGGGGGGCTCAGCGGTCGCAACAGTTGCGGCGGCCGCTGCCAAGAGGAACTCGAGGTGGAGGCTCGACCGGCGCCCTGGACATTCCGGGAAGCGGCGGTGCGAGCCTAGGCGGCCTTGGTTGGCCGCGGGACCCGGTCGGCGTCTCGGCCGTATGCCGAGTAGCGGCGACGCGGGTTGGGGCTCGTCTTTTAGTAGGCAGCCCAGGGGAGCACTCGCTCGCGTTTCTCTTCGGAGAAGCGCTAGCGATGAGCTCGAAGGGGCCTTCTCCGCGCGCCCCAGAGCTGGAGCGCGCGTAGAGGGCGGTCCGGGATCTCATGCTGAGAGGCCCGGACGAGGGGGCCGTCTTCGGACGGACGGGAGGGACACCCGGTGTGTGGCTAACCCTACCGCCGGACGAGGTGTCACAAATCGGAACCCCGTTAGCCGTGAGGCACGGGACCGAGGGCCTTGGCTTAACCGCCCGGGCCGCGAGGAAGAAAACCTCTATAAAAAAATCACCCCGAAGGTCAAGCGGCGGAGCAGCGCGAGGACCTGCATGGCCACCGGGAAGGTTGGTCGCAACTGCTACCCCCGCGGGGGCCCAGCCGAAGCCCTGCGCGGGAGACGCCTAGGCTTACCCGGGTACAGGGGGCACTGCCCGGGTGGACCACTTATATCCCCCATACTCGTGGGAACTGCATGGATAAACTTAAAATTAGAATCCCAGTTCGGAAGGAGGAGAGGGGGCGTGGCCCCGAGGTGGACCTGAGTGGGGAATCGGACTCCTCACTTGGGAGTATGGTGTCGGTAGCGGGGTCCTCGGATGGCAGGACTCATCTTAAGCGGGTGCGATCCTGCGACAAGATGAGTGTAGCCGGCAGTCCGATCGACTCCGACGACGATGAGGAGGTACCGGCCACTAAGGTCATTGCGGTGCCGAAAAGAGGCAGAGGCCGGCCGCCTACTACGGGCGAGTACGTCGGCCTCGCCAAGGCCAAGGCTGCCCTAGTGGCTGCTCAGAGGTCAGAGATGGAGTTGAGGGCCGAGCGGGAAGTCGAGGAGCTGACCGTAAACCTACGGTCACAGACTTCGGCGGAACCCCGGCTCTCCGAGTCTTCGGCCGGTGAGCAGGAGGAGCTGGCTTCGGACCTGCGTAGGAAGGTGCTGGAAAGCGTGGCCACCATCAACAGTGTGGCCACGAAGTCCAGCAACCTAAAAGGGACGTTTCAGCGGGCGCTGAAAGTGGCGGCTTCCACCATAAAGGAGGCGATGGCCGACCTGCAGACGAGGTCCTCAACAGAGGAGACCCGGAGACTGCAGGCAGCCAACACGCGCTTGCGTGACGAGGTGGCGGAGCTCCGCAAGGAGATTGCTGAGCTCCGCAGAGACGTGGCTATGGCCTCAACTTCCGCTCCTCCGCAGGTCTCGGGATCTGAGATCCGACGCGAGACCCGATCGGCGGAGGAGCTAGAGCAGGCCATTCTGCGACAAATGGGGGGCATGATGAACGCTCGGTTTGAGGCGCTAGAGGGGCGCCTCCTGCCCGAGCAGCGTAGTCGGCCTCCCCTTGCTGCAGGCCGGACAAGCAGGGTTTCTCGGAAGGCCCCATCGGTTTCGACTCCAGACCCAGGGCTACCGGGAACATCGGATGAGACGCAGCCTCCCTCCAATGCCCGAAAGGGCAAGAAGGGGATGGCGAAGAAGGCGGCGAAGGACGGACGCTCCGATGTCGTCCCAGACTTGCAGACCCCTCAATCGGCGCCCGCAGCCTCTGGCAAGGAGTCTTGGGCAACGGTTGCCAAAGGGGGGAAAAGGAAAGGTGGCTCGACGGCTTCTGCACCACCGCAGCGACAGTCGCAGGCGCAAGCCGGTTCGCGACAGTCGCAGGCCGGTGGTGGGAAAAGCCGTCGCAAAGCCAAAAAAGAAGTGGCCAAGCCCAAGCTCCAAGTCCCCCGCTCCGCAGCTGTCATCATGACGTTGCAGCCTGGAGCGGCGGAGAGGGGTGCAACGTATGCGGCGGCGTTGCTCGAGGCAAGGCGAAGGGTGGACCTGACGGAGTTGGGCATCACCGTCAACTTCCGGGTAGCGGCCACTGGTGGCCGCATGTTGGAGGTGTCCGGCGATCCCAGCGGCGAGAAGGCGGACTCCCTGGCTGCGAAGCTCAGGGAGATCTTTGACGTGGGCGACGTCCGAATCTCCAGGCCGATGAAGTGCGCGGACCTGCGTGTCACCGGCCTGGATGACTCGGTTACAGGGGAGGATGTCGCTGCTGCCATCGCCAGGGTTGGCGATTGTCGGGCCGACCTTATTAAGGCTGGCGACATTCGCCGCAACGCTGCCGGCATTGGGACGACCTTCGTTCGATGCCCGGTGGCCGCGGCGAAAAAAGTCGCCAGCAAGGGTCGCGTGCAAGTGGGCTGGGTCTCGGCCCAGGTAAAGGTTCTGCCGGCCCGGCCTTTACGCTGTTACCGGTGCCTCGAGTTGGGGCATCTCCGGGAACAGTGCGGGGAGGACAAACGAGACCGCAGCGGCGAATGCTACCGCTGCGGTCAAGAAGGCCATAAGGCGAGTGGGTGCTCGTCCGAGCCTCATTGCTCGGTGTGCGCGGCAGCGGGCAGACCAGCCACCCACCGGTTGGGTGGCAGGGCCTGCGCCGTGCCCAAAAAGAAGGGCGGGAAGGTTGCAGTCGTGGCCAAGGCCAAGAAGCCGCCAACCCGCACCCCGCCAGCACGGGAAGAGGAGTCGCGGATGGACGCCGGTTAAGGCGCCCATCTGTGACTGGGAACTTGGGCGTCGGTTCGGGGGAACCGGCGTCCACCACAAAGTTCCCGAGATGGCACGATGTGGGAGGTGTTCCCCACATCGTGACAAGGTGGGTGGAGCAGAAGCTCCCCGAGGAGGGGTCCCAGGGGACCAGCGCCCAGGCCGGGGCTGCGGAAGAGTACGAGAAATGCTCCCGGGCTCCGGCACATAGCGCAAAGGAGGAACACCCCAGGGTTTTTAGTGGGTATGCCGCCACTAGGGCGGAGACTCCCACATCACCACACTGCTCCCCCCGGGGTAGGGTGGTACCTATAAAAGGTTTTCCCTGGTAAAAAAAAAAAAAAAAAAAAAGGTTAGGTTAGGTTCCCCCCCGAATGAGTTCCCGCCTTGCCGTGGCGGGGGGGCTCAGCGGTCGCAACAGTTGCGGCGGCCGCTGCCAAGAGGAACTCGAGGTGGAGGCTCGACCGGCGCCCTGGACATTCCGGGAAGCGGCGGTGCGAGCCTAGGCGGCCTTGATTGGCCGCGGGACCCGGTCGGCGTCTCGGCCGTATGCCGAGTAGCGGCGACGCGGGTTGGGGCTTGCCTTTTGGGAGGCAGCCCAGGGGAGCCCTCGCTCGCATTTCTCCTCGGAGAAGCGCTAGCGATGAGCTCGATGGGGCCTTCTCCGCGCGCCCCAGAGCTTTTATCTGGAGCGCGCGCAGAGGGCGGTTCGGGATCTCATGCTGAGAGGCCCGGACGAGGGGGCCGTCTTCGGACGGATGGGTGGGACACCCGGTGCGTGGCTAACCCCACCACCGGACGAGGTGTCACAAATCGTAACCCCGTTAGCCGCGAGGCGCGGGACCGAGGGCCTTGGCTTAACCGCCCGGGCCGCGAGGAAGAAAACCTCTATAAAAAATCACCCCGAAGGTCAAGCGGCGGAGCAGCGCGAGGACCTGCATGGCCACCGGGAAGGTTGGTCGCAACTGCTACCCCCGCGGGGGCCCAGCCGAAGCCCTGCGCGGGAGACGCCTAGGCTTACCCGGGTACAGGGGGCACTGCCCGGGTGGACCACGTATATCCCCCATACTCGTGGGAACTGCATGGATACTTTTAAATTACACATCCCAGTTCGTAAGGTGGAGAGGGGGCGTCGTAGCCCCGAGAAGGACCTGGGCGAAGAGTCTGACTCTTCGCTCGGGAGCATGGTGTCAGTGACATCATTAGACGGGACGGAAGGTAAAGGCCTTCGAAAGCGGGTGAGATCCCGCGAGGTCTTAAGTCATGCTGCTAGCAGCATCGACTCGGACGATGACGCGGACGCACCAGCAACAAAGCTGCTTGCGGTGCCGAAACGAGGCAGAGGCCGACCGCCTACCACAGGCGAATACGTCGGCCTCGCCAAGGCGAAGGCGGCTCTTATCGCAGCTCAGCGCCAGGAGATGGAACTGAGAGCCGAGCGAGAGGTCGAGGACATGACCGTCACCTTGCGGTCACAAAAAACGACTGACGCTCGGCTCTCCGAATCATCGGTGGACGAGTCAGTGCTGGCCTCTGACCTGAATAAGAAGGTCCGGGACTGCGTGGCCGCGATTAACAGCGTGGCCACAAAGTCCAAAAATCTTAAGGGGACGTTTCAGCGCGCGCTGAAGGAGGCGGCGTCCACCATCAAAGAGGTAGTGGACGACCTGCAGACTAGGTCCTCGACAGAGGAGACCCGTATGCTGCAGGCCGCCAATGCGCGACTGCGTGATGAAGTAGCGGAGCTCCGGAAGGAGATTGTGGAGCTCCGCAGAGATCTGACAGCGGTCTCAGCTTCCGCTCCTCCGCAGGTCTCGGGATCTGAGATCCAACGCGAGACCCGATCAGCGGAGGAGTTGGAGCAGGCCATACTGCGGCAAATTGGGGGGATGCTGAATGCTCGGTTTGAGGCGCTAGAGGGGCGCCTCCTGCCTGAACAGCGCACCAGGCCCCCCCTTGCCGCAGACCGGAGAGACAAAGTGTCCCGGAAAGCACCAATAGCTCCGACTTCGGACCCAGGGCTTCCGGGAACATCGGATGAGACGCAGTCTTCCTCCAATGCCCGAAAGGGCAAGAAGGGGATGGCAAAAAAGGCGGCGAAGGACGGACGCTCCGGTGTCGTCCCAGATTCGCAGACCCCTCAATCGGCGCCCGCAGCCTCTGGCAAGGAGTCTTGGGCCACGGTGACCAAGAGGGGTCGCAAGAAGAAGGGTGGCTCGACGGCTTCTGCACCACCGCAGCGACAGTCGCAGGCGCAAGCCGGTTCGCGACAACCGCAGTCAGGTGGTGGAAGAAGCCGTCGAAAAGGCAAAAAAGAGGTGGCCAAGCCCAAGCTCCAAGTCCCCCGCTCCGCAGCTGTCATCATGACGTTGCAGCCTGGAGCGGCGGAGAGGGGTGCAACGTATGCGGCGGCGTTGCTTGAGGCAAGGCGAAGGGTGGATATAAGGGAGATGGGCATCACCGTCAACTTCCGAGTAGCGGCCACTGGTGGCCGCATGTTGGAGGTGGCTGGTGATTCCAGCGGCGAGAAGGCGGACTCCCTGGCTGCGAAGCTCAGGGAGATCTTTGACGAGGGCGACGTCCGAATCTCCAGGCCGATGAAGTGCGCGGACTTGCGTGTCACCGGCCTGGACGATTCGGTCACCAAGGAGGAGGTCGCTGCCGCCATCGCCAGTGCTGGGGAATGTGAAGTTGGCCTCATAAAGGCCAACGACATCCGCCGCAACGCTGCCGGCATCGGTACGACTTTCGTCCGATGTCCGGTGGCTGCGGCGCAGAAGGTCACCAGTAATGGTCGCCTAAAGGTGGGGTGGGTTTCGGCTCAAATAAAGGTTTTGCCAGCTCGGCCGTTGCGCTGCTTCCGGTGCCTCGAATTGGGGCACTTCCGGGAGCAGTGCGGGGCGGACAAAACAGACCGCAGCGGTGAGTGCTACCGCTGCGGTCAAAACGGCCACAAAGCCAGTGGGTGCTCTAGCGAGCCTCACTGCTCGGTGTGCGCAGCAGCGGGCAAACCAGCCTCCCACCGGTTGGGAGGCAGGGCCTGCGCTGTGCCCAAGAAGAAGGGCAGGAAGGTAGTCGCCGTGGCCAAGTCCCGGAAACAGCCGTCCCGCACCCCACAAACGGGGACAGAGGAGTCGCAGATGGACGCCGGCTAGGTACCTCTGCGACTGGGAACTTGGGCGTCGGTTCGGGGGAACCGGCGTCCACCACAAGGTTCCCGAGATGGCACGATGTGGGAGGTGTTCCCCACATCGTGACAAGGAGGGTGGAGCAAAAGCTCCCCGAGGAGGGGTCCCAGGGGACCAGCGCCCAGGCCGGGGCTGCGGAAGAGTACGAGAAATGCTCCCGGGCCCCGGCACATAGCGCAAAGGAGGAACACCCCAGGGTTTTTAGTGGGTATGCCGCCACTAGGGCGGAGACTCCCACATCACCACACTGCTCCCCCCGGGGTAGGGTGGTACCTATAAAAGGTTTTCCCTGGTAAAAAAAAAAAAAAAAAAAAAAAAAAAAAAGGTTAGGTTAGGTTAGGTTAGGTTAGGTTAGGTTAGGTTAGGTTAGGTTAGGTTAGGTTAGGTTAGGTTAGGTTAGGTTAGGTTCCCCCCCCCCCCGAATGAGTTCCCGCCTTGCCGTGGCGGGGGGGCTCAGCGGTCGCAACAGTTGCGGCGGCCGCTGCCAAGAGGAACTCGAGGTGGAGGCTCGACCGGCGCCCTGGACATTCCGGGAAGCGGCGGTGCGAGCCTAGGTGGCCTTGGTTGGCCGCGGGACCCGGTCGGCGTCTCGGCCGTATGCCGAGTAGCGGCGACGCGGGTTGGGGCTTGCCTTTTGGGAGGCAGCCCAGGGGAGCCCTCGCTCGCGTTTCTCCTCGGAGAAGCGCTAGCGATGGGCTCGAAGGGGCCTTCTCCGCGCGCCCCAGAGCTTTTATCTGGAGCGCGCGTAGAGGGCGGTCCGGGATCTCATGCTGAGAGGCCCGGACGAGGGGACCGTCTTCGGACAGACGGGAGGGACACCCGGTGCGTGGCTAACCCCACCGCCGGACGAGGTGTCACAGATCGGAACCCCGTTAGCCGCGAGGCGCGGGACCGAGGGCCTTGGCTTAACCGCCCGGGCCGCGAGGAAGAAAACCTCTATAAAAAATCACCCCGAAGGTCAAGCGGCGGAGCAGCGCGAGGACCTGCATGGCCACCGGGAAGGTTGGTCGCAACTGCTACCCCCGCGGGGGCCCAGCCGAAGCCCTGCGCGGGAGACGCCTAGGCTTACCCGGGTACAGGGGGCACTGCCCGGGTGGACCACTTATATCCCCCATACTCGTGGGAACTATATGGATACTTTAAAGTTAAAATTCCAAGTTCGTGGGGAGGAGAGGGGGCGTAAGAGCCCCGAGGTGGACCTGGGCGGGGAGTCTGACTCCTCGGTCGGGAGCATGCTGTCGGTGACGGAGTCGCCGGACAGGTCGGGGGGAAAAGGCCCCCTGAAGCGGGTTAGGTCCCGCGAGGTGCTGAGTCGCGCTGTTAGCAGCGTTGACTCCGATGACGATGAGGACGCTCCAGCCACAAAGTTGGTCGCAGTGCCAAGAAGGGGCAGAGGCCGGCCGCCTACTACAGGCGAGTATGTCGGTCTCGCTAAGGCGAAGGCGGCTCTTTTGGCTGCAGAGCGCCAGGAGATGGAGTTACGGGCTGAACGAGAGGTCGAATCGTTGACCGCTACCTTGCGGTCGCAAAGGTCGACGAGTTCTCGGCCCTCGGTATCGTCGGTGGAAAACTCGGAAGTGCTGGCCTCTGACCTCAATAAGAAGGTCCTGGACAGTATAGCCACAATAAACAACGTGGCCGCTAAGTCCAGTAACTTAAAGGGGACCTTCCAGCGCGCATTAAAGGAGGCGGCGTCCGTTATCAAGGAGGTAGTGGACGACCTGCAGTCAAGGTCCTCGACGGAGGAGACCAAAATCCTGCAGGCCGCCAATGCGCGACTGCGCGAAGAGGTGGCGGAGCTCCGCAAGGAGATGGTTGAGCTCCGCAGAGACATGGCTTTGGCCTCAGCTTCGGCTACTCCGCAGGTCTCGGGATGTGAGATCCGACACGAGACCCGATCAGCGGACGAGCTGGAGCAGGACATACTGCGGCAAATCGGGGGAATGCTGAACGCTCGGTTCGAGGCGCTAGAAGGGCGTCTCCTGCCTGAGCAGCGTACTCGTCCCCCGCTTGCCGCAGACCGGAGAGACAAGGTTCCCCGAAAAGCCCTAACGGTTCCGATACCGGAATCAGGGCTTCCGGGGACATCGGACGTGACCCAGCCTTCCTCCAATGCCCGAAAAAGCAAGAAGGGGAAGGCTAAGAAGGTGGTGAAGGATGGACTCTCTGGTGCCGCCACAGACTCACAGCCCCTTCAACCAGCGCCCGCAGCCCCTGGGACGGAGACCTGGGCCACGGTCACCAAAAAGGGGCGAAAGAAAGGTGGCTCGACGGCTTCTGCACCGCCGCAGCGACAGTCGCAGGCGCAAGCCGGTTCGCGACAGTCGCAGGCCGGTGGTGGGAAAAGCCGTCGGAAGGGCAAAAAGGAGGTGGCCAAGCCCAAGCTCCAAGTCCCCCGCTCCGCAGCTGTCATCATGACGTTGCAGCCTGGAGCGGCGGAGAGGGGTGCAACGTATGCGGCGGCGTTGCTTGAGGCAAGGCGAAGGGTGGACATTAGGGCGATGGGCATCACCGTCAACTTCCGAGTGGCGGCCACTGGTGGCCGCATGTTGGAGGTGTCCGGTGATTCCAGCGGCGAGAAGGCGGACTCCCTGGCTGCGAAGCTCAGGGAGATCTTTGACGAGGGCGACGTCCGAATCTCCAGGCCGATGAAGTGCGCAGACCTGCGTGTCACCGGCCTGGACGATTCGGTCACTAAGGAGGAGGTCGCTGCCGCCATCGCCAGAGTTGGAGAGTGCGAAGTTGACCTAATAAAGGCCAACGACATCCGCCGCAACGCCGCCGGCATCGGTACGACTTTCGTTCGATGTCCGGTGGCTGCGGCGCAGAAGGTCACCAGCAATGGTCGCCTAAAAGTGGGATGGGTTTCGGCCCAAATAAAGGTATTGCCAGCTCGGCCGTTGCGCTGTTTCCGGTGCCTCGAATTGGGGCACTTCCGAGAGCAGTGCGGGGCGGATAAAACAGACCGCAGCGGTGAGTGCTACCGCTGTGGTCAAAACGGCCACAAAGCCAGTGGGTGCTCTAGCGAGCCCCACTGCTCGGTGTGCGCAGCAGCGGGCAAACCAGCCAACCACCGGTTGGGAGGCAGGGCCTGCGCTGTGCCTCAGAAGAAGGGCAGGAAGGTAGTCGCCGCGGCCAAGTCCCGGAAACAGCCGTCCCGCACCCCACAAACGGGGACAGAGGAGTCGCAGATGGACGCCGGTTAGGTACCTCTGCGACTGGGAACTTGGGCGTCGGTTCGGGGGAACCGGCGTCCACCACAAAGTTCCCGAGATGGCACGATGTGGGCGGTGTTCCCCACATCGTGACAAGGTGGGTGGAGCAGAAGCTCCCCGCGGAGGGGTCCCAGGGGACCAGCGCCCAGGCCGGGGCTGCGGAAGAGTGCGAGAAGTGCTCCCGGGCCCCGGCACAAAGCGCAAAGGAGGAACACCCCAGGGTTTTTAGTGGGTATGCTGCCACTAGGGCGGAGACTCCCACATCACCACACTGCTCCCCCCGGGGTAGGGTGGTACCTATAAAAGGTTTTCCCTGGTAAAAAAAAAAAAAAAAAAAAAGGTTAGGTTCCCCCCCCCCCCCCCGAATGAGTTCCCGCCTTGCCGTGGCGGGGGGGCTCAGCGGTCGCAACAGTTGCGGCGGCCGCTGCTAAGAGGAACTCGAGGAGGAGGCTCGGCCGGCGCCCTGGACAGTCCGGGAAGCGGCGGATCGAGCCCGTGGAGGGACCCGCTCGGCGTCTCGGCCATATGCCGAGTAGCGGCGATGCGGGTCGGGGTGGCCTTTCTCAAGGTAGCCCGACGGAGCACTCGCGTGCACCTCTCCCCGGAGAGGAGTCGTTGACGTGCTCGGGCAGCCGGTGTGTGCTTACCCCACCACCGGATGTGGAGGAGCATATCGTAACCCCGTTAGCCATAATGGTGCGGGACCGAGGGCCTTGGCTTAGCCGCCCGGGCCGCGAGGAAGAAAACCTCTATAAAAATCACCCCGAAGGTTAAGCGGCGGAACAGCGCGAGAACCTGCATGGCCACCGGGTATGGTTGGTCGCTACTGCTACCCCCCGCGGGGGCCCAGCCGAAGCCCTGCGCGGGTTACACCCTAGGCTTACCCGGGTACAGGGGGCACTGCCCGGGTGGACCACTTATATCCCCCATACTCGTGGGAACTTTTATGGATACTAACAAACATAAAATTTCTTCGGATCGGAGGGGGAGGGGGCAAGGCCCCGAGGTGGAGATGGGTGAGGAGTCAGACTCCTCATTCAGGAGTGTAAGGTCGGGAGCAAAGTCGTCCGCGGGATCGCGTGATGGCAGCATTCGACGGAAGAGGGAGAGGGAACGGGAGAAATCCCGTGAGAGTCAGGCCGATTCCAACCGTGGAATTGGCTCTGACAGTGATGAGGACGGGCCGGCTCCGAAGGTGCTTATAGCCCGGCGAGGCAGAGGCCGGCCGCCTACCACAGGCGAGTACGTCGGCCTCGCCAAAGCCAAAGCGGCGTTAGTAGCGGCCGAGCGGGAAGAGATGGAGCTCAGGGCCGAGCGTGAGGTCGTGCAAATGACTGCGATGCTTCGATCGCGGTCATCGTCCGACACGCGACTTTCGGAGCTCGAGGCTGGAGGAGAAGACGCATCAGGCGCCGACCTTAGCAAGCAGGTCCTGAACTCTTTGGTAACAATCAACAACGTAGCTACCAAATCAGGTAACCTAAAGGGCACGTTCCAACGTGCCCTGAAGGAGTCGGCGTCTGCCATCAAAGATGCGGTGGAGAAGCTGCAGAGTAGGTCCTCAACAGAGGAAACGCGGATTTTGCAGGCGGACAATGCGCGCCTTCGTGGAGAAGTGGCAGAACTCCGCAAGGAGATGGCCGAACTTCGCACAGAAATGGCGAAGCTACGAGCCCCCGATTCTCCACAAGTCCCGAAGCTTCCGAGTGGAAGTAGACGGATGGAGGATCTTGAGCAGGCCATACTGCGCCAGGTGGGAGGAATGTTGAGTGCGCGGTTCGAGGCGCTCGAAGAGCGTCTCCTACCGGAGAAACGCATCCGTCCTCCTCTGGCTGCAGACCGCAGAAGTGCCATGGCCTTGAAGACCACTGCGCAGTCTGCGGAGGTAGACCCGACACCGGGGCCATCTGGTGTCCCTGCAGGCTCTATTGCCATGGAGACGTCGGTTCCAGCCCTAAAACCCTATAAGGGCAAAGGGAAAGGCAAAAAGAGCAAAGCGGCATCGGGTAAGGCCGAGCCTTCTCTGACACGCTCAGCAGCAACGGACCCAACCCCGGGTACTTCAGCTTCCCGTCCAACCCCACCTGCCACTGAACAGTGGACTAAAGTGGTGCGGCGGGGAGCCAAACGAAACGTGACGGCCCCAGCGACGGCAAGGCGTGGGTCTCCACCCGCAGCGAAGACGCAAGGCCCAAAACGAGCCGAACCTGGGAAGACCCCGAAAGTGGCAAAACTCCGCCCTCCCCGCACCGCAGCGGTTGTTATCACCCTGCAACCTGGGGCGGCGGAGAAGGGCCTTACATACGCCACAGTGCTGGCTGAAGCCAAGGCGAAAGTAGACCTGGGGGAGCTTGGGCTACCGCCCGTACATATGAGGACGGCCGCCACGGGCGCCCGAGTGATAGAAGTCCCTGGCGCTGATAAGGCGGAAAAGGCCGATGCCCTTGCCGACAAACTCAAGGAGGTCTTCCAAGGGGCGGAGCAGGACATCCGCGTGTCCAGGCCGGTCACCACCGCAGACGTGCGCGTGACTGGCCTTGATGACAGCGTTACGGTCCCTGAGCTCCAGCAGGCGCTGTCTAAAGCGGGAGGGTGTCCACCAGGCGATTTTAAGACTGGGGACATAAAGAAGGGTCCTGGGGGCATGGGCACATCGTTTGTCCGTTGCCCAGTGACGGCTGCGCAAAAGATAGCGGTGAGCGGCCGACTTCTGGTCGGATGGGTGGCGGCGCAGGTCAAGATCTTAGAGTCGAGACCACGCCGCTGCTTCAGATGCCTAGCGCCTGGCCACGTAAGGGCCCAGTGCAAGGCAGAGGTGGACCGCAGCGAAGAGTGCTACCGCTGCGGTCAAAAGAGGCATAAGGCGAATGGCTGCTCCGCCACCCCGCACTGCACATCATGTGCTGCAGCAGGGAAACCCGCGGCCCACCTTACTGGGGGCAAGGCTTGCACCAAGCCCCCAGGCAAACCAAGGACGAGTAGGAAGGCGACTGCGACCGAGGCCACGGCCCAGTCGCAGCGGACACAGCCCTCAGGGGAGCAGGTGACGCGCATGGAGGAATCGTGATGCCAGACACAGTCACGTTTCTCCAGGCGAACATCAACCACTCTGCCAGAGCTCAGGACCTACTACTCCAGAGCATGGCAGAGCGGTCGATCAAGGTGTGCGTGGTTGCCGAACCGTACAGGGTCCCTTCCAGAACCGACTGGGTCGGGGATCTGGACGGTTTAGTGGCAATCACCACGCAGTCGCCAATCCAGTCCCCTCCCTTTGAGGACGTGGTGAAGGGTAGGGGGTTCGTGGCAGCCCGGATGAGCGGAATCGTGGTTGTGGGCGTGTATTTCTCTCCCAACAGGGCCCTCGCTGAGTTCGAGGATCTTCTTGGCGAGGTGGGGACCCTGGTGGGCCGGAACCGCCCGCGACCATCGATAGTCCTCGGCGATCTCAACGCCAAATCTACGGCGTGGGGATCGCCTAGGACGGACGCAAGAGGTGAAGCTGTTGGCGAATGGTTGGTGGAGACGGGGCTGTGCGTGCTAAACCGCGGCTCCACGCAAACGTGCGTACGGCGCGCGGGCGGGTCGGTGGTGGATGTGACCCTGGCAGCCTCCGAGCTTGTGGCGAGGGTACAAGGCTGGGAGGTTCTGGCTGACGAGGAGACGCTCTCCGACCACCGGTATATCCGGTTCAGCGTCTCCACGTCCTCGGCGAGACAGGACCCCCAGCCCCCGCCGGTGGTTGGCCCGCGTTGGGCGCTGAAGCGCCTGGACTCAGAGAAGCTGCTGGAGGCGGCTATAGTCCAGGCGTGGAACGCCCTCCCGTCGGTCACACCTGACTTGGAGGAGGAAGCTGATGCCCTGTGTAAGGCCATGGTGCACGTGTGCAATGCCGCAATGCCACGCGCGAGGCCTCCACAGGGCAAAAAGCAAATGTATTGGTGGAACGAGCACATCGCGGAACTCCGCCGCGCGTGCCTTGCGTCGCGCCGCCGTTACCAGCGGCAACGCCGCATAAGGGTTCGCTCGGAGGAGCTGGACAGGGAGCTGGATGAGCTCTACGCCACATACAGGGAGGCATGCCGGGCCCTCCGCATCGGCATCAGTGAGGCGAGAGCGGAGTCCTTCCAGATGTTGCTGGACGGTCTGGAGAGGGACCCATGGGGACGGCCGTACAGGTGGGCGAGGCAGAAGCTCCGCCCCTGGGCACCCCCAGTCACCATTACGCTCGACCTGGAGGTCCTCCAGCGGGTGGTCGAGGGTCTGTTCCCCGGGTCACCGGGGACCGATTTTGTCCCTCCCACCATGGCGTTGCCTGCTGAGGTGGGCGAGGATAATGGCGACCCTGACGAGGTCTCGGAGGGGGAGCTGTGGGCTGCTGTCCTCAAAATGAGGGCCAAGAACACGGCGCCGGGGCCTGACGGTATACCCGGCCGTGCCTGGGCCCTCGCTCAGGAAGCACTCGAGCCCCGAACGCGGGACTTCTTCAGTCGGTGCCTCAGGGAAGGGCGATTTCCGAGGCGCTGGAAGAGCGGAAGACTCGTCCTTCTGAGGAAGGAGGGACGGCCGGTGGACACCCCCGCGGGGTATCGCCCCATAGTCCTGTTGGACGAAGGGGGTAAGCTCTTGGAGCGGGTCGTCGCCTCCCGCCTGGTGAGGCATCTGGAGAGGGTCGGGCCGGACCTGGCGCCCACGCAGTACGGCTTCAGGAGAGGTCGCTCAACGGTCGACGCTATAGCGCACCTGAGAGACCTCTCTGAAGAAGCGTGCTCCACCGGCGGCGTAATGCTAGCGGTGTCCTTGGACATTGCGAATGCATTCAACACGCTGCCGTGGAGCACAATCCTGGAGGGGCTGAGGTTCCACCGAGTGCCTCAGTATCTCCAAAGCCTCGTCCGGGACTACCTCTCCGACAGAGAGGTAGTCTACCCGACGATGCTAGGGGAGAGGAGAAGCCCAATGACGCGGGGGGTTCCACAGGGGTCCGTATTGGGTCCCCTGTTATGGAACGTGGGCTACGACTGGGTCCTCCGAGGCGCTACCCTTCGTGGCGTCGGCGTCATTTGCTATGCCGACGACACGATGGTTACCGCCCGGGGGAAAGACTTCAGGGAAGCGTCGGTCTTGGCGACTGCCGCAGTAGCGGTGATCGTCGGAAAAATCCGGAGGCTGGGCCTGGAGGTGGCGCTCCACAAGTCTGAAGCGATCTGTTTTCATGGACCGCGACGGGCGCCACCTGCAGGCTCACATATAATCGTGGGAGGGACCGCCATCCCTGTTGGTACCACGCTGAAGTATCTCGGCGTGGTACTCGACGGCAGGTGGCGGTTCGGGGAGCACCTCCGGAAGCTGTCGCCGAAGCTCCTCGGTACAGCTGGAGCCCTGGGCCGACTATTGCCCAACTTGGGGGGAGCCGGAGCCACTTGCCGCCACCTTTACATGGCGGTGGTGCGCTCCATGGCGCTGTACGGGGCCCCCATTTGGGCCACCGGACTGTCACAGCAGGAGGAGGCCGTGCTCCGCAGACCGCAAAGGTCTATGGCCATACGAGTATGCCGGGGCTACAGGACTCTGTCCCATGAGGTGGCCTGTGTACTTGCCGGGTCGATGCCGTGGGACCTCGAGGCCAGGGTCCTGTCCCAGATATACTGGAGACGGGCGCAGGCGCGAGAGGACGGCCAGCACCCCTTGCCGGAAGAGGTATTGCGATGGCGAAGGAGGGCCAGGAGGGAGGCCATAGAGGCCTGGCAGGAGCGCCTACTAACGGGGCCTGCGAGGCGGGGCACAGGAGCGACACGGCTCCTGGAGGCAATAAAGCCTATCCTTAGGGAGTGGGTCGAGAGGCGGCACGGGGTCATGACCTACCGGCTCACACAGATTCTGACCGGACACGGCTGTTTCGGCAGGTATTTGTATAACGTAGCCGGGAGGGAACCGACCCCGGAATGCCATAGCTGCGGATGCACCGAGGAAACTGCGCAGCATGTCTTGGAGACATGTCCAGGAGACGAAGGGCTGCGTCTGGCCCTGATACAGGTGGTCGGCAACGACCTCTCCTTGCCCACTCTCATACGCAAGATGGTGGGCGACGAGAGGTCGTGGGATGCAGTGGTGGCGTTTGCGGAGGCGGCCATACTGCGGAGAGAGGAAGAGGAGCGGGAGCGAGAGATCGCCCCTCTCGCTCATCCAAGACGGCGAAGGCGGACGCGGGGGAGGGCCAACAGGGCCCGGACTCCGTCTCCGGTGGGAGGCCCTGGAGTGTCGGATGCGGGGGCGTCCGATGCTCCCGATTAGGAAAGGGCAACCGAGCGGTGATGGCTGGGTGTCCCCAGCCATCATTCGAGTGAAAGTGTTGAGGCACGGCCTCAAGAGGTGGGTCCGGACACGGACAGCGACATGGGCGGGGTTGCGAAAGCGTGCAATCAACGGTCGCGTGGCCACGCCCTTGTCGATGAAGAGGGACACCGTGGGGTTTTAGTCGGTATGGGGGCCACTAGGGCCTCGAGTCCGACATACCCCGCACTGCCTCCCCCCGGAGGTGGAGCGGGAATGCGTAAGTGCATTTCCCCACGAAAAAAAAAAAAAAAAAAAAAAAAAAAAAAAAAAAAAAAAAAAAAAAAGGTTAGGTTCCCCCCCGAATGAGTTCCCGCCTTGCCGTGGCGGGGGGGCTCAGCGGTCGCAACAGTTGCGGCGGCCGCTGCCAAGAGGAACTCGAGGTGGAGGCTCGACCGGCGCCCTGGACATTCCGGGAAGCGGCGGTGCGAGCCCAGGCGGCCTTGATTGGCCGCGGGACCCGGTCGGCGTCTCAGCCGTATGCCGAGTAGCGGCGACGCGGGTTGGGGCTCGCTTTAGAAGCAGCCCAGGGGAGCTCTCGCTCGCGCTTCTCCTCGGAAAAGCGCTAGCGATGAGCTCGAGGGGCCTTCTCCGCGCGTGCCAGAGCTTTTATCTGTAGCGCGCGTAGAAGGCGGTCCGGGATCTCGGGTATATCTCTCTTCGGAGAGGCTCTTGCTTGAGAGGCCTGGACGATGGGGGCCGTCTTCGGACGGATGGGAGGGACACCCGGTGCGTGGCTAACCCCACCACCGGACGAGGTGTCACAGATCGGAACCCCGTTAGCCGCGAGGCGCGGGACCGAGGGCCTTGGCTTAACCGCCCGGGCCGCGAGGAAGAAAACCTCTATAAAAAATCACCCCGAAGGTCAAGCGGCGGAGCAGCGCGAGGACCTGCATGGCCACCGGGAAGGTTGGTCGCAACTGCTACCCCCGCGGGGGCCCAGCCGAAGCCCTGCGCGGGAGACGCTTAGGCTTACCCGGGTACAGGGGGCACTGCCCGGGTGGACCACTTATATCCCCCATACTCGTGGGAACTGTATGGATTTAAAATTAAAATTTACATCGGTTCGAAGGGAGGAGAGGGGGCTTCAAAGCCCCGAGGTGGACCTGGGCGGGGAGTCAGACTCCTCGGTCGGGAGTATGCTGTCGGTGACGGAGTCGCCGGACAGGTTGGGTGGAAAAGGCCACCTAAAGCGGGCGAGGTCCCGCGAGGTGCTGAGTCGCGCTGTTAGCAGCGTTGACTCTGATGACGATGAGGACGCTCCAGCCACAAAAGTGGTTGCAGTGCCGAGAAGGGGCAGAGGCCGGCCGCCTACCACAGGCGAGTATGTCGGTCTCGCTAAGGCGAAGGCGGCACTTGTGGCCGCTAAACGCCAAGAATTGGAGCTGAGGGCTGAGCGTGAGGTCGAAGCGCTGACCGCAACCTTGCGTTCGCAAGGATCGACGGACGCTCGGCTCTCAGAACTTTCGAAGGAAGACTCTGCAGTGCTGGCTTCCGACCTCAACAAGAAGGTCCTAGACTGTGTGGCCACGATTAACAACGTGGCCACTAAGTCTAGTAATTTGAAGGGCACTTTCCAGCGCGCATTGAAGGAGGCGGCGTTCACTATCAGGGAGGTAGTGGACGACCTGCAGACAAGGTCCTCGACAGAGGAGACCAGAATCCTGCAGGCCGCCAATGCGCGACTGCGTGAAGAGGTGGCGGAGCTCCGAAAGGAAATCGTTGAGCTCCGTAAGGATATGTCCCTGGCTTCAACTTCTGCTCCTCCGCAGGTCTCGGGATCTGAGATCCGAAGAGAGGCCCGATCAGCGGAGGAGTTAGAGCAGGCCATACTGCGGCAACTCGGGGGAATGCTGAACGCTCGGTTCGAGGCGCTAGAGGGGCGACTCCTACCTGAACAGCGTACTCGGCCTCCCCTTGCCGCAGACCGGAGAGACCAGGTTTCCCGGAAAGCACCTACGGTTCCGATTCTGGACCAGGAGCTTCCGGGGACATCGGAAGTTACGCAGCCTTCCCCCAATGCCCAAAAGGGAAAGAAGGGGAAGGCCAAGAAAGCAAAAGATGGACAGGCTGCTGCTGACTCTAGCCAACAGACCTCGCGACTGGCACCCGCAGCCCAAGTCAAGGAGTCTTGGGCGACGGTTACAAAAAAGGGGCGCAAAAAGGGCGGCAAGACGGCTCCAACAACACCCAAGCGACAGTCGCAGGCAGGTGGTGGGACTAGCCGTCGCCCAGCGAAGGCGAAGAAGGCTACGCCTAAGCTTCAGGTGCCCCGCTCGGCCGCAGTCGTCTTGACGCTGCAGCCTGGAGCGGTGGAGAACGGTGCCACGTACGCTGCTGCCCTGTTGAAGGCGAAGCGTGGGGTGAATTTGCAGGAACTAGGCATACCGGCCGTCAACTTCCGCGTTGCCGCCACCGGTGGCCGCGTATTGGAGGTCTCAGGCGTGTCAAGTGGAGAGAAGGCGGACTCCCTCGCTGCGAAACTGAGGGAGGTCTTCGACGCGAACGATGTCCGGGTCTCCAGGCCGATGAAGTGCGCAGATCTGCGCGTCACCGGCCTGGATGACTCGGTCTCCAAGGAGGACGTCGCCACGGCCATTGCCGAGGTTGGAGAGTGCGGTGTAGGCCTTGTGAAGGCCAACGACATCCGCCGCAGCGCCGCCGGCATCGGTACGACATTCGTCCGATGTCCGGTGGCCGTAGCGAAAAAGGTTGCCGGCAACGGTCGCCTTCAAATCGGATGGGTCGCAGCCCAAGTGAAGGTGTTGGCAGCTAGGCCACTGCGCTGCTTCCGGTGCCTCGAGGTGGGGCACCTCCGGGAAAAGTGTCCGGCGGAGAAGACAGACCGCAGCGGTGAATGCTACCGCTGCGGTCAGACGGGCCACAAGGCGAGTGGGTGCACGAAAGAGCCACATTGCTCTGTGTGTGCAGCGGCTGGCAAACAGGCCAGCCACCGTCTAGGAGGTAAAGCCTGCGCTCTGCCTCCAAAGAGAAGGAGGGTTGCAGCCGGGGCCAAGGCCAAGCCATCGACCCTACCGTCAGCGCGGCATGAGGAGTCGCGGATGGACGCCGGCTAAGGCGCCCATCTGCGACTGGAAACTCTGGGCGTCGGTTCGGGGGAACCGGCGTCCGCTATAGAGTTCCGAGATGGCACGATGTGGGCGGTGTTCCCCACATCGTGACAAGGTGGGTGGAGCAGAAGCTCCCCGAGGAGGGGTCCCAGGGGACCAGCGCCCAGGCCGGGGCTGCGGAAGAGTAAGAGAAATGCTCCCGGGCCCCGGCACATAGCGCAAAGGAGGAACACCCCAGGGTTTTTAGTGGGTATGCCGCCACTAGGGCGGAGACTCCCACATCACCACACTGCTCCCCCCGGGGTAGGGTGGTACCTATAAAAGGTTTTCCCTGGTAAAAAAAAAAAAAAAAAAAAAAAAAAAAAAAAGGTTAGGTTCCCCCCCGAATGAGTTCCCGCCTTGCCGTGGCGGGGGGGCTCAGCGGTCGCAACAGTTGCGGCGGCCGCTGCTAAGAGGAACTCGAGGGGCCTTCTCCACGCGCCCCAGAGCTTGTATCTGGAGCGCGCGTAGAAGGCGGTCCGGGATCTCGCGTGTACCTCTCCTCGGAGAGGCTCTTGCTGAGAGGCCCGGACGTGGGGGCTGTCCTCCTCGGACGGACGGAAGGGGCACCCGGTGCGTGGCTAACCCCACCATCGGACGAGGTGTCACAGATCGGAACCCCGTTTGCCGCGAGGCGCGGGACCGAGGGCCTTGGCTTAACCGCCCGGGCCGCGAGGAAGAAAACCTCTATAAAAAATCACCCCGAAGGTCAAGCGGCGGAGCAGCGCGAGGACCTGCATGGCCACCGGGAAGGTTGGTCGCAACTGCTACCCCCGCGGGGGCCCAGCCGAAGCCCTGCGCGGGAGAAACCCTAGGCTTACCTCGGTACAGGGGGCACTGCCGGGGTGGACATTTTACTTCCGCCATACTCGTGGGAATCGTATGGATAGTTTACTTAATAAAACTTCTTCGGTTCGGAAAGGGAGGGGGCAAGGCCCCGAGGTGGATTTGAGTGAGGAGTCTGACTCCTCACTCAAAAGCATGAAGTCGGTGATTGGATCGCCAGCTCGATCGCTGGACGGAAGTCTCCGACGAAAGCGGGAGAGATCTCGCGAGAGTGTGAACGATGCCAATCGCGGCATCGGTTCTGGTAGTGAGGAGGATGCCCCGGCTGTTAAGTTAGTCGCAGCACGGAGAGGCAGAGGCCGGCCGCCTACAACAGGCGACTATGTCGGCCTCGCCAAAGCCAAGGCGGCTCTCGTAGCGGCCGAGAGGCAAGAGATGGAGATGAGAGCAGAGCGTGAGGTCGAGCAATTGACGGGGACTTTACGGTCGCAGTCAAGGACCAGCATGCGGCTCTCTGAATCTTCGGCAGGAGAAGAAGACGTGTCGAGCTACGACCTCAGTAAGAAGGTGCTGGACTGCGTGGCCACGATTAACAACGTGGCTGCAAAGTCCAGCAACCTCAAAGGCACATTCCAACGTGCACTGAAGGTAGCGGCGGCCACCATTACGGACGTTGTCGAGGACCTGCAAAAAAGGTCCTCAAGTGAGGAGACAAAGCTGCTGCAAGCTGCTAATGTGCGCCTTCGTGGCGAAGTTGCGGAACTCCGTAAGGAGATGGCAGAGCTCCGCTCAGAAATGCTGAAGCCACGAGCTTCTCCGCTTCAGCAGGTCTCGGGACCCTTAGTCCGTAACGAGCCTCAGCTGGTGGAGGAGCTACAACAGGCCATACTGCGCCAGGTGGGGGACATGCTTAGTGCGCGGTTCGAGGCACTGGAAGAGCGTCTTCTTCCAGAAAAGCGCATTCGCCCCCCTCTGGCTGCAGACCGCAGGAACGCCGCGGCGACGAAGACTGCTACAGCCAAGCTCGGAAGCGTGGAGCTAGACCCGCACGCGATGGAGCTCTCCACCCAGGCCCCTAAACCCCAGAAGGGGAAGGGGAGGGGGAAAAAGAGCTTAAATGCGACACTAGGCAGAATTGCACCTGCTCCTAAGGCTCCGGAATCCGTAGAGCCGACCGCAGGTCCTTCAGCCCCCCATCCGACCCCTGTCCAAGACCAGTGGACCAAAGTGGTGCGACGGGGAGCCAAAAAGAGCGCTAAGGTGCCAGCGACGGCAAAACGAGAGTCCTCACCCTCGGTGAAAGCGCGAGGCTCAAAACCATCCCGAGCTTCAAAGACATCGAAGGCGTCTAAACTTCGTCCTCCCCGCACTGCAGCTGTAGTAATAACACTGCAACCTGGGGCAGCGGAGAAGGGTCTATCTTACGCCAAAGTGCTTGCTGAAGCCAAGGCGAGAATAGACTTGGGGGAGCTCGGATTGCCGCCGATTAGTATGAGGACGGCTGCTACAGGAGCCCGGGTTATGGAGGTGTCCGGCACTGAGAAGGCGGAGAAAGCTGACCTCCTCGCCGCCAAACTCAAAGAGGTCTTTCGAGACGCGGAGCAGGAAATCCGAGTGTCGAGACCGATCGCTACAGCAGATATGCGTGTGAACGGCCTCGACGACTCAGTGACTGTCCTAGAGCTTCAGGAGGCGCTGTCAAAGTCAGGAGGTTGTTCACCTGCTGAACTCAAAGTGGGAGAAATAAGGATAGGTCCTGGTGGGATGGGCGCTGCATTCGTCCGGTGTCCAGTAACAGCTGCAAAGAAGATAGCAGCGAGTGGCCGACTCCTGGTGGGTTGGGTGGCGGCGCAGGTCAAGATACTCGAGTCCAGACCTCGCCGCTGCTTTAAGTGCCTCGCATCGGGCCACGTAAGGGCCCAATGCAAATCGGAAGTTGACCGCAGCGAAGAGTGCTATCGCTGCGGTCAAACTGGCCACAAGGCAAACAGCTGCACCGCGGCTCCGCACTGCACTATATGTGCAACAGCGGGAAAGGCTGCGGACCACCTATCTGGGGGCAAGGCATGCACCAAGCCCCCAACTAAATCTAGGACGAGAAGAAAGGCGACTGCAACTGAGGCCTCGGCCAAGTCTCAGTCGACCAATCCCTTGGAAGGGCAAGACGGCATGGAGGTAAATTGATATTATGGCCCTAAATTTCCTCCAGGCCAATATTAACCACTCCCACGGGGCCCATGACCTACTGCTGCAGACCATGGCTGAACGGTCTATACACGTGGGAGTGGTGGCGGAACCCTACCGGATTCCATCTAGGGCTGATTGGGCAGGAGACACAGATGGCGTGGTGGCTGTCACGACACAATCGCCCATCCACTCTCCGCCCCTCAGTGCAGTCGCCAAGGGCAGAGGCTTTGTAGCGGTTCGAATTGGCCGGCTGTTGGTTGTGGGTGTATATCACTCCCGCAACAACGACAGGGCCAGTTTGGAAGCACTTTTGGAGGAGGTGGCAGTCGTGATCCGTCGGAGCCAAACGCAATCTGTTCTCGTCCTCGGAGATCTCAACGCCAAGTCATCGGCGTGGGGATCTCCGACGACTGACCCGCGGGGTACGACGGTGGTTGAGTGGCTCACAGAATCAGGCCTGTGCGTGCTGAACAGAGGATGCGAACAGACCTGTGTGCGGCAATGGGGTGGGTCCGTCATAGACGTGACCTTCGCCTCTCCTGACGTCGCTCGCCGGGTTCGAGATTGGAAGGTGCTGGTGGATGACGAGACGCTTTCGGATCACCGATATATTTGGTTCAGCGTCTCGTCGACCGCATCGCACGGAGAACAGAGGAATCGCGAATCCGGCCCACGCTGGGTGCTGAAGCGTCTGGACCCCGAGGTGCTCCTGGAGGCGGCCATCGTGCAGTCGTGGAATGCGCCGCCCCCCGAGCCGACTGATGTGAATGGGCTCGCCGACAGCCTGTGTCAAGCGATGACGCGTGTCTGTGACGCAGCCATGCCTCGGGCGAAAGCTCCCCTCTCAAGACAGGTGTACTGGTGGACGGAGGAGATTGCTGACCTCCGTCGCCGAAGCATTGCCAAACGTCGGGTGTACCAGAGGTACCGCAGGAGAAGGCACCAAGAGCCAGAAGAGCTGGACGCACTGTACCTGGTCTACAGGGAGGCTTCCAAGGCTCTCCGTCGTGCCATCTGGGAGTCGAAGTCCAGGTCTTGGCGAGAGCTGCTCGAGACGCTGGAGCGGGATCCTTGGGGGCGGCCATACTTGCTGGTCAGGCAGAAGCTGCGCCCTTGGACTCCGCCTATCACCAGCACTCTGGAGCTATCGGTGCTCCGGCGGGTGGTCGAGGGACTGTTTCCCAGCGCACCGGGAAACGAGTTCGTCCCTCCCGCCATGGCAATTGAAGCCACTGAAGACGACTCCTCAGAAACTCCTGACGAGGTCTCGGCAGGGGAACTGGGGGCAGCTGTCCTGAGAATGAGGGCCAAGAACACGGCACCGGGGCCTGACGGTATACCCGGCCGTGCTTGGGCCCTCGCTCAGGAAGCCCTGGAGCCTCAAACAAGGGACCTTCTCACGCGCTGCCTTCGTGAAGGTATATTCCCGAAGCGATGGAAGAGCGGGAGACTGGTCCTTTTACGGAAGGAGGGACGACCGGCGGATGCACCCACTGGGTACCGTCCAATTGTGCTCCTAGATGAGGCCGGCAAGCTGCTGGAGCGGGTTGTCGCGTCCCGTATAGTTAGGCATCTCGAGAGGGTTGGCCCTGATCTGGCAGAAACCCAATTTGGATTCCGGAGAGGTCGGTCAACAGTTGACGCAATCGCGCATGTACGCGACCTCTCCGAAGAGGCATGCTCCGCAGGTGGCGTAATGATTGCGGTGTCTTTGGACATCGCAAATGCGTTTAACACGCTGCCGTGGAGCACAATCTTAGAGGGACTGCGCTACCATCGGGTTCCCCAATACCTGCAACGCCTTGTTGGGGACTACCTCTCCGACAGAGAGGTAGTCTACCCAACGATGCAAGGAGAGATGAGGAGCCCCATGACGAGAGGTGTACCACAGGGTTCGGCGCTGGGCCCACTGCTGTGGAACGTGGGTTTTGACTACGTCCTCCGAGGCGCTACCCTCCGTGGCGTCGGCATCGTTTGTTATGCCGACGACACGCTGGTTACCGCCCGGGGAAAGGACTTTAGGGAGGCGTCAGTCCTGGCGACGGCCGCGGTTGCGGTTGTTGTAGGGAAGATCCGGAGGCTGGGCCTGGAGGTGGCGCTCCAGAAGTCCGAGGCAATTTGCTTCCACGGGCCGCGATGGGCGCTACCTGCAGGCTCACATATAGTGGTGGGAGGAACCAACATCCCTATCGGTACAACACTGAAGTACCTTGGCGTTGTACTCGACGGTAGATGGCGGTTCCTGGAGCACCTTCGGAGACTGTCTCCTAAGCTCCTTGGAGCGACTGCGGCATTGGGTCGCCTGTTGCCCAATTTGGGAGGGGGAGGAGCTGCCTGCCGCCACCTTTACATGGCGGTGGTGCGTTCCATGGCTCTATATGGGGCCCCCATTTGGGCGAATTCGATATCCTCGCGAGAGGAGGCCTTATTGCGCAGACCACAAAGGTCCATGGCAATAAGGATTTGCAGAGGATACCGGACCCTCTCATACGAAGTGGCGTGTGTCGTCGCCGGATCCATACCGTGGGATCTCGAGGCCAAGGTCTTGGCCGAGGTGTACTGGCGCCGGACACAGGCGCGAGAACAGGACCTGCGGCCAATGCCTCAAGAGATCCAGCGGTGGAGGACAAGCGCCAGGAATGCAGCCATAAGGACGTGGCGGGACCGTCTCCTGACGGGGTCAGCGGAGCGGGGAACAGGAGCCACCCGGCTTCTGGAGGCTGTTAAACCTGTCCTTCGTGAGTGGATGGATCGGAAGCATGGGGTATTAACCTTCCGGCTGACGCAGATTCTATCGGGGCACGGCTGCCTCGGTAGATATCTCTGTAACGTCGCCGGAAGAGAGCCTACACCTGAATGCCACAGCTGCGGCTGTGTAGAAGAGACTGCACAACATGTGCTTGAAGAATGTCCGGGCGACATTGGGCTACGCCAGGCTCTGGTCGCGATTGTGGGTACGGACCTCTCGTTGTCTACCATCATCAGAAAGATGCTCGATGACGAGAGGTCGTGGGATGCAGTGGTTACATTCTGCGAAGTGGCCATACTGCGAAGAGAGGACGAGGAGAGAGAGCGAGAAATCGCTCCACTTGCTCATCCAATGCGGCGGAGACGGACACGGAGGCGAGCCAACCGGGCTCGGACTCCGTCTCCACTAGGAGGTTCAAGGGCGTCGGATGCGGGGGTGTCCGGCGCTCCCAATTAAGAAATTGGCCTCCCGAGGAGATGATGCCTGGGTGTCCCTGGGCATCACTCGAGTAACATGGAGGTGCAAAAGCCCTCCCGAGTATGGGTCCGGAAGCGGACAGCGGCGCTGGCTGGGCCACGTGCGAATGCAGCAAGCGGTCTCAGGACCCAGCCTGTGCCGGCGATGAGGGACACCGTGGGGTTTTAGTCGGTATGGGTGCCCTTCTGGCATCGAGTCCGACATACCCCGCACTGCCTCCCCCCGGGGGTGGAGCGGGAATGCGTAAGTGCATTTCCCCACGAAAAAAAAAAAAAAAAAAAAAAAAAAAAAAAAAAAAAAAAAAAAAAGGTTAGGTTAGGTTAGGTTAGGTTAGGTTAGGTTAGGTTAGGTTAGGTTAGGTTAGGTTAGGTTAGGTTAGGTTAGGTTAGGTTCCCCCCCGAATGAGTTCCCGCCTTGCCGTGGCGGGGGGGCTCAGCGGTCGCAACAGTTGCGGCGGCCGCTGCCAAGAGGAACTCGAGGTGGAGGCTCGACCGGCGCCCTGGACATTCCGGGAAGCGGCGGTGCGAGCCTAGGCGGCCTTGGTTGGCCGCGGGACCCGGTCGGCGTCTCGGCCGTATGCCGAGTAGCGGCGACGCGGGTTGGGGCTTGCCTTTTGGGAGGCAGCCCAGGGGAGCCCTCGCTCGCGTTTCTCCTCGGAGAAGCGCTAGCGATGGGCTCGAAGGGGCCTTCTCCGTGTGCCCCAGAGCTTTTATCTGGAGCGCGCGTAGAGGGCGGTCCGGGATCTCATGCTGAGAGGCCCGGACGAGGGGACCGTCTACGGACGGACGGGAGGGACACCCGGTGCGTGGCTAACCCCACCTCCGGACGAGGTGTCACAGATCGGAACCCCGTTAGCCGCGAGGCGCGGGACCGAGGGCCTCGGCTTAACCGCCCGGGCCGCGAGGAAGAAAACCTCTATAAAAAATCACCCCGAAGGTCAAGCGGCGGAGCAGCGCGAGGACCTGCATGGCCACCGGGAAGGTTGGTCGCAACTGCTACCCCCGCGGGGGCCCAGCCGAAGCCCTGCGCGGGAGACGCCTAGGCTTACCCGGGTACAGGGGGCACTGCCCGGGTGGACCACGTATATCCCCCATACTCGTGGGAACTATATGGATTTGTTAAAATTAAAATTCAAAGTTCGTGGGGAGGAGAGGGGGCGTAAGAGCTCCGAGGTGGACACCGGCGAAGAGTCCGACTCTTCGGTCGGTAGTATGGTTTCGGTGACGGGGTCACTAGATGGATCGGATGGCAGGGCTCATCTGAAGCGGGTTCGGTCTCGCGAGAAGATGAGCGTAGCCGGGAGTCCGGTCGATTCTGATGATGACGAAGAGGTGCCGGCCACAAAGGTTATCGCGGTGCCAAAGAGAGGGAGAGGCCGACCGCCCACCACGGGCGAGTACGTCGGCCTGGCTAAGGCGAAGGCGGCCCTAGTGGCCGCTCAAAGGCAGGAAATGGAATTAAGGGCCGAGCGAGAAGTTGAGGAGCTGGCCGTAAATTTACGGTCACAGTCTTCGACAGAAACTCGGTTTTCTGAGTCTTTGGCGGGAGAACAGGAGGAGCTGGCCTCTGACCTGCAGAGCAAGGTGCTGGAAAGCGTGGCCACCATCAACAGCGTGGCTGCAAAGTCCAGCAACCTGAAAGGTACCTTTCAGCGAGCGCTGAAGGTGGCAGCCTCAACCATTAAGGAGGCGATGGCAGACCTACAGACGAGGTCCTCGACAGAGGAGACCCGGAGACTGCAGGTCGCGAATACACGCCTCCGCGAAGAGGTAGCGGAGCTCCGCAAGGAAATTATGGAGCTCCGCAGAGATGTGACTGCGGCAGCGGCTTCCGCTCCTCCACAGGCCTCGGGGTCAACGACCCGACACGAGCCTCGTTCAACGGAGGAGTTGGAGCAAGCCGTTTTACGCCAGGTTGGGGGCATAATTAACGCTCGGTTTGAGGCGCTAGAGGGGCGCCTCCTACCCGAGAAGCGTATCCGTCCCCCCTTGGCAACAGACGTGAAAAATGCTGCCTCCCGGAGAGCCCTTACTGTTCCGACTTCGGACCCGGGGCACCCAGGAACATCGGCAACATCCACGAAGACGGAGCCTCCTTCAATGGCTCAAAAGAGCCGAAAGAGGAATGGGAAAGGGAAAAAGACAAAGGGCGGCCAACCTGTGGCAGGCTCTGACTCGCAGCCGCCACGGTCAGTGCCTTCAGCCCCGGACACTGAGACCTGGGCCACAGTGACCAAAAGGGGTCGCAAAAAGCAGGGTAGCTCGACGGCTTCTGCACCGCCGCAGCGACAGTCGCAGGCGCAAGCCGGTTCGCGACAGTCGCAGGCCGGTAGTGGGAAAAGCCGTCGGAAAGGCAAAACAGAGGTGGCCAAGCCCAAGCTCCAAGTCCCCCGCTCCGCAGCTGTCATCATGACGTTGCAGCCTGGAGCGGCGGAGAGGGGTGCAACGTATGCCAAGGCGTTGCTTGAGGCAAGGCGAAGGGTGGACCTGACGAAGTTGGGCATCACCGTCAACTTCCGGATAGCGGCCACTGGTGGCCGCATGCTGGAAGTGTCCGGTGATCCCAGCCGCGAGAAGGCGGACTCCCTGGCTGCAAAGCTCAGGGAGATCTTCGACGAGGCCGACGTCCGAATCTCCAGGCCGATAAAGTGCGCGGACCTGCGTGTCACCGGCCTGGACGATTCGGTCACCACGGAGGAGGTCGCCGCCGCCATCGCGGGGGTCGGCGAGTGCGATGTTGGCCACATTAAGGCCAACGACATCCGCCGCAACGCCGCCGGCATCGGTACGACTTTCGTCCGATGTCCGGTGGCCGCGGCTCAGAAAGTTGCCAGCAATGGCCGCTTAAAGGTGGGATGGGTTTCGGCCCAAGTTAAGGTGTTGCCAGCTCGGCCGTTGCGCTGCTTCCGGTGCCTCGAATTGGGGCACTTCCGGGAGCAGTGCGGGGCGGATAAAACAGACCGCAGCGGTGAGTGCTACCGCTGCGGTCATAACGGCCACAAAGCCAGTGGGTGCTCTAGCGAGCCCCACTGCTCGGTGTGCGCAGCAGCGGGCAAACCAGCCAACCACCGGTTGGGAGGCAGGGCCTGCGCTGTGCCCCAAAAGAAGGGCAGGAAGGTCGCGACCGGGGCTAAGTCCCGGCAGCCGCCGTCCCGCACCCCGCCAGCGGGGCCTGAGGAGTCGCGGATGGACGCCAGCTAAGGCGCCCATCTGCGACTGGGAACTTGGGCGTCGGTTCGGGGGAACCGGCGTCCACCACAAGGTTCCCGAGATGGCACGATGTGGGAGGTGTTCCCCACATCGTGACAAGGTGGGTGGAGCAGAAGCTCCCCGCGGAGGGGTCCCAGGGGACCAGCGCCCAGGCCGGGGCTGCGGAAGAGTACGAGAAATGCTCCCGGGCCCCGGCACATAGCGCAAAGGAGGAACACCCCAGGGTTTTTAGTGGGTATGCTGCCACTAGGGCGGAGACTCCCACATCACCACACTGCTCCCCCCGGGGTAGGGTGGTACCTATAAAAGGTTTTCCCTGGTAAAAAAAAAAAAAAAAAAAAAAAAAAGGTTAGGTTAGGTTAGGTTAGGTTAGGTTAGGTTCCCCCCCGAATGAGTTCCCGCCTTGCCGTGGCGGGGGGGCTCAGCGGTCGCAACAGTTGCGGCGGCCGCTGCCAAGAGGAACTCGAGGTGGAGGCTCGACCGGCGCCCTGGACATTCCGGGGAGCGGCGGTGCGAGCCTAGGCGGCCTTGATTGGCCGCGGGACCCGGTCGGCGTCTCGGCCGTATGCCGAGTAGCGGCGACGCGGGTTGGGGCTCGCTTGAGAAGCAGCCCAGGGGAGCTCTCGCTCGCGCTTCTCCTCGGAGAAGTGCTAGCGATGAGCTCGAGGGGCCTTCTCCGCGCGTTCCAGAGCTTTTATCTGGAGCGCGCGTAGAAGGCGGTCCGGGATCTCGGGTATACCTCTCTTCGGAGAGGCTCCTGCTTGAGAGGCCTGGACGATGGGGGCCGTCCTCGGACGGATGGGAGGGACACCCGGTGCGTGGCTAACCCCACCACCGGACGAGGTGTCACAGATCGGAATCCCGTTAGCCGCGAGGCGCGGGACCGAGGGCCTTGGCTTTACCGCCCGGGCCGCGAGGAAGAAAACCTCTATAAAAAATCACCCCGAAGGTCAAGCGGCGGAGCAGCGCGAGGACCTGCATGGCCACCGGGAAGGTTGGTCGCAACTGCTACCCCCGCGGGGGCCCAGCCGAAGCCCTGCGCGGGAGACGCCTAGGCTTACCCGGGTACAGGGGGCACTGCCCGGGTGGACCACGTATATCCCCCATACTCGTGGGAATCATATGGAAAAGTTAAAACTTAAATTTTCTACGATTCGGAGGGAGGAGAGGGGGCGTAGCCCCGTGGAGGTTCCGGGAGATGAGTCGGACTCATCAATCGGAAGCATGGTGTCGGTGACGGAGTCACTTGACAAGACAGACGGCAAAGGCCTTCTCAAACGGGTTAGGTCCCGCGAGGTCATGAGCGGTGCTAGCAGCATTGACTCTGATGACGATCCGGACGCACCAGCCACTAAGCTGCTTGCTGTGCCGAGACGAGGCAGAGGCCGGCCGCCTACTACAGGCGAATACGTTGGCCTCGCCAAGGCGAAAGCGGCTCTGGTGGCCGCTCAGCGCCAAGAATGGGAGCTACAAGCCGAGCGTGAAATTCAGGATATGACCATGACACTACGGTCACAAAGGTCATCAGACGCTCGATTATCGGATTCGATGGTGGATGGTACAGAGCTTGCCTCTGACCTTAACAAGAAGGTCCGAGATTGCGTGGCCACGATCAACACCGTGGCCACAAAGTCCAAAAATTTGAAGGGGACATGTCAGCGTGCGCTGAAGGAGGCGGCGTCCACCATCAAAGAGATAGTGGACGACCTGCAGACTAGGTCCTCAACAGAGGAGACCAAACTCCTGCAGGTCGCCAATGCGCGATTGCGCGAGGAGATAGCGGAGCTCCGCAGGGAGGTAGCAGAGCTTCGCAGAGACTTAACTTTGGCCCCAAATTCCGCTCTTCCGCAGGTCTCGGGATCTGAGATCCGGCGCGAGACCCAGTCAGCGGAGGAGCTAGAGCAGGCCTTACTGCGCCAAATTGGGGGCATGCTCAATGCTCGGTTTGAGGCGCTGGAGGGGCGCCTCTTGCCTGAGCAGCGTAGCCGCCCCCCCCTGGCTGCAGACCGGATTGACAAAATCTCCCGGAAAGCCCCATCGGTTCCGATCCCGGACTCGGGGCTTCCGGGGACATCGGAGGTGACACAGCCCTCCTCCAATGCCCAAAAGGGCAAGAAGAGGAAGGCCAAGAAGGTGGCGAAGGACGGACGCTCCGGTGTCGTCCCAGACTTGCAGACCCCTCAATCGGCACCCGCAGCCCCTGGCAAGGAGTCTTGGGCCACGGTCACCAAGAAGGGGAAAAAGAAGGGTGGCTCGACGGCTTCTGCACCGCCGCAGCGACAGTCGCAGGCGCAAGCCGGTTCGCGACAGTCGCAGACTGGTGGTGGGAAAAGCCGTCGCAAAGCCAAAAAAGAGGTGGCCAAGCCCAAGCTCCAAGTCCCCCGCTCCGCAGCTGTCATCATGACGTTGCAGCCTGGAGCGGCGGAGAGGGGTGCAACGTATGCCAAGGCGTTGCTTGAGGCAAGGCGAAGGGTGGACCTGACGAAGTTGGGCATCACCGTCAACTTCCGGATAGCGGCCACTGGTGGCCGCATGCTGGAAGTGTCCGGTGATCCCAGCGGCGAGAAGGCGGACTCCCTGGCTGCGAAGCTCAGGGAGATCTTTGACGAGGGCGACGTCCGAATCTCCAGGCCGATAAAGTGCGCAGACCTGCGTGTCACCGGCCTGGACGATTCGGTCACCACGGAGGAGGTCGCCGCCGCCATCGCGGGAGTCGGCGAGTGCGATGTTGGCCACATTAAGGCCAACGACATCCGCCGCAACGCCGCCGGCATCGGTACGACTTTCGTCCGATGTCCGGTGGCCGCGGCTCAGAAAGTTGCCAGCAATGGCCGCTTAAAGGTGGGATGGGTTTCGGCCCAAGTTAAGGTGTTGCCAGCTCGGCCGTTGCGCTGCTTCCGGTGCCTCGAATTGGGGCACTTCCGGGAGCAGTGCGGGGCGGACAAAACAGACCGCAGCGGTGAGTGCTACCGCTGCGGTCAAAACGGCCACAAAGCCAGTGGGTGCTCTAGCGAGCCCCACTGCTCGGTGTGCGCAGCAGCGGGCAAACCAGCCAACCACCGATTGGGAGGCAGGGCCTGCGCTGCGCCCCAAAAGAAGGTCAGGAAGGTCGCGTCCGGGGCCAATTCCCGGCAGCCGCCATCCCGCAACCCGCCAGCAGGGCCTGAGGAGTCGCGGATGGACGCCAGCTAAGGCCGCCCATCTGCGACTGGGAACTTGGGCGTCGGTTCGGGGGAACCGGCGTCCACCACAAGGTTCCCGAGATGGCACGATGTGGGAGGTGTTCCCCACATCGTGACAAGGTGGGTGGAGCAGAAGCTCCCCGAGGAGGGGTCCTAGGGGACCAGCGCTGGCCGGGGTTGCAGCAGAGTGCGAGAAGTGCCCCTGAGCCCCGGTACAATGCGCCAAGGAGGAACACCCCAGGGTTTTTAGTGGGTATGCCGCCACTAGGGCGGAGACTCCCACATCACCACACTGCTCCCCCCGGGGTAGGGTGGTACCTATAAAAGGTTTTCCCTGGTAAAAAAAAAAAAAAAAAAAGGTTAGGTTAGGTTAGGTTAGGTTAGGTTAGGTTAGGTTAGGTTAGGTTAGGTTAGGTTAGGTTAGGTTAGGTTAGGTTAGGTTAGGTTAGGTTCCCCCCCGAATGAGTTCCCGCCTTGCCGTGGCGGGGGGGCTCAGCGGTCGCAACAGTTGCGGCGGCCGCTGCCAAGAGGAACTCGAGGTGGAGGCTCGACCGGCGCCCTGGACATTCCGGGAAGCGGCGGTGCGAGTCTAGGCGGCCTTGATTTGCCGCGGGACCCGGTCGGCGTCTCGGCCGTATGCCGAGTAGCGGCGACGCGGGTTGGGGCTTGCCTTTTGGGAGGCAGCCCAGGGGAGCCCTCGCTCGCGTTTCTCCTCGGAGAAGCGCTAGCGATGGGCTCGAGGGGGCTTTCTCCGCGCGCCCCAGAGCTTTTATCTGGAGCGCGCGTAGAGGGCGGTCCGGGATCTCATGTTGAGAGGCCCGGACGAGGGGACCGTCTTCGGACGGACGGGAGGGACACCCGGTGCGTGGCTAACCCCACCGCCGGACGAGGTGTCACAGATCGGAACCCCGTTAGCCGCGAGGCGCGGGACCGAGGGCCTTGGCTTAACCGCCCGGGCCGCGAGGAAGAAAACCTCTATAAAAAATCACCCCGAAGGTCAAGCGGTGGAGCAGCGCGAGGACCTGCATGGCCACCGGGATGGTTGGTCGCAACTGCTACCCCCGCGGGGGCCCAGCCGAAGCCCTGCGCGGGAGACGCCTAGGCTTACCCGGGTACAGGGGGCACTGCCCGGGTGGACCACTTATATCCCCCATACTCGTGGGAACTATATGGATACACTCAAATTAAAGTTCCAGGTTCGTGGAGAGGGAAGGGGGCGTAGCCCCGTTGTGGATACCGCCGAAGAGTCTGACTCTTCGGTCGGTAGCATGGTGTCGGTAGCGGGGTCCTCGGACGGCAGGACTCATCTCAAGCGGGGGCGATCCCGCGATAAGATGAGTGTAGCCGGCAGTCCGATCGACTCCGACGACGACGAGGAGGTACCGGCCACTAAGGTCGTCGCGGTACCAAAAAGAGGCAGAGGCCGACCGCCTACCACAGGCGAGTACGTCGGCCTCGCCAAGGCGAAGGCGGCCCTTGTGGAAGCACAGAGGCAAGAAATGGAGTTGAGGGCCGAACGGGAAGTTGAGGAGCTGACCGTAAACTTACGGTCACAGACCTCGACAGAACCCAGGCTCTCCTCGTCGTTGGCTGGTGAACAGGACGAGCTGGCCTCGGACTTAAGTCGGAAGGTGCTGGAGAGTGTTGCAACCATCGACAGCGTGGCTGCAAAGTCCAGCAACCTCAAAGGCACCTTTCAACGGGCGCTTAAGGTGGCGGCCTCTACTATAAAGGAGGCGATGGCTGACCTGCAGACGAGGTCCTCAACTGAGGAGACCCGGAGATTGCAGGCAGCCAACACACGCCTCCGTGAAGAGGTAGCGGAGCTCCGCAAGGAAATTGTCGAGCTCCGCAGAGATGTGACGGCGGCAGCGGCTTCTGCTCCTCCGCAGGCCTCGGGGTCAATGGCCCGACACGCGCCTCACCCAACGGAGGAGTTGGAACAAGCCGTTTTGCGCCAGATTGGGGGGATGATGAACGCTAGGTTCGAGGCGCTAGAAGAGCGCCTCCTACCCGATAAGCGTGTCCGTCCCCCCTTGGCAGCAGACGCCAAAAATACCGCTGCCCGGAGAGCCCCCACTAATCCGGTTACGGAACCGGGGCTACCAGGGACGTCAGCGGCATCTGGACGGACCAAGACCTCTAACGCCCGAAAGGGTGGACGGGGGAAAACGAAGGAGGCTGTGAAGGGTGGCCAAACAGTGGCAGTCACTGACCACCAGACTCTGCAGCCAACGCCGGCCCCAGCCAACGAAACCTGGGCTACGGTGGTCAAACGAGGTCGGCAAAAGAAGGGTGGGACGGCACCAGCGCCGCTTCAGCGACAGTCACAGGCCCAAGCTAGGTCACGACAATCGCAGGGTGCGGCCGGCCGTCGTGCTAAAAAGAAGGAGGCTGAACCGAAACTCCGCGTCCCCCGCTCCGCAGCTGTCGTCATGACACTGCAGCCTGGGGCGGCGGAGAGGGGTGCGACATACGCGGCGGCCTTACTCGAGGCCAAGCGAAGGGTTAACCTGACAGAGCTCGGGATACCAGCCGTTAACTTTCGCGTGGCCTCCACTGGTGGGCGAGTGCTGGAAGTGTCAGGCACAACCAGCGGCGACAAGGCGGATGCTCTCGCGTCAAAACTAAGGGAGATTTTTGACCCAGGCGACGTCCGGGTCTCTAGGCCGATGAAGTGCGCGGACCTGCGCGTCACCGGCCTGGACGACTCAGTGACCAAGGAGGAGGTTGCGATTGCCATCGCCGGGCTCGGGGAATGTGAAGTTGGCCTAATTCAGGCCAATGACGTCCGCCGCAACGCCGCCGGCATCGGTACGACGTTCGTCCGATGTCCGGTAGCTGTAGCGAAAAAGGTGGCCGGTAATGGTCACCTAAAGATAGGGTGGCTCTCGGCGCAGGTGAAGGTTTTGCCAGCCAGGCCACTTCGCTGCTTCCGGTGCCTTGAAGTGGGGCACCTCCGGGTGCAGTGCCCGGTGGAGAAGACAGACCGCAGCAATGAATGTTACCGCTGCGGTCAGACGGGCCATAAGGCCAGGGGTTGTTCGGCCGAGCCCCACTGCTCGGTGTGCGCAGCAGCGGGCAAACCAGCCAACCACCGATTGGGAGGCAGGGCCTGCGCTGCGCCCCAAAAGAAGGGCAGGAAGGTCGCGACCGGGGCTAAGTCCCGGCAGCCGCCGTCCCGCACCCCGCCAGCGGGGCCTGAGGAGTCGCGGATGGACGCCAGCTAAGGCGCCCATCTGCGACTGGAAACTCTGGGCGTCGGTTCGGGGGAACCGGCGTCCACTATAGAGTTCCGAGATGGCACGATGTGGGCGGTGTTCCCCACATCGTGACAAGGTGGGTGGAGCAAAAGCTCCCCGAGGAGGGGTCCCAGGGGACCAGCGCCCAGGCCGGGGCTGCGGAAGAGTACGAGAAATGCTCCCGGGCCCCGGCACATAGCGCAAAGGAGGAACACCCCAGGGTTTTTAGTGGGTATGCCGCCACTAGGGCGGAGACTCCCACATCACCACACTGCTCCCCCCGGGGTAGGGTGGTACCTATAAAAGGTTTTCCCTGGTAAAAAAAAAAAAAAAAAAAAAAAAAAAAAAAAAAAAAAAAAAAAAAAAAAAAAAAAAAAAAAAAAAAAAAAAAAAAAAAAAAAAAAAAGGTTAGGTTAGGTTAGGTTAGGTTAGGTTAGGTTAGGTTAGGTTAGGTTAGGTTAGGTTAGGTTAGGTTAGGTTAGGTTAGGTTAGGTTAGGTTAGGTTAGGTTAGGTTAGGTTAGGTTAGGTTAGGTTAGGTTAGGTTAGGTTAGGTTAGGTTAGGTTAGGTTAGGTTAGGTTAGGTTAGGTTAGGTTAGGTTAGGTTAGGTTAGGTTAGGTTAGGTTAGGTTAGGTTAGGTTAGGTTAGGTTAGGTTAGGTTAGGTTAGGTTAGGTTAGGTTAGGTTAGGTTAGGTTAGGTTAGGTTAGGTTAGGTTAGGTTAGGTTAGGTTAGGTTAGGTTAGGTTAGGTTAGGTTAGGTTAGGTTAGGTTAGGTTAGGTTAGGTTAGGTTAGGTTAGGTTAGGTTAGGTTAGGTTAGGTTAGGTTAGGTTAGGTTAGGTTAGGTTAGGTTAGGTTAGGTTAGGTTAGGTTAGGTTAGGTTAGGTTAGGTTAGGTTAGGTTAGGTTAGGTTAGGTTAGGTTAGGTTAGGTTAGGTTAGGTTAGGTTAGGTTAGGTTAGGTTAGGTTAGGTTAGGTTAGGTTAGGTTAGGTTAGGTTAGGTTAGGTTAGGTTAGGTTAGGTTAGGTTAGGTTAGGTTAGGTTAGGTTAGGTTAGGTTAGGTTAGGTTAGGTTAGGTTAGGTTAGGTTAGGTTAGGTTAGGTTAGGTTAGGTTAGGTTAGGTTAGGTTAGGTTAGGTTAGGTTAGGTTAGGTTAGGTTAGGTTAGGTTAGGTTAGGTTAGGTTAGGTTAGGTTAGGTTAGGTTAGGTTAGGTTAGGTTAGGTTAGGTTAGGTTAGGTTAGGTTAGGTTAGGTTAGGTTAGGTTAGGTTAGGTTAGGTTAGGTTAGGTTAGGTTAGGTTAGGTTAGGTTAGGTTAGGTTAGGTTAGGTTAGGTTAGGTTAGGTTAGGTTAGGTTAGGTTAGGTTAGGTTAGGTTAGGTTAGGTTAGGTTAGGTTAGGTTAGGTTAGGTTAGGTTAGGTTAGGTTAGGTTAGGTTAGGTTAGGTTAGGTTAGGTTAGGTTAGGTTAGGTTAGGTTAGGTTAGGTTAGGTTAGGTTAGGTTAGGTTAGGTTAGGTTAGGTTAGGTTAGGTTAGGTTAGGTTAGGTTAGGTTAGGTTAGGTTAGGTTAGGTTAGGTTAGGTTAGGTTAGGTTAGGTTAGGTTAGGTTAGGTTAGGTTAGGTTAGGTTAGGTTAGGTTAGGTTAGGTTAGGTTAGGTTAGGTTAGGTTAGGTTAGGTTAGGTTAGGTTAGGTTAGGTTAGGTTAGGTTAGGTTAGGTTAGGTTAGGTTAGGTTAGGTTAGGTTAGGTTAGGTTAGGTTAGGTTAGGTTAGGTTAGGTTAGGTTAGGTTAGGTTAGGTTAGGTTAGGTTAGGTTAGGTTAGGTTAGGTTAGGTTAGGTTAGGTTAGGTTAGGTTAGGTTAGGTTAGGTTAGGTTAGGTTAGGTTAGGTTAGGTTAGGTTAGGTTAGGTTAGGTTAGGTTAGGTTAGGTTAGGTTAGGTTAGGTTAGGTTAGGTTAGGTTAGGTTAGGTTAGGTTAGGTTAGGTTAGGTTAGGTTAGGTTAGGTTAGGTTAGGTTAGGTTAGGTTAGGTTAGGTTAGGTTAGGTTAGGTTAGGTTAGGTTAGGTTAGGTTAGGTTAGGTTAGGTTAGGTTAGGTTAGGTTAGGTTAGGTTAGGTTAGGTTAGGTTAGGTTAGGTTAGGTTAGGTTAGGTTAGGTTAGGTTAGGTTAGGTTAGGTTAGGTTAGGTTAGGTTAGGTTAGGTTAGGTTAGGTTAGGTTAGGTTAGGTTAGGTTAG